>JAVRXN010000010.1:36901936-37561936 GCA_033556935.1 Timema podura
TGTTTTATATAAGTATAGCACAATTTTTGCTCGGGTTTCTAGTGTATATTATTTCGTTTCACATATATTACAAGTTTTGAGTAAATACCACAATTTTTAAACAATGGAGTGAGAAAGTCCTTGCAGAGCTCTGTACCATTTATTTTATATTAAACTAGACACATTTAAACTGAATATATTTTTTACCCGCACTAGTTGGCATGCAAATAAAGATATATTTTCTTGTTTAGTTTTCCAGTGACAGGGAGGTTAGGGAATAGTTGCGACAAAATGTTTTATGCTACTTTTCTAGCTTTTCTTATAGGCTATATATTTTCTTTAATACTCACTTTCCATCATGAGTAATTATTTATCAAATCCACAAGAATAAAAATATATCATACTATTTATATAGGCTGCACGTGCAACCAGACAGTCTTATACCATAGCTAAGAACACAAGCTATGGCTAAAACATAATGCTTTATCTTTTTGTTATGTCACATACTATGTGATTTTTTGCTTTTTTGATCAAGACCTCATTGTTTTATATAGGCCTACTATTATTGCATGAAATTATGCCTCTATATTTATTTGATTCACTGTTCTCATTTGGTTATTGAAAAACTTCAGATAATTCATCAAGCCCAACTGTTTGTCAAACTCGAATAAAATAACCGCCAATCATTTAGTACTTTACAGTAATTTCAAATTGACCTGCTACACCCATAAAACTTTAAAAATATATATATATATATAATTTATATATTTGTATTTGCTCTTTGGACACCATGTATGCAGTAGCAAAGCGTCAGGTAGGTATGATAAGCTTAGCTATCCCAAAAGGATAAAATTGAAATTTTTAATGGTCTATTTTAAAGCTTATGATAATGTAGCAAGCGTGCGAAGTGAATTTTTTAGTTCCTTTTGGTAAGATAATTTGATCTCTTTCCACCCAACACATCTGGAGAATCAGGCCTGCAGGGCGCTACAGAGAGTAATGCTTGCACAACTATTCATCATAGCCATTGAAGGCGACCAGTAAGCCGGCTATCCCCGACTCATGAGTGTTACATTTTGACCATACAGAGTATGTTTCAAAGATTTGTTTCCATGCATATTAGTTAAGTTTTGAGATTGTGACTTGAATTTTATTATTTTATTGAGTTGTTTTAAATTTTTTATTAAAATAATTAAATATGAGAAATGTTTTAGAATTTAGTGTATGTACTGTGAAAAAAATGAGAGACACTGTAGACATCAACAATGACTTTTTCGGTTCAGTTGACTTTTTGTTTAATAATTCTACTAAGACTTTGTCTTTTGAACGAAAGTGCATTTAAAAGGTAAAATAACAAGACCAAAATAAGATATTTCACAGAAGGTATAGCAATAAATAAATAAAAATATTATTATTAGTAGTAGTAGTGATGGCCATGGTGGTGGTGGTGGTGGTGGTGGTGGCGGCGGCGGCGGCGGCGGCGGCGGCAGCAGCAGCTAAAAATATAAATATAATCCTGTTGGAAAACGTAAACAAAAAAATTGAAAACACCAGATTTGGTCAGAGAAATGCACCACAGAGATAAATTATTTAGGAAATGGTAAAGTTGTCCATCTGCTAATGCCTATAAAATAGAGTACCAAAGAAAAATAAACTTTGTCAATAAATTAATTTTTAGGAAAAAACAATTAAATAATCAAACTGAACTAAACAAAGTGAGTAGTAATATTAAGAAAACATGGTATAAAATAAATGATATTCTGAGTAGAAAAAGTAAAATGCCAATTGAAGTAATAAATACCCATTTAGACAAAATTGAGAAAATTGAAAATATTGCAAATAATTTTAGTGAAATATTCAAAAAACAAGTCACACAACAACAACATACTTGCAACATGCAACTAGACAAAACAAATAATCTAAACAATTACCAAATTCAAAGTATGTACATACCTAGGGCTACATGTTCCAAAATAAAAGACATTATTGATAAATGAGTGTGATCCCGCCAAAACTTAAAATTGCAATTATTAGACCAATTTATAAAAAAGGGAAGCACTTAGATTTTGGAAATTACAGACCTATAGCAATTCTACCAGTTTTAGACAAAATAATGGAAATATACGTTGCCAACTACTTGATAAATTATTTAGATGAATATAAAATAATTGGCCAAAAACAATACAGATTCCAAAAAAACAAAGATGCAGAAATACTTTGACACAATTTTACCAATCAAATGCTAGAGAAATTAAACACAAACAAACACATAGCTATAGCATTTATAGATATAGCAGACGCGTTCGATATGTTGGATATTTTACTAGAATCACTTTATAAAATTGGTATCAAAGGTAATATGTATGAATGGTTTAAAGATTACCTAACAAATAGGAAAATAACACTTAAAATAAATAATATAGAAAGTGAAGAATTGGATATAAATATTGGAGTACCACAATGCTCTATTCTTGGGCCAATACTATACTTAATCTATACAAGAACAATGTCAAACTGTATACAAAACTGCGGTATATTTATGTATGCTGATGACACAATGCTGTATGCGGTGCACAAAAATGTAGATAGAACTAAACAAATGTTGCAGGAAGACTTTAATAGGATACAAAACTAGACTCACGATAATAAATTAATAATTAACATTTAAAAAAATGCAAATAATGCATATCAAACTACCTCATGTTATAAAGTATAAATTAGATATAAAAGGTCATTGCTTAGATTGTTTACATAATACAAAACAGTGTAATTGTTTAACATTTACGCAAGTTGAGACATGGGCTAATGATTGATTCTCGTGTTAAATTGAATACTCACATAGACATAATGAGTAGGGAGCTAAGAGCGGGAATGGTTGATATATGTATACTAAAACAATATGTTACATTTGATATTCTAAAAATAGTGTATCATACGCTAATCGAATCACATCTAGGCTATGGTATTACTACCTGGGGAAAGACAAGTGAAATATTTAAATTCATTAAGAAATATTCAAATTAAAGTACTTAAAATAATGAGTGAAAACAACAATAGTACCAAAGTCATGAATAAGGAGTGGAAACCATTGACAGAAAAACACATGTATAACTATAAAATAATAATTCAGTACTACTATTCAGAAATATATAAAGTAAGACAGCCTCATATTCACAACACCAGAAAATGAAAATACAATATACCTTTATACATAAATAAATATGAAAAACAACACATGAAAATAATAATACTAACACTTTTTAACATGATACCAGATACCCTTTTGGGAATAGATAAAATATCAAACGTTAAAAGAGAAATAAAAAATGGCTAATTGGCTCACATACTTAATAAACTAGCTTGACTGATATGAAAAAGAAGCTATGAAATGGACTCGAGACTGGTTTTCGAATTTTAAATAAAATATAAAATGTAATAGATCTAAGGAACTAAATTAAGTGTTAGAATTATGTTAGTTGTAAGAATAGACTCAAAGAAATTAATGTATCTATTACATATTTACACTCTTACATGTATGTATGATATTTATGGTGAGGCACCAGCTGACAAGCACATTGTTCTTAGCTGGACCATGTTTAATGATTAAAAATATGTACTCCAGATACAATTAAAAAGTAGTAGTAGTGGTTGTGGTGGTGGTGGTGGTGGTGGTGGTGGTGGTGGTACTGGTACTGGTACTGGTAACAGTGGTGGTGGTAGTAG
The DNA here is from genome assembly GCA_033556935.1 of Timema podura. Lineage (NCBI taxonomy): Eukaryota > Metazoa > Arthropoda > Insecta > Phasmatodea > Timematidae > Timema > Timema podura. The sequence goes on from JAVRXN010000010.1 coordinate 36,905,639, forward strand.
TAGTAGTAGTAGTAGTAGTAGTAGTAGTAGTAGTAGTAGTAGTAGTAGTAGTTTGCCAGTACTATATTATTTAACTGAGTAAAAAAACCCATTTTTGACATTGTTAAGTGAGCCCCTTATGAGTGAGTGTTCAAGATTCAGCTTACCCAAAAATGATCATCACTCTTCACCACTCCATGTATGTGTCATTTTTTCCAATCCAAATTGAAAATATAATTAATTTAAGTGGCTAGGGAAATTTAAGGGTAATTAAACACTTCAAGGAAGTTTAAAAATGTAGTAGTAGATTATTTATGATGATTTTATGGTCGACCAAAACTATAACCTTTAAAACAATGGTGTCTGTATTATCATTTCAATTGAAGAATGTGCCTAACATTGTTTGGTACAATAGAGTCTCGGAAACTCGACCTAATGTGGACTGAGATGTTGTTGAGTTATTGAAATGTCGAGTTTTAAGAATGAACTTGCATGAAATAAATAAAGCGTTAAACTTACTTGCCCAGTTTATAAATACAGTCTATAACAGTCTATGTACAGTCTATAACTCAACACGCTAAAACTGGACACCCTAAACTGTAACATATTTTTTTAATCAGTGCCAATTTATACATACATGCATATTGTAATAAAAATAAAAATTTACATACAGTGCGTACTATGTAGTATACTACATAACTAACTTGCATGAAAAATACAAACACTTAAACTTACTTGTACATACAGAATTTCTCCAAGTCAGTCCTGTACATATAATATTGTATTGATTCGATAACACATTACTGACTGAAAATAACAACAGCACTTGTAAAACAATAACATTATGAATTGGAAAACTAACAAACACAGCACTTGTAAAACAATAACACATTACTGAATTGGAAAACTAACAACACAGCATTTGTAAAACAATAACACATTACTGAATTGGAAAACTAACAAACACAGCACTTGTAAAACAATAACACATTACTGAATTGGAAAACTAACAAACACAGCACTTGTAAAAATACCACAGCAAGACTGTTCCACTTGAGGTACACAAACAGAGAGGCTATACAGTTGAATGACCTTGGATTGTGATGACTGGCACCAACAACTCTGTGCATGTGTGCGTGTCGAGTTACACAGAATTTCGAGTCATCAAGTTTCCGAGACTATACTGTATTTTCTTTTTAGCTTTTATTTGGCGTATGAATAGGGTTATCATATCAAGAGTACAATTTAAAAATGACAATCAGGGGATGAATGGTATCAATTTGGTTATTTAACTAAGAGGATTCTTTATTTAACACACTTTTATAAATGTGAGTACAAAAATCACTAAAATTACTTATTAACAGGAATACTAAGTAGGTGACTTTAACTTTTTAGCACTCAGAACATTTTTACTATTCTTATAGCCCATTCCTTTAATATTTTCCCATAAAAATATATTGAACATTGAACATACGCCTGTACGTGAAAAAAAATCACACTTTTACTATAAACATGGAAAATTTAGAAAAAATATAATGTCATCAATCATTAGACTAAGAATGATTTGTAAATAAAATTGAAAATTTAAATAGTTAAATTAAAATGGATAGTTCAGAGATGAAAAAATAATTTGGCCTTCTCTTTTCTTTCATCATCAGTCATCATTCAAGAAAGGACATTCATTTTTGTAAAATCTTTTGCATGTTTGCTGTTGTAGTAAGGTCTAAATCTCGGGGACGCGGCAGTTGGCCTAAAGGCATTGGGCCTAAAAATGAAACCAAAAGTCATTTGGCCTAAAAGTTATTTGACCTAAAGGTGTTTGGCCTAAAAATTAATTTCACTAAAGTCATTTGGCCTAAAGTCGTTTGGCCTAAAATATAAATTTAAAACCTTCGGGTATCTTCGGAAAGTAAAAAGTACTGTTAGTTGTTTCATCTGAATATAGATAGCACAACTGATGTGAGATAGTTACAATATTTCTAAAAATATTGACATATCTCTATATCCAGCTTTATAGTTTACACCAACAAACCTATAATCTTAATTCTACAAACAAAAAAAATAGAGTAGTTCACAAAACACTATCTTTTTTGTGTATACATTTCTGATATTATTTCCTTGTTAGTATATCTCATGGTCATAAAATTAATAGGAATGAAGATATTAGTGAAAAATAATTAAAAAACACCATTTTCAGCAACGTTTACGCGTCGGTAAAATTGTATGCGTACAATCGAATGATGGGGACTTTTGACAACCTATTTAGAAAGGCAAAATGAAAGTGGAAACCAATATTCAACCCACCCACTTTAAATTTGTCTGAAGTGACTTCTGATTTTCGTTTTAAAAGTTACTGGACTAAAGCAATGTTAACTCTATTTGAACATATTTTAATCTATTGTATTAATAAATGTATATAATAGTGACGTATGAAATAAGGTTTGCCAGTGAATATCATAAATGCCATATATATGTATAAAAACTTAAATTATGGTTTTTATTAAATCCTTAACTCTATTATTATTATTATTATTATTATTATTTTATTATTATTATTATTATTATTATTATTTACAATTAGTAGGTTTTTTTTCCAAACAGTGTAACTATTTTTATTACGGTGCTATTATTAACAACATGGGCTATGTTCACACAATAAGTCCAAAAAGTATATACTAATTTCCCTCCTAGTAATTAGCAAAGCATTCTCATAACTTAGTTCAACTAATACGCTATTATATACTAATATATATATTAATACGCTATTATATTATGATTATATTATAACTATACTATGTTATTCACCGGCAAACCTATATATATATATATAATATATTAAATATAATATATATATATATAAGCATAACCATTGTGTCAAAAATACAAAGAGTTTTATGAAACTGTCGTCGGTCTTTTTTTAACTCTTCATGAAACGTAAAAATACAAAATGTGGAAGCGTTTACAGGATGATAACTTCCCAGGGCAAGAAACACATACGATGAAAGAAAGTAACCTCCGAGAAGCCAATGGCTGCTGCAGAGGCCAGAGGGAAGCTAGCAGCTAAGCAAAGATTTGTCTCAGGCAGTGATAGAGTACAATCGTGGACACACACTTCCACTATGGGAAGGGGGGGGGGGGGGGGTTATAATTGAAAGAACAAGTACAAACAATATTTTATTGAACATACGATAAGTTACATACAAATTAAGTTACCCATTGATAGTGTCATGGTGAATTCTCTATGTCTACACTATTATACCAACAGATTGATCAAGTGGTAGAAAAAGCAAGCAATAATGTACAATTAATTAGGCTCATCATAAATAGCCCTTTTAGCTAATACTAACATTTAAGACTATTATGAAAATATTAACCTTTTTTTATCTGAGCACCTAACTAAACAAGCATTTCTTTTTTTACAATAATTACTTAAAATAATATTGGATACAACAGAGATAATATTTAATGCTGTAAATCTCTGATCTGTTCCACAGTGACAAACTTCAAGCAGTAAATGAAAAGATGTGTCAGTCTTAATTGCAGTCTTAATACATGTTTACAAACTGTCAAAATAAAATCTGATGGAACAGATAACCCGCCTCTATTAATACTTTGGATATACTTGTCACTAAATTTATATTTACTTTTGTTGCTTAGCAATAAATAAGTTGTCACATTTGATTTTGTTGGATAGTTTAAAACTAACATAACCCCATACATAATTATTTAAATCCAGAGTCTTCAAACTTAATATTTTCTAAATAATCTTAATCTAGAACTGAAAAGAATTTATTGTCCTGACTGTTTCTGTAACAAATTCAAAATTTTCTTCAATGAAATAACTTTAAAAAGTCACCTCCCCGTATCTTGCTGGATGCAGCCTCAAAACACTCTTAAGGCCATATATACAGAATTTTTTTTTCACCATTCAAAAGAGTTTTCTTCTATGAAATGTTACACACCATAAATGTATTTTTATGTATTTTTACTAAAGAGCTATGAGGGTAAGAAACTTCAATTTTTACATTTTCCGAAACTAGTTTTAGGCCACATTTTTTTAAATAAAAATTTGAAAATTGAAACTTAGTATCTTTAATACTATACCTATTTGATAAAGCTGGGATTTTACCATAGGTAGAAGCATACTCTCTCTCTCTCTCTCTCTCTCTCTATATATATATATATATATATATATATATATATATATACTTAAAGTTCCCTTAAAGTCAACACAATTCAACAAATGTTTACTAATACTAATTCATCTATAAATATTAAATATTAGTATTCATACGATTTATAGATGTGTATACTTAAGACTACAAAATATATTCAGACTTAAATATGCAATGTTTACTGAATAACTTGATTTACTATGACATAAAAATATGCACTGAAACTCCAAGTTGGCTCAGGGGATCAAAACTTTGTATGGAAGTGTAGCTTAGTTAACAAGAATGGGTGATAGCTCGCCTCCACAGTTCGCGCAACACACAGCGGCTATTCCAGCTGTATTATCGCAGAAACCCAAGTAATCTGCAGTCCATGCAAGATTTCTGTTTGAACGATCATTCACAAGTTGTCTCTTGAAATAATTAGCCTCATATTTTAGTGATATTGATCTTTATATAACTGCTGGGTTATTTCATTATTGAAACAAGTTGTAGTAATTTTTTAGATTTGTGTTTTATTTGTGATCTCTGTAAACTCTAAAGAAACTATATATATATATTAATCTATATAAATAATATATATATAATTATTAAAATAATAAACAATTGTTCATTCCATCACAACCTGGAAAACGTCAAACTTTGAAACCAAAAATGAGCATACTGTATTATATAGGCAGATAGGCTTTATGTTTATTTTATATGTTAGGGGTTTTCCAGAATCAGTAACACAGAATGTACAATTTAATAAACAGTAAATGGCTGTAAGCGATCGCCCAAGGTTTCAACACATTGCATATCAAGAATGATGAAATAAATACTTAACATTTTAAAACACTTTTTGAAATAAATAATTAACATTTTAAAACACTTTTTACAGCCATTGTATAAAGAATCTTTTTCATGAAAAAAAAAGTAATTTAGGCAGTTTATTGTTTTAATTTCTTAGCTATTTGAACTAGTTTAGTTATTATTAATGCAGAAAAAGGCATTATTATATGTAACTTAAATTAGCAAAACTTATTACTCTGAATACATTAATATGCATATGGAAAAAATAGTTTCACGATCTTCAATTTAGTGAAAACTGCAATTTCTATCTTCAATTAAATTATCTTTGTTTTATATGTATTTATATTTTAATTAGAGGTAAAAATATTTATACTGTCAGTCAGAGCTTAGATCTTGGTTAATATAGGATTATCTGCATGATAAATTTTATTGATTAATTACATTTTAATTAACATTAAAATTTTGTGATTATCTACATTTTAAATCATCTGGACGATTTTCCTCAAATTAGTTAGGCCTAGGCTATAGGTAAATATAATATGTGCATAAATGGCTAATATGAAAGCATTAACAAATATATATATATATGCACTTTACCTTAATAGCAAACCCAAAAAGTCAAGTGGTTACAAATTAATTGATTATATTGTACAAATATTTGATAGTTTTAGGAATACAGCAAGTTTCCAGGGTTAAATAGAATGATTGAATTCTAAGACATATACAACATCCAGAAGAAGGCCGAGAATTGATCAAATAACAAATATTACGCCCCTACCAAAAATCGAACCCGATACCCTTTGCACAATAGACCATCCCGCTATCGACTGAGCTAATGTGTCAGCCTTTGGTACTATCATTATATCACATTTATACCCTGTATTTTCTTATGTTCTCTCCCACAGCTGTAAAACTATTAATTGAGTGGCCTCTTGAAAATATGCCTGATAAGAAATAGATTTTTATTGCCTTAAAAATTGTGTGAATGCAAGAATCTACATTTAAGCTGGCAATTTTTCTAGCATTTTATATGGCTTAAATTTTGGAAACTATTCTATTTGAATATTTGGAATTTCTCTTTTGATTCCACCTATAAGGGTATAATCAGGTCAAGTTAAAAGTTGAAGTTCCTATAGAAGTATTCTATAATGATGTGCCAACTAGTGAGATATCCGGTTGGGTACCTATACAATATAGGAAGGTATAGTGTTCATTATTTATGTATTTCAAACTCACTTAGAGAGTAATTTTAGGCCCAAGTATGATATTATAATAGTAATTGATGTTTGCATTTGCAAGTGTGTGAGCACTTTGAATTTACTTCAAATGAAAAACCGCTATTTACTATTGTAACGACAGTCTTTCTACAAATTTTCTAATAGTTTTTTGCAAATAAATAATGTAATGAAATAATTATTTCATTGACAAAGGAATGTCTTTTACTACATATGACTTTCATAAAAAAATCATGTGTGTGAGAGAGAGAAAGAGAGAACGATTTTTATTTGAATTAATTTAATCAAAATAACTGAAGCATTCTTATCCAAATAAGATGTAAATTATAAACTTATATATAATCGCTTTCCAAAGTTTTTAGGCAATTTGAATTATTTAGTGATTATGTTTTGAGGTTTGAATTATTCTAGGGTGCAAGTAGAAGGAAACAAATTTTTCTAGTAAATGCACCCTATTTGCTTGGAGAGTGGATGGGAAAACTATAGAAAGAGAACACATGTGGGGAAAAAAAATGTCAACGTTATATATATTTTTTTATTTGTCTAAGTAAATTATTAATAAACCTACCTTTTTTTTGTAAATTCGAGTTTATTGCTGGCAAGTTCCTAGTAATTTTTTGAATACATATTTTTGGGCTGATTCATCAAACGATTCAAGTACTTATCGAAGTTTAGCCTTATAGGCCTATAATATATGCTCACTTTGAAATAATATATTATTATATGTCACATGACTTGCACAAATGAACAACGTAATCATCAGTTTTGTTCAATTTTTCTCTCTCATATATATATATAAATTACAGCTTATATAGGTGTAAAAATATATTTATTTTTACAACACGCTTTATCTCTATTGCAAAATTATAAGTTGCCTGTTATTTATTAGAATAAATAATATAAATTTTGAAATGATAATTTAGGCCCTAATATTTTGTCTATTACAGAGAAGACATATGTGATATGGAGTACATATACGGTGTGGAAGAACTCTCCCTCCCCAATTGATAACATTATTAGACATAAGTATTCTGATGTTGAATGTACTGATTCAGAATTCCAAAGCTCTAAAGAATGTGATAGTTGTGAGATTAATTCAACTGAAAATGAATAATTTCGAGTTGTATCGGAAAGTGACGATGACATAGATAGATTATTGATGAGAAAGATACCTCCGTCAAAAATAATATAATAGGAATCATAGGTAGATATTTAATACTTTCTTAACCAAAGTCAAATAATCCCACAATTTGTACCATGGGTAGGTACCAACTGTGAAAAAAATACGTCCACGAAGTTGCCCCCCCCCCCCCCCAAATTTAAAAATTCAAGTTTTTTTGTTTGCAATCGTTTGTTCTTCGCTTTTTCCAGATTGTTTCTCAAAAATTTTCGTTTGTTCTGTTTTGATAGGCCCACAAATGATATGTTTACATTGGTGGGGCCAAATTCCCGGTAACACCCCCCCACACACACACACACACACTTTGGAAAATTTACATTTTTATGGTTGCGAACGTTTATTTCGGATTATACCTCAAAAAGGCTCATTTGTTCCGCATTTGTTCTTGCACAAATGGGACAAGTACTTGTGACACTTTGTTTACTCGTGAAGGGCCAACTTCACGGTATTGAAATTTTTATGGTTGCGATCGTTTGTTTCGGATTGTTAATTTTTTTTACGTTTTGATACGTCCCCAAAATGAATGATACTTTAACATTTGACATCCATGAATTCGCCCTTCTCCCCTTTTAAACTTTTTTTTTTATGATTACAATAATTTTTTCTTCGTTATTTCCAGATTGCTCCGCAAAAAAAATCAGTTTTTCTGTTTTGATACGCTCACAAATGATATGTTTACCTTGGACCTCCATGAAGCTGCCTCACCGTCCTTTCCTCCTAAAAACATTTAAAAAATATGTTTTATGATTGCAATAAATTGTCTGTCTGTACCTCCAACTAGAGCCTAAACTATTTTACCGATTGAGCTAAAACTTGATATCTAGGGTTTTCATAGGGTTGCCCCGAGAGGTTTTTGGAATTGGATATCTACCCCTAAAATTAAGGGTAATTTACTGAAGGGCAAAAAGAGAAAAAGTCGATTTCCTCAAAATCGGCTCTAACGATTTTGATTAAATCTCATTTATAAACATTAATAAATATTCCAAACAAAATGGCTACTCTCAATATTTTGGCAAAATGGCTTTGAGGGCTCCGGTCTGATGCGTAAATTAACATTTTTACTTTCTCTCTATCTTACAGGTAGAGAAAGTATGGTGATCGTCAAAAAAATCGAACTCGATATTTTGATGAATCTTGATGTTTCATGACTCCCTGAATCCGAAAAAGTGGTTTTTGAATTTCCGTCTGTCTGTCTGTCTGTACCTCCAACTAGAGCCTAAACTATTTTACCGATTGAGCTAAAACTTGATATCTAGGGTTTTCATAGGGTTGCCCCGAGGGGTTTTTGGAATTGGATATCTACCCCTAAAATTAAGGGTAGTTTACTGAAGGGAAAAAAGAGGAAAAAGTCGATTTTCTCAAAATTGGCTCTAACGATTTTGATTAAATTTCATTTATGAACAGTAATAAATATTCCAAACAAAATGGCTACTCTCAATATTTCGGCAAAATGGCTTTAAGGGCTCCGGTCTGATGCGTAAATTAACATTTTTACTTTCTCTCTATCTTACAGGTAGAGAAAGTATTGTGATCGTCAAAAAAATCGAACTCGAGATTTTGATGAATTTTGACGTTTCATGACTTCCTGAATCCGAAAAAGTGGTTTTTGAATTTCCGTCTGTCTGTCTGTCTGTCTGTCTGTCTGTCTGTACCTCCAACTAGAGCCTAAACTATTTTACCGATTGAGCTGAAACTTGATATCTAGGGTTTTCATAGGGTTGCCCCGAGGGGTTTTTGGAATTGGATATCTACCCCTAAAATTAAGGGTAGTTTACTGAAGGGCAAAAAGAGAAAAAGTCAATTTTCTCAAAATCGGCTCTAACGATTTTGATTAAATTTCATTTATGAACATAAATAAATATTCCAAACAAAATGGCTACTCTCAATATTTCGGCAAAATCGTTTTAAGGGCTCCGGTCTGATGCGTAAATTAACATTTTTTATAATAGCTCCGAAACTATTTGAGATATGAAATTACTTAGCATTACAAATATGTATATATATTTATAATACAAATATTTTATTCGAAACATATTTTTATAAAATCAATAACTTTCAATATATACGCAATTATATATATATTTTTAACTTTTGGGCATTAAAGCTTAATTATTGCGACCGTAAGAAAAACTAACCTGAAATGTTGATGGATGTCGACGTCTCATGACCCCCCGAACCCTTAAAAATAGTCTTTGCAATGCCGTCTGTCTGTGTGTCTATTAAAACTTAAAATTAAGGGTAGTTTACTGAAGGGCAAAAAGAGAAAAAGTCGATTTTCTCAAAATCAGCTCTAACGATTTTGATTAAATTTCATTTATGAACATAAATAAATATTCCAAACAAAATGGCTACTCTCAATATTTCGGCAAAATCGTTTTAAGGGCTCCGGTCTGATGCGTAAATTAACATTTTTTATAATAGCTCCGAAACTATTTGAGATATGAAATTACTTAGCATTACAAATATGTATATATATTTATAATACAAATATTTTATTCGAAACATATTTTTATAAAATCAATAACTTTCAATATATACGCAATTATATATATATTTTTAACTTTTTGGGCATTAAAGCTCAAGTATTGCGACCGTAAGAAAAACTAACCTGAAATGTTGATGGATGTCGACGTCTCATGACCCCCCGAACCCTTAAAAATAGTCTTTGCAATGCCGTCTGTCTGTGTGTCTATTAAAACTTAAAATTAAAGGTAGTTTACTGAATGTCAAAAAGAGAAAAAGTCGATTTTCTCAAAATCGGCTCCAACGATTTTGATTAAATTTCATTTATAAACATTAATAAATATTCCAAACAAAATGGCTACCCTCAATATTTCGGCAAAATGGCTTTAAGGGCTCCGGTCTGATGCGTCAATTAACATTTTTTTAAATAGCTCCGAAACTATTTGAGATATGAAATTACTTAGCATTACAAATATGTATATATATTTATAATACAGATATTTTATCCGAAACATATTTTTATAAAATCAATAACTTTCAATATATACGCAATTATATGAATTTTTTTAACTTTTTGGACATTAAAGTTTAAGTATTGCGACCGTAAAAAAAAACTAACCTGAAATGTTGATGGATGTCGACGTCTCATGACCCCCCGAACCCTAAAAAATAGTCTTTGCAATGCCGTCTCTCTGTGTGTCTATAAAAACTTAAAATTAAGGGTAGTTTACTGAAGGGCGAAAAGAGAAAAAATTGGTTTTCTCAAAATCTACTCAAACGATTTTGATTAAAATTCGTATCTAGGCGTTGATTAAGATTATATATAAACTGGCTATTTTCATTTTCCTATGAAAATGATTTTTAGGGTACTTTACAGAAGCGTTAATTTCCGTATCTCCACACATATTTGAGAAACTAAACAACCTATCATTGCAAAATTGTAGGACTATTAGAAATAAAAAACTTTTATTTGAAATATATTTTTATAAAAGCAACCGTTTCTGAGATATTTGCAAATATATTAATACAATTTTGTGAGCTTTAGTTGTAAACATATACTACTTAAGTCTTAACGCAATAATACTCCAATGCCATAGAGTAATTAAATATAAGTAAGTATCTAAAAAAAGTATGTTATTTTTCCTTAAATCTCTTAGGAGAAATGTTTGCATAGCAATGATCTATCTCCATTTTAGACTCAATAGTCAATATTTACATTTTTTATTGGTCAAAATGTATAAATGAATAATTAAATATCACTGCGATGACTTGAAGATCTGCAACACCTTTTAAAATGTTAAAATTTTAACCAGAAATCGAAATTTTAATACGAAGTGTTGACCCTTGTGGAAGACATTAAACTGTTTGAAATGTTCTTAGGTGGACAAAGATGCGCCTCTTTTCTCATTGATTCTATATCATTGTATATTATTTTATGCGTGTTCTTATGTGGAGTGGTGATGATACAATGTACATTATTCCGTTCAGAAATCTTACGAGTTTATAGAAAGAGAGAGAAAGTCTGTGCGGTGTGCCGTACCATTTATTTTATAATAGATCCGAAACTATTTGAGATATGAAATTACTTAGCATTACAAATATGTATATATATTTATAATACAAATATTTTATTCGAAACATATTTTTATAAAATCAATAATTTTCAATCTATACGCAATTATATGTATATTTTTAACTTTTTAGACATTAAAGCTTAAGTATTGCGACCGTAAAAAAAAACTAACCTAAAATGTTGATGGATGTCGACGTCACATGACCCCCACAACCCTAAAAAAATAGTCTTTGCAATGCTGTCTGTCTGTGTGTCTATAAAAACTTAAAATTAAGGGTAGTTTACTGAAGGGCGAAAAGAGAAAAAATTGGTTTTCTCAAAATCTACTCAAACGATTTTGATTAAAATTCGTATCTAGGCGTTGATTAAGATTTAAATAAACTGGCTATTTTCATTTTCCTATGAAAATGATTTTTAGGGTACTTTACAGAAGCGTTAATTTCCGTATCTCCACAACTATTTGAGAAACTAAACAACTTTCATTGCAAAATTGTAGGACTATTAGAAATAAAAAAACTTTTATTTGACATATATTTTTATAAAAGCAACAGTTTATGAGATATTTGCAAATATATTAATAAAATTTTGTGAGCTTTAGTTGTAAACATATACTACTTAAGTCTTAACGCAATAATTCTCCAATGCCATAGAGTAATTAAATGTAAGTAAGTATCTAAAAAACGTATGTTATTTTTCCTTAAAGCACTTAGGAGAAATGTTTGTACAACAATGATCTATCTCCATTTTAGACTCAATAGTCAACATTTACATATTTTTTTTCATTATTTCAACCCCGCTTCCCCCCAAACCTCCCTACTTAAGGGATCGTAAGATGTTTCGTTCCCCCCTCTCCCCTTACTTATCTTACGTAATTTTCTTAAGATTTGGTAAATTATATTATTATATACAAAAGGATTGGTGATGTGAAATTATAGAATACTTATCGCAGTAAAATTAGGTATAGCACATCATAAATGACATTCTATAGCTATGTATGGCTGTATACGTCTATAGGCTACGCTTCAGCGCCATATGACATGGCTAGTTGCAACCTTTTTGAACTCACGTCTGTAGAAGTGTTTTTTTAGATTTTGTCTCACCATAAAATTGGTAAAATCCTTAGTTAATTTAAATTCTGCCCACCCCCATGAAAACGAAAGAAATCACTGATTATCCCTACCCCCTAAAAATCCTTATCTTCCGAGATATTGGTAAAAAAAAAATTTAATTGAGGTCTCAGAAAACGAGTTTATTATTATGCTTTTTGATGAAAATATGTAAAATCTGTAAAATATGAATAATGAACAATACGTTTCTTTCATGCCTCTTGGTGGAATGTGATGCTCTTTTTTTTCCACCATGTTTCTGCAAAAAATTTATATAATCTGGTTTCACAAATCTTATGAGTTTTGAGTAAATGTTTCCATTTTTAGACAAAGGAGAGAGAAAGTCTGTGTGGTGCACCATACCATTTATTTGTTTAAAGGTTGTTAGTTTGTTTGAATGTGCCTTAACATGTTTATCTTTATTTAGTTCTGAATTTCTTTTTTAAAAAAGTGTTTATTTCATGTTGATAGTTTTAAAATGAGTAAATTTTTTATTACTATGCTAAGCTCCATCTCCTCACCTCAACTAGATAAAATATAACAAAATTAGTCTTTTTGATTTTATAACTTTATTAGTTTGTTCCAGATTATTGTTTATTATATTTTATTTTGTTAGTTCTTAGATTTCTTACAAACGCTAAATAAACTAGTGTCACTAGTGATGATGGCCTTTTGTGTGTGCGACCTGTAAGTCGCACAGGGTGTCAAATAAAGAATGCCCCACCCTCTGTGTCAAAGTATGAAAAATATTGTCTTTGATTCGCTCACTATGCACAAAAAAGCAATAAAGAGGTGAAGCAAGTCAGAAATACAAAAACTGGGGAAACCCTAGTCTACAACTTATTGCATGCCATAAAACTCATAACAAAGAAAAATATTTTTATAAGCCTCACTTCCTCCTAAGCTCCAAAATTTTGGTTTAGTCTACATGGGCAATTGTGAAATTAGCGAAAGATACCTGAGATTTTACCCCCCTCTTCCCCCACCTCCTAAAGAGAGCTCAAAACTATGTTATCGTAAAGTATTGACATCGCACCCTCCTTTTGTTTGCTACTATTACTGTTATGATGTAGTAAGTAGTTCTTTGACCACAAAGAAACATGTTTGGAAGGAAGTGTCAATTATTACAACTCTGACACGAAAAGAAACTCCTTAACAATAACAAATATTTTTTCAGATCAAAGTTTATTAACAGGACCCAGAATAAATTTCCAAAAAAGTGATTAAAAAATATCAATAGAATAACCTGAAATTCTAAAAATTGCTACAAATTTGCCAAAAAAAACCAAACTAAGAATTTAGACAAAAAATCAAAATGAATGAACATGACTTAAATCAAACATGTCCTTTACAAATGGAAACTATAAATATCTCTGCACATTCTTTTAACAGCTAAACTCTTGCACTCTGGTAAATATAATATTGATTTACACAAATTTACTTGAAAAAAAATCCCATCCCAACGCAACTTTTCACCGTTTAATTTCAGCGTCTCATCGGTTTTGTGGTAGATTTTACAAACATGACAAACAAATAGGATACATAATTAATTTTCAACATTATTTTCTCATTCCTACAACTTTTTGATTAAAAAGAATAAGTTTGAGTATCAATGGATTATAAAATATCGATATCATTTAAAAATATACTAGTTTAACATAAGTGCCTGAATATTATTCAAACCGGAATGGGCTACCGTGAAGTTGGCCCCGCTCCCCCCAATGTAAACATACTATTTGTGGGATTTTCAAAACTGAACAAACAAAAATTTGTGTCTAACAATTCGAAACAAGCGAGGAACAAATGATTGCAATCAAAACACCATGAATTTTTAAAAGTGTGGGGAGAGGGGTTTCCATGAGTTAGCCCGTCATGAGTAAACAAAGTCAAATTCACGTCCCATTTGTGCAAGAATAAATACGCAACAAACGAAACTTCTTGCGGGACAATTCGGAACAAACGATTGCAACAATAACAATAACAATTTCAATTTTCTTAATTGGTGGGGAGGAAGGCTACTGTGAAGTTGCCCCCCTACCCCCCATGTAAACATACCATTTGTGGGTTCATCAAAACGAAACAAACGAAATTTTTTGCAGAACAAGCGATCATAAGAATATGAATATTTAAAAGTAGGGGGGGGGGGGCTACCATGAAGTTAGCCCCTCACGAGTAACAAAGTGTCACAAGTTCACGTCTCATTTGTGCAAGAACAAAGGCGGAACAATACAAAACAAACTCTATTGCAACCATAAAAATGTCAATTTTCCAAAGTGTGGGGGGGGGAGGGGGGGCGAGTACCTTGAAGTTTCCCCCCTCCCCAATATAAACATACCATTGTGGCTTTATCAAAACGGAACAACGAAAATGTTTGCGGAACAATCAAGAACAAGCGATTGTGATTGCGATTGCGATTGTTCACTGTACTGGCTGGCGAAACCATTGAAAAGAGCTAGACGTAGATGTGAGGATAACATTAGAATGACCCTGAAATAAATAGGGTGTAATGAGGTGGACTGGATATAACTAGTTGAGAGAGATAGGTAGTGTACTTTTATAAGTGTGGAAGTAAATTTTCGACTTCTTAAAGCCATAGAGTTAGAAGCAATATAATATTTGATAAATTAATTTTTAAAAAAACTTAACTAATAAGGCTATGTAAAATTTTAAAACAAAACCAACTCTACTCCAAATGAAAAACTTAAAATGTTGCAATACTTTCATTGTGATCAAAAGAGTATTGTTACTACAATAATTGGTAAATCAATACAAATATTAAACTCGATATGTCATTTAAAAGTTGGTTAATAGTCCATTGTCTTGATTAAATGAATGCCATTTTTGAACAATAGCACATTTTGCTAAATCAATGAATAGAATAAGGTAATAAAAACATTTAGTTGATTAAAAATTATCACAGAAATAAAACCAGGATATAAAATACTTTGAACTAAACTAGTAATGGTGTTCAAGTTTAATTGTCTTTTGTTTCCTTTAATCACCTTTTGTATCCTTTAATCATTTGACCTTTAAAATAAAAACTTTGAGAACACGATTCTTGTATATATAAATAAGAGACTTGGTTTACTATAGCTGCTATATTTGCTACGAATACAAGATGAAAACTATTTCCTATTTACTGGGTGTGATTGCTTTAATAGCATATTGGTGTACATCACTAAATATTGAAGGTAAAGAAATATAATTAAATATTATTTTAGCTAAGATAAATATGAATTTGTTTTCAGTAAAATTGTATTAAGTTCAGTTCATAAAACTTCTCATAGCATTTACATTGTTTTGCTTTCTTTACTCTTATTAATTTTAGTCATAGAACAGCATATGTACACAGTTCAAATGTTTTTCCTTCTATCAAAGATTAATGAACAAAGACTCATTTAAATTTTAATGGCCCACACCTGAGAGATTATTAATATCATTTTATTGTCTAAGGTAGGAGTGGACATACTTTTGGCTTTATTGGTCTGCTCCAGAGCAGGAAAATAATTTGCAATCTACTACAGAACCATACAATGATATTGTTTGTTTCATTGGTAGAAAAAAAACCATTTGTGGTTTAGTAGTAAACTCATAAGACATTTAAAAATGTATAATCCTTTTACTGACTGAAACTGAGTTTTTCATTAAAACTACATTACTACATCATATAACTTCTTTGAAAAAAAAAAGCATTGAACACTTGACTTTGAAGATGAATTATGACACTGCATAATCTTAGAATAGTTTGTTAAATCCGGGTTAGTAAATACTCAGGCACAAACGATGCCAGGATTGTCAGTGTTCATAGGCCAGACATTATCGATATTTAGTTTTTTATAATCACCATTTGAGAAAAAGCTGCAAACTCTCTCTTTCACTTTCTCTCTCTCTCAATACTTTTTAATTAATTGCCAAGCAATGGACCAAACAGGCGACTGCAGTTGACCATCCTATCATGATTGACTGTTTAGGCCACCTCTGGTTAAAGGCATTACTCTCGTGTTAGACTATACTGCCAATGACAGGGAGACCGAGGCTCTAATCCCAGTTGGATGTACAGAAGTTATTTTTCCCAAATGGTTTCCCTAACAAATTAATGTACACTTCCTCTAAATTCAACCATCCTCAATCCTAACTCATCAGCTTAATTGGTACATATACATTTAACCTAAACAGGTAGTAATATGCGGTGCTAAATATATATATATATATATATATATATATAATAGCACCGCATATTACATAATATATATATATGTCATTGTTATAGCTACATGCTTAAGAGTAAGTGCATTGACTAATAGCAACTTTTTATATTTTTTAATAGTGAAAACACCCGCCTCGGTGGCGTAGTTGGCTAACGCGCGAGTCGTGTCGAGTCAGACCACCGAGGACGGGGAGATCGAGGTTCGAATCTCGGTCGGGTGAACTGGGGATGGTTTTTCCTAAATGGTTTTCCACTCTCCCTCCACGCAAATGCGGGTTCACTTCCTCTAAATTCAACCGTCCCAATTCCTAATCCATTAGTGTAATTAGTAGTTAAGCGTATAACCCGAACGGTAAGTAAGACACCGCTAGAAAAAAAAATTTGTGAAAACAATATGTCATCAATGTGGACCCATTGGAATTCAAACTCCTGCTTTAAAAGTTAGAGTCAAGCACTATGGTACTTATTTTTTATTATTTCGAATGTGAACCTTTATCAATAAATTTGAATTTTATCAAATCACAGTCCTAAAATATTTAGGTCAAATTTAATATAGTATTTTTAAAGTTATTGTGTTTATTTGTTTAAGGCACTTGTATAGAATAGACTAAAATAGACCCACCAAACAAAACAATGAATAAATTCTGTAAAACCATTTGTGTGCCAGAGGGTTGTATGTGTCAAGGGAAAAAAAAAAGGAAACCACTCTATTTTAGAAATAAATTTTACCAACAAGTTATTAGTTATTTAGACATTACAATTTATAAATAAATCTAGTTCATCAAGATTTTTATTGCAGCACTTTTATTTAGTAGCATAATTTTTGTCTTAAAACTTTTTTTATTTATTAAGGAGATATATTTTCTATTGCCAGTTGAGACTATACGCATATACACTAATTACGCTAATGTGTTAAGGGATGATTAATATTGAAAATTAGAGGAATTTATTGTAAGAGAGAGAGAGGAAAATCATTTAGGAAAAAACACCGTTAGGACACTCGACCGGTATTTGAACCCTGATCTTTCTGTAACTGGCATTACAGTATATTGAAAAACATACTCCATAAATGATACTTCCACTGAAGCAGGTGAGAAGGGGGTTTAATTTATGTATAAGAAGGAGTGAGTTCAATGGCTGGTATTTCCTTAATGATTTCCACTATATTTTCGTGCAAACACGGGTAGATTACCTCTAAAATGCCTCCTTACTTATCCCTACCCCATTAGAGTAATTCTCATACATGCTTATAGCCTGAACAGGTAAAAAACGTGGTTATAAATAAAACACGTTAAATGTTAAGATTTGTAGCAGACCTGTGAAACCATTCAGCCGTGATATGGGCAGGCTATAATGGAATCATGGACTCTAAATTGGTATTAGATCTGCCCAACCACCAAGTCATGGGATGTGCAAAATGGAATTAGAGTTCCATCTTTTTACTTTCTCTCTATCTTACAGGTAGAGAAAGTATGGTGATCGTCAAAAATTCGAACTCGAGATTTTGATGAATCTTGACGTTTCATGACTCTCTGAATCCGAAAAAGTGGTTTTTGAATTTCCGTCTGTCTGTCTGTCTGTCTGTCTGTCTGTACCTCCAACTAGAGCCTAAACTATTTTACCGATTGAGCTGAAATTTGATATCTAGGGTTTTCATATGGTTGCCCCGAGGGGTTTTTGGAATTGGATATCTACCCCTAAAATTAAGGGTAGTTTACTGAAGGGAAAAAAGAGAAAAATCGATTTTCTCAAAATCGGCTCTAACGATTTTGATTAAATTTCATTTATGAACATTAATAAATATTCCAAACAAAATGGCTACTCTCAATATTTCGGCAAAATCGCTTTAAGGGCTCCGGTCTGATGCGTAAATTAACATTTTTTATAATAGCTCCGAAACTATTTGAAATATGAAATTACTTAGCATTACAAATATGTATATATATTTATAATACAAATATTTTATTTGAAACATATTTTTATAAAATCAATAATTTTCAATCTATACACAATTATATATATATTTTTAGCTTTTTGGACATTAAAGCTTAAGTATTGCGATCGTAAACTAACCTGAAATGTTGATGGATGTCAACGTCTCATGACCCCCCGAACCATAAAAAATAGTCTTTGCAATGCCGTCTGTCTGTGTGTCTATTAAAACTTAAAATTAAGGGTAGTTTACTGAAGGGCAAAAAGAGAAAAAGTCGATTTTCTCAAAATCGGCTCCAACGATTTTAATTAAATTTCATTTATAAACATTAATACATATTCCAAACAAAATGGCTACCCTCAATATTTCGGCAAAATGGCTTTAAAGGCTCCGGTCTGATGCGTCAATTAACATTTTTTATAATAGCTCCGAAACTATTTGAGATATGAAATTACTTAGCATTACAAATATGTATATATATTTATAATACAGATATTTTATCCGAAACATATTTTTATAAAATCAATAACTTTAATCTATACGCAATTATATGAATTTTTTTTTAACTTTTTGGACATTAAAGTTTAAGTATTGCGACCGTAAAAAAAACTAACTGGAAATGATGATGTATGTTAACGTCTCATGACCCCCCGAACCCTAAAAAAATAGTCTTTGCAATGCCGTATGTCTGTGTGTCTATAAAAACTTAAATTAAGGGTAGTTTACTGAAGGGCGAAAAGAGAAAAATTTGGTTTTCTCAAAATCTGCTCAAACGATTTTGATTAAAATTCGTATCTAGGCGTTGATTAAGATTTAAATAAACTGGCTATTTTCATTTCCCTATGAAAATGATTTTTAGGGTACTTTACAGAAGCGTTAATTTCCGTATCTCCACAACTATTGGAGAAACTAAACAACTTATCATTGCAAAATTGTAGGACTATTAGAAATAAAAAACTTTTATTTGACATATATTTTTATAAAAGCAACAGTTTCTGAGATATTTGCAAATATATTAATACAATTTTGTGAGCTTTAGTTGTAAACATATACTACTTAAGTCTTAACGCAATAATTCTCCAATGCCATAGAGTAATTAAATGTAAGTAAGTATCTAAAAAACGTATGTTATTTTTCTTTAAAGCTTTTAGGAGAAGTGTTTGCATAGCAATGATCTATCTCCATTTTAGACTCAATAGTCAATATTTACATTTTTTATTGGTCAAAATGTATAAATGAATAATTAAATATCAATGCGATGACTTGAAGATCTGCAACACCTTATAAAATGTTAAAACTTTAACCAGAAATCGAAATTTTAATACGAAGTGTTGACCCTTGTGGAAAAAATTAAACTGTTTGAAATGTTCTTAGGTGGACAAAGATGCGCCTCTTTTCTCATTGATTCAATATCATTGTATATTATTTTATGCGTGTTCTTATGTGGAGTGGTGATGATACAATGTACATTATTCCGTTCAGAAATCTTACGAGTTTATAGAAAGAGAGAGAAAGTCTGTGCGGTGCGCCGTACCATTTATTTTTTATGGCTGTCGTGCCGTAGGATGGCTAGAATTGTTGTTGACACTTTTACCACTAAGCCATTGGGATGTATTTTTATATGTTAATTATATAGTCATATAATTTATTTTTATATGTACAACTCGAATAGTTTTGAGACACCATGAAAATAACTTAATTTTACTTGTAATCTTTTGCAGTTATATTGTTCATTTTATTTGTTGAATAGGGTTAAATGTTGTTTTGAAACAAAGCCAGCCATCAATTTAATAACCACAAGTATTCATAGACTACAATTAGTTTTTTTTAACACATAAGCAAAGTCTTGAGACCGATTTTAATTATTGTGACCTATTTGATAACAATGCCTGACCACTTACACAATGACATTCAATGCTATTTTATAACATTGAATATGAATTGAAGAATATATAACATTATCTAGTGGTCACAGCTCCTGGCTACATATCCAAAGGTTTCGGGTTCAATCCCCAATGCTTCCAAAATTTATCTGTGAAGCAGTGGTTCTGGAACAGGGTCGTACATAGCCTTGTAAGAATAAATAAGAAACTAATTGAATAAAGAAGTAGCAGCTCAATTTTAGAAAACCAAAATTAATGGCCAAAGGGCTCCTGCTGATCACATGACACCCTCTATCCACAAATATTGGCACTCTCATCATTAACTGCGAACTGTGGTTGCTGCTCAGTTGGTATAGCTCACTTGTGGGCTCACATGACGGAGTTATTTTTATAGAATACTAGCTTTTGCCCGCGTCTTCGCTCGCGTTAATGTAGATTTTATCAATAAATTCAGGTTGTAGATTAACACGGGAATATGACAATAAAAACGATGAACATATTGAGGTTGTTAGTCAATAGAGGTAGAGATAAAGAAAAAAAACAAACTACACAATATAAATCAGGATTAAGTGTAGGAGTAGAAAAGAAGTAGCGGAGTGTGTGTCAGTAGAGTCACAGGTTATGCCTTGCCACGAATTGGAAGATCCTACTCCATCTTAAATTTTACTTACAGTTAATTAACATCCCTTGTTTACTCCGCTTGTTCTTGACCGTTGCAATCATGGTCACAGAATAGATAATTATTTTAGGACGCTCCTATATACTATGTTGTATGTCC
The DNA here is from genome assembly GCA_033556935.1 of Timema podura. Lineage (NCBI taxonomy): Eukaryota > Metazoa > Arthropoda > Insecta > Phasmatodea > Timematidae > Timema > Timema podura. The sequence goes on from JAVRXN010000010.1 coordinate 36,926,940, forward strand.
TTCCATTTGGCACAAATACATACAAATTCTGGGCATCGGACACACACGAACAGGCTACATATAGCTGGCCATGGTAAAAACATGGCATTTCCAAATGCACCCCTGCTACCTGCAATGTTTGCCCTTGCGCTTTGTTAATAGTAATAGCAAAACTAAGTTTGATTGGAAACTGGAGTCTTTTGAATTGAAATGGTAGGTCAGTGGGGATTATTGGGATCTGAGGTATGATTACACTTTCCCCTTTTCCCACACCTGTTAAAATGGTGGCACAGATTATATTTTGCCCTAATTGTGTAATTGAAGCCTCGTCCCATTACATAAACGGGATGCATCTAAATTTCGCATAAGCATAACTGGTACACCTAATTTCAATTGTAGTTTATGCAAGGGTACACCCAATAGCTCCAGAGAATTAAAAAACTCAGCGGGATATGAAGTGCTCTGTTCTGTGTCCATGATTGTATCTATTGACAAATACTCCTTTATTTCTCCCTGCACTTCTTTAAAAATGTCAGTGTTGATTTTGTTAACGATTTCATATTTTGGTTCAAGAATTGCTCTTGCACACAACCAATGATCACAATTTAAATTTAGTTGTAAGTCTGGGTAAACTTTAAAAATGAGCTCCACATCATTTTCCACCAAATTACAGAATTCCCCTGTAAGTAAAATACAGCCTTCAGCATCCGTGTCCAAACGTCCATCGCCAATTTTCAATAGTGTCTCTTCGTAATGTCCTGAATCTACGTCATTATAAAGGTGGACTCTCATATTCGTTGTTAGGCTGAATTTTTTCACTTTTGCCCACAATCTTGATGACTTGAGACAGGCTTTAATTTCCTCTGCATGTGTGCCCCTCTGGATCACCGGTAGAGTTTGTCGGAAGTCACCAGCCAATAAAACTACCATTCCTCCCAAATTATCTGTACTGTCTCACAAGTCCTGAAGAGTTTGGTTTAACGCATCTATAGCTTTTTTGTGGGACATCGTACTTTCGTCCCACACTAAAAGTTTACATTGTCGTAGCATCATACCTCGAGAGCTATTTTTTGCTGAAATGAATAATACCAAACTTCTTACGACAATTTTGTCATTTATCATAACGGGGTGAACAGACAGAGCTTAATTAGCTGAATATAATAATTTTTAATCATTTTAGGATAGATGTGCCTAAAATAACTCGGGAACAAATTTTTATTCGGGATATCAGATTTTCTTCTGGGATACCGCAAGTCCCTTTTTCTGTACTCCAGGCATCATGTTGCTATTAATTTATTCATATCAGTAGGCCGAGTTGTTAAGCCGGACGACCGTCTAACAGTTATTTTTTTCTATCCGTCAGGAACAGTACTTTTTTCTGGATGAGAGCTACCCTATGTCCTTTTCTGTACCCATGACAACGTGTATGCGAAATTTCATGATGATCGGTCAAGTAGTTTAGGCGTGAAAGCGTAACAAACAATAACAAACAAATAAACAAACAAACTCACATTCACATTTTTTCTGGATTAAATGTACCCTATATCCTTTTCTGTACCCATGACAACGTGTATGCGAAATTTCATGATGATCGGTCGAGTAGTTTAGGCGTGAAAGCGTATCAAACAATAACAAACAAACAAACAAAAAACAAACAAACAAAAAACAAACAAACTCACATTTGCATTTTTTCTGGATGAAAGGTACCCTACCCATGACAACGTGTATGCGAAATTTCATGATGATCGGTCGAGTAGTTTAGGCGTGAAAGCGTAACAAACACAAAAAAATAAACAAACAAACAAACTCACATTCGCATTTTTTCTGGATGAAAGGTACCCTATGGCCTTTTCTGTACCCATGACAACGTGTATGCGAAATTTCATGATGATCGGTCGAGTAGTTTAGGCGTGAAAGCGTAACAAACAATAACAAACAAACAAACAAACTCACATTCACATTTTTTTTCTGGATGAAAGGTACCCTATATCCTTTTCTGTACCCATGACAACGTGTATGCGAAATTTCATGATGATCGGTTGAGTAGTTTAGGCGTGAAAGCGTAACAAACAAACAAACAAATAAACAAACTCACATTGACATTTATAATAGTACTAGCTTTTGCCCGCGGCTTCGCTCACGTTAATGTAGATTTTATCAATAAATTCAGGTTGTCGATTGACACAGGGAATACGACAATAAAAAAGATGAACATATTGAGGTTGTTAGTCAATAAATGTAGAGATAAAGAAAAAAACAAACTACACAATATAAATCAGGATTAAGTGTAGGAGTAGAAAAGAAGTAACGGAGTGTGTGTCAGTAGAGTCACAGGTTATGCCTTGCCACGAATTGGAAGATCCTACTCCATCTTAAATTTTACATACAGTTAATTAAAATCCCTTATTTACTCCGCTTGTTCTTGACCGTTGCAATCATGGGCAAAGATTAGATCATTATTTTAGGACGCTCCTATATACTATGTTGTATGTCCTTCCATTTGGCACAAATACATACAAATTCTGGGCATCGGACACACGCGATCAGACTACATATAGCTGGCCATGGGAAAAACATGGCATTTCCAAATGCACCCCTGCTACCTGCAATGTTTGCCCTTGCGCTTTGTTAATAGTAATAGCAAAATTAAGTTTGATTGGAAACTGGAGTCTTTTGAATTGAAATTGTAGGTCAGTGGGGATTATTGGGATTCGAGGTATGATTACACTTTCCCCTTTTCCCACACCTGTTAAAATGATGGCACAGATTATATTTTGCCCTAATTGTGTAATTGAAGTCTCGTCCCATTACATAAACTAGGTGCATCTAAATTTCGCATAAGCATAACTGGTACACCTAATTTCAATTGTAGTTTATGCAAGGGTACACCCGATAGCTCCAGAAAATTTAAAAACTCAGCGGGATATGAAGTGCTCTGTTCTGTGTCCATGATTGTATCTATTGACAAATACTCCTTTATTTCTCCCTGCACCTCTTTCAAAATGTCAGTGTTGATTTTGTTTAACGATTTCATATTTTGGTGCAAGAATTGCTCTTGCACACAACCAATGATCACAATTTAAATTTAGTTGTAAGTCTGGTTAAACTTTAGCAATGAGCTCCACATCATTTTCCACCAAATTACAGAATTCCCCTGTAAGTAAAATACAGCCTTCAGCATCCATGTCCAAACGTCCATCGCCAATTTTCAATAGTGTCTCTGCGTAATGTCCTGAATCTACGTCATTATAAAGGTGGACTCTCATATTCGTTGTTAGGCTGAATTTTTTCACTTTTGCCCACAATCTTGATGACTTGAGACAGGCTTTGATTTCATCTGCATGTGTGCCCCTCTGGATCACCGGTAGAGTTGGTCGGAAGTCACCAGCCAGTAAAACTACCATTCGTCCCATAATAACTGTACTGTCTCGCAAGTCCTGAAGATTTTGGTTTAACGCCTCTATAGCTTTTTTGTGGGACATCGTACTTTCGTCCCACACTAAAAGTTTACATTGTCGTAGCATCATACCTCGAGAGCTATTTTTGCTGAAATGAATAATTCCAAACTTCTTACGACAACCATAACGGGGTGAACAGACAGATCTTAATTAGCAGAATATAATCATTTTTCTTCATTTTAAGATAGATGTGCCTAAAATAACTCGGGAACAGATTTTTATTCGGGGTATCAGATTTTCCTCTGGGATACTGCAGGTCCCTTTTTCTGTACTCCAGGCATCATGTTGCAATTAATTTATACATATCAGTAGGCCGAGTTGTTAAGCTGGACGACCGTCTAACAGTTATTTTTTTCTATCCGTCAGGAACAGTACTTTTTTTCTGGATGAAAGGTACCCTATGTCCTTTTCTGTACCCATGACAACGTGTATGCGAAATTTCATGATGATCGGTCGAGTAGTTTAGGCGTGAAAGCATAACAAACAATAACAAACAAACAAACTCACATTAACATTTTTTCTGGATGAAAGGTACCCTATATCCTTTTCTGTACCCATTACAACGTGTATGCAAAATTTCATGATGATCGTTCGAGTAGTTTAGGCGTGAAAGCGTAACAAACAAACAATAACAAACAATAACAAACAATAACAAACAAACAAACTCACATTCGCATTTTTTCTGAATGAAAGGTACCCTATGTCCTTTTATGTTCCCATGACAACGTTTATGCGAAATTTCATGATGATCGGTCGAGTAGTTTAGGCGTGAAAGCGTATCAAACAATAACAAACAAACAAACAAACAAACAAACTCACATTCACATTTGTTCTGGATGAAAGGTACCCTATGTCCTTTTCTGTACCCATGACAACGTGTATGCGAAATTTCATGATGATCGGTCGAGTAGTTTAGGCGTGAAAGCGTAACAAACAAACAAACAAACAAACAAACTCACATTCGCATTTATAATAGTAAGGATAAGGAAAGGATAACCATCTTTAAATAGCTGGGCTAGAAAAATCGGCAAAAAAACTACCCAAAAATGCCTTCCAAGCATGGCTGCTAAAAGATTTCTGGAAATAAATTGGGTTAGGGCACCCCAAAGAAGTGGGGCTGTAGGAAAAACTATTTTATTTGCTTCCCCCCTCTGGGCGGCTGCGGACTCCTACAGTACTTGAATCATTATTTGTGAAATAACATTTCTAACTGTTCTCTAGGACCATGATTCTTGATATTACCAACTAATACAGAAACAATTTTATGACAAACACAACACTGAAGACTTTCAGTTAATCTTTTTATGAACAGAACAAACAAATTCAGTGTAAGCGTATGTAGCTCACTGACTATCATTTACTTAAATTATTTAACACAATAGATCAGGAAGCATATAATGAAAAAGAATAATACTATACCAGCATAGAAACTGGATGAACAACGATCTTGTTGAAAAATAAACATTAGTACAGCAATTAGAGATACTCATACTTCTATTTTTAAAAGTTTGTTTTACATTCGACTTATTAACAGATACATTTAAGGGGTAAGGATAGTGTAGGTAGCCCTAAAGAAAGTAAACCCACATAAGGTGAATAGAGGTAGAGAAAAACATATTGATAAATCATATCTTGGAAATTACAGCAAGGACACTAACCATGACCGCCTCATACACAGCATTAGACCGCTTGTTCCTCAGAGTGGGTCTCACTCCCCCATTTCGCTTTTCCTTTAAGTTTATATGGTATTGTATAATTTTGTTTTGTTACTTGCTCTCAGGTCATGGATCATCATTGTTTGTTTCTGGGGAAGCCTCTACTGGCTCCGAATTTTTAAAATCATCTTATTTGGAAGAGCTCATTATGAAAGAGTCCCGGAATGAAGATGGTGTAGCTCATCGAAGCTATTCTAAGATGATGGGATCCTCAGTAGATGGTGGGGATGCTGCCAATCATAGCTTTGAAGACCTAGAGATTGGTAAGCTGCCTCTTTTAATAGTACTGTGTACGTAGTACAAATATTCTAATTTTATTAGAGACAACCTTATCTGACAACTAGAAAAGTCTCGTGGTATAAAACATAATTTTTGCTAAACCATAAATTTTATTGGATTTTAACAGGAAAAATAATAGCAATGTTCATCCAAGTATAAGGAATACGTTAGTGAAAATTTTGTCTATATTGGTTAACTGGTTTTTGAGTTTATCATGAACATACAAACATGCAAACAAACCTCTTTATATAAATGAGAGAAAAATAAATATTGAATGTTTCAATTTTCACACATACATATATATACCTTTAATGATGCGCCTGATGAATTTTACATATGTTTAGCTAGTCATTACATATTTATTAATAATAATATAGGTCATTTTATAAAGGCACGTTCTTCTAGATCCATTATGGATTCCAGCCTGTTGCCGAGTCAGTTTTTTACTCAAGCCATATATTTTCCACCACCGGCCTGTTGTAGCTTCATATGCCTCATAATCTAACTTAAGACTAGGATAGACACAACATCCAGTCCCTAGCCATTACTTCCTCACTGTGAAAGGGTAAACCCACATTTCACCAATGATACATTTTTTGGCCATGCCAGTAATCAAACCTGAGACCCTGAGCTCAGTAAACAGACATGCTACCAACTGAGCTGTCTTGAAACTAAACAAGGGTTTTTTAATCTATCATCCAGATGGGCTTGTGCACACAAACAAACACACATACACACACATACAAACACAAACACACATAATGTATTATCCTAATTTATTTCTATGTTGAAAACTTTTACTTATGTATTGCACTAACCATTGTGGTGGTTGACCGGTCTAAAGGTCCGTTCTCACCCAGGCAAATTGAATCAAAGCACAGTATTTGGACTTAAATTTGAGCATAGAAGAAAGTTAAAATGAGAGGGTTATAACTATAAAAAATAACCAAAAGTTCTGTATTCCTTTCACAATTATAACTACATGACATAGTACACACTATTTAACAAAATAGAAATAAATGCTTGTATATAAGGTGTAAGATTAAAAAAATTAGACCTGACTTCCCTTCTCCCATTATAGTGAATCAGTCCATCCAAATGTAAATTTATCATAAGAGGCATACTTAGAGAGCCTAATAACACTTATATCATGGAGCTATCATATATATGGAAGGGATATCTTGATGCGCAACTGACTCTGACTTTGACTCGGGGAATGTTGGGGATAGGGGGTATGAATCATCCTGGGTGGCACATGGCACCCTGCATTTCCTAGAAAACAGTCATAATTATATATACCTTTACGTTATATAACTTATTATGTTATATATGTAATGTACTTAATAAGCTGAGAAAGAAAATACTAAGTATTTTACAATTTTCCCACTCCCAAACGGAATTATTTTGTGTATAACAGTTACTATTCTTACAATTTACTAAAGTTAGGTACGATACAACAAAGCTAATATGAGTTAAAATAAACTAGAATACTCAAAAAATGATAATATATCAATTTTAACTTGAATATACTGTAATTATAAGTTAATTTATTAATATTATCAACAACAATCTAGATTTTCAGCTAACTTGCAGTTTCTGACACTTGTTACTGCCCGAAATATAAAGTAATCTTTTATGTTTTTTACATAAAAATAACGCAAATTTATTCAACATTTACATCCTACTTACATAAAGCATCTAAAAGCTCTCAATCGTGTTGTATTCTAATTCAAGTGAGTGCGCGTCCCTTTTATTCCTATGCTTCCCGTGATAAACCGGCGGCCGGTTGCCATAATATGCTATTCAGCGGCTCAATCTGTCTCTCCGTGAGGTGGGCGTGGCTGGCTTCACTTTCTCGTAATGCTACAGTATTAGGATGTCATCTCCGTATATATAATAGCTCCATGACTTATATGACCTTTGCCTGACCACCATCCAGCTAACATCACATGCCCATATACTTGACAGTTTTTGACCAAAATAGCAAATCTTTGACATAAATTCAGGGGGAAGAAGATATTATTTGATCGAGTCCATATTTTGGGAATTTTTATTGGTATCAACCAATAACCTTTACTTTCCAGAACAATCCGCTCTGACAACTTTTCTCTTTTTCGATCCACCCTAATGTACAGACAGACTGAGGAACAGACAGAATTTCCATATCTAAACTTTTGGGCTCAACTGCGGATTAAATATCAATATTCATCATAATCTTGAGGCTGAATATTTTTTCACAATTAGAATATTTTTTCTCTTTATATGAGAAAGTAAATATATACAGGTTCAAACATAATAAAGCATTTTGTGAACAAAATTACATTATTTTAATAATATCTTAAAATGTACACATGAGCAAATATAATATTATTAATATTAGCCGTATTGAAATTATAAATACCTGCACCACTGAGCACATGATCAAGATCATTAAGTCTAGTTTGCTGGTGATGACTTCAGGGTTTGAATCCCTACTGAGTGTACTAAAGATTCTTTTTCCTTAATTCTTAGCCACTCTTCCTCATGAAAATGTGGATACACTTGTTCTAATCGTACTTACAACAATAACATAATAATTAGTATCCTACTTCATTTTATCTCAGAATGTATTTCTACTGATATAAGGGTCCCAGGATTGATTCCTGGCATGGCCAAAAATGTATCATTAATGAAAAGTGTGTATAACCTTTCACAATGATTAATTAGTGGCCCGGTACAGGATGTTGTGCCTGTACTAGTCTTAAGTTAGATTACAAGGCATATGAAGCTACAAATTAAAAAAACATCTCTTCACTTTTGGTGTCTGGTAGGGAATAGTTTCTGCAGGTGTTTCTTTTACTAACCAGGTGTCAAGTGTATATATACATTTTTTAAGATTTAACATTTGTATATAACTAACACTAATATTAGAGCATAGCTCGAACAGGTGTTAAGACGTGGTGCTAAAAAAACAAAAACAAAAATAAACAACTAATATATTAGTAACAGGCCGCTACCATTTTCAATTTATCCCCTTATACAAACACAACCTTGTAATAACTAGCAATGCTGTTAAAAAATTTGTCTAGGATTTTAATTTTTTCATAGTTACAAAATAATATTTAAAGTAAGGAAATGTGTTGAAATAATGGTTGTGTAAGGGTAGTAAACCTACCTACATAAGCTACAAAAGCCATTATCTCACAGTTTTTTTTTTTAATTTAAACTGCTCTTTCCTCTTGTTAATACCTCAAATAAGATTGTACAGGTAATTCCAAGGAACGCCCTTTGTTTTCCAATACCATATAGAATGTAGGGAAATAAAGTCATTTGATATGTTGACATAACTAATTTTGCAATTGGAAGTTTTACAAGTTGCATCTTGAAGGTGAATATTAAAATACTAATCAACTACTATTTGTTTTATGACATATACAATTAAAATTGTAGTAAAATTAGAAAACTATATTATTAAGTTTGTTTATGCTTATGTAGACCCCTTGTAAGGGAGGGCCAACAAATCTAAGGAGGAGGTCTCACAACCCCCCCCTCCCCCTTTCTATACCCTTGACCTGCACCCTATTACATCAAATTTTTATAGTACATCCACATATTTAATGACAAAACTATGTATTTTTTAATATATATACAGTTACAACATATAACTAATATTTGTAATTATTTTGTAAATTGTCTTTTAGGGTAACAAATTCGGAACGGTAGCAAAAAAGAGATATTTATATTTATTTACTACTAATGAAGTAAGGATGTAGGTCATTTCAAAAATGCTAACTCTTGAAAAATAGGCATTTACATTGCGCAGGGTATGCAGTGTGAATAGGAGAATCTAGAACTTTTCGGGTACTGGCTGGCGAAACCATTGAGTAGAGCTAGATGTAGATGTGAGGATAACATTAGAATGGCATTAGAACATTAGAAGAGCAGTTGAGGCTATACGCATCTACACTAATTATGCTAATGTGTTAAGGGATGATGAATATTGAAAATTAGAGAAATTTATTATAATAGAAAGAGGAAAATCATTTAGGAAAAAACCCTCAGGACACTCGACCGGTATTTGAACCCTGATCTTTCTGTAACTGGCATTACAGTATATTGAAAAACATACTCTATAAATTATACTTCCACTGAAGCAGGTGAGAAGGGGGTTAATTTATGTATAAGAAGGAGTGAGTTCAATGGCTGGTATTTCCTTAATGATTTCCCACTATATTTTCGTGCAAACACGGGTAGATTACCTCTAATTCTCATACATGCTTATAGCCTGAACAGGTAGAAAGACACGGTGATAAAAAAAACACGTTAAATGTCAAGATTTGTAGCAGACCTGTCAAACCATTCAGCCGTGATATGGGCAGGCTATAATGGAATCATGGACTCTAAATTGGTATTAGATCTGACCAACCACTTTGTCATGGGATGTGCAAAATGGAATTGGAGTTCCATCTTTTTTTATGGCTGTCGAGCCGTAGAATGGCTAGAATTGTTGTCAGACACATTTACCATTCAGCCATGGGGATGTATTTTTATAGGTAATTTATATATTCATATAATTTCTTTTTATATGTACAACTCGAATAGTTTTGGGACACCATGAAAATAACTTAATTTTACTTGTATTCTTTTGCAGTTATATTGTTCATTTTATTTGTTGAATAGGGTTAAATGTTGTTTTGAAACAAAGCCAGCCATCAATTTAATAACCACAAGTATTCATAGACTACAATTAGTTTTTTTTAACACATAAGCAAAGTCTTGAGACCGATTTAATTATTGTGACCTATTTGATAACAATGCCTGACCACTTACACAATGACATTCAATGCTATTCTATAACATTGAATATGAATTGAAGAATATATAACATTATCTAGTGGTCACAGCTCCTGGCTACATATCCAAAGGTTTCGGGTTCAATCCCCGATGCTTCCAAAATTTATCTGTGAAGCAGTGGTTCTGGAACAGGGTCGTACATAGCCTTGTAAGAATAAATGAGAAACTAATTGAATAAAGAAGTAGCAGCTCAATTTTAGAAAACCAAAATTAATGGCCAAAGGGCTCCTGCTGATCACATGACACCCTCTATCCACAAATATTGGCACTCTCATCATTAACTGCGAACTGTGGTTGCTGCTCAGTTGGTATAGCTCACTTGTGGGCTCACATGACGGAGTTATTTTTATAGAATATAATCATCTTTAAATAGCTGGGTTAGAAAAATCGACAAAAAAACTACCCAAAAATTCACTCCAAGCATGACTGCTAAAAGATTTATGGAAATAAATTGGGGTAGGGCACCCCAAAGAAGTGGGGCTGTAGGAAAAACTATTTTATTTGCTTCCCCCCTCTGGGCGGCCGCGGACTCCTACAGTACTTGAATCATTATTTGTGAAATAACATTTCTAACTGTTCTCTAGGACCAAGATTCTTGATATTACCAACTAATACTGAAACAATTTTATGACAAACACAACACTGAAGACTTTCAGTTAATCTTTTTATGAACAGAACAAACAAATTCAGTGTAAACATAAGTAGCTCACTGACTATCATTAACTTAAATTATTTAACACAATAGATCAGGAAGCATATAATGAAGAAGAATAATACAATACCAGCATAGAAACTGGATGAACAACGATCTTGTAGAAAAATAAACATTAGTACAGCAATTAGAGATACTCATACTTCTATTTTTAAAAGTTTGTTTTACATTCGACTTATTAACAGATACATTTAAGGGGTAAGGATAGTGTAGGTAGCCCTAAAGAAAGTAAACCCACATAAGGTGAATAGAGACAGAGAAAAACATATTGATAAATCATATCTTGGAAATTACAGCAAGGACACTAACCATGACCGCCTCATACACAGCATTAGACCGCTTGTTCCTCGGAGTGGGTCTCATTCTCCCATTTCGCTTTTCCTTTAAGTTTATATGGTATTGTATAATTTGGTTTTTGTTACTTGCTCTCATGTCATGGATCATCATTGTTTGTTTCCGGGGAAGCCTCTACTGGCTCCGAATTTTTCAAACCAACTGATTTGGAAGATGGTGAAGGTAATCGGCGCTATGTTGAGATGATTGGACCCCCACGAGATGGTGCCAATCATAGCTTTGAAGTCCTAGAGATTGGTAAGCTGCCCCTTTTAAGACGTAATACTTTTACAGTACTGTGTACACAGTACAAATAGTCTAATTTTATTAGAGAGAATCTTATCTGACAGAAAAGTCTCGTGGTATAAAACAGAATCTTTGCTAAACCATAAATTTTATTGGATTTTAACAGGAAAAATAATAGCAATGTTCATCCAAGTATAAGGAATACGTTAGTGAAAATTTTGTCTATATTGGTTAACTGGTTTTTGAGTTTATCATGAACATACAAACATGCAAACGAACCTCTTTATATAACTGAGAGAAAAATAAATATTGAATGTTTCAATTTTCACACATACATATATATACCTTTAATGATGCGCCTGATGAATTTTTACATATGTTTAGCTAGTCATTACATATTTATTAATAATAATATAGGTCATTTTATAAAGGCACGTTCTTCTAGATCCATTATGGATTCCAGCCTGTTGCCGAGTCAGTTTTTTACTCAAGCCATATATTTTCCACCACCGGCCTGTTGTAGCTTCATATGCCTCATAATCTAACTTAAGACTAGAATAGACACAACATCCAGTCCCTAGCCATTACTTCCTCACTGTGAAAGGGTAAACCCACATTTCACCAATGATACATTTTTTGGCCATGCCAGTAATCAAACCTGAGACCCTGAGCTCAGTAAACAGACATGCTACCAACTGAGCTGTCTTGAAACTAAACAAGGGTTTTTTAATCTATCATCCAGATGGGCTTGTGCACACAAACAAACACACATACACACACATAGAAACACAAACACACATAATGTATTATCCTAATTTATTTCTATGTTGAAAATTTTTACTTATGTATTGCACTAACCATTGTGGTGGTTGACCGGTCTAAAGGTCCGTTCTCACCCAGGCAAATTGAATCAAAGCACAGTATTTGGACTTAAATTGGAGCATAGAAGAAAGTTAAAATGCAAAGGTTATAATTATAAAAAATAACCCATAGTTTTGTATTCCTTTCACAAATATAACTACATGACATAGTACACATAATTTAACAAAATAGAAATAAATGCGTGTATATAAATTGTAAGATTAAAAAAATTTAAGTAAACTTATGTGCTGTATTCTAAACTTTTCGTGATTTACTCCCATGATCTATAATTTTAGCATTGTTATAGTTTTGTCATTTACAAATATATAAATATCTAGCTCTTGATTAAAGTATTTGGTTTTTCTTCTTGCATTGCGGCTTCACCTTAGAAACAAAGTAGTTAAAATTGAACACCTGCATGCAAGTTATAAAATATTTTCACAGCTCGCTAACACCACACCAATTTGCCGATTGGCCTTGGACTTGCCCGTAAATCACTGATGATACAAAACTTCTCGAATCAAAGAAAGTATTCTTCTCAGAAAATATTTTTCAATTCGATTTGTCTAGATGTGAGTGGGTCCATTTAAATATGTAGAAGGAATATGCTTCTGGGTGCCACGCTTTGATCCAATTGGATTCCCCTAGGTGGAAGTGGACCTTAAAACTTTAGACTCACCTTTAATTTGGCCACCATTTAGGCCGAGCTCTGAGTTTTAGCCTGGCCGGTTGCACTGGTGGTTAGTTTTCCATTTTTTGTGGTTTCCTTTGGCTGTCCTCTTGGCTACTAATCAATCTTACACACTTAAATAAATCCCTTGATAACTCTTTTGTTAAATATTCAACAAACAGAAAAAGCTATGTGGAAAGAAACCACTGGCAAGAGTTAGAAACTAGCTACTACTATTATACATATTAGAAGTAATGTGTAATCTTATGTACATCGACTTTCAAAGAAAGTAGTTATCATATTTTGTGTGTTTGTACTATTTGTGATTGAGTGAGTTTGAGATTTTATTTACTAGTCTTAAAAAACATATTTTGTACAAAATGAGTTGCATCATTAAACCTTAAAAAGGTTTTCCAGAATAAGTGTTTGATACATGTCTAATTTTAATGTTTTGTTTTTTTCCCCACGATAGAGTCCCAAGAAGGCATTGATTCGTCCCTACCAATCAAACTTTTCAACTTTAGTTTTGAAGGTGTAACACCTCCCGTGTAATTTTGGTGCATTATTTAATTGGACATGGCGATGTGGAAAGGCTTCATGGAAGATGGGAGGCCATTCTACCATCATAGTAAACTTAACCATTTGTAACTAACCATCTTGCAAACCTACCATCCTATTATACCGAACACTACACATAAATTCTAGTTTAAGAATATTTTTAAAATTATTGAAAATTTAATTTTGTGAAGTGTCTAATGACATCAAGGGTAATAATTTTTCAGTGATGTCATTCAATTTTTGGGCTAGTAAATCTTTGTTTATAATTGTGAGCATCTAAAATATATGTCTTTTCATTTTCTCCAACAATTTTTCCTTTTCCCATTAATTTACTTTTTCTGAAACTTTTATTTGATCAAATAAATTTTACTAATACTTTAAAACAATGAATACTGAGTCACTTAATATATAATATATATATATATATATATATATATATATATATATATATATATATATAAATTTGTTGTTATTTGCATTCAAGCAGCACTTTCTGGACCAAATTATTATATTATGTTCACATAAGTGGTTGCATAGGTTAGCTAACACATCACTTTCGTGATGTATATGATTATTGATGATAGGGAGATCAGGGTTTGAATCCCAGCCAGGTGTAACAAGAATTTTTTCTAAATGATTTCCCACTCTCCCTCCAAACAAATGAATATAAATTTTTTCTATATTCTACCTTATTCATCCCTATTCCATTAGTGTAATTAATTTATTTTATAACCCGAACAGTCACTAAAACATGATGAAATTTATTTTTTATTTTATCATCACATGAGTTATGAAATAGCTTAATTCTAGAACAGTCATAAACATCCAGTCCCGCGGCTGTCAATTTATCACTCTGAAAGATGAAACCTCAGATTTACCAATGATACATTTTTCTTCCGGGATGGAAATTGAATTCAAGAACCTTGGCTTACTAGTCAGTTATGCTCGCGACTTACCTAGGGAGTCAGACACAGAAGATATAAGATAATGCTCCTGCCCTGATAGTAAACGTAATGTACAAAGCGCTTGCTTACTAATGAGCTTAATTTATCTTTATAAGGAAAACCTCTTTTTGCTTTATGAGGTAACTATTATATTTGGAAGAAGGTACAGCAAAGATAAATAGAAACATATAACAGGGATGAACAAATATGGCTTTTGCAATGTAAAGAACAACACAGTTGACACTTTACATTGTTGCCATTGGACAAAGTAGTAATGAGCTTAATTATGATTTTAGACAAAAAATTGATTGTTCTTGAAGGTATGTATATATGTATATATATAGCAGCAAGAATAGCTGCTCAACAGTAGACAAAGGTAGAATCATTAAAATATTTAATGTAATTTTTAGATATTGGATTTTGTCTATATGCCTTTTCTTTTCCTTGATTGTAAAACATAGGTATACTCCATTCACGGTAGGAATTACTCTCTTAAAGGTCTTTTTTCCTACCAATATCCTACTATATAATAGCTTTCTGGTAGGGAAAAAGGCCTTTCAGAAAACAATTCTTACGATGAACAGACTTTAGTTGAGCTATATAAGCATTTCATGTTATTACCAGTAATATATGTTAATTTAAATGTGTCTATAAGTTTATTAATGTTGGCCTCGGTGGTCTTGGGTGGAGTGCTCGCCTCAGGACCCCATATTCATGGGTTCAAGCCTAACCAGGGTCGATGGATATTTCTTGAGAAATAAAAATTCATAGCAAATTTTCCTTTGGAGGGAAGCAAAGCCATCGCTCCCATGTTGATGGTGACATAAAAGAACCCTGAAATAGATGTGAAAATACTTTTCCAGCAAAATTGGTAGGCCCTATCGCTCTTGCTCATAGAAATTCACATGTACTGATGTAATCAGTCGGCTCAGAAAGTGCAATCTCAAATAAAAAAATAATAATATTAATAGTATGTTTTCTACAATTTCAAGTTTACACACACAGAAACAAGAATTTTAAACAATTTAATTACATTTCTACTGACTAACAATCATAAGACTGGCCACATAGATAGTAGGGTTTAATGGCTTTTTTGGATCACAGCCCTTCAATTCTCAGACCTCATGCTTGGACCTATGAATGGGCCTAGTCCAAAGGCGTGGAAAGGAAATTTTTCTGGGGGGAAACGAGGGGTTCCACTTGAAAGTCAATATGATAGTGTACATTATTTTTATACTTTTTTTTTAGTAACACTTCTTCTCCTCGTTTGTGTTAAATGCTTATGTACTAATTAAGCTAAGGTGTTTGGGATGAGGAAGGTTGACTTTATAGGAAGTGTACCCACATGTGCGTGGAGGGAAACTGGAAAACCATTTAGGAAATACAACCTTAGAATAAATTACCATGTCAACATAAATTATTTTAGACTCTAAAACTTTTTAGATATTATAATTTTATTTAGAATATATTATTTAATCACTAATTAATTGTTACGGGGGAAAAATTATTCACTATGGAGAGAAAAATAACATTATTTGAGGTGAATTAGTGATAAGTATTGATAGGCTATATACTATATGATACTGTTTTGGGTCCCTCTTATACCGGGATCACGATCAACTTAAACATTCTCACTCAAGGTTCACTTAATTTAAGAAAACAGGTGTGTGATCATGATTTACGTAACTTAACGTAACAACTCAAGCCAAACATCTGTATTCTAGAATAGGTACCTATGTGTTTTGATCTGTGATTTGTACTATTTGTAAAGTGATAATCTGTGAATGTTTACAGTTTTCAATCGCTATACTAAATATCTATTATTAAACCTTTTTGATAAATGTAGCTTTCCTATTTTAGTTTAATTATTTTGTTTCAATGTCTGATCACTAAAACTTAAGCTAAAGAGTAAACTGGTAATAAAACCAACAATTGAATTACTAAAAAGTCCTGTAGACGTCACTCGCATAATGAATGACTGGCAAGATCACGTGATACCCTTCATGTAATGTTCACTTAACATGAAAGACCTCCCAGGACATCTATTACTTTAAGCTAACTGTAAGTGAACGTTAAGTTAACTGCATCGTGATCGCTTTCATTTAAAAACACGAGAAGAACCTTTACGTTAAGTTAACCTCAAGTGAACGTTAAGTTGATCGTGATCCCGGCATTACTTACCTGAAAATCATGGATGAAGTTTAATTTTTATCTTTTAAACTAAATAACTGTATGCATTTTTTCCTTTTAATACTTCATCTATGGATCACTAGGCAAAATTGATTGATTTAATTTCAGTACAAGATTATAAATCCAAATTATATCTTTATTATTAATATTATTTTAGTTGATTATTAAGTATTTCAATATGTTTTAAGCCCATAAGGCATTTTCAGAAGTAAATTCAAATATACTACGTTTTAAATCTTTCTTTGTTTAAAAAAAACTTATTTTGTTCTATTTAAAAATCGGGCGACGAGTTTGCTACCTTTTACCCAGTAGGAATCCAGCTAGCCTTCACAACATCAAGTTGCCAAGAGTTATCCTACTAGTTGGTTTCAACATTGAAGACAAGGAGTCCAAGAAGCAAGGGGTGGTTTAATAGCAAGTGCGTAATAAGACAAATGGTATCCCAACCTTGGGACATATGAACATAAAAACGATATCGCAATAATTGCTGCCCAACCGTGGGGCATGCACGGTTCCACACCCTCATCATAAAAACGTTATCACCATAATACATGTGATTGTGATAAATATTATGTATATTGTATTTGTACATGACATACATAATCACAAACGTGATATATAAACACACACACACATTCAATTCCACTTTATGATCTAATGTATTTTTTCCATAGTGTATTGGTAAACTTAGAATTAAAATGTATAGTAAATATAGCCTTAGTTTTCACACCAACAATAAATTTTTTAAGCATGGCTTTATTAAATACTATCTAAATATCACATTCTTCGCACAGGATTGTTTAACAATATGTTTCATCTTTCCATCTCAAACTGAGTGGAATGTACAGAAAAATCACCCCCTCCTCGCTTAACTCCATTAAGGGTTGAATTTTGAAAAATAAAAAATTAGCTATCATCCTTTACCTAAAAAAAGAACCTCCCCTCACCCGGAGTGTATTGATTGGATAATATATGTAAGTTTAATGATAGGTAAATTTTTATAACAGTGAAAGAATTGAATAGGTAACAATAATAGATTTATTATACAATAACATAAAGGTTAATATCGTGTTACAATTAATAAAATAGAAAGTTAGACCTAACAAGTAACGGTGATTAATGTCCGTTAAATAGGCAAAGGAAAACAAGTAATCTTAGAAGAACAATATTAAGTTTAACACTGGCATATAAGATATTGTTTAACAACTCCAAAGTTATAGGAATTTCCCGTGGCTCGGGAGAATATGTGTCCAAGACAACACGGCAACAGTCAAAAGGAAGTTAAGTAGATAAAGAGTATTGGACGCCTAAACAGCCGGGCTAGCACATGACTTCCACCTGAAGGGTCTAAAACGAAAACAAGGAGAATTAAATACAAATAAAGATGTGACAACAGATCCTATAATATTAGAGTTATTAACCTAAGTTCGGCCTAACTAGCTGGCTTGGCTTGTAATAAATAACTGTTTCAAAGCTAAATGATATAATATAAGAGGACGGACTGTCCATTACATCATCAAATGGCTAAAAAGCAACCAGGTGTCTACACTAAATAGTACTATGGCCGTTCCTTTCCCAGTGGGTATTGCAAGGGCATTCAATAGTACATATATGTCATTACCCACTGCCTGGGGTAAACATCAAGTTTAGTATACACCAACATTAAATACTAAATCATGAGAAGCGCCAACCAAGGGGTGAAAAAAAATACTATCTATGCGGGCCAATATACAAACTAAGTCGTGTTCCGCACTTTGTGCACCCAAAATAATATCACAGAATAAGAGATGCCAACTAGAGTGCTGTGAGATACTGACCTAACTAGGTCCTCATGTAAAGTCGTTGGACGACCTACTTGTAGCCATACAAAAATATGTACATCTGAGCATGACGTCCACGGCGTCATGTAATATAATGAAGTCTTATGGACTTAGAATGGAATTATGAAATTGTGTAGAAGAGGACACTTAAGCCTGGGTCATATTACATATAGAGCTCAAGGCTCCTTTATTTAATCTATATCATAAGGATATAGTAAAAGTATGTAGTCAAAATTTCTGACTAACATAAAATTAAGTCGGCTAGACTCAAAAACTAAACTTAGTCACTCTGACTAAAACATCGCTTCTTATGGACTAATAAGAGAAATAATCATCTTGACTAAAGCAAACACGTCTGATGGACGTGGGACTAATATCATAGCCACTTTGACTAAGAAAAACTAAACATAGTCACTCTGACTAAATCATCACGTCTGATGGACGTGGGACTAATAGCATAGCCACTTTGACAAACAAAAACTTAAATAGTCATATGGACTAACTCAACAAGTCTGAAGGACTTGGAAAATAATCGAATACTTGGATTAATAGACAGGATTCTCTCGGCGTCGAGGCGATGACACCCACGACCTAACCGTCATAGTCAGCAGTATCTTCTACAGGTTCTGGAGCAGAGTTTCCTTCTTCGAAGATATCCAAAGATGGAACTACAATCTGTGAACCTAGGAGTCCCCCGTTATATCCTCTTTTCTTTACTAGCAAAGTGGGCAAGTAAACAAGGGAAAAGGGAGGAAAAGGGTGGGGGGGTTGGACCGGTGGAGAAAGTGTTGCCAAGGAAGTCTGCTATGTGCATAGTGGTCATCGCTCGCGGCTTCATGACAACGAACCAACGACCGTTGGGTCTTTCTTCAATGTTGAGTTCAAGAGGTTTGACGTGCGTTGAAACTGCCACGCCTTTGCTTCCGCCAATCTAGCAGAACAGTTGGTGAAAGCATGGTGATCGTATCCGGGAACATCCGCGTAATGTAAGTAGAATCCAAACGATATAATTGCTAAATATATCAGTTTTAATTGTCTTCTTCTGATTCCCTTATTGTCGTTTAGCATTTTGTGCGGATTACAGTTTGTAGATGTCATTTTGATTTAGGTGACATGCTACACCCTGCCAATTTTCATCTTTCCAGCTCAAGTGGTTTGGAGGATACATAAAAAAAAACTCCCACTTCGTCCCCCTAGGGGTTGAATCTCGAATAAAAAATCCCAAATCTTTGGCCCATTACTTTAAAAGATACTCTCTGACAAGTTCTATTCTTCCAGCTCAAGTGGTTTGGAAAATATGTAAAAACCATCCCTTTCATACTACACCCGCTCAACTAGTGAACTAACAAAAAATTTAAATGATAACTCTCGCCCTTTACATTAAAATAACCCCTCTTCCAAAGCTCATCTTTCGAGCTCAAGCGGTTGTTCAGGCTATACATATATCTGATCATTGCTTTAATGGGGTAGGGATGAGGAAGTAATCATTTTAGAGATAATCTACCCACATTTACTTGGAAGTAGATTGGGAAAGCCCTTTAGAAAAAACCACCCTCAGTAGGCCCATCCGGGATTAGAACCCGATCTCCTTGTCATCACCATGCCAGTCAAACATTAGTTTGACATATTGCATTTTGATAGTAATTTTTTGTATTTTCGGTTCAAACTGTGTTATCTTCAACAGCATAAAAGATGCACTTAAGTACGAGCCAATACGATTTCTAATCGTTGACTTCAAAACGTACTGTATAACATGACATGAATGTTGAAATTCTATTGACTCCAAAAAATTATACCCCATTGGAAAACTTTCATACAATGTTTAATCTTTTCCATGTCGGCGTACCACCCAAATCGTGTTCGCGTGCCACAGGTTGGCACACGTGACATAGATTTGCCATACCTGGCCTATACTGACATCATGATTCAAGAGCCCTAACAGATAAAAGAATCACACTGATACAACAATAGTGTAATTAGTACAAGTAAGAATAACCGAATTGGTAGTGAAATTTGGGGATGTAAAATTAATAAAAAAAAATCTCACCTCTTTTGGTGCCTCTGCTAGTGGTTCTTTTACAGGCCAAGTGTCAAGGGTATATTTACGTTTCTTAAGGCTAAACATTTTAATCAAATTATTTAACTAACACTAATATTTTTACATTAGAATTATAATACTGAATCCTTGCTACAAAACCACATACAGACACAATACACAACCTCTCCCTACACTCAACACTGTACTAACTAGTAATGTGGTACTGTTCAAATTTTGTAAATGGTTTCAAAATGTTCATTGTTACAAAATAGTGCTTTGTGAAAGTTGGTGTGTTGAAAGAGAAGATGGAGGAAATCCAAGTTCAGCCTACATAAGCTGCCGACTTCATTTCTGACCATTGTCTTTTTATCTAACGATGTTGCCTAACTGTGACTTCACAAAAAACAAGTTAGGATTTCCCATGTTAATCTTTTTCATTTTTATTCAGTGAGTTTCGAAGATCGAACATTGAAACAAAAACCATAAATTCTGAAATGATTCTAAAAATAATCCTACATCATTTTAAAATTATATTTTGGATCTAAAAGTAGTTTTTTTGCAAATTAAAAAAAAATTGTCCATAGCTTAGGCTATTTTATTTAATCGCATAAAGAGCACATAGCCATATTTCTGCTATAATGATATATGATTAAAAAAGTCTATAATAGGAAACGAGAAAAATGAAAAATGAAATGGAAGACAATGTTGTCCAGATGTGGTGTTAGACTCTACTTTGCAGCAAAAGAGGGGAAGTGACATTATAGAAGGCAGCCGAGTTACCTTGCAGGGTGTGCGGCTCATTTTCTTTCCACTCCCTTTTTCTTTTTTTTTACATTGGTGACCTGGTGGTCTAGGGGTAAGGTGTCAGACTTCTGTGCTGGGGGTCCGGGTTTCAATCCTTGGTCCCAGCACAGATTAATCTGATTGCCAAACCCTTCCTTCACCTATGACAAGACGTGTATTAATCACAACTTGTGAATGTGAGGAATGCCAGGCCTCCACCGTGGTTCGGATTCCACGTTAAACTGTAGGTCCTTCATTTCATCTCACAATCACCCTACCATTACACATTAGTGTAAGTGCGTATAACCCGAACGGGTAGTAAGACGCGGTGCTAATAATAATAATAATATTTTTTCTTACATTGGCTTCAAGCTTGATAGTGCTTATTGTGCTGTTAGTTAAAATGGTGAAACATCAAAACCCAAAGAGGAACATTTGTTTATCAAGTAAGCAACAGTCTGTAAGAAGAGAAACTGTTCCAGCACATTGGTTTGGATATCAAAATAAAAAGTAGGCCTATTAATGGAAAAGCAAAAACTAACAAAAATGTGATTTAGATTTTGTAACCAGGTCAGGACACTATGAGACTGGTAATGTAAACCAAGCCCTCCTGGTAAACTTTCCAACATTCCTATTCAATATCAGAAACTTAAAATAATATGTATTATATTGTACTTAAAATTACTTATTTATTTTATAGTTTATAAACAGTACACTCATTGATTTGAACTTACTGATACAGATTAGGGGTGTTCAGATATTACGTAAGCACAATTATGACAATTTTGGACACCCTGCCCCGATTGTAAACAAACAAAAGCTATCACTTGACCCCCTTCTCTTGCTTCCATAGTATTTTCCTAACCCCCCCCCCCCCCCTCTTGCTTACGTAATATTTGTTGACTTATTTTGTTATCTTTTCACAGGAAAACCCCATTATTGTTTATGGAATTTATAAATTGCTGGTAGCTATTAACATAGAGGTGTAAATAATGGTGTGAAATAATTCAGAATAAATATTGTTGCACAATTTACCAATATGCTAGAAAATTATGTAAAGGCATGCGAAAAAACCTAATTAAGTAAACCAATACAAGAACTAGCGCATAACTTCTGGCTAAATAACAATTAAAATAAACCCCTTCTAGTGACAAAACTTAGTGAACCGTGGTGCCACTTTTTTAAAAGTCCCCCCCCCCTTTGGTTCTTTGGTAAACTTTGAAACTCTTTATTCCATTTTTTTCTACAATAATTTATATTATTCCGTTTTACTTAGATTTTTTTTTCTCAGATGGGTGCTTTGGAATTTCTTTGAAAACGTATGGCGGTGCTCATCTCGGGCAAATACTAAGCCCTAGATGACCCTAGGAGCAGTTTGAAATGTTGAAGTGATTATTCTTTATATGCTATACTTTTATCTTTTTTTTTATCACCGAGTCTTACTACCTGTTCAGAATATAAGCAGGTATTTTTATCAATGGCTTTCTTGGCCATAATATACAATACAATAATAACATGGTAGGAAAGGCAACATGGGATAATTTAAATCAAATTTAATTTAGTAATTTTGTATCTGGCATAGAAATTATAATGTAAAGTTTTTTACAGTACCCTATCTCCCCTAAAACACCCTTCACTATTTCGTGTCAATGCATGTGAGTGCTTTCATTATATAGTCAAGCCATCTCAAACTTTAAATACTGATTACACTACTGATGTATACACTGGACAAAAACTTAATGTTTTATGATAAAAGCTCCCAAAGTTTTAGGTTAACCTACCAATCTTAATACTAGTTGGCCTTAAAAGAATATTTTTACTTTTAAATACATGTTGATTCATTATTTTCCCTATTCAGAAAACCATAAGCCTATTTTAACAATATTTTAATAATAAATTATACAATGTTTTAATCACCACAGCACATATTTTGTGTATGAATACAAGAAAGTAAATCCAGTAGTTTTTGAAACTGTAAGATAGGGCTCCGGGAGCTCTCTGTAAGTGGATATTGTAAAAAACATGAGACGAAGACATTTTGATATTTGAAGAAAAATCTAGAAAATGCAGTAAGAAAGTATATTTGACAGATTTAAGGAAACTATACTCATTTCCACCGTTCGCGCTATAAGCCAATTAATTATTAGTGGTTCACAAAGCAACCTCTTCCAAGATTTCTATTTATCACATTTTGAATTAATCCAAAATTACTTGGCCACTTATTGGATTTTGGTCAAAATAGAGAGATTGGGAAACGGTAATATTCTGTAATCCGCACACATTTTTATTGTTTTGAATTAGTTAGTTAACAATCTTGTATTTATTCAATCATAATGTAAATAGACAATTTAAACACTTATGAATAAAAAGTAAAACAACTCAGTATTATTCGTATATTTGAGGCAAATATTTTAGGACCTACATGATAATCAGTATTACATTCATTTTTAATTTAAAATGATTGAAGAGGAAAGAGAATATCATATCAATTCTGCCAAAATCAACCATTCAGTGTAGCTAATTTTTGCCATAGTTTTAATTGAAGTTATTAAAGTAATAACACCCATTCACACAAAAGTGACACTTCTTATCCAGTAACATGAGCCTGCATACCCTTGGACCTTAAAGATTGTCTCAGCATGTTCTTCTCAACATAAGAAAAGTAGAGTATAGTTCACCTCTCTGGTTTGTAGATTATATTGTAAAGCTTTGTAAAGTCTTTCAAAATAAACTCTTAGGGAATGTAACAGGAAGATGGGGCCCCGCTTCTGACCCTTTTCAATTTATAATTATACTAGCTTTTGCCCGCGGCTTCGCTCGCGTTAATGTAGATTTTATCAATAAATTCAGGTTGTCGATTGACACAGGGAATATGACAATAAAAACGATGAACATATTGAGGTTGTTAGTCAATAGAGGTAGAGATAAAGAAAAAAACAAACTACACAATATAAATCAGATTAAGTGTAGGAGTAGAAAAGAAGTAGCGGAGTGTGTGTCAGTAGAGTCACGGGTTATGCCTTGCCACGAATTGGAAGATCCTACTCCATCTTAAATTTTACTTACAGTTAATTAAAATCCCTTATTTACTCCGCTTGTTCTTGACCGTTGCAATCATGGGCACAGAATAGATCATTATTTTAGGACGCTCCTATATACTATGTTGTATGTCCTTCCATTTGACACAAATACATACAAATTCTTGGCATTGGACACACGCGAACAGGCTACATATAGCTGGCCATGGGAAAAACATGGCATTTCCAAATGCACCCCTGCTACCGGGAATGTTTGCCCTTGCGCTTTGTTAATAGTAATAGCAAAACTAAGTTTGATTGGAAACTGGAGTCTTTTGAATTGAATGGTAGGTCAGTGGGGATTATTGGGATCGAGGTATGATTACAGTTTCCCCTTTTCCCACACCTGTTAAAATGGTGGCACAGATTATATTTTGCCCTAATTGTGTAATTGAAGCCTCGTCCCATTACATAAACGGGGGGT
Source organism: Timema podura (assembly GCA_033556935.1). Taxonomy (NCBI): domain Eukaryota; kingdom Metazoa; phylum Arthropoda; class Insecta; order Phasmatodea; family Timematidae; genus Timema; species Timema podura. Next base: position 36,951,860 of record JAVRXN010000010.1, read on the forward strand.
ATCTAAATTTCGCATAAGCATAACTGGTACACCTAATTTCAATTGTAGTTTATGCAAGTGTACACCCGATAGCTCCAGAGAATTTAAAAACTCAGCGGATATGAAGTGCTCTGTTCTGGGTCCATGATTGTATCTAATGACAAATATTCCTTTATTTCTCCCTGCACCTCTTTCAAAATGTCAGTGTTGATTTTGTTAACGATTTCATATTTTGGTGCAAGAATTGCTCTTGCACACAACCAATGATCACAATTTAAATTTAGTTGTAAGTCTGGGTAAACTTTAGCAATGTGCTTCACATCACTTTCCACCAAATTACAGAATTCCCCTGTAAGTAAAATACAGCCTTCAGCATCCGTGTCCAAAGTCCACCGCCAATTTTCAATAGTGTCATCTGCTAATGTCCTGAATATACGTCATTATAAAGGTGGACTCTCATATTCGTTGTTAGGCTGAATTTTTTCACTTTTGCCCACAATCTTGATGACTTGAGACAGGCTTTGATTTCATCTGCATGTGTGCCCCTCTGGATCACCGGTAGAGTTTGTCGGAAGTCACCGGCCAGTAAAACTACCATTCCTCCTCTCTCGCAAGTCCTGAAGATTTTGGTTTAACGCCTCTATAGCTTTTTTGTGGGACATCGTACTTTCGTCCCACACTAAAAGTTTACATTGTCGTAGCATCATACCTCGAGAGCTATTTTTGCTGAAATGAATAATACCAAACTTCTTACGACAATTTTGTCATTTACCATAACGGGGTGAACAGACAGAGCTTAATTAGCTAAAAATAATCATTTTTAATCATTTTTAAGATAGATGTGCCTAAAATAACTCGCGAACAGATTTTTATTCGGGGTAACAGATTTTCTTCTGGGATACCGCAGGTCCCTTTTTCTGTACTCCAGGCATCATGTTGCAATTAATTTATTCTTATCAGTAGGCCGAGTTGTTAAGCTGGACGACCGTCTAACAGTTATTTTTTTCTATCCGTCAGGAACAGTACTTTTTTCTGGATGAAAGGTATCCTATGTTCTTTTCTGTACCCATGACAAAGTGTATGCGAAATTTCATGATGATCGGTCGAGTAGTTTAGGCGTGAAAGCGTAACAAACAATAACAAACAAATAAACAAAAAACTCACATTCACCTTTTTTCTGGATTAAAGGTACCCTATTCCTTTTCTGTACCCATGATAACGTGTATGCGAAATTTCATGATGATCGGTCGAGTAGTTTAGGCGTGAAAGCGTAACAAACAATAACAAACAAACAAAACTCACATTCATTTTTTCTGTAAAGAAAGGTACCCTATGTCCTTTTATTACCCATGACAACGTGTATGCGAAATTTCATGATGATCGGTCGAGTAGTTTAGGCGTGAAAGCGTACAAACAATAACAAACAAACAAACTCACAGCATTCGAAGCTATGTTTTAGGGCGTGATAGTCGGGATAGCTGAATAACAAACAAAAAACAAACAAACAAACTCACATTCGCATTTATAATAGTAAGGATAACATGATTTATAAATATTTAAGTATTACTTAAAATTACCACGCTGGTAGTGGCAGATTTTATGATAGGTATTTTTATTTTTGTTGTTGCATTAAACTACTTGACATAATATTAATTTCCAACAATGGGCATGGTATGATCTAAGTTTGTTAATAAAACAATATTTTAAAATAATTCCATAGGTGCTTTTCGAATATACTTGAAAAATATTGGGAATGCTTAATATAGTCCAAGCCCCCCAAAATATAAACAGGGGGGATTGAGGCCTTCCCCAAACAACCCCTTCATTCTGGAGTCCCTGGGTAAGTGCCAGAAACATTAACTCTCTGATAATATTTACCAAATGTTTATTCAACGGTTTGACATTTAATAACTTTTTTCCATTCCAAATAAAACAGGCCATCTCCCAGAAAGTGCCCATAATACCATTTCTACTGCAGAAATACCCAGAACCCTCAGTCAGTATATGAATCCTGACCTCATCACTTAAACCAAACAGCATGACGTTATGCCCACATGTTTGATTTCATTCTACTTATATATATATTATTTATATGAATGAGACTAAGATGTCTCAAAAGAGAATCAACGAGCCCAGTGGGTATTTAGAAAGCTACGATAGCAACGCCACTCGCCTAAACACTAGACTCCTACAGCAAACTAAGTCAACAAGCAATTGTCTGAGTTAGTTAACCAAAACCTAATTAGTAACCAAAGAGTTTTTGTCATTATAACCGTTTACATTTCTACTTTATTTGAATTATGCACCTTCCTACAGTAATAATCAATTTAAAAACTAAACATAACACTATAACCTCAACCACCAATGCGACCTCACCCGATAAATGCCACAACCCCAAATGGGGTCATGACCCCCTGGTTGTAAACCACTAGTCTAGTGCATTAGTTCACTTAGCCATCAGCACAAGAAATTATTGCATTTGAAACTCCTATGATTGAAAAGGTTTCTTGTCGGTCTTCCCGAGTGGCGAGTGGAATTTGTACCCTCCTGACACAGGTAGCCAAGCTATTCTGCGAAAGAGGGGGAGGGTCTTCATGGAGGAGGTAAGAATTGTCAGATGAGGCCAAGATTTCATGCTTGAGTGCGTCAAGTTAAGAAGCAACTTGCTTCACAAAATAGCTTCGAATTCACCAAGTAGGCAACGTCGTTAAACTGCTCTTTCCACTTGCTGATTCATAAAGTAAGTAAGATCTTATATATGATAGCAAAAATATTTGCCTACTTTTCTCAGACCCCATAACTCAACCCATACCAAGAAACATCTTTTGTTTTCCAATACACGTTTGAATGTAGACACACAAAAAAAAAATTTTAACTGTTGATGGAGACAATTTTACAATCAGAAGTTCTACAAGTTGCATCTAGAAGGTGAATTTTAAAATAATAATTAACTAGTATTTGGTTAAAGTTATTCACATGAAACTGTAGTAAAAGTAAAAAGCTCTACCTTGTTATTTTTTTTTTTGTATATATAGATGTGAACTCCCCTTTGTGGGTCCAACACATTCCAGGGAGATCAGGACACCCATACTCTCTACACACTTGGCCTAGTCAGCCAGACTTTTAATGATTATTTATTGAAAACATATCTGACCACTCCTCTTGTTTTTCTGTGGACTGCTTTCACATATTTTACATCACACTGATATTTCTTGTGAGAAGAGCATTTATTAACTTCCAAACCACTCAAACAATTCTAAATTATCTCAAGAGAGCTATGTTGTGAGCCTGTAAAAATATACCAGATATATATTCCTAACCATTTAATTTGATCTCAATCTTCAATATTTTTCTTGAAATATCACTTGAGGTTCTTACACAAATCGACTTTACTATGGTTATTTTGAAGATTTTGTTCCTGTACATATATAAATACCTGTGTATCTAATTAAAATTAACAAGTAGTTAACCAATGTAGAAACTAAAAATAAACATTTATGTCACTGCACAGTATTATTAATTATTATTATTTTTATTAGCACCACCTCTTACTACCCGTTCGGTTTGTACACACTTATGCTAATGTGTAATGGTAGGGTGATTGTGAGATGAAATAGAGGACCTACAGTTTAACGTGGAATCCGAACCATGGTGGAGGCCTGGCATTCCTCACAATCACAAGCTATGATTAATACACGTCTTGTCAGAGGTGAGGGAAGGGTTTGACAATCGGATAAATCTGTGCCGGGACTAAGGATTGAACCCCGAACCCCCAGCACAGAAGTCCGACACCTTACCCCTATACCGCCAGGTCACCTTTATTGCACAGTAGGGTGGACCAACATATATATATTTTTTTAATTTGGGAACTCTAAATTACAATATTCAAAAGTTTATATTAAATAGTGACCTTTTTTTTTATTTATATTTTAGAAATAACTACGATTTCAAACTCGTAATATTTACTATTACCAACTCAGCAATTTCATAATCATAAGATAAAATAAATCATTTCAAAATACCATGATGTTGCGAATAATGAAAAGGTGTGTGTGTATGATATGTATATATTATATATATATATATATATATATATATATATATATATATATATATATATATATATAAATATAAATTTTTATAGAAGGCATTTAAGAAATAGAAAAGAATTTCTAAAATATTTTAAAAAATCACAAGTTTGTATTTTACCTCACTATTTATATGGTATATCTACACTCTTGTTTAATGGAGAAGGAACTCTACTATTTTAAACTCTTTTAGTCTCAAAATATGGCATAATTTATAACATGTTAATTATTATTCAAATAAAACCATCTTTGGCATCTGTACCAACCACTGATCATTAGAAGATAAATACACCTTTATTTCAAACCACATTGGTGCATAAACTCTAACTATAAATTCAAACATAGTTTTTAGACTTATATTATCACTTCCTATATAAATTAGCAGCTCATAATTTACCGTTGATGGCTAGATTGATAGAATGAGCCAGTTTCCCTGTGTTTTCATTATCAAGATTTAAACCATATATACAACATTAAATGGTGTCACACATTTCTTATAAATAAGCTTAATCATTTCTTAAATCACTCATTTTGAGTTCTGGTAAATGAAAGTCGTTTTTTACTACACCTTAAAACTGGGAGTTGCTCACAATTTTCTAGAAAACTTCCAATTGTTCCAGAATACTCGCAAGGTCCATTAGTATCTCCATAGATTTTGAAATAAGTGTTTCGGAGGAAGTTCATTTGCATTTAACTGGCATATTTAACAAATGCAATGAATGTTTTAGTTTTAGGTAACTAACAGTCCCATTTTTGTTCCAAGTATTTACCTTTGTGCCATCAGTTTGTTTAAGATTAAGCTGCTTTCACAAGATAAATGCTTAATGCTTTTTTGTAATAGATTTTCCCAAGCCATACGCTGGCGTAATGTTTCTTAAATAGAAATAATCTGATTCTTCAACAAAATAGATTCTTTCTTCGATTACAATTCTTTGATAGTATTGCTCTACTTTGTTTTTATTGACTTAAGGTTTTATATTTTCTACCATCAAAGAAGATATTTTAATTTATTTCAATGAGCTTTGTAATTCCACACTGAGAGTGTGATGTGTTCTTTGAAGAATTCTTCCAACTTTATTTTTATCTATTACTTTTGAGCAATCCTATGTCATTTTCATTCGAAAAACAGCTGAAGCAATAGCTACTTTTTTTCTATCCCATACATGCCAATGTTGGAAGCTGCATTCTCATTTGAGACATCGTTCACCAGCTTTGGAAGGGGATCATGTGATGATTATTCAGATTTCGATGTGTAAGACTTAATATGATAGTTTTTTGGTTAATTACAATTGTTTTATGTAAAATCGTAAATGTTAGATTTGACTAATTTCTTAGCCTGTTTAGATTTTCTTTATTCTTTTCTTTTTAGCTTATATGGTTCAATGAAATCAATTTTTACCAAAGTCCTTTTTCTGGAATATCTTATACACAAAGAAAATATTTCTTTCTATATGGTAATTTTCTATTTTTGTAAAAAAAAAATCAACAACATTATACACATTTACAGGCAGCGATGTCATAGTTTGAATTTCTTTGGTCATATGATATTTTACTCTAGATGACACCCCACTCTGCAACCTTTTATTTACGATCACAAATAATATAAAAGGGAGGGGGCGTAAACTAAGGAACATATAAAAAGGGAAAACATATGCAAGATTTAATAACAATAATTACGAATGATTTATTCAAAGCAATAACAGCAAAGCAGAAATCTTAACATGGTCTTAAAAATCAAACTGAGGTATGTTGAATATTAAAAATAAACAATTATTTCGTGCAGTTAAACTGAGTGAATGTTACACCACACGTAACATATCCTACAATCAAATGGATCAGTCTTGAAAGACGGAACAACCCATAATGTTGATTTTAGTACAAACAATTATAGCAAATAATATCCACATACGAGCATTATGGACCTTATTAAAATGTTACTAAAGTGTCTGATTCACACCAATGAATGCAGGCTTCAAAATGTTAATAATAAACATTAAATATTTATTAGATTTTATAAAAGACACGAGAGTTTGGCTAACAGACTTTAGGCAAACTCCCGCGGGACTGTCTGATCTCGACACAAAACTAGGAAACGTCCACTTACTTGTGAATATAAAGAAAATACAATACTAGAAGCAAATCATAGCAAAAATTTGAAAATATTCTAATGTGAATTAATCTCATGATTATTTATCAGTCAGAAAAGTTACGTTACATTAATACATTCTTAAAAATATAAACCACAAAAAGACTACCTTAATATCATCAAAACAATTACTAATAACCATAATTTCAAAATGAATTATATTTAACGTGTCCAACACAAAATCAACTAATAATTGTGGCTATCTAAAAAGTTTAAGTAATACAGCAGACTCTAGCGCTCAAGTGGTTATGTCCGTAGAAAAATAATACATGAAAGTTTTATCCTGACATTGTCCAAGTCCAGGACAGCACTCCTCCAAAGCGTTGTGATTGAATAGTTCTTTTTGAATACACGAACATCTCTCTATATAGGGTTTTCGTTGCTAGGGACGCATGTTGGGAGAAAAGAACACTCGGTCGGTGACGTCCTTCTAGAAGCTTTCGATAGTCACGTAGCCTATTTGTTGTTAGAACTCAATCCGCCTTCCAGAACATTTCTTCGATCATCTGATGCTGTGGATGTAGTTCACGTTTCTCCCACTAGAGGGCAGGTAAGCAGTCTTCCTCTAGTCAAGGCAAATTCTGTCCAGCCCATTTTAGTGTTGCTTTGATCAAATCGGTGTGGACATCAGCTGTTGGAACATCATAGCTCGCTTGGTCAACTCCCCATACTAGGATTATATAGGTGTTGGCCCGTCTTGGTGGTTGCTCTACCCCAGAAGATACATTCGGTAAGTACATGAACAGTTTTATTTGTAGAGAGAATATTATCCTATAATATTCTGTTTTTATATTGTTCAGAATTGTTTATTATATTGTACCAAACTACAAGAACTACAATAGAGAAGAGTACTATTGTAGGGATTTTATATTTTTGATACTATTTGGAGCGGGTAGTATGAATCAAAAAGGAGAGTTACGTGTGAAGGTTAACATGGGAGCGGGTCCTATTGTAACTCATTGTTACATTACAAGGCTTAGGTACTTACTGTGGTAGCTGCAAAGCATTTTTAGTATATGTTGATGTGATACATTAGGAATCAAAATCATTCTAGACATTTCTTCACTGTTTTGTAATAACAATTTATATATCACAAAAAGTAGGCTGTTTTCCACACTTTTAGATTTTAAGTCATACTGTATGAACATATTGCATCTACAAACATCTACTATTGTTGCTAAAATTAGTTTAATAAGTTCCTTAAGACTGCCGACAATTGGGCACTTACTCTCTGGCATTATGAACTAAAAGGTCTATTTACAAAATTACGCCACCTATATTCTTGAGCTAGTTCTATCCAGTTTTCCTCACTACACCCTATCTTTTTCAGGTCCATCTAATGTTATCCTCCCATCTGCGTCTAGGTCTAACCAATGGTATCATCCCATGGGTTTGCCAGTCAATACCTTGAACACTGTTCTAGATTCATCCATTTGTGCTGCATATCTTGCCCTTGCTATATTTGATTATCATAGCACAAAACTGTCTAATTACACAGGTTTGTAAAAAATCCCTTAAAAATATACATATGTTGAAAAACATTGGGACACAAGTGTGTCAAGCATTTCTTTCTTTTTTCAAAGTTAGCTAGCTTCCCATCACAAAATAAATGGTACGGCGCACCGCACAGACTTTCTCTCTCTTTCTATAAACTCGTAAGATTTCTGAACGGAATAATGTACATTGTATCATCACCACTCCACATAAGAACACGCATAAAATAATATACACAATGATATATCATCAATGAGAAAAGAGCGCATCTTTGTCCACCTAAGAGCATTTCAAACAGTTTAATGTCTTCCACAAGGGTCAACACTTCGTATTAAAATTTCGATTTCTGGTTAAAATTTTAACATTTTATAAGGTGTTGCAGATCTTCAAGTCATCACATTGATATTTAGTTATTCATTTATACATTTTGACCAATAAAAAATGTAAATATTGACTATTGAGTCTAAAATGGAGATAGATCATTGCTGTGCAAACATTTCTCCTAAGAGTTTAAGGAAAAATAACATACTTTTTTTAGATACTTACTTATATTTAATTACTCTATGGCATTGGAGAATTATTGCGTTAAGACTTAAGTAGTATATGTTTACAGCTAAAGCTCACAAAATTGTATCAATATATTTGCAAATATCTCAGAAACTGTTGCTTTTATAAAAATATATGTCAAATAAAAGTTTTTTATTTCTAATAGTCCTACAATTTTGCAATGATAAGTTGTTTAGTTTCTCCAATAGTTGTGGAGATACGGAAATTAACGCTTCTGTAAAGTACCCTAAAAATCATTTTCATAGGGAAATGAAAATAGCCAGTTTATTTATAATCTTAATCAACGCCTAGATACGAATTTTAATCAAAATCGTTTGAGCAGATTTTGAGAAAACCAAATTTTTCTCTTTTCGCCCTTCAGTAAACTACCCTTAAATTTAAGTTTTTATAGACACACAGACATACGGCATTGCAAAGACTATTTTTTTAGGGTTCGGGGGGTCATGAGACGTTAACATACATCATCATTTCCAGTTAGTTTTTTTTACGGTCGCAATACTTAAACTTTAATGTCCAAAAAGTTAAAAAAAATTCATATAATTGCGTATAGATTGAAAGTTATTGATTTTATAAAAATATGTTTCGGATAAAATATCTGTATTATATATATATATACATATTTGTAATGCTAAGTAATTTCATATCTCAAATAGTTTCAGAGCTATTATAAAAAATGTTAATTGACGCATCAGACCGGAGCCCTTAAAGCCATTTTGCTGAAATATTGAGGGTAGCCATTTTGTTTGGAATATTTATTAATGTTTATAAATGAAATTTAATCAAAATCGTTAGAGCCGATTTTGAGAAAATCGACTTTCTCTTTTTGCCCTTCAGTAAACTACCCTTAATTTTAAGTTTTAATAGACACACAGACAGACTGCATTGCAAAGACTATTTTTAAGGGTTCGGGGGGTCATGAGATGTCGACATCCATCAACATTTCAGGTTAGTTTTTCTTACGGTCGCAATACTTAAGCTTTAATGTCCAAAAAGTTAAAAATATATATATATAATTGCGTATATATTGAAAGTTATTGATTTTATAAAAATATGTTTCGAATAAAATATTTTTATTATAAATATATATACATATTTGTAATGCTAAGTAATTTCATATCTCAAATAGTTTCAGAGCTATTATAAAAAATGTTAATTTACGCATCAGACCGGAGCCCTTAAAGCGATTTTGCCGAAATATTGAGAGTAGCCATTTTGTTTGTAATATTTATTAATGTTCATAAATGAAATTTAATCAAAATCGTTAGAGCCGATTTTGAGAAAATCGACTTTTTCTGTTTTTTCCCTTCAGTAAACTACCCTTAATTTTAGGGGTAGATATCCAATTCCAAAAACCCCTCGGGCAACCCTATCAAAACCCTAGATATCAAGTTTCAGCTCAATCGGAAAATTTGTTGAGGCTCTAGTTGGAGGTACAGACAGACAGACAGACAGACAGACGGAAATTCAAAAACAACTTTTTCGGATTCAGGAAGTCATGAAACGTCAAAATTCATCAAAATCTCTAGTTCGATTTTTTTGACGATCACAATACTTTCTCTACCTGTAAGATAGAGAGAAAGTAAAAATGTTAATTAACGCATCAGACCGGAGCCCTTAAAGCCATTTTGCCGAAATATTGAGGGTAGCCATTTTGTTTGAAATATTTATTAATGTTTATAAATGAAATTTAATCAAAATCGTTAGAGCCGATTTTGAGAAAATCGACTATTTCTCTTTTTGCCCTTCAGTAAACTACCCTTAATTTTAAGTTTTAATAGACACACAGACAGACGGCATTGCAAAGACTATTTATTAGGTCTCAGGGGGTCATGAGACGTCGACATCCATCAACATTTCAGACTAGCTTTTTTTACGGTCGCAATACTTAAGCTTTAATGTCCAAAAAGTTAAAAATATATATATAATTGCGTATAGATTGAAAATTATATATTTTATAAAAATATGTTTCGAATAAAATATTTATATTATAAATATTTATACATATTTGTAATGCTAAGTAATTTCATATTTCAAATAGTTTCGGAGCTATTATAAAAAATGTAAATTTACGCATCAGACCGGAGCCCTTAAAGCCATTTTGCCAAAATATTGAGAGTAGCCATTTTGTTTGGAATATTTATTAATGTTCATAAATGAAATTTAATCAAAATCGTTTGAGCTGATTTTGAGAAAATCGACTTTTTCTCTTTTTTTCCCTTCAGTAAACTACCCTTAATTTTAGGAGTAGATATCAAATTCCAAAAACCCCTCGGGGCAACCCTATGAAAACCCTAGATATCAAGTTTTAGCTCAATCGGTAAAGTAGTTTAGGCTCTAGTTGGAGGTACAAACAGACAGACAGACGGAAATTCAAAAACCACTTTTTCGGATTCAGGGAGTCATGAAACGTCAAAATTCATCAAAATCTCGATTTCGATTTTTTTGATGATCACCATACTTTCTCTACCTGTAAGAAGAGAGAAAGTAAAAAGACTTGAATTTCAAAAATTTTTATCAAATCTGTATATCCACAAAAAACTACAGACAAATATTATTTTTAATACTTTTGCAGATTGTAACACCAATAAGAAAAACTTAATACTAATGATAAAACATGATTTGCTGTTTATTTATTTCTTAAATGTGAAATATTTTTAGTGAGAAAGTTTATCATTATTATTTCAGTCTTTTATTTAAAATATTAAAATAACCAAATAGCACACGAGTGTGTGTGCACACACACATACACACACACACACACACTAGATTTGTTCATCTAGATATTCTATTATATCATCATCATCATTCTTAACACACCCTTGATATGCATTTGAATAAAATTATCTCGCTTCTGCAGATAATGAATTTAAGTAAGTCATCAGCTTTTTAACGTCTGAACTCTTTTTCACACTGGTGTGATTTGAAGGTTCAACACTTTATGCTTTGTCCAATTCACTGAAGCTTCAACTAGATTGATTCAATATGTTTTCTGAGCTTTGCACACCGGCACTTTATTTGTTTTCAAGTAGTGTATCACTCAAGACTCAAGACATTTTTAATGGTTACTTTTCCTATAGTATTTCTGAGAATATGCTTTTAAGTCATACACATTCCAATCTTTATTCAACACCAAGCAAATGCCATTTTTTACTGAGAATAGAGTGATACTCTGAAGGAACATTGATAGTTACTCGTTTCCTGAGGTTCTTTTCAGTATGACCAAAGACCCTTTTAGGAGGCATTTAACTGTGCCCACTGATAGGAAAGTAGTATATTATTTTATTGAAAACTTTTTATTTATCCATTATGTGATAAGAGTGGCCATAATTATATGATTTTTATTCTGTGACCCACATGAATCAGAAAAGAGTTTAGTGTGATATTACTTGCTTTTAATTAAGATACAAATTTTTTCCAGATCACTGATGTGATTGAGAGCAGAAGGGATTTTGTTAGCTCAATGGCCCGCCTGTGTCTAAAGCCATGTAAAATGACAAGTAGACTAAAGTAAATGATTTTCAGACATATTCATTATGATGCAGTTATACAACTAAATTTTAAGGGTGTAAAAAACTTCCCCATTCAATAACTTTAGGAGAGGCTGATTTTGTTGACAGTTGAAGCAAACTGTAACACTCTTATCCTCCTTTGACTTTGCAATTTCAAAAAACTTTACAGCTTCCTGTTTGTGCATTCTATATTCAGTTCTGATTTTATTGTTTTTTGTTAAGTCAGCTGTTTTCTACACCTTCAAAATCATTTTAACACATGGTGAGCATGTGTCTATGCTAGGGTTGCCAAATCCTATGTTGAAATAATGGTAAAAATCCGACTTGTACTTTGATAGAAAGTAACTAAACATACCTTTTTGTAGACGTTAATTGCGAAACCTTTACCATAGTATTTTAATTTTAAACTCTGGTGGTAAATACAAGCAAGAGCATTTTAAATGAGCATAATGAGATTCCCAGCACCGATAATTTAGGATATGATTTTTGATTGTACTGGTAACTTCTTCATCGCTTTTGTTCTTTCGTCTACCTCCTCGGTTCTCTTTTGGAATTTCTCTACTAAAAAATGCTTTAGCCGAACGCCTCAACCTATTGCCAAACACTCTTGTTATTTTTCTAAAGGTTGGAACAGACACAGGAAGCTTCTCATCATTTTCAGCATGGGTATAATAGACAATCGAGATGTATCTCTCATGTATCTTCTCTTCTTTTTCATTCATACAGCGAGCTGGTTTGTTAGTTATCTTATGTTTTAACAGAAACAAACCCCTCTTCATTTTGCTCTCATTAATATAAAGTTTTGATTTACATTCAAGCATGCCATTTATAGTAAGCTTTGCTGGTTGACAATTGCTGTGATTTGCTTTTACCGAATTTAACAGGCCATGACAACAGTATAAGTTTGGCTCACTGGCTGCTGCTTTTAAATACCCTCACACTTTTTTTCATTTAGAGGTGTTTTCATAAAACTTCTCCTTTTGCGCCCACAATCCACCTCTTGAACAGAAGACATATAATCTCCACTAATACTAGGATGTTCATTCATGATATGCGCATTTATACAATAATAAAAATTCAAATAATACAATACAAATCTCATCAATTTCTACCTACAAATGCTGCTGAAACTAACCTCAATTAAGTAGTAATGAATTGTTTTATTTAACATCTGTTCAAGATTCATTGTGAGCAACAAAAACTAACTTTCCCAACTCATTCTCCTAGCAAACATAAAACAAGGAAGATAGCTAATTCATTTTTTTGTGAGTTGATGTAAAGTTTTGTTAACTTTTACTTTGTCCATTTGATTGGTCTGATCTGAAAGTATATTATATCATATTTAACTAACTCAATTTTAGAAATGTTGAAGTTATCAAGTTTTTAATAAAAAGCCAAGCTTTCATATTTGCTAGTTACAGTTATAGCAGTATCTAAATATCTTATCCTTTTAAATTTAAAAATGGCACCTGGATGCGGTAATCAAACCCAGGACATTTGGCTTAGTACGTCAATACCTTAACCACTGAGATAAGCCATGGCAACATGGCACAGTAGTCGTCCCGTGCCCATGGTTATTATTCTCTCATATTTTAGGAAGATTCTGTGATGGACTTGCAGAAATTGTCAGCTACATATATGTGATCAATTAAGATCATGAGCCATCAGATAACGCAGCCACCTTCGACTCAAGAGGCCTTTATGCTGCCAATAGTACAATGACAAACAATTATTGTATAAATTGTATAAAGGTAATAGATAGCCAAGCTATTATATTTGTTAATTACTGTTATAGCTGCTTTAAATATTATATTCTTTTAAATTGAAAAATCACACCTGGACACAGGAATCAAACTCGGGACCTTTGGCTTATCATACCATTGCTCTAACCACCAGGTTATCCATGTGTAGCGTATAACCCGAACGGGTAGTAAGACGCGGTGCTAAATAATAATAATAATAATATCCATGTGTCATCCTGTGCTCTGGTTTATTCTTCATTCATATCTTCTGTGTCCAGTTGTCATTTTTCAATTTTAAAGAATATGATTTTTAGATGTGGCTATAACCTTAACTAACAAATATAATAGCTTGGCTATTTATTCCATGATGACATGTGCATTCGCTCAGTTGTCATTGTATTATTGGTAGCATAAAGCCCTTCCGAGTGTAGGTAGCAGTGTTATCTTACAGTTTAATTGATCACACATATGTAGCTGACTATTTCAGCATGTCCATAACAGACTCTTCCTTAAAATATGAATTAAGCATGACCCTGGGCACGGGATAGCTCCTGTATAGCTCATTGGTTAGATACTTGCTGTACTAAGCCAAATGTCCCAGGTTTAATTCCTGTGTCTAGATTTAATTTCTAAATTTAAAAGAGTAAATTGAGTTTTGCAAAAACACTCCTTATTTAATAAAAATGTGTGGAACTATAGAGGTATTAATTCTGGTTTCCATTTTTTCATAAGTAATTACAGTTTAGATGGTAGTGTCTTAGTTTATAGAGCAAAAAACACTTGCCAATTTGTATTTAGTATATTTCTTAGGTATTAATAGTCCTAGTTTTGATTTCACGAAATTCAGTAATAATTTCTGGGTATTTTTTATTTTAAAATATGTTTATAAAAACATACGCAATAGTTAGATAGACTACCACAGTAATCTTATTTAAAATCAAAAGGTGTACATTAACTTTGAATTTTATAAGTAGGAGATTATTTGAAAAAATATATTAGGTGTTATATTATAAAAAAATATGCTTATTAAAATAATGACCAAACAAGATAATTATTATTGGGATAGTGAATACTTTACAAGCTTACTTACCATATTTATGATAAATAAATAATTAGAACTATATTGATACTAAATTCAAATTAACAACATTAACATCCAAACGAACTCCCGGATGTGGATTGCAGATATATAATGGGTGTATAAAAATTATGTCCAATTATGAACCAAGATTGACTAAAATAATCTTAAATTCATTTTTAATAACTGTTTAACAAATATGGACACTACTTAACACTAATTATTTAATTGTATCCTAAACCATTTCTCTTTATTGTGTGTTGCCACAAATAGAGGACTGCTGCCAAATTTGATAAGCAGAACTAAACGCTTTGTTACATTTTTAGCAAAGAAACAGACTGAAATATTTCATTATTTTGAAATTTGGATACAACTGAATTTTGAATTATTTAATAAAAAAAAGCTTTTAGAAAGTATTTCTGGGGTATTGTAGCTATGGCCATATCAGGCTAAAATAATTGGAGGGAAGGCTTTACATAGGCTTTACATAATAAATAAGTTTAAAAGTTATTGATGGTTTTTTCTATAGTAACAAGGGTAAAGGTTTAAATGACAGTGATATAAATTATATTTGTTGATGTGTTAAAATAAAAAAATTCCTTTAATGTGCTAAATATATGCACTTTTCTTTGGTTAATAAATGAAGGCTAAAGAAAATGTATCAAAATGTTATAAAATTTAGTTATATCTTGAAAACTACTATTATTTTAATGAAATTTGCTATTTAAACACCATATAATTCATATAGGACCTACAAAATTTCACAGAATTCAAGCATGTAGGATTTTTTACTCTCTCAGTATCATATATATTAGTTTTAATTGTTTGAAAGATATTTTATTTCATTACTGACTCCATACCATGATCAAGAAACCCTGATGTTCTAAGCCTTATTGAAATGACTACCTGACTTTGGCAGTCTTGTCAGTTTCAATTCCAGTCAAGTTCGCGCACCCCAAATAAATACATTTTGATCATATAATAATTGTAACAATAAAAAGTACTATTTTGTCATGCCATTATTTCATTCATGCCATACATCTTCCAAATCTTGTAACTCATTTGTTGAATCGCCGATTTTACATCTTTATATAAAGCCTTATCTATTATTACAGCACAGTCAATTTTCTTATCACTCGCTTCAGTAGCCTAATGATCTGAGCCATGGATTCTCAACTGGTGGTATGGGTGCCGTAAGATTTTGAGGGGGGAAAATCTTAAAAAGATATAAAGAAAAATATAGCATAAAATAATGAAAGTAAAGAAATAGAAGAAAGTTTTTCTTTTAGTGTTTCTGTAAATTGCAATTGCCATGGTACCTGATGCGAGACACCGCCACAATAAATGTTAAATTCAACAGCCATCATTGGCTGTTTTTTGGCTTGTACAAGCGGAGGAGTACCCTTACCAAGTGAGAAAAGCAATATCCCTAGCTTTTCCTTCTCATCTTTCTATTTGTGTGAGCAAACCCTCTCATCTATGGCAAGAATAAAATCTAAAGCAAGAAATAGAATGCTAAGTCCTCAGGTTTCTATGCATGCTGTGTTGTCAGAATTAAGCCAGATATCAAACTTTTGTACTCTAAACATCATTTCTAAGTCTCACATTAATGATAATTGTTTTCCTGTTGATGACTGTATTAGTCATTTTTGTCATCTCACATTGTTGTTGGCTAGTGTGCTAGTTTATTGATTCCCGAAACTATTAAACTCTATAACTGTATTTATGTAATTTACTCAGTATTTTTGTTATTTATATATTTCAATTAAATCAGTAAAGGAATAAGTAAAAATGTTTTCTTAGTTTTAAATAATTAAAAAATTTAATAACTGTAAATTACTTAATATGCTACTTTGATTTGTTCCACATTGACTAAAAGATAAAAAAATGTGATAAACAAAATACTAACAAGGATGCCTCGAGATTCTAATCCCCTTCACAAGGGTGCTGTGAGCCCTAAAAAGGTTGAGAATCCATGGTCTTGTCTAACTCTTGTGTTGGACCAGCCTACTGATGACAGGAAGATATCAGCGTATGAATCCCGCTCCCGTTTGCTGATGGTAGGTTTTCCTACATGATTTCCCTCTCTCCTTCTACGCAAATGCAGATATATTACCTCTAGATGCTTCATTCCTCATCTCTACCTCATTAGAGTAATTATCTTACATGTGTATAACCTGAACAGGCAGTAAGACATTGTGAAATAGATCCTAACATTCTTTTGTTTTGAATGAAATTATAACCTCTCCCTACTTTCAACCATTTTCTAGAATGTTTTTAAAAATGTTATTCTCTTGTTTAGCAAGTTTATTTTATGTTTAATTTTTTGCACAACACTTGTTATTTTGTTTCAAAAGCACGACCTTTTCTATCGCCTTTCTTTCTGCTCATTTAAAAAAATTCTCTCTTAAGCCCTCTCTTTCAAACTCCTCTTTAAAGCTCTCTCTAAAGTACTCTCACTTTCTCTTTCTTAAACTCTCTGTTACACTCTCTTAATCTCACTCTCTATATCTCAAACTTACCCTCTCTCAAAATCACTATCTCTCTTAAACTCTCTCTTAAACTCACTCTAACTTTTTCTCACACGCCCTCACATTTTTTCTCTCTTTCACACAATATCGCTCCCAAAATTGTACACGCTCTCTTTATCACACACACACATACTCTCACTCACTTTATCATGATTCTCCATCAGATATTCTCTTTCACGCTCTCTCTCTCTTACACACACTCATTCACACATACTCTCTTAACACACACACACACACACACTCTCTCTCTCTCTCTCTCGTTTTTTCCTCTTCTCCCAAAATTTATCTCACTCACACATACATATACTCTCACTAGTAACTCGCTCACACTCACTCGATCTCTCTCAATTGCTCATTTTCAGTCTCTTACACTCACTTTTTCACACTTACTCAAACATTTACATATTCACACATTCAAAAACACTTACACACTCATTTCCCCTATCACATTTTATCACTCTATCATATATTTATATAATTTGATAAGCCCATTTCCGTTAATATATTTTATGAGGAAATGGTTGAAAAGATTTTGACAAACGACGTCTCATTTTAAATATTGGAGATCCGGGATGTCGGGGAAAAATAGTAGTTTTCAATGAAAGTGTGATTTTCACAGAGAATTTTCAGCTTTTCATTCTTTGTTAACATCACCATGAAACCCTGATTAATTCTGTGGATGAAATATATACATATAAATAAAATAATTCTCTTGTTATAAATAATAGCAACTTGACGCAACCCAATATGACCCCCCTACTCTACCTTCCGATTAGATCCATTTTATCATTGAAGACGGGATCTCTCTAGCGAAAACGAGAGGTACTAAAGGCAGAATGGAGCCATCAGGACCGGCCCAACTCATCGCATTTCCATAAAGTAGTTTTAGGTTGTTTCATAGCTATATCTGTTTTGTATGATATATCCAGGCTTAGGTTAAAATGTAAATATGCTAGTTAAATTAAGTTCTATAATACAGCCAAGTCATTTAGTTCCTTAAGTAAGTAATAAAAAAGTGACATGTATATGTAATTTTAACACTCACACGCATACTATGTCTGTGTAGGTGCGAGAATCGCACTTAAATGTAAGTTCATGATTACTGGTATTCAATTCAGTTTGATTTTCCTATTAAAAACAAGTCTACTAATTCCTCACTTTCTTATATCTATTTTTCCTTCTTGGGTATCCGCCAACCTTCGGCTGCTTCCCAAGATTCTTCTATTCATTGAAGCCTCCTCTAGGGTATACGCCAGTGGCTGCTTCCCGCATCCACATCACCTGTTCTCCTATTCTATCGCTATTTCCCCGCTCTTTCACACCAATGCCAAGCTCCCGAAAAAGAGGAACTCAAGGAGGAGCTAAGCGAGTCCAGCCTGCTCCGGAAACCACAGCCGTTCAAAACTATCAATCTCATTTAAATTCTGTCCCCCCTTACATTATTTATTCTAATTGTCCACGCCCGGAGTACCATCGCCCAGACCCTTCTAAAGAAAATCGTTCAGTTTCACACACTTTCCAGAGTAGTCCACGCCCCGCTCCCCTCCCTTCGTCCTCACGAAAGCCATTACAACTCCAGAACTGCACTTTCACCCACAACTGCCTACCATGCTCCCACTCCATTCTTTGGGAAAACATGAACTGGGATTTTGCATCAATCCTCCAGCAAGACCATCATCTGTAGATCTCACAACCTCTTCATCATCATCCAGCACGCCCCGAGAACTTCTTATCACGTGATGCCACCTACCATCGCTAAAATCTCAATAAGACCGAGACCGTAGCAACTTTAACTTTAGTGCTGTGGTACAACAAATAGAAAAGTTACTGAAAATGTATGTACATTTATTAAACAAACCGATGATATTAGGTTAAAAAAAATTGTATTTATGATCTTTACCCTTCCTCTTCTTTGTCTTTAGATATTTGTTCCTGCTCTTATATACAAATTGATAAGACCTTTTCCAATAATTGAAATTGCAATAAAATTTACTGTACTGATTTTGACAAAAAAAAAACACTCATCTTTAAGGCTGGGGGTTCAGGATCTCACCAAAAATAGTAGTTTCCAATGAAAACATTTTTTTCCAAACGTGTTTTCAGAGTTTTATGCGTTGTTCACATCTTCATGGAAACCCTGATGTGTGTTTAATTTAATATCAGTAAATAAAATATTTCTTTTTGGTTAACAATAACAACTCGATTTTCACTTGAGTGGTTCAGTGCGACAAATAGATAGAGAGCCGGGAGAGGTGTCGTTTTAAAGTTCTCTTCGTGATGTGAAGGGGGGAGATATACATTTTTATTCAGATTAAACCCGAAAGTTAAATATCTATGTAAAGTTGATAGCCTTTGAGGAGTATAGTTTAATTAGAAAGTCGAGTGAAGGCTTATTATATATTATATCGTTTCGAAATAAATAGTTTACAATATATTTTAGTGCAATAATCTGAAGCCATCGCTGCAACGATCCACTAGTTTGATACAATTTGTAATGTAGTTTGGTTGCTATGGAAGTTTGGTGGCCATGTAAGTTTGGTTTCCATGGAGAATAAACAAGAAAAGTTTGGTATCTACGACAAACTCTTTCTTATGTTGCCATGATATATTAATTGTTAAATAATGTGATTTATTTCTAATAAATAGTTTTTTGTTTTTATTAAGCACCACCTCTTACTACACGTACGGGTTATACGCCTATGTAATCTACTAACTAAGCTGGTGGCTTTAGGGGCTAGGAAAGTTATATTTATAGGAAATGTACCTGCATTTGCATGGAGGAAGAGTGGAAAACAATTTTGTAAAAACCTTCCTAAGTACATCCGGCAGAGATTAGAACCTTGATCTCCCCATCATCGGCATTCTAGCATACTGCGATAGTAGCACATTAGACCAGGTTTTTTTAAAATGTATTAATATCTCTTTTACCTGTAAACCTTTTACCCTTTTTTCCTTAAAATATTTATCTGAGGCTAAGCCAGTTAATTAATTTAAAAAGGGCGAAAAGGCCAAAAATGGTAGAAAGTTGATCTACATAAAAGGGCATGATTGAGCAAAAATAGTAAAAATTGCAAAAAGTTAATCATAAAAATAAAAAAGGATCTTGAGGTTAAAAGAAATAAAAATTAAAAAAAAATTAAAATCCCGAAAAAGAGTTGTTAGAAAGGTTATGAATAATATCGTAGACGTGTATGTCCAAATGAACACAGTAACACTTTACTAAACAAGACTATATAAATGAATATAGCACACAACACTACACATGGCGATCTTCAAGGTAACGAGGATCCAGCAAGACAAAGTCACAAAAGTGGTAGGAGGATGTGTGCGCATTCATACCGTCATGAATGTGGGTATGCGCATGCGCAGAAGAAGACATTAGTTGTGAGCCGAGACTTGTAAACAAAAAGTTCTCATTGTAGCTTGTGGTGTGTTCCTTGCTCAGAGCAAAGGACTCCTGACAATAGTAAAAATATTAATGGGTTCAAAAGGGTAAACGCTATAAATGAGGCAAAAACAAACTTTATTTATTTTATTCATTTATTTATTCAGAATTTGTTTATAAAAAGAGCCAAAATTGGCTTGTGTGTGTATATATATATATACACACATATATATATATATGTGTATATATATACACACACACAAGCCAATTTTGGCTCTTTTTATAAACAAATTGGCTTGTGTGTGTATATATATATATATATATATATATATATATACACACACACACAAGCCAATTTTGGCTCTTTTTATAAACATATATATATATAAACATCCTAATGTAGACGTGGTTCATTCACTCACTTGTTATATACATTTAGGAAAGTGAGATCTATTACAGGGTATACATTATTTGTCCTCACCCGGCCACATTTTTTTAGATGCAATCACCCCAATGATAGTAAATTTACAACAAAAAAACATAATATATTAAACACTTTACAAAAACAAACAACAATTAGTACAGTATACATACAGATTCAGCTCAAATTATCACATTAGTTGCTACAAAATTTCCGATACCTTTTCACCCACATATCACCTGGGCAAAATTATTTTCCAGAATGTATCTCTTAACTTCCTTTCTAAAAAAATTAAGTTTTTTCATCTTTATTTCTTGTGGTATTATATTGAAGAATTTTAGTCCCTGATCTTTATTGAGTAGAGTCCAAAAGTAGTGGTGTTTACTCTGTTCTGGAAATAATTATCGAGACTTCTTGTAAAGTAGTTCCCCTTTTTGTGTTCCCCAATTTTTAGGTTACTAATAGTTAGGTTGTTAAGTTTATATGCCAGTACAACCGTATAAAAAAAAAATAGCTTCTGTTAATTTCAAAATACCCAACCTTTTAAGCTTAATGTCACCGTCCTCACCGCTGGGCAGCCGAAAAATATTTTTTAGTACTGTGTTTTGTAGTCTTATTAGTGGTATTAAATGACTTTTAAAAGTATTACCCCAATTTACATTTAAGTAGGACAAGTGCGAGTTAACCAGACCAAAGTAGATGGGCTTTAACACGTTCGGAGTGAATTTATAGGAAAGTTTTTTTAGCACCCCAACTGGAACCTTAATTTTTTTTGTGAAATGTTTTGTATGTGGGCTCCAAGTTAGTGAGCTGTCAATGGTCAGACCGAGATATTTTGCTTTCTTTACTCTTTTCAATACGTTATTCCCAAAGCTTATCTGGTAATTATCTATATTCTATCTTTGTTTCCTGGTCTAGTAAAAATGACAAGATTCAGTGACAGTTTATTGACTCTTAACCAATGATATAACAATTTCAGATCTGTTTGAATATTCTCTACTATAGTTTTAAAATTTTGTCCAATGTAAAATAAACTTGTGTCATCTGCATATAGTTGTAACTGGCCTTGAAAATTTACCTGGAAAATGTCGTTAACATAAATAAGAAAAAGTACAGGCCCAATTACCGAACCTTGAGGGACCCCACATGTGACACCACGTACAGTACTTTCGTGATTGTTTATTTAAGTGTATTGCTTTCTATTAGTATTATAGCTCTTAAACCACTCAAGAGTTACTCCTCTTATTCCTATTTTAGACAGCTTGTATAATAGAATTTCATGGTTAACAGTGTCAAATGCCTTTTTTAAATCAATAAACAAAGCTCCAGAAAGCTTAGTATTGTCATCCAAAGTATTCTGTATTTTATCAATCAATTCAAAAGCCGCTAGTTAGTGTATCAGATTTCCCCCTAAATCCATATTGGGGGTGTTTGAAAAAATGTATTTTGTCTAAAAACTTAAGTAATCTAATTTTCATTATTTTTTCTATTATTTTTGATATGGAAGAAATAAGTGAGATAGGCCTGTAGTTTGATGGATCACATTTCAAAGTGCCACCCTTATACACAGGAATAATTTTTGATATTTTCAGCTGTTCTGGAAATTGACCTTCTGTTATAGATTTATTAAATAGAACAGAGATATACTCTACAAATAAATTTGAACAGTGTTTTAGCACTTTATTAGAACATTTATCAAAAGGTAAACTTTTTGAGCTACTGAGATCTCTTATCATATTTTTTACTTCCATTACATCTGTTAAGAAATTTGAAAATGAGCAATCTATAGTGGTAGTGTAATATGTCCACATATCATCAGGATATACCGGAATATTCATTGCAAGATTATGTCCTACATTTGTAAAAAAATTATTTAACATATCTGCCATTTCAGAAGTTGTATTATATTCCTTGTTCATAAATTTCAAACATGTTATTTTATTATTAACTTTACATTTTATATTTAGGGACTTATTAACTCCTGCCACAATTGTTTAGGATTATTATTTTTACTTATAAACTTTTTTGAAAAATAATTTTTCATCAACTTTCTCATTAGTGCTATTATTTCTAGCAAAAATATAATCACTCTTATAGTTAGTGTTTGCTGGGTTAAATTTAACTAATTTATATGTTTTGTCACGTAATTTAATCATTTCCAACAGCTCCTTGTTCGCCCAAACACACCTCGGAGAATAATGAACACTATTTGAAGTTATTTGACCTCCCCTTCTTTCAGCAAACAACAGAGCATTTTTCACTATCGTCATGAGTTCCTCAAAAAAAATATTTGTATTTGTGCTAGTGTTAATTTATCCCAAAGATTCATTAAGCTTAAGTTCCAAAATATTGTAATCGATTACACATTGATTTTCAGTGTCGTTTTTCCTCTCCATCGTGATATAATTCGATTCCAATTCCACTATTAGAATGTTGTGATCACTTAAACTATTGTTAATGTTTGAAACTACATTTGAAATAATTTGGCCTAGTGTACTTTCATTGTTGCTAGTTATTCTGG
Organism: Timema podura; assembly: GCA_033556935.1. Lineage (NCBI taxonomy): Eukaryota > Metazoa > Arthropoda > Insecta > Phasmatodea > Timematidae > Timema > Timema podura. The sequence goes on from JAVRXN010000010.1 coordinate 36,975,321, forward strand.
TTGCTAGCTCATTGCAAATGTCAAAACCATAGCTGATTAACAGAGTAATAAATACTGTATCATTCATGGTATTAATGTTTGTGTCCCCTATAATTATGCATTTTATCCCTGCCAATTTGTTTAGAATGTTTTCAAAATATGCTAGGAAATTATTAAGAGGGATATTTGGGGGCCTATGTATAACACTGATCTGAAGGGGTGGGCTTAATGAGTCTATTTCAATTCTTAAAAATAAAATCCACTCTCATCCATTTCCATAACATTGAAATTCAGGCTATTTGCAGTATACACACACACACACAATACTATTGATGGGATTAAATTACAACCTTTTAACAACAAATTATTAATTCTGTGCTACTCGTCTTTCTTTTTTATCAGTACCAACATGCAAGAATTCAAAGTATTATGTATAAAGAAGTTATAAATTAATCTTCAAAACAAACATCACCTTTTAAAACATGTTCAGATATATTTCTATTTTCACGTAGTTAGCCTTGTTCATCCATGTCGCAATACGATCTTTATGTTTATTTATAACAATAGACTTTTTGTCGCAATACGAACTTTATACATAACAATGGACTTAGGTTAGTAAGTTAAACATTGTTTATTTTTATCACATTTAATACATAGTATTTTATCATATTAGTTAATACAGAAATTGCCCTGGTGGCCCACACTTTCTTCCAAACGTCCAATCTCAATAAGAAACCAGAGTTAACAGTTCGGAGAAAAACAACAAATTACCTGGCTTTTAATTAAATTGGTCACCTAGAGCTGCTGAGCTCTAGCGAGCAAAAGCAAAAACTACTTTAAGAAAATAAAATAAAAACACTCAAGTTGGCTAGTGAAATATATTGCTCACTCTTTCACAAAGTATTACATTACACTATTCCCCTTCTTTCTGGGTTATTTTTAGAAGAAAAATGAGTCAGGAAGTAGTTCGGTTAGCTTGTCTTTACATTGTACCCTTTGCACATCTTTTAACACAACGATTTATTCAATGTAATTATGTATCTTTATATTAAAAAAAACTCAGAGAAAACCGATACATTGATTACATATAGTAATAGCATGATGAGGTATGATGTGTTCATTAATTGACATACTAATTTAAAATGTGTCTCATTTCTTAAAAATTTCTCATTTAGCAGTCCTAAGAATGTTCATTTTGCTTTGCCATTTCCTTTCATGAATTAAGTGTTCTATGGCAGAAAAGTTTTAGATTCTGACTCTAATTGATATAACATATAGTAGTGATATAAAAGAGCAATTATTGATTCGATGTTTAGCTAGCCTTCTTTTCTGCACACTATTTTCACATAGTAATATAATAAAATAAAATAAGAAAACAAAATTACACATTGCACTGCAAATAATTAGGATCACACCCCAGACAAAGCACAAAATATAGAATTTCTTACATTTCAGAATAAATTGATAGGTCTGAAATTAGTCGCAATATTTTTTAAGTTTCACAATTAGAATAATATGTAAAATATACAAGATGTATACTCTAGTAAAATAATACCCTTAGCTAAGTTCACAATTTGAAAGCCATTCAAAATATACAATATCCGTATTTGGGTAGAATTATACCCTAAGTTAATTTTACATTGCAATATGCTCTTGAAAGGGTTTTTTTACAGTAAAATTTACTAAGTTCAAAGTAAAATCCTAATAAAAGTATTATTATTAAAAGGAGTTAAAAGCTACTCCTACTCCAACCATAGTTCCTAATTTCCATCTATTTTTGTCACTTTCTCAAAATAGGACTTAATTTCATCAACATTTTAAGGCCGATACACCTCTACCACTACAGTTATTGCTTGACATCTTCCATCATATTGCCTCTGTCCATGGTTATTATTTTGGGTCCGTGTGTGTCTTTGTTCTCTGTACCTTGGTGAGTGATCATACTGATTTAATCCCTCTAGTTCCTGATTGTGATCATTTGGCACTGTCCCTGGTTCAATTGTGGACCCATATCTTGGTTTCCCTTGTTCCTATTTCCTTGCTCTTTCTCCCAGTGTTGTGATGGAGATGGTGTCCTGCTTCCCCTCTGAAACTGATAATTTGTACTACCTTGTCCATGTGGATGGTATTGATCCTTAAATTTCTTAAAACTTGACCAATTTTGTTTACTTTCTCTCTTTGCACCTCTTTCTGACGTTGAAGATAAGTGCACATTTTGTGTTGAATCATGTTCCTGTACATCTCCTAAATATTCCAACTCTCTAGTTCTTTAACATCTATCATCAAATGCATTTAACACACGCTCCATGCCTTGAAGATCCTGTAAATTCGCGCCAATAAGAGCATCCTGTACATTTTGAGGAAAATGATATATCAAATGCCCCATGAGCCTATCTTCCTCTATCGGGTATTTCAAATACTTTGCTTGAACGTTATATTTATGAAAATATTCGCACATAGTTCCTCCTCGAACACTGTATTTAGCATTGAAAATCTGCTGCAAAAAAAAACTATCTTGTTTTACCCGTGACCAAAATTTTCCCAACAAAGCATTCTTTGCCTGCACAAATGTATCCCATTCTCTTTTTACAGAATTCGTCCTGGACCTCGCTTCCTCTCTTAATCCTGATAACAAAATAGCAATCTTATTCGCTTCACTAAATTGTTCCCCCTCTAAAGTACGCTCCACTTTTCGAATATATTGTGTTGCCGAAATATTTCCTTTATGCCCCTTGAATTTTGGAATTGAAGATAACATCTCCTCACTCATTCCTCTAAACAATACACTATAATGATAAACATGACTATCAACTTTATCTTTATTTTTAACTTCGTTAAATTTGCATTCTAAGCCCTCCACTTTGTTTTATATTTTCTCAAGATTTTTTACATAGCTACCTCTTAATTTTTTGACATTTCCCCCCCAGACTTTTGCCTTTTTGAGTCACCACATCTTCTACTTGAGACGTAATATAATCCCTATTCACATCCATTTGCCCCTCCAGTTCTAACCTAACCTTACCGACTTCTGTTTCCAAGTTAGACTGAACTATTTAACACTATTTTTTGTGTGAACAAATTTTGACCCAAGAATTTCTTCCTTATTTTCTGAACTTTTAATTGTGTTTATAAACTCCTTTTCTAACCCTTCTATCTTTTTATTTACTTTGTCAACTCCCCCAATTAAATCAAAATTAATTTTTCTTAAATTATCTTGCTTTTGTTCCAACTCGTTTTTATTTGATTTTACTGTGATCAAATTGTTATCTAGTTCCTTAACCTTGACATTAAGTGCCTGATGTGATCTTTTCATGTTATCTAGTTTACACTCTAATTTTATTCCTTACTCTTTAATATTATATTTTAATTTATTTATTATTTTTTCAATTTCTTTATTATCGTTTTTTATTTGAGTTCCCAATTTTTTATTATTGTCTTCCATCTGACTCATCATTGTCATGATAAGTTATTCCATTTTTTGTTCCCTTCCTCTATTAAGTTCTTTTCTATCCGAGCTGGATCAGAATCTCTTTTACTCTCCTCAATGTCTGCAGCAGTCGTTTTTAATATAGAAATTTTATCACCCTAATCCCTTAATTTGGAATGTTCCCTTGAGATATTTTCGTCTAATATCTGATTTTCACTATTATTTCCTGACTCCCCTTCTTTTACTTGTTCTCTTGTGGAGCTACACCCTATATGTAAGTTTACACTGTTTGAATTTCCCACCTTTAGTTTGTTTAATTTTTTATCATACGTTTAATTTTACCAATCATCATCACTCTTCTCTAATCCTTGATTGTACAGTTTGTTAATAAATTTTTTGTCGCTCGAACAAAATGGTATCTGACCTCCCCCACTACTACAGACTTCACCAACTACACCATCTTATGATTCAAACATCATCAACAAAAAAGTACTTGAATTTCTTTATTATTTTAATGAGTAAGCCTAAACAGCGTTTTAAGTTCTAATTGTTCCAAAAAGGTTTGAAAGAATTACATTACCAACAATATAATTAATTAATTAAAATAATTAAATGTTACAAAACAAAAACATTTGTATCTACAGCTCTTCTGTTGATCTCCCAATAGTGATGGTACAGCATCCGTTGATGAGTTACTTCGCTGCTATCCACAATGTTCATGACCAGTTACTAGCCACAAGTGTGTGGAAGTAAATTATCGACAGTACATTTACTGACTAATAATATCTACACAACCTAAATGTAAATAATCCAGAAAGCATGGCAATATAACAGGATCATTACAGCCTACTTTCATGTTTTTTATCACAATTTAAACAAATAAAAATTTTTTTTAATATAATTTAAGATTTGGTTAATATTCCCTGTGGTTTATTTTAAATGCTCAAAATAACAAAGCGGCTCTACAGATTCCCCGTGCGATGAAAGGGTACACCAGCTAGTAACTAATAAAACAATAAAAGCATAATCACATTGGTTATATAATAACTTTTCATACAAGAAATGGGCCCTCCGATTAGTGAGGTGAAACCAATGGCAAGCAATACCTCTAATGAATAGTAAGAAAGAGCTTAAAGTACTAAACCAAAATAATTATAATAAAAGACGTTGCCAGGTATAAAAACCCCTAGCCCCACGTCGTACGGCAACTTTAGGAATGGGCTGCCTTCCAAACCACCCTATAAAAACTTGCCGAAATGAAACTTTGGGATACCAGCCATCGAATAAATAAACAGTCTTATCAAATAAAAAAAAATTGACAGCCTTATCAAATAAAAAAAATTGACAATATCTTGTAGAAAAATTGTAAGTCATTTCATTTTTTTTTGTTAGTAAAAATAGAAAGCAAATGAAAACGGAGTCTAGCCTGTGTTAATGGTGTGGTAGATTTATACACTACCAAGTATGCCATAAAGACACTTAAAATTACTATTGAGCTTTGTAATTACAGGGAAGCAAAGCCGTAAATGTTCACTAGTGACACGTTCAAAGCAGGTGAACAAAATTAAAACCCCAAAACAATCCATAAATAATCGCCCATTGTTTTCAGATGAGAAAAATGTAACCTTGCTGATGATATCGATATAATACAAAATGGTAATCATATACACATCAAAATGTCTGCTATTTCCTTTTTATATAACCAAGTGAGGATCATTGCTGGTACTTTAGTTGAATTTGGAAAAAATAGAACCAATCAGCAATAAATGCTAAATATATTAAACCAATGCAAAAGAAATGCAGCTGGAGTTACTGCACCACCTTTTGGCTTATATTTGGTAAAGATAGATTACTAATTTAATAAAAAGTATCGTTCTTAGTGGAATAAGTGTTATACTGCCACAGTATCTCCAGATCCTGCTAACAAGACGCGGGATGACAAGTTAAACAACATAAAAACTATATGGTGGAATAAATTGAAGTTAATGTGGACGTTAAATTAGGGCCTATTAATATGCTAACTAGAAGGTGAACCATGTATTAGCTTTACAAACACTTTTACCAGGACTCTAACGCTAACAGAACATTGTAAACTCTAAAGTAATGGTGGTTATTTCCTAACCTTATGTTAAGCCCTAAACTAACGAATAGAATGACGTGACATTCTAAGATTGGGCCGATATCTATCTTAATTTTTTTACGTAGTATAAAATAACAATAGATCTCCTACATATAGTAAAATAACAAATTAATCTGGTTTTCTGGTTTTTCTAGTCACACCAATTTAAAATAAAACACACATATTTTTTGTTTATATGCATAAATGCTATACTGTAAAGACCTTCATTAATAATCAACAAAGCTTGAATTTCACAAATTTATAAGTATAATATATATAGTTGTTTCACAAAATTGCACACGGAATTTTATTTTATGACATTAAATAACTTTAATACACTTTTATTTAGAATCTATAGTTGTATTTATAGTTATTAAAATGGCTGGGTCCATACGAAGCACACAGGGGTGTAGTGGAGCCGGAGCGGAGCGACGCTTCGACACTGGCTTTGAGGGTGTAGCGGCTAGTTAGCAGCATAAAATAACTAATACACTTATAATATAAATAAAATTAAATGACACTTAATAACATAGTATTACATATTAAAATTCTACTTTGTATTAATATACGAGGGGTGTATTTTTTAAGTAAGCACCGTTTTCCAATTAAATAGGAACTACTAAATACTTAATATTTTTTGATATTTTTTAAAACCCAATACTACATACCTTTAGCTACTTTTCAACATAGTTTCCATTGTTATTTAAACATTTATTAAACATATATTTCTTTTCCGTCATCCTAAGAGCCCAAGTTTCCTCTCCATAGAGTGCGATGCTCAAAATGTAACATCTCATCATTTTGTTCCCCAGTTACAAACTCAAATTGCTGGTCAGCAGTAACTTCTTGTTGAAAGCTTCCTTGTTCACAGCGATCCTCGACCTAAATTCTTGGTGCAGTAAGCATCCTTTGTCAGTAAACTTCCCAAGTACTTGAACTGGTCTATGTTTTTCAACTCCTAGTTCCCAATTTTTATTTTTAGTGGCTCTTCATTTTTTGAGATCACCTCTACTTTTGACTGCTGATTGTTGATCTCCATGCTATATCTTCTCCCTATCTCCACCAGCTGGTCCATCATTTCCTGCAACTCCTCTTCATTTTGGCCAGCAATTTTAGATCATCTACATATTTTGTTGTTGGGTTGGTGATGCGTCCTCCGCCTGAAATTGCCATGTTCTTCTAGGGCTTCCCTGACCAGCCAATCGCCATACAAGTTTAACAGACTGTATGACAAACTGTATCCCCGTCTCACTTCTCTTCCTATTTCTACGCTGTTAGTCTAGCAATCATTCAGTCTCACCTTCACTCACTGTTCCAGGTACAGGTTTGCAATCAAACTTCTGTTCCTCCAGTTGATGCCGATTTTCTTGAGTATTTCCATCAGTTTATTCAATTTCACTATATCGAACGCCTATTCTCAGTCAATGAAACCAATGTAGACTTCTTCTTGACTTCCAGCACTCTTTCTGAAACTATTCTCAGCATATCGATGGATAGGGAATGAAATTATTCGGGAAAGAGTGGGATTACAGGGAATACATGTGATAGTAGAGAAAGCAAGATTCAGATGGTATGGGTATGTAATAAGGATGGAAAAGGAAAGGATGCCAAGGATAGTGATGCAAATGAAGTATCTAGGGAAACTATTGCAAGGGAGGTCAAGTAAGAGATGAGGAGCAGATAACAGAGAATGTGGAAGTGAGAAGAGAATGGAAGCAACTAAAGGAGGAAGAATGGTGGAAGGACAGAGGAAGATGGATACATTACTAAACTGACTTGGCCACAGGTTGGAAACAGTTGATGATAATGATAATGGTGATGCCTATATTTAAGTCCAAAATACAGCTTTTGGAATTTTTTTATATTCACACACATCCAATAAAATATTAAATACAATCCAAAATATTTATACAATGGCTAGACATCCAAATAATAATTTAATCTTTAAATTTATACCAATCCCCTGCTGCAAATTGCTATTGAAACCGCTTGAAATCCAACCAGAAATGTCACTGATTAAAACTTGTTGATTTCATCTATTCCGTATTGGTTACAACAGTGTCCAACTAGTTTGAACCACCAAAATCAACCAGTTTGTATCAGTTTAAAGTGTGTACAACCAGATGCAATAAGATTTAATCAGCAATCAACTTGACTCACTAGTTGAATCCTTTAAAATGTAATGGTGTCCAACTGTGTTTGATATAAGTGGCAGCCGTGCGTCATCAACATTTCTTTCTAAGGATACTCATACTTAAATATCTTATATATCTGACAAAATCAAACGCTTCCGCACGAAATTAGATTAATGGTTTATTTACCCAAATTACTAATGATTTAAACGAAATGTTTCAAAATGTTAAATAGTTTGACAAAAAAAACTTCAAACTTAAATCTTGGCATATTTGAAGTTTCTCCAAGAATAAAATTGCCTATACTTTTCTAATTCTGATTTTTCGTACAACAGTTGTACTAGAGACATCCCATTTTCTGTTGCTGCTGTTCGTATACCAAAAACAATGCGCCACAAAAGAGGTAGGCTTGTTAAGTGTATCGTGAACTTTAAAAATTTGTGGAACGCAGCTCTGGAGACTATTCAGCCTTAGAACAAGGCATAGTCTAAAATGATGATTACTTTTCAATAAATTACACATACACCATTCTTAATCAATAGAGTTATCTCCATATTATGTATACATGGGTAAATTTTATTACGGTAGTTCTCTAGTTCATAATGCTTGGAAACTAGCATTTCACAGTCCCTGGCTACCTCAATGATTATAAAATTATCACAAACAATTCCATATAACTTTATCAAAGATACGGATTCGACTTTATATTTGTCTATCATTATCCTCTGCGCATTGATAGGAATATTATAAATTCTTCTCGACTTAAGGCAACAACGCAAAGGTTACTTTTATGTGAATTTATCCATACTGTGACTGGGAATGCACTCAGTCTTGGCTGCTTATGGCTGTCTATACTATACCCTGATTTGGTAGGAAGTCATTCTGGGTGGTTTTAAATTTCTCACTAGAATCTACTAAATAATAAATTTTGTAGGATAAACGGCCTTTAGAACGGTATTAGAATTATCCGGTTTGTATTCCTGAGTATATTTTTTAGCATCTCATGTGGTTTTCTCAGCAAGTTAAGTGGGAAAACCATACTAGATAGTTTTGAAAGTACTGAGAATACTACCTGAATTGGTAGGCTTTTCGTATGAGTTAAGTCCTTCCCAAATGGGCCTTACCTTCCAAAATCCATGGTGTATTATTAAAATAATAAACTAATAAAAGAAAAAAAGTCACGAATTTTGAAACTTAGCTATGCAACTAAAACCTTTTATTAATACATCTATTTCATTTATCTAATACATACATTGATTTATTTCATATATTCAGATAAATTAACTAGCAAAGTCAAAATGCCACATTGCCTTTAATGTGTATGAGAGAAAAAGAGATACTAGAAATTGTTTCTTTTTCTTACTAAATAGTGTGCAGATGACAACTTGAAAATCTGTAGCCTAAGATGTCCATCTAGTTATATTTAGAAAATATATGGTAAATAGCTCTAATTTGTGACCATTGATATCTATAATTTAACTGGGTGTACATTTGAGGCTGAAATTTTAAAGCTGCCGCCTACACACTATTATGTAAAAGAGAAAGAAACTTTCGGGTATCTCTTTCTATCTGACCATCTGGTTATATTATAGAGATAAATGGTAAATAGCTGCAACTTGTGATCATCGATCTTTATAATGTTGCTGGATGCACATTTTAGGCTGAAATGTTCTAGCTGCCGAATGCACACAATTGTTTGATATAAAACGAAACCTTCAGATATCTCTTTCTTCCTTACACTAATTAAAAGACCTATAGCATTTTGACATCGTTCTCTAATTTGTATGAATAGATGAGATACATCAATGGATGTGATAGTTAAGTAAAATAAATGTGTTAATAAAAGATTTGACCAGCATAATTAAGTTCAAAACTCGTGACTTGTTTCTTTAAATAAGTTTATGTAGGCTAGTAAGTACCATAATTTTGAAAGGGCTTACTTCGTACTAAACCCCTACCGTATTTTATTATTTTGGTACTATAAAAGACCTTTCAAAACGAGGATCCTGATCCCGTTTACCCTACTAAAATACAGTACTACTATACAGTAGGATTTTGATAATAAATAATGGTTTCTAGAACGGGCTTTCTACACGGGTATAATAATAATATACTTCCTACAAGCCTGTAACGCAAGTGATTGTTTGGACGTTAGACTACTAAATAAAGTTTTTCATTCAAATAAATGTAATCAAATTGTTTGTTATGATCCCTTATTTAATTATAGTTATTTAACTGTAATTTATAATACGGTTCATTAATTTTATTCCTAAACCAATATACAGGCTAGTAGCCAAATTTAAATATATTGTAGCCTTAGCAGAATGTAAACAACATGGGTGATATAAGCATATTTTAACATATCAAAGATTGTTCTCATATTTGTACATCATTGCCTGTTAAAATGGATTGTATAACTAGACTTTAATTTAAATTTTTATTTACTCAAATATGTTATAATACTTCAATATTTTCAAACAATAACATTTTTTTGCCCAAATACATGATTTCGCACAAGAAAATCGAAGAAACCGTTATATCTATCCCCTCACAAAAAGCACACGACTAACTTGATCGTCACGCTTTGGCACTGAGCTCTTTAATATTACTGGAGGGACAAGTATCCCGAGATACAGTTGACAAAAGCGTGAAGCTTAGTATTGTCGTCTACTAGAGTTAGAGGAGACAAACTCTGAATTAGGTCTCATTGTTACTATGACGACAGTGAGTAGTTGGAAGCGTTTTTGTTTCAGAATTGTTAAATATTATATAGCTTTTAACTCTAGAAATATTTACATTAAAGGAAACTTAATTTAGTTTCACAGGTTATACTATCCAAACATAAATGAAACCATCCTTAATATTTTTAAATCTTAATGAATCTGTAGCCTATCTACCATGTTTATTTTTTGCTGAAACCAGAACATATTTCAAGTAGGGTATCAAAACTAATTTATTTGAATATTTGTTAACTGTTCAATAAGACACATTAACCATTGTATTTAGATCTATATGATTAAAAAAAATAGGAAGAACAATTTGGTAGATTAAATAACAGCTTCGTTTAAATATCTATACCAAATCAGTATCCATAATAATAGGTTAGAGCATTATTGGGCCTATTTACCAAACTCGTGTTTGTTTTGAAATAAATTGTGTATAAATTATTGAAAAGTTCTTCAATCCATTAAAATAGGTTACCTAAGTAACGGCAACAAATCTTAAAACAGGGGATCGGAACAATATGATGAGAGAATTTGAGGCCTACAACACATAGATATTTTGTAGTTAGTTTTAAGTTCTTACTGTTCAAATATAAGCGACCAGCTTTTATTTCTTCACTGTCCTGTTATTTATTTTATAAGCCATTAAACGAGTATATATTACTGATTGAATATTGTCTAATAACTACAGAAAATTAATTATTCACTTTGGAGATCACAAACACACGGACAAACATTACAAGTCTGTTAAACGCAACTGAAAAATACAACCCACGCATGCGCAACAACAAAATAGACCAGAGATAGAACAACAACTACATATGTCTCATCATAGTCAAGAACTAAATAATGTCAACACTCCCACATAATTAATTCTGTCTCTCAAACCAACCTTGCTTCGCAATTAATTAAACTGATGCTTTGGCAAAGGCTTTGTAAGAAAATCTGCAAGTTGTTCTTTGGATTCAATATACCTTATTCAATGTCACCACCCTCCACCATCACCCTACCTCCCACCACGACTCACGTTGCCGGAACATCCTGTTCCACCGCGACTAACGTTGCTGGAACACTCTCGCCGACCTTTTTCCTACCCCTACACACACGTGTCTGAACACGACGTCACCGTCGTCATGACAACCCGTAACCCCCGAAGCCGAAGGGATGGATAACAATATATTAATCGACCCAAAGTTCAACATCGATCTAAGATCTACAATTTATAATGCACAACTGTTAACGGATAGTGCATAACTCAAACTCCACAAAAAGTTGAAACACTACGTTCAATTATAGCACTCACAACTACATGTAATATTTATGATGATTTGGCTGTGAGCTTTATAATTGAAAGCTATGTGAGTCAACATTTCATGTATTATGAGGTACACACTTTTAATACTAGCTAGGCATTTTGCATGAATAGTAACCTAACCCTACAAAACTAGTTGATTAGGGTGAAATTCATTGAAATTATCAAGCATTTTTAGTTAGCTGTGGGTTTTGGATTTGATTATTAGGAGAGACAAACATGTATGATTAGGATGGGGTTAATTTAATTTTCATTAAATGGTAAATTAACAATAGAAGGTCTTTTATCCTATTATAACAAACCCTTTCAGACGCTCTGGCTACAATTGTGTGCATTGCGTTTCTACCCTGTTTTATGGTACTTCAGATAATATTTTGTCAATGGAGACCTAATGTACACATTTGTACATTCTATTAAAACATTTCTAAAACTGATGCTGCCATCTTACGATATTTAGGAAAGTGAATAATTGATCTTACCTATTTAGAGTTGTATGATTATTTTGCTTGTAACAATACCGCTTATGTTATATGATTTATTTTAATTTCTAACTGGACATTTTTGTTCAAAGTTTACTTTTGGTTAATTGAATAGTTTCTTGGTATACTACAAGTGTACAAGTGCAATTATATTTGTTCAAGTGATATTTGGCGTGGCTGGAGGACTGTAATATGATGTACACAATTGTAGTCATTGATTCAGAAGTGAGTATAACCACCACGTGTTGACATAACCTCAATATGAATGTAGAAATGCTTAAAAAAGACGTTTATTAGAACAAATTTATGATTTTGATAGTGTTCTAAAAGTTTGAGACTTTATTTTCACAATATAATAAAAATTGTGACTTTTTTGGAATAATATACTTTTATAAAATTAGATTGAATAATTATAACCTCCAATTGGATTCTGACTTTGAACAGAAATAATTTTGTACATTGCACTGATAAGGCTGTGTTTACTTTGTTGAAGGTGTAATTCCTGATTGGGAAATTATGATTTCGTACATTTTTTTTCTTATCTGCAACACATTTCACTGATATGGCAAAGCTGAAAAAAAATATCCATTTCAGATTTTAGATTCATAAATGGCAGGTAATTTGTCGGATTTAGATTTGTTATCAGATGAAGAATGTGATTTTGATGGTGGATTGCCCACTTCTTTGCATAGCACAAGAGTGAGATTGGCTGCTGACAAGATAAATAGAGGGAAAGTTGAAGAAGATGAAGTGCAACCAATATCTAGTAGATTGAGAGGGTTGAGAGGGCAATTATGACGATGATGACAGCTAATTAGATGAGACTGAAATCGTAACAAATTATGTAAATAATTAAATAAATTATTTCCTTATAGAGAAAAAAGATATTAAATGGCGTCATCGTCCGATATCTGTATTAAGTTCAGATCAGTGGGAACCAGATACAATTTAGGAAACAGAACTTACTCCACTAATGTATTTTGGGAAGTACATTCTAGAACATCTCTTCGAAGCATTAGCCGAGATGAGAAATATGTATGCAATACAGGCAGGGAAAAACGGTTTCAAACAGACCTCAATAGTGGAACTTGAAACTTTGCTTGGGCTTCATATAGTGATAGGAACACCTACATTTCCAAGAGTTAGAATGTACTGGGAATCAACTTTAAAAATGGAGCTATTTATGAACAGTATTAGTAGGGATCGATTCTTCCAACTCAAAACCAATCTGCATCTTGTGGACATTATAAGGATTCCACCTGATAATAAAGATACATTTTTAAAGTCCGCCCTATATACGATGCCGTGTTCAATCGCTGTTTAGAGTTACATGTAGATGAATACCTATCAGTTGACGAGGCAATGATCCCCTTTACAGGGCATCTCTCTGTAAAGCAGTTTGTTCAGGAGAAACCACCCCCTGGGGCATCAAAATATACCTGCTGTGTGGCAAAAGTGGCCTAGCATATGACTTTCTGAAAGCAACAAACTAGTTCAAAGAGCCTTTATCGAAGTCATTTGGACAAGGTCCAACAGTAGTTCTGCAGATGGCTGAAAGAATCAGTGAAGGAAAGTGATACAAGCTGTTCTTTGACAACTTCTTTTCCTCCTACAAGTTGTTTCAAGCACTAAAACAAGACAACATTTGTGCTTCTGCAACTGTTCGGGTTAATCGGTTTGCCACTCCTCCTCCTATTTCAGACGAAAAGGCTTTTAAAAAAGAAAGAGGTTGTTCAGGGGAAATCTGCAGCTCTGATGATGTTACTCTAGTAAATTGTGTTGACAACAAAACAGTAGTTCTGGCTTCATATTTTGTCGGAAAAGGAAGCATTGACAGAGTTGAGTGATGGGATAAGAAGAAGAAAAAAATTTGTAAAAATTAGCAAATTGTGATGCGGCCTGTCACCCTTTAGTGTACTTATATATAAGTTTACTAATGGGTGACAGGCTCATCATAATTAACTATTTTTTTCCATCCATGAAAAAATGAGAAGAATTTAATTGTGAATAAAGAAGTGCTAATTTAAACATGTGTAATAACATTTTAAACAATTTTCTGACTAAAATATTATATTTTTGATACTCAATACAATACAGCAAATGTAAGGAAGAAATTAAACATGAATATCACTCGTCGCTTCCATGGATTTTTTTCCACACATTCTAAAATTTTCCATTTATTGGCCAAAAACATCTATTTTTCCTGTATTAGATTGCTTTTCCGAGAAACTTCATGGGCCACAAAAAACCTGTGGCCTTAGACAATTCAGCCACTAAAGCGGGGTGACTCCTTAGTTGGAGGCAGACATTTTACTATCTAATTTGTATAAAAACTAATCCATTTAACAAATAATAAGTAACAATATTATTACTATCCCATTAAATGAGCAGGAAATGATTATTTGGGGTTTAGATAACACATTTATTACTTTAAATAGACTAAAAACTTATTTATTTGATAAATTCACAAAAAGTAGTGAAGTGTGTTAAAATATCGGATTGACTTACATGTGTAAAAGAGAGAAAGAGATACCCGAAAGATTCTCTCTCTCACGTATTGGCATGCAGATGACTTCTCTAACATTTCAGCCACAAGCGTCCATCTATTTATATTATAAAGAGCCCTGCGCTTTGGTATACCTTGCATGGATGGTCCTACGTCCATCCAGTATAGTCAGTTTGTCAGTGGTCTCTATACTCTACTGGATGGATACAAGTACAACCCTTGTAAAGTACCAAAATGTGACGCTCAAATTTGTCGTCTCCTTTATTGTGAAAGAACAGATTTAATGGTTTCTTTAAATTGCCTTGTGCGAAAACATGCCTCTAATAAATAAAAGTGTTATTTTTTAAAATAATGAAGTATTATACCACACTTGGCTGAAGAAACATCTACATTAAAGGATATAAAATTCAGTTTTAGTGGTAATACTGTAAACATACGTTTAAACTCTCTAATATATTTAAATATGTAGCTATAATCCATGTTTTTACATTCTGGAAAGATTACAATATATTTAAGGTTGTCTATTAGCTTACATATTCAGGGGTGGCTTTAAGGCTGGGTGAACCGCGAGGCCACCCAGGGCGCCTACTCTCGGGGGTTGCCAAGCAGAACACCAATGTAGCCTAACTTTACCTGGGTGATGAAAATAATTCCCATACTTCTAAATCCTCACCTAACATAACCACTCTTAAAAAGTTATTTTACACCCGTCATCTTGGAAAAATAGCACCCTAATGCTGGTTGTTTTATTTGCAATTATCTCATAAACCATTCAATATATCAAAGTGTTTGTCATGATACAAAATAAAGAATAGAACACTGTCTACAAAACATATTCTTACAGGTTTCTTTGTAATCCTGTACCGTCCTTAAATTAATAGGAGTTCCAAAACACAAAAATAAAAAATAACCGGGCAAAAAAGGGCAATAGGAGCGAGTGCTTGGAGTTCTATGCTTTGAAAACATTCAATCACCAGAAATCCGCTACTCCCACCAGTTGCGGATACAAATATTGGAGCGGTCTACCTCACAAAGCTTTTTTAAGGATGATTTATAACTTAAAAAAAAGGTTCCTAAACTGAAAACTTAACAAATAATATATACAACATAGATTAAAGTTACCTAGGTCATGGTTGATTATAGTTATGAATAATATCATGACTTGTTTCAAAAGGTATTTATTTATCCATGATTCAATCTTTAGAGAAAATATATAAATATATGACAATGTTGATAATAGTTAAAGGAATTTGACACATTAAAGGAATATATAAATAAACATATAGAGAAAACCTCGTAGGTTTAAAATATTATTACACAACTTGCACAAGTAGTTAAATCGCCGTTATCCTAAATAAATCTCAAAATGTAATAAGCCGTTAACTCAAAAAAAATCTTAAATAGGTTTACTTTATACAATACTTAAATCTGAAGATAAAAAAAATAAGCATATAAGTTAATCCGAACAATATGTCTCACCAATATTCAAGAAAATACTCTATACCACAAAGTTAAAAAAAACTACAAGATTATGCAATATAAATAATATAAATTCCCCGTAAATGCAATTGATTAATAATATTTAGAACTGACATGTTTTGAGAAAATCTTAAAGTTTCCACGGAAATATTTAAATTTAATGTTCACAAAACTGAATACCCCAATATTTACTAGGTTTAGTCCCATTCTACTGATAATATCTTTATAGTCGATCTCAATTCGTTTACATCGCTAATCCACAAAATGATCGATCCTAAAATATGAATATCTCGACCCTGCAACTAAATAATATTTGAAGTGATTACAAGTTAATCTTACATTATTTTTGAAGTTTAAATTAAATAGCCGAAAAAGAAATTTTGAATAAATTACAAGATTGAAAATAAGAAATAATTATCTACGCCGAAAAGTAAATTTAGATCTTACATTATGTATAACGATGAAGCTAGAGCTTCAACAGCAATTAATCTAGCCAAGTCCAATAGTGACTCTTCATAGCAAAGACGCCACTATATATACGATATAACCCAGAAGATAAAGCGACGGAACAAAAGGGTAGAGGTGGCTATCTGGAATATTCGGGAAAGAAACATGCGCATGATAATATCGTTCTGGATCTATCGGGACAGTTCCACCTTCTTCCGTAACTAGGGGAGAGCAGCATATCTTCACCATCGAAGTTCTTTGTTCTTTGGCACGCCAGTATCCACAACAGACGTTCAGTAGTACGATCGACATGTGGCGGGAGGTTGTGTTTATTCGTGATTTTATGTGTGTTCCTTTTTGACGCTGCTGGCAGTACGGTGGGGTATGTTTAATCATAATTTCGTCCACTCTTGCAGCAAAATGCTACAATCCTAACAATTATCATACAATATCGCATTGAAAATTTTGGAATATTATTAGGAATGACTACCATTTGTTGAATTCCCTTCAGATTATTTTCATATAATGCCCAGGTTATGTTAGGTTTAGAATTATTATATTTAGAGACTATTTCCCTATTTTCATATCCCCCAGCTAGATTAGGGGGAGGGGGGTGCCTAAAAGCAATCCCGCTCGGGCGCAAAATTTACCTTGGGCCACCCCTGTGTATGTTGGTTCCAGAAACCATGTTATATTGAAAGTTTGTTAAATATTGTAAAATAAGGCAACTTAGAACTTGATTATATTTGTTTGAATGACAAAATTTGTGTAGTTGTCTTACGGTCAAACTATCATTTAAGTTATAGGCTTGTAGAAAGTATTATTATATATAAAAAAAAGTTTGTTCAAATTTTGTATATTGCTTTCAGGAAACATATTATGGTGAAAGTTTGATAACTATAATGAAACAATTTATTTAAAAACTTTATTATATTTGTTTGAATGACATAACTTGTGTAGAAGTCTTACGTTCAAGCGATCATTTAGGTTATAGGCTTGTAGGAAGTACGCTATTTACTATACCCTGATTTTGGTAAGGTCCCGATCTGGAAGACTTAATTTCGTATCAGAGTCCTATCATATAGGTATTAGTATTTTAATAGGATAAACGGCCATTTGGAACGGAAGTATAAATTCCCTTATGGACGGTCTTTTATCCTACCTAAATACTACTACATGGTAGTATCCTGGTACGAGATAGAGTCTTACAAACGAGCTTTCTTAAAAAAATATATAGTATAATATATTAGCCTACACCAACTCATTTAACGAAAAATCTCAAGAATTTCGAACTTTATAATGATCTTTAAACTTTTATTAACATATTTATTTCATAAATTATTGAACGATATCAAAATGTCACTGTCTTGTAAGTTTGTAAGAAAAAAGGAGATACCCGAAGGCAGTCTTCTCTCCTACACAATAGTATGCAGACGACAGCACGAACATTTCAGCCACAAATATCCATCCTGTTAAATTCTAGAGATCAATGAATTTTGTATAGCCATCACTGGTTTTAAAACAAGCACGGTCGAATACCTCATAGAATCCATTGAATTCTATAATATAATTGGATGAACATACACATACACATAGACAAGGACCAAAGCGTGACGTTCAAGTTTATCGTCTGCTAAACTGTGGGGGGACAGATTTAACGGTTTCTTTCAATGTTCTAATGCGAAAACATGAATACGAAAACTGATGAATTGACATGTTATTGTTTGAAAATAGTGAAGTATTATACCACTCTTTCCTGAAGAAACATTTACATTAAAAGATATACAATTCATTTAATATTAATACTGTACAAATACGAATAAAATCTTTAACATATATAAATAAGTAGTCATCATAAATGTTGTTTACAGTCTGCCAAGACTACACTTATATTTAAAGTTGGTTATTAGCTTGTATATTGGTTTCATAAACCATATTATATTGAAAGTTCGATAAATATAAAGAATAAGTTATCTTAAAACTTAATTATATTTGTTTGAAAGACAAACGTTGTGTAGTTACCATACATTCAAACTATCACTTAGGTTATAGGCATATTGAAAATATGATTATATTACAATTTTTTACAAAATTTTACTCATATCTTTTATATTGCTTTCAGAAACCATATTATGTTTAAAGTTCGATAACTATAGTGAAACAAGTTAGTTAAAAACTGTATTACATTTGTTTGAATGACATACTTGGTGTAGAAGTCTTACGTTCAAATGATAAATTAGGTTACAGGTTTGTAGGAAGTACGGTATTTACTAAACCTTGATATTAGTAATAATCCCAATCTGTAAGAACATATTTCGTACCAAAATACTATTTTATATATATAATATTTTTCTAGGATAAACCGCCATTTAGAACGAAAGTAGAAATTTCTTACTAGAAGTTCTTATCCTAACTAAACACAACTATAGGGTAGAATTCTGATACGAGATAAATCCTTACAGAGGATCTTCCTTAAAAAAAATCATCGTATGTATTAAGCTTAATAAACTATTAAAAAAAACTAACCAGTATCGAGCTTTGCTATGCTCTTCAAAACTTTTAATAACGTATTTATTTCATTTAACTAAACACACATTAATGAATCGCATATATTCAATCAAATTGATGAACGATGTCAAAATGTCACATAGCCTTGTATGGGTGTAAGAAAGAAAGAGATTCCCAAAGGTTTTTCTCTCTCACACAACTTTATGCAGACGACAGCTCGAAAATTTCAGCCACTGATGTCCATCCAATTTTATTATAGAGATCAATGATAAAAACACCAACATTATTCCAGTACTTCGCATAAAGCTACTGTCACACTATACTTGCTTGTACTAGAAATAGAGAGTGCTAGCTAGCGCCTAGATATCTGTATACTCGCTAGTACAATATGAACGGGACTAGAGTAGTCACACGCTGCTAGTTTGATACATGGTTCTAGTGCAATTATTGATGGAACTCATTGAGCTCTGTAATATAACTGGATGGACATTTACGTCTGAAATTTTCGAGCTGTCGTCTGCATACTATTGTGTAGGAGAGAAGAAACCTCTCGGGTATCTCTTTCTCTCTTACACCCATACAAGGCAATGTGGCATTTTGACATCGTTCATTAATTTGATTGAATATATGAGATAAAACAATATGTGATTAGTTAAATGAAATAAAAATGATAATAAAAGCTTGGAAGAACATGATAAAGTTCAAAATGGGTTAGTTTTTCTTTAAATAAGTTGATGTAGCCTGATATATACGACGATTTTTGAAGGAAGCTCCCTAATAAGGCTTTATCTCGTACTAGAATCCTACCCTATAATTGTGTTTAGGTAGGATAAAAGACATTCCAGATAGACATTTCTACTTCCGTTCTAAATGACCGTTTATCCTACCAAAATATCTAATATATATATTACTTCTGTACATGTGTATATAACTGAACTCCTCCTAAACGGCTGGACCGATTTTGTTGAAATTTTCTTTGTGTGGTTGAGTGGGTCCGTGGATGGTGTAGATTTAAAATTGGAACCGGTAAGTGGCGCTGAAATCGCGTTCTAGGAATTTCTTTTTATTTTTAGGAATTTTTTTGGGGTTTTTTTTTTAGTGTTTTCATTTCATAACATGTAAGCTCAAAATTTCACACACCATCAGCCTAACCCATTATTTATAATAATGAATATAATTGACCGTTAAAAAAAACATACGTTCATCAATAATTGACCGTTAAAACCTTCTGAAAACTTCATGAATAATTGAACTTCTAAGAACAATTCATAGCTATGTTTGTGTACAATAGGTGGCGTTGATGTCGAATTCTGTAGTATTTGACGTACATGCGCAAGTCTCTTGCGTCGTGGCTTGGCGTTGTTTTGAAATTTAAATTTCTGCAATATATTTTTTTCTCGATATTCCATCTATCACAATTACGTGAATATTGATTGTATTTTTCATCAAGTGTACTTAAATACATACATTGGGCAAATGTGTAAGATGCTGTGTTGAAGTGAATATCTTACACAATCTTCCATAAATTTAAATTATATATATGCGTATTCAATGACAATCAATCTAACCTAAAAATTTTAATTCAAAGTGCTCATTTGTGTCGATGATTCTATAAAAGTGTTAAACGTCTCATTGAAAATAAACAAGATCTTCCTTTAATTTAAATTATATACTTGCGTATTCAATGACAATCAATCTAACCTGAAATTTTTTATTTTAAGTACTTATTTGTGTTGATGATTCTATCACATTTACGGAAAGTAATCCATAAAATTCAAATATAAGTTACTTATATTTAGGTGTTGTGTGTTTATTAAAGAACAATGCCACGTCTTCGTGGACGAGGAGGAGATATTGGTCGACGTACACAGAATTCACAAATAGTCCACACCCGTCGGTTAAATCGAACTGCAGAAGATCAATTGACGGACAATGCAAATTTAAAAGTCCAGGCTGCAAACACACGTGCAAATGAAAGTCAACAGCAACGCAACGAACGCCTTCGAGCTAACGCTTTGAGACAAAGACAGGCGCATCAACGAGCCGCCGACGCACAGAGCACATGAACAACAGCGCCTGCAAGTACATCGCGCATTGACACGTGCATCACTTCTCCGCCTTGCGTTCGAATATGAGTCGGACATCGACTATTTGTCACAACTTGAGGTATTTAGTCTCCATACTCCTGGAACAATTCCTGCTGTATCCGGGGATTCTGAATCAAAAGTTCCTAAGGGATTGTAAACAACCTTTGATGTACCACATCTTAGGTAATTATACAAATAAAGGGTTGCCAGGTTGTTATTTTCTTCGCTGTATAAACATAAAATTTAAATAACATAAATAACTTAAATAACATTGGTTTTTTGAGTACTTGAAAAACAGGAGACAGTATATCGAAAGAATTTTCAGAAACTCTGTGGGCTTGACTTAATCGGTAGTTAAATATCCTCTTTTTTGATCCTTTGTATTGTTGACCAGGAAATGGTTTCATAATATTCAATGAAAGTGGGAATGCATCATCTCCAACAAAAGCAAATGTAATGTCAACATTTCGTTCTGGCAAGGCGTGGGCTGAAGGAAGATGCATTGTGTTGTCTTCTAGACATTTCTTCTTTTATCTCTCATTAAAAACTCCACCATCAGATATTCTACCCTTAGTAGCTACATTAGCATATATGGAGTTGTAATTTGCGTCAAGTAGTGCACATAGGACAATACTAAAAAATGGTTTATAATTAAAAAACTCAGTACCACTATTAATTGGCGCTTGAAAATCACTGCTCTTCCCGTCCATTGTACCTATGAAGTTTGGAAAGTTCCACTTGTCATTGAATTGTTTTGCTATTATTTTCCACTGCGATTCGTTTTCTGGCATCTGAAAAATAAGATATCATTATTTTCATCTTCAAGAGCAAGTTCAAGAGGTTCAGGAGATATCCAAGGCGAGTAGAGAGGATAAAGATGAGGAGTAACCATTGGAAAATGTTCATAATAAACGTATATTTAAGTCACCAAAAAAGTCTGCAAAACGAGCAAAAATTCAACTTTACACCATGCCTATATTAAATGAGACGATTACTATATCATGAAAAACACTTTCCTTCTGCATTTCTATACCTAGGATTTCAACCACTCTTGTACACCTCCCCAAGCCCACCAACAAATACCCCTTTGACTTCAATTCCTCCTAACTACAACAATTCATCTGCATTTCAATACTCAGGATTCCAACCATATATATACACTTCCTAACGCCCAACAACAAATAGTCGTTCGACCCCTTCTCAAAGTTCACAGTACGAGGTGCATTCAGTTTCGGATAATTTCTCCCCTGCTAACCCGCTCAAAGAAACCAGAGCGTTTGATGGAGTAAGTATAAGTGATACTGATACTATTGACACCATTTTATGTCGGCTGTAATGATGAAGCAATTATGTTTGTTTGCCGAAAGTGTTTTCATTTTAATAATAAAGTATAAAATAAAATTTTCTTTTATCAACTTACCTGATTGTAATCTTGAAGAGTGTCTACCAATGCATCACACACTTATGTAGCAGGTCTAGAAATCACTTGTTTTGAAATCTTGAAAGTATACATAAGTGAATGGTAGGAAACCCCTGTTGCAAGGAACCACAACGTTACAGCAAGACATCCTCTGCCTGGAACGGCTGGTCTGAATTTAGTATCTTTCTTGCTGATTTTAGTTTCAATCATAGTCAGTAGAGTTTCAAAGTCATAACTTTTCATTCAGAAAAAATTTCTAAACCCAGCATCACACCAATACTTGAGATTTAAATCGTCTACGCCGCCTAATATCAAGTATTTTATCAAATCACTTCCACTATATTTACTTTTACTTTTGAGACTTGTACAAACCCAACATCTCCATCGACGATTGTGGCACTTGATAGCATTTACAATAACAATTAAAGAAGCTGCTGCTAAAAGCTCATCTTCCTCGTCATACATTTTCAACAAATATTTCACATCAAGGAATGAATCAGACTGGTGCAGTCTCACTTGTGCTATGGGGACGTCAATCGATTTTGGCAAAGCCGACAGACTTTGTCGAGCGGTATAGTGGGGATGCACCTTTAAATACCTAATTTAAATGAAATTTAAAATAGTGAATTCTGCAAGAGAAGAGTGTTTAGAGCCTTAAAAAGCTTTAAACTCTCTCAGAATCATAGAATCAGTTAAATAAGAATAATTCATAGCATGCAGAAATAAATATATATTGTTTGCTTTTCATTCTGAATGAGTCCATAAAGTAGATAGAATTCTATTCTATACAGCATATATGCTATATGAAGTTATAGGCCTACTATTTTATCAATCTAAGCTATGATAAGGTAATATTTAAACTACCAAACAATAAAGAGAACATAATTTAATAAGAAGACTATTTATCACAACAAACACATTACCCTGCCTAGCTTCATTGTAACACCCGTCACTCTCATTTGTAACACCCGTCACACACATGTAACACCCGTCACATAGTTTTTACCACAAGATTGAGGAGATATATTTTTCAAAAAATTGCACAGTAATTGGGAGAGCTTTTTAGCTTTGTTCTCACAAATTTACTCATTAGAAGAAAAAATTATAAATGTTATAGAAACTTTTATATTTTTTTGTGACGGGTGTTACAAAACTATTAGACATTATTGAAAAAATTCTTAACATTGATATTGTTTATTTTTTAGGTTTTTATTAAATTTATATTGAATATAAGACCTTAGTAGACAATATCAATATATTTTTATAAGCCATACTGTTACCTGGACTGAATTGTTCAATTTCTTTTTTCACACTTTGGTAAGCGGTTTTTATCTTCAACAATGTGTGGCAAATTCGGGTACACCTATACTAGTCCATTTAATTTATAAGTCAAATTGTTGGCTTTTATATAAAAATATAGGGTTTTCTGAGTAAAATGAGACTTGTTTCAAAATTTTTACTAGAAAATTAAAATAAAGTGGTCATGTCTCTTCTCTCGTGGAATGGCCCATATTAAGAAACACTCAACTTTTAAGGTCCATTTAATTGCAACAAGTGCTCTAAATGAGCATGAGAGTTCTGAATGTAATTTTTTTTTTTAAGTTTTGAGATAATTAGCTAAAAGTAGAAAATTTAAATGAATTACATATTTACTACTGTCATTGATAAACACACTAATTAGAAGGAAACCTGAATTTAACACTTGGGGTGTATCGGGAGTGAATTGGCAGATCACAAGCGGCCTGGGACTACAACTATGATGGCCCTAGCATATATTAATATCTACCATTGTAGCTATGTTTCATTTAATGCTGACGTGATGAGGTGAAGTATTTATATCTTTATTATTATTTTATAGTAAAGGAAATTGATAGAACTAAAGAAAAAGGAAAAATAAACTACTAAGAGTAAATGTGATGAAGAAAGCCCACCTAAGGAAAGAGAAATTTAAATGTGGGAAGAATCCAATGCAAAAAAGGTGACATCTTTTGTCTACTCTCTTCTGTACTACTTTCTTCTTTGTGTTTGATAAAGGCAACAGTGCCGAAATATAATTCGATTTGTGTAAAAAGTGTGTGTGACTACTTCCACTATAGAAGACAGAAGAAAGGAAGAAGATGTCACCTTTGTGCATTGGCGTACTAAGCCAAAGGTCCTGAGTTCGATCTCCGTGTCCAGGTGTCATTTTTCAATTTTTAGAATATGGTATCTAGAGAGAGTAAGCCTCACTAAAAGCATAAATAATAGTTTTTGCTATTTAATTCTTAATATGCAAACCTGTACAATTAAATAATTGTACAATTGGCAGCAATAAGCCAACTACCGAGTCGAAGATGGCTGCGTTATCTAATAGTTCGTGATATTAATATAGTCACATACTTATAGCCGATGATTTCCGCACGTCCATCATAGGCTATGCCTTAAAATATGAGTGAAGAATGACCCTGGGCACAGAACAAATCCTGGATAGCTCAGTGGTCAGAGCATTAGCGTACTAAGCCAAAGGTCCCGGGTTCGATTCCTGTGTCCAGGTGTCATTTTTCAATTTTCAGAATATGATATCTAGATGGAGTAATCCTCACTAAAAGCATAAATAATAGCTTTGGCTATTTAATTCTTAATATGCAATCCCATACAATTATACAAATTGTAAAAATGGCAGCAATAAGCCAACTACCTAGTTGAAGATGGCTGCGTTATCTGATAGCTAGTGATATTAATATAATCACATACTTGTAGCCGACGATTTCCGCACGTCCATTATAGGCTCTGCCTTAAAATATGAGTGAAGAATGACCCTGGGCACTGAATGAATCCTGGATAGCTCAGTGGTCAGAGTATTGGCATACTAAGCCAAAGGTCCCGGGTTCGATTCCTGTGTCCAGGTTTAATTTTTCAATTTTCAGAATATGATATCTAGATGGAGTAATCCTCACTAAAAGCATAAATAATAGCTTTGGCTATTTAATTCCTTTTATAAGCATGCTGTAACTTTGTAAGAATTTTCTAGTAGCAGAGATGTGCAAGGTTTCGTTGACAGACATTTTCACTAATAAACTGGGATTAATTTGGTAACTACTCGCAGGCTCGCTCACCATTTGGCCAGGCAGTCACTCAGTCACTCGCACGCTCGCTTGTCAGTCTGGCTAAACTCTTTAAGGTACCTTTTTCTGGATCATATCACATATTTTTATATTATGTCAATATAATCCTCCACAATAGACACTTCTACACCTAGTATTCTACTTAACTACATCATAAAAACACAAACTGGCACTCACCATGAACACAACAGACATCTGAATTTCAACATTTCTCGAGAGTAACTGACTAAATTTGTCAGAGCAACAACAAATTGGAAAAGAAAAATGTATCAAAGTTACCGCTGAGACAGCGGGGCTATCAGCCAGTGTGTGGAAACACTTTGAAAGGAAGGGCCGGGACGAAGCACACTGAAAAGGAGGCCGATGTATTTAGAGTTAGCGCACAAAATTGTAAATGATCAATGGGGCATTTCCTAGTAAATCTTTCAAGTATT
Source organism: Timema podura (assembly GCA_033556935.1). Classification (NCBI taxonomy): domain Eukaryota; kingdom Metazoa; phylum Arthropoda; class Insecta; order Phasmatodea; family Timematidae; genus Timema; species Timema podura. Next base: position 37,001,477 of record JAVRXN010000010.1, read on the forward strand.
GTTATGATTTTTATTTTTTATTTAAGCTGCACACACATTAATTTGTCTATACCTCATTATTTCGTGCAGGAATAACATTATGTTAGACACAAAACAAGAAAGCATTTACAATAGAAAATTAGAATTTTCTTTTTTTCGGGTCTTTGTGGGGGCCCCGGAGCGATCGCAGGGGATTTACAGGGATGATTATTTTAAATGTAGTTACCTTGACCTGCACCCTATTACATCAAATTTTTATGGTACATCCACAGATTTAATGACAAAACTATGTATTTTATAATATACACACAGTTACAACATATAACTAATATCTGTAATTATTTTGGAAATTTATTGATATAAAAAGCTTTAGTACACAGGGCCGACTCAAGGGAAAGTGTAGGGTAGAAAGTCGCTTAGGGCAACAAATTCGGAAGGGTGGCAAAAATGAGATATTTTTTATTTATTTACTACCCATGAAGTAAGGATGTAGCTCATTTAAAAAATGATAACTCTTGAAAAATAGGCATTTACATTGGGCAGGACATGAAGCAAATGGGAGAATCTAGAACTGTTCAAGGTAGCCTACTGGCTGGCGAAACCATTGAGAAGAGCTAGATGTAGATGTGAGGATAACATTAGAATGACCCTGAAATAAATAGGGTGTAATGAGGTGGACTGGATATAACTAGCTAGAGAGAGATAGGTAGTGTACTTTTGTAAGTGCGGAAGTAAATTTTCGACTTCTTAAAGCCATAGAGTAAGAAGCAATATAATATTTGATAAATTAATTTCAAAAAAACATAACTAATAAGGTTATGTACAATTTTGAAACAAAACCAACTCTACTACAAATGAGAAACTTAAAATGTTGCAACACTTTCATTATGAACAAAACAGTATTGTTACTACAACAATTGGTAAATCAATACAAATATTAAACACTCAATATGCCATTTAAAAGTTGGTCAATAGTCCATTATCTTGGTTAAAATTGGACAATAGTCCTTTGTCTTGGATAAATGTATGCCATTTTCAATTGTCTTTTGTTTCTTTTGATCACCTTTTTGTACCCTTTAATTATTTGACCTTTAAAGTAAAAACTTTGTGACCACGATTCCTGTATATATAAATGAGAGACTTGGTTTACTATAGCTGCTATATTTGCTACGAATGCAAGATGAAAACTATTTCCTATTTACTGGGTGTGATTGCTTTAATAGCATATTGGTGTTCATCACTAAATATTGAAGGTAAAGCAAATATAATTAAATATTATTTTAGCTAAGATAAATATGAATTTGTTTTCAATAAAATTGTATTAAGTTCAGTTCATAAACCTTCTCATAGCATTTACATTGTTTTGCTTTCTTTACTCTTATTAATTTTAGTCATAGAACAGCATATGTACACAGTTCAAATGTTTTTCCTTCTATCAAAGATTAATGAACAAAGACTCATTTAAATTTTAATGGCCCACACCTGAGAGATTATTAATATCATTTTATTGTCTAAGGTAGGAGTGGACAGACTTTTGGCTTTATTGGTCTACTCCAGAGCAGGAAAATAATTTGCAATCTACTACAGAACTATACAATGATATTGTTTGTTTCATTGGTAGAAAAAACCCCATTTGTGGTTTAGTAGTAAACTCATAAGACATTTAAAAATGTATAATCCTTTTACTGACTGAAACTGAGTTTTTCATTAAACTACATTACTACATCATATAACTTCTCTGAAAAAAAAAAAGCATTGAACACTTGACTTTGAAGTTGATATGTGACACTGCATTTTCTACTGCCAGTTGAGGCTATAGGCATATAAAATAATTACGCTAATAAGGGATGATGAATATTGAAAATTAGAGGAATTTATTGTAAGAGAGAGAAGAAAATCATCTAGGAAAAAACCCTCAGGACACTCGACCGGTATTTGAACCCTGATCTCTCTGTAACTGGCATTACAGTATATTGCAAAACATACTCTATAAATTATACTTCCACTGAAGCAGGTGAGAAGGAGGTTAAATTTATGTATAAGAAGGAGTGAGTTCAATGGCTGGTTTTTCCTTAATGATTTCCCACTATATTTTAGTGCAAACACTGGTAGATTACCTCTAAAATGCCTCCTTACTTATCCCTACCCCATTAGAGTAATTCTCATACATGCTTATAGCCTGAACAGGTAGAAAGACACGGTGATAAAAAAAATACATTAAATGTCAAGATTTGTAGCAGACCTGTGAAACCATTCAGCCGTGATATGGGCAGGCTATAATGCAATCATGGACTCTAAATTGGTATTAGATCTGACCAATTATATGTACAACTCGAATAGTTTTGGGACACGGTGAAAATAACTTTATTTTACTTGTAATCTTTTGCAGTAATATTGTTCATTTTATTTGTTGAAATGATTAATAGGGTTAGATGGTGTTTTGAAACAAAGCCAGCCATCAATTTAATAACCACAAGTATTCATAGACTACAATTAGTTTTTTTTAACACATAAGCAAAGTCTTGAGACCGATTTTAATTATTGTGACCTATTTGATAACAATGCCTGACCACTTACACAATGACATTCAATGCTATTCTATAACATTGAATATGAATTGAAGAATATATAACATTATCTAGTGGTCACAGCTCCTGGCTACATATCCAAAGGTTTCGGGTTCAATCCCCAATGCTTCCAAAATTTATCTGTGAAGCAGTGGTTCTGGAACAGGGTCGTACATAGCCCTGTAAGAATAAATGAGAAACTAATTGAATAAAGAAGTAGCAGCTCAATTTTAGAAAACCAAAATTAATGGCCAAAGGGCTCCTGCTGATCACATGACACCCTCTATCCACAAATATTGGCACTCTCATCATTAACTGCGAACTGTGGTTGCTGCTCAGTTGGTATAGCTCACTTGTGGGCTCACATGACGGAGTTATTTTTATAGAATATAATCATCTTTAAATAGCTGGGTTAGAAAAATCGACAAAAAAACTACCCAAAAATTCACTCCAAGCATGACTGCTAAAAGATTTATGGAAATAAATTGGGGTAGGGCACCCCAAAGAAGTGGGGCTGTAGGAAAAACTATTTTATTTGCTTCCCCCCTCTGGGCGGCCGCGGACTCCTACAGTACTTGAATCATTATTTGTGAAATAACATTTCTAACTGTTCTCTAGGACCAAGATTCTTGATATTACCAACTAATACAGAAACAATTTTATGACAAACACAACACTGAAGACTTTCAGTTAATCTTTTTATGAACAGAACAAACAAATTCAGTGTAAACATAAGTAGCTCACTGACTATCATTAACTTAAATTATTTAACACAATAGATCAGGAAGCATATAATGAAGAAGAATAATACTATACCAGCATAGAAACTGGATGAACAACGATCTTGTTGAAAAATAAACATTAGTACAGCAATTAGAGATACTCATACTTCTATTTTTAAAAGTTTGTTTTACATTCGACTTATTAACAGATACATTTAAGGGGTAAGGATAGTGTAGGTAGCCCTAAAGAAAGTAAACCCACATAAGGTGAATAGAGACAGAGAAAAACATATTGATAAATCATATCTTGGAAATTACAGCAAGGACACTAACCATGACCGCCTCATACACAGCATTAGACCGCTTGTTCCTCGGAGTGGGTCTCATTCTCCCATTTCGCTTTTCCTTTAAGTTTATATGGTATTGTATAATTTGGTTTTGTTACTTGCTCTCATGTCATGGATCATCATTGTTTGTTTCCGGGGAAGCCTCTACTGGCTCCGAATTTTTCAAACCAACTGATTTGGAAGATGGTGAAGGTAATCGGCGCTATGTTGAGATGATTGGACCCCCACGAGATGGTGCCAATCATAGCTTTGAAGTCCTAGAGATTGGTAAGCTGCCCCTTTTAAGACGTAATACTTTTACAGTACTGTGTACACAGTACAAATAGTCTAATTTTATTAGAGAGAATCTTATCTGACAGAAAAGTCTCGTGGTATAAAACAGAATCTTTGCTAAACCATAAATTTTATTGGATTTTAACAGGAAAAATAATAGCAATGTTCATCCAAGTATAAGGAATACGTTAGTGAAAATTTTGTCTATATTGGTTAACTGGTTTTTGAGTTTATCATGAACATACAAACATGCAAACAAACCTCTTTATATAAATGAGAGAAAAATAAATATTGAATGTTTCAATTTTCACACATACATATATATACCTTTAATGATGCGCCTGATGAATTTTACATATGTTTAGCTAGTCATTACATATTTATTAATAATAATATAGGTCATTTTATAAAGGCACGTTCTTCTAGATCCATTATGGATTCCAGCCTGTTGCCGAGTCAGTTTTTTACTCAAGCCATATATTTTCCACCACCGGCCTGTTGTAGCTTCATATGCCTCATAATCTAACTTAAGACTAGAATAGACACAACATCCAGTCCCTAGCCATTACTTCCTCACTGTGAAAGGGTAAACCCACATTTCACCAATGATACATTTTTTGGCCATGCCAGTAATCAAACCTGAGACCCTGAGCTCAGTAAACAGACATGCTACCAACTGAGCTGTCTTGAAACTAAACAAGGGTTTTTTAATCTATCATCCAGATGGGCTTGTGCACACAAACAAACACACATACACACACATACAAACACAAACACACATAATGTATTATCCTAATTTATTTCTATGTTGAAAACTTTTACTTATGTATTGCACTAACCATTGTGGTGGTTGACCGGTCTAAAGGTCCGTTCTCACCCAGGCAAATTGAATCAAAGCACAGTATTTGGACTTAAATTGGAGCATAGAAGAAAGTTAAAATGCAAAGGTTATAATTATAAAAAATAACCCATAGTTTTGTATTCCTTTCACAAATATAACTACATGACATAGTACACATAATTTAACAAAATAGAAATAAATGCGTGTATATAAATTGTAAGATTAAAAAAATTTAAGTAAACTTATGTGCTGTATTCTAAACTTTTCGTGATTTACTCCCATGATCTATAATTCTAGCATTGTTATAGTTTTGTCATTTACAAATATATAAATATCTAGCTCTTGATTGAAGTATTTGGTTTTTCTTCTTGCATTGCGGCTTCACCTTAGAAACAAAGTAGTTAAAATTGAACACCTGCATGCAAGTTATAAAATATTTTCACAGCTCGCTAACACCACACCAATTTGCCGATTGGCCTTGGACTTGCCCGTAAATCACTGATGATACAAAACTTCTCGAATCAAAGAAAGTATTCTTCTCAGAAAATATTTTTCAATTCGATTTGTCTAGATGTGAGTGGGTCCATTTAAATATGTAGAAGGAATATGCTTCTGGGTGCCACGCTTTGATCCAATTGGATTCCCCTAGGTGGAAGTGGACCTTAAAACTTTAGACTCACCTTTAATTTGGCCACCATTTAGGCCGAGCTCTGAGTTTTAGCCTGGCCGGTTGCACTGGTGGTTAGTTTTCCATTTGTTGTGGTTTCCTTTGGCTGTCCTCTTGGCTACTAATCAATCTTACACACTTAAATAAATCCCTTGATAACTCTTTTGTTAAATATTCAACAAACAGAAAAAGCTATGTGGAAAGAAACCACTGGCAAGAGTTAGAAACTAGCTACTACTATTATACATATTAGAAGTAATGTGTAATCTTATGTACATCGACTTTCAAAGAAAGTAGTTATCATATTTTGTGTGTTTGTACTATTTGTGATTGAGTGAGTTTGAGATTTTATTTACTAGTCTTAAAAACATATTTTGTACAAAATGAGTTGCATCATTAAACCTTAAAAAGGTTTTCCAGAATAAGTGTTTGATACATGTCTAATTTTAATGTTTTGTTTTTTTCCCCATGATAGAGTCCCAAGAAGGCATTGATTCGTCCCTACCAATCAAACTTTTCAACTTTAGTTTTGAAGGTGTAACACCTCCCGTGTAATTTTGGTGCATTATTTAATTGGACATGGCGATGTGGAAAGGCTTCATGGAAGATGGGAGGCCATTCTACCATCATAGTAAACTTAACCATTTGTAACTAACCATCTTGCAAACCTACCATCCTATTATACCGAACACTACACATAAATTCTAGTTTAAGAATATTTTTAAAATTATTGAAAATTTAATTTTGTGAAGTTTCTAATGACATCAAGGGTAATAATTTTTCAGTGATGTCATTCAATTTTTGGGCTAGTAAATCTTTGTTTATAATTGTGAGCATCTAAAATATATGTCTTTTCATTTTCTCCAACAATTTTTCCTTTTCCCATTAATTTACTTTTTCTGAAACTTTTATTTGATCAAATAAATTTTACTAATACTTTAAAACAATGAATACTGAGTCACTTAATATATATATATATATATAAAAATTTCTTGTTATTTGCATTCAAGCAGCACTTTCTGGACCAAATTATTATATTATGTTCACATAAGTGGTTGCATAGGTTAGCTAACACATCACTCTCGTGATGTTTAGGATTATTAATGATAGGGAGATCAGGGTTTGAATCCCAGCCAGGTGTAACAAGAATTTTTTCTAAATGATTTCCCACTCTCCCTCCAAACAAATGAATATAAATTTTTTCTATATTCTACCTTATTCATCCCTATTCCATTAGTGTAATTAATTTATTTGTATAACCCGAACAGTCACTAAAACATGATGAAATTTATTTTTTATTTTATCATCACATGAGTTATGAAATAGCTTAATTCTAGAACAGTCATAAACATCCAGTCCCGCGGCTGTCAATTTATCACTCTGAAAGATGAAACCTCAGATTTACCAATGATACATTTTTCTTCCGGGATGGAAATTGAATTCAAGAACCTTGGCTTACTAGTCAGTTATGCTCGCGACTTACCTAGGGAGTCAGACACAGAAGATATAAGATAATGCTCCTGCCCTGATAGTAAACGTAATGTACAAAGCGCTTGCTTACTAATGAGCTTAATTTATCTTTATAAGGAAAACCTCTTTTTGCTTTATGAGGTAACTATTATATTTGGAAGAAGGTACAGCAAAGATAAATAGAAACATATAGCAGGGATGAACAAATATGGCTTTTGCAATGTAAAGAACAACACAGTTGACACTTTACATTGTTGCCATTGGACAAAGTAGTAATGAGCTTAATTATGATTTTAGACAAAAAATTGATTGTTCTTGAAGGTATATATATCAGCAAGAATAGCTGCTCAACAGTAGACAAATGTAGAATCATTAAAATATTTAATGTAATTTTTAGATATTGGATTTTGTCTATATGCCTTTTTTTTCCTTGATTGTAAAACATAGGTAGTTGAGCTATATAAGCATATATGTTAATTTAAATGTGTCTATAAGTTTATTAATGTTGGCCTCGGTGGTCTTGGGTGGAGTGCTCGCCTCAGGACCCCATATTCATGGGTTCAAGCCTAACCAGGGTCGACGGATGTTTCTTGAGCAATAAAAATCCATAGCAAATTTTCCTTTGGAGGGAAGCAAAGCCATCGCTCCCATGTTGATGGTGACGTAAAAGAACCCTGAAAGAGATGTGAAAATACTTTTCCAGCAAAATTGGTAGGCCCCATCGCTCTTGCTCATAGAAATTCACATGTACTGATGTAATCAGTCGGCTCAGAAAGTGCAATCTCAAATAAAATAATAATAATATTAATAGTATGTTTTCTACAATTTCAAGTTTACACACACAGAAACAAGAATTTTAAACAACTTAATTACATTTCTACTGACTAACAATCATAAGACTGGCCACATAGATAGTAGGGTTTAATGGCTTTTTTGGATCACAGCCCTTCAATTCTCAGACCTCATGCTTGGACCTATGAATGGGCCTAGTCCAAAGGCGTGGAAAGGAAATTTTTCTGGGGGGAAACGAGGGGTTCCACTTGAAAGTCAATATGATAGTGTACATTATTTTTGATACTTTTTTTTTAGTAACGCTTCTTCTCCTCGTTTGTGTTAAATGCTTATGTACTAATTAAGCTAAGGTGTTTGGGATGAGGAAGGTTGACTTTATAGGAAGTGTACCCACATGTGTGTGGAGGGAAACTGGAAAACCATTTAGGAAATACCATCCTTAGTATAAATTACCATGTCAACATAAATTATTTTAGAACTCTGAAACTTTTTAGATATTATAATTTTATTTAGAATATATTATTTAATCACTAATTAATTGTTATGGGGGAAAAATTATTCACTATGGAGAGAAAAATAACATTATGTTGAGGTGCAATTATGTGCATATAAGTATTGATAGGCTATATACTATATGATACTGTTTTGGGTCCCTCTTATACCGGGATCACGATCAACTTAACGTTCACTCAAGGTTCACTTAATTTAAGAAAACAGTTGTGTGATCATGATTTACGTAACTTAACGTAACAACTCAAGCCAAACATCTGTATTCTAGAATAGGTACCTATGTGTTTTGATCTGTGATTTGTACTATTTGTAAAGTGATAATCTGTGAATGTTTACAGTTTTCAATCGCTATACTAAATATCTATTATTAAACCTTTTTGATAAATGTAGCTTTCCTATTTTAGTTTAATTATTTTGTTTCAATGTCTGATCACTAAAACTTAAGCTAAAGAGTAAACTGGTAATAAAACCAAAAATTGAATTACTAAAAATTCCTGTAGATGTCACTTGCATAATGAATGACTGGCAAGATCACGTGATACCCTTCATGTAATGTTCACTTAACATGAAAGACCTCCCAGGACATCTATTACTTTAAGTTAACTGAGGTGACCTGGTGGTCTAGGGGTAAGGTGTCAGACTTCTGTGCTGAAGGTCCGGGGTTCAATCCTCGGTCCCGGTACAGATTTATCTGATTGCCAAACCCTTCCTTCACCTCTGACAAGACATGTATTAATCACAACTTGTGAATGTGAGGAATGCCAGGCCTCCACCGTGGTTCGGATTCCACGTTAAACTGTAGGTCCTCCATTTCATCTCACAATCACCCTACCATTGCACATTAGCGTAAGTGCATACAACCCGAACGGGTAGTAAGACGCGGTGCTAATAATAATAATAATATTTCAAGTTAACTGTAAGTGAACGTTAATTTAACTGCATCGTGATCGCTTTCATTTAAAAACACGAGAAGAACCTTTACGTTAAGTTAACCTCAAGTGAACGTTAAGTTGATCATGATCCCAGCATTACTTACCTGAAAATCATGGATGAAGTATAATTTTTATAATTTAAACTAAATAACTGTATGCATTTTTTCCTTTTAATACTTCATCTATGGATCACTAGGCAAAATTGATTGATTTAATTTCAGTACAAGATTCTAAATCCAAATTATATCTTTATTATTAATATTATTTTAGTTGATTATTAAGTATTTCAATGTTTTAAGCCCATAAGGCATTTTAAGAAGTAAATTCAAGTATACTACATTTTAAATCTTTCTTTGTTTAAAAAAAACTTATTTTGTTCTATTTAAAAATCGGGCAGCGAGTTTGCTACCTTTTACCCAGTAGGAATCCAGCTAGCCTTCACAACATCAAGTTGCCAAGAGTTATCCTACTAGTTGGTTTTAACATTGAAGACAAGGAGTCCAAGAAGCAAGGGGTGGGTCATATATAAGGGGCTGGAGCAGCTTATGCGGATAACAATCTCTATCTCAATCTATAGCAAGCTCTAGCTCTGGCTCTAGTTCTCCGCATCACTTTGTTTAACGAGTAAGAAATAACTTTGTCACTTTAATGTTGAATTTATAATATTGAAAGTGTAATTAATTAAATAAATCATGTATAAACACTTAAATTTTTTAATTTCAACAAAAATAACCAATAGGTAATCCTACACTGGGCTAGGCTTATAATCAAATCATCACATAGCAGTTTGATAGCAAGTGCGTAGTAAGACAAATGGTATCCCAACCTTGGGACATATGAACATAAAAACGATATCGCAATAACTGCTGCCCAACCGTGGGGCATGCACGGTTCTACACCCTCATCATAAAAACGTTATCACTATAATACATGTTATTGTGATATATATTATGTACCGTATTTACCTAAATATAAGACGAGGCTTATTTTCAGTTTTTGACCTCAAAAAGTCAGGGGTCGCCTTATATTCGCGCATGAAGAAAAATGTTTGTATAAGGTCAACATTTTTATGTTGTATAATACCAATACACCGGTATACATTTATTTTACAAATAAAAGGCATGTACTTTTTTAAATTTTAACACAAACCAACTTTTTTTTTCATTTTAGCAGATATTCACATTGTTAAATATTTAAATGTGTTGTTTTCAGGAATTGCTAAGGACGTCCATGTTGGCTACTTTCATAGCTCAATAACTATACTAAAAACTTGAAATAGTTAAAATGATGTTAAAGCAACGAATAAATACAAAAAAAAATCTTATATAAAAAAATAATTGTAAATTGTGTTTTCCACGCTGTTATAGGCCTGAAAGACAACTGACACTTTCATGTGATTTATAGAAGGAATGCTATGATAGTGGCACATTGTCACTGGTTGATTTCTAACCACTCTCTATCGACCATTATCGTTCCACCATCTAAATTGCAGTTGATATCCTCTATCCATTCGTAAAAATAGTCAACAAGATGGCGTACCTAAACATGACAACTAACGCAATGTATAGTTTTAACACCAATGCGGAATGCAAAAGAGGAAGTAACTAGTCATGACTAGTCATGTATCATGCATTTTCACAACATTCCAAACACGCAAATACAATTACACCTTATCATTCACTATATTTCACAAAGCGTCCGGAAAAATATATCGAATAGTTACTATCAAGATATCGCTATGGAGTACTATAGCAAACCTGATACACTACTTTTTAACAACTTCATGACTTCACTAGTTGTAGGTAAATTAGCATGGCGTCGCTTGGCATATTATGAGTTGTGTGTTCTAAAACGTATTCTTTCCAGGACTTTGATTTTCAAATTTAGTTTATTTTCATTGCAGAAAGGCCAAGGTCAAAGTAAGTTAAAGTCATTGAATGAAATATTGACTACTCTAAAAATTAATAAAAAGTTTTTTCCCTAATTTCAAGGTCTAAAAATGGGTATCGTCTTATTTTCGAGTCGTCTTATATTCGGGTAAATACGGTATATTGTATTTGTACATGACATACATAATCACAAACGTTATATATAAACACACACATACACACATTCAATTCCACTTTAAGATCTAATGTATTTTTTCCATAGTGTATTGGTAAACTTAGAATTAAAATGTACAGTAAATATAGCCTTAGTTTTTTCAAACCAACAATCAATTGTTAAGCATTGCTTTATTAAATAATATCTAAATAACACGTTCTTCACAAAGGATTGTTTTACAATATGTTTCATCTTTCCATCTCAAACTGAGTGGAATGTACAGAAAAATCACCCCCTCCTCGCTTAGCTCCATTAAGGGTTGAATTTTGAAAAATAAAAAACTAGCTATTATCCTTTACCTAAAAAAACAACCTCCCTTCACCCGGAGTGTATTGATCGCATAATATATGTAAGTTTAATGATAGGTACATTTTTTATAACAGTGAAAGAATTGAATAGGTAACAATAATAGATTTATTATAAAATAACATAAAGGTTGATATCGGGTTACAATTGATAAAGAAAATAGAAAGTTGGACCAAACAAGTAACGGTGATTAATGTCCATTAAATAGGCAAAGGAAAACAAGTATCTCTTAGAAGAACAATATTAAGTTTGACACTGGCATATAAGATATAGTTTAACAACTCCAAAGTTATAGGAATTTCCTGTGGCTCGGGAGAATACGTTTCCAAGACAACACGGCAACAGTCGAAAGGAAGTTAAGTAGATACAGAGTATTGGACGCCTAAAAAGCCGGGCCAGCACCTGACTTCCACCTGAAGGGTCTAAACAGAAAACAAGGAGAATTAAATACAAATAAAGATGTGACAACAGATCCTATAATTTTAGAGTTAGTAACCTAAGTTCGGCCTAGCTAGCTGGCTTGGCTTGTAATAAAGAACTGTTTCAATGATAAATGATATAATATAAGATGGACTGTCCATTACATCATCAAATGGCTAAAAAGCAACCAGGTGTCTACACTAAATAGTACTATGGCCGGTCCTTTCCCAGTGGGTACTGCCAGAGTATTCAATAGTACATTTATGTCATTACCCACTGCCTAGGGTAAACATCAAGTTTAGTATACACCAACATTAAATACTAAATAATGAGAAGCGCCAACCAAGGGGTGAAAAAAAATACTATCTATGCGGGCCAATATACAAACTAAGCCGTGTTCTGCACTTTGTGCACCCAAAATAATATCACAGAATAAGAGATGCCAACTAGAGTGCTGTGAGATACTGACCTAACTAGGTCCTCATGTAAAGTCGTTGGACGACCTGCTTGTAGCCATACAAAAATATGTACATCTGAGCACGACGTCCACGGCGTCATGTAATATAATGAAGTCTTATGGACTTAGAATGGAATGATGAAATTGTGTAGAAGAGGACACTTAAGCCTGGGTCCTATTACATATAGAGCTCAAGGCTCCTGTATTTAAGCTATATCATAAGGATATAGTAAAAGTATGTAGTCAAAATTTCTGACTAACAGAAAATTAAGTCGGCTAGACTCAAAAACTAAACTTAGTCACTCTGACTAAAACATCACATCCTCCTGACACAGGTAGCCAAGCTAATCTGAGAAAAAGGGGAAGGGTCTTCATGGAGGAGGTAAGAATTGTCAGATGAGGCCACAGATTTCATGCTTGAGTGCGTCAAGTTAAGAAGCAACTTGCTTCACAAAATAGCTTCGAATTCACCAAGTAGGCAACGTCGTTAAACTGCTCTTTCCACTTGCTGATTCATAAAGTAAGTAAGATCTTATATTTGATAGCAAAAATATTTGCCTACTTTTCTCAGACCCCATAAATCAATTCATACCAAGAACCGTCTTTTGTTTCCCAATACATGTTCGAATGTAGACACACAAAAAAAGTATTTTAACTGTTGAAGGAGACAATTTTACAATCAGAAATTCTACAAGTTGCATCTAGAAGGTGAATTTTAAAATAATAATTAACTAGTATTTGGCTAAAGGCATTTACATGAAACTGTAGTAAAAGTAAAAAGGTCTACCTTGTTAATTTTTTTGTATATATATGGGGGGTCCAACACATTCCAGGGAGATCAGGACACCCATACTCTCTACACACTTGGCCTAGTCAGCCAGACTTTTAATGATTATTAAGTGAAAACATATCTGATCACTCCTCTTGTTTTTCTGTGGACTGCTTTCACATATCTTACATCACATTGATATTTCTTGTGAGGTGGGCATTTATTAACTTCAAAGCCACTCAAACAATTCTAAATTATTTCAAGAGTTGTGATCCTGTAAAAAAATACGAGACATATATTTCTAACCATTTAATTTGATCTCAATCTTCAATATTTTGATTGAAACATCATTTGAGGTTCTTACACAAATCAACTTTACTATGGTTATTTTAAAGATTTTGTTCCTGTACATATATATAAGTACCTATGTATCTAATTAAGCTTAACAAGTAGTTAACCAATGTAGAAACTAAAAACAAACTTTTATGTCACTGCACAGTATTATTATTATTATTATTATGATTATTATTATTATTATTATTATTATTATTAATTACTATTATTTATTATTATTATTTATTTTTTTATTTATTATTATTTTATATATATGAATAATTTTGATAGAACGCATTTAAGAAATAGAAAAGAATTTCTAAAATATTTAAAAAAATCACAAGTTTGTATTTTACCTCACTATTTATATGGTAAATCTACACTATTGTTTAATGTAGAAGGCATTTATTTGTTAGATATACTTAACATTAAAACCATATAGTTAAAGAGTACTCTACTATTTTAAACTCTTTTAATCTCAAAACATGGCATTTATCACGAATTAATTATTATTCAAATAAAACCATCTTTGGCATCTATACCAACCACTGATCATTAGAAGATAAATACACATTTATTTCAAACCACAGTGGCGCATAAACTCTAACTAAAAATTAAAACATAGTTTTAGATTTGGATTATCACTTCCTGCATAAATTAGCAGCACATAATTTGCCGTTGTTGGCTAGAATGATAGAATGAGTTCCCTGTGTTTTGATTATCAAGATTTAAAGCATATATACAACATTAAATGGTGTCACACATTTCTTATAAATAAGCTTAATCATTTCTTAAATCACTCATTTTGAGTTCTGGTAAATGAAAGTCGTTTTTTACTACACCTTAAAACTGGGAGTTGCTCACAATTTTCTAGAAAACTTCCAATTGTTCCAGAATACTCGCAAGGTCCATTAGTATCTCCATAGATTTTGAAATAAATGTTTCGGAGGAAGTTAATTTGCATTTAACTGACATATTTAACCAATGCAATGGATGTTTTAGTTTTAGGTAACTAACATTCCCATTGTTGTTCCCAGTATTTACCTTTGTGCCATGAGAACCAATTTCCATCAGTTTGTTTAAGATTAAGCTGCTTTCACAAGATAAATGCTTAATGCTTTTTGTAATAGATTTTCCCAATCCATACGCTGGTGTAATGTTTCCTTAATAGAAATAATCTGGTTCTTCAACAAAATAGATTCTTTCTTCGAATACAATTCTTTGATAGTGCTGCTCTACTTTGTTTTTATTGACTTAAGGTTTTATATTTTCTACCATCAAAGAAGATATTTTAATTTATTTCAATGAGCTTTGTAATTCCACACTGAGTGTGATGTGTACTTTGAAGAATTCTTCCAACTTTATTTATATCTATCACTTTTGAGCAATCCTATGTCATTTTTATTCCAACATCTTGAAGAACAGCTCTAGTAATAGCTACTTTTTTTCTATCCATTACATGCCAGTGTTGGAAGCTGCATTCTCATTTGAGACATCGTTCACCAGCTTGGGAAGTGGATCATGTGAAGATTATTCAGATTTTGATGTGTAAGACTTAGTAGGATAGTTTTTGGTTCATTACAATTGCTTTATGTAAAATCGTAAATGTTAGATTTGACTAATTTCTTAGCCTGTTTAGATTTTCTTTATTCTTTTCTTTTTAGCTTATATGGTTCAATGAAATCAATTTTTCCCAAAGCCCTTTTTCTGGAAGATCTTTAATCACAAAGAAAATATTTCTTTCTAATTGGTAATTTCCTATTTTTGTCAAAAAAAACATTAACAATATTATACACATTTACAGGCAGCGATGTCATAGTTTGGATTTCCTTAGTCTTATGATATCTTACAAGGCTTAGGTACTTACTGTGGTAGCTGCAAAGCAGTTGCAGTATACGATGATGAGTTACATTAGGAATCAAAATCAATCTAGACATTTCTTCACTTTTTTGTAATAACAATATATATATATCACAAAAAGTAGGCTGTTTTCCACACTTTTTAGATTTTAAGTCATACTGTATGAATATATTGCATCTACAAACATCTACTATTGTTGCTAAAATTAGTTTACTAAGTTCCTTAAGACTGCCGACAATTGGGCACTTATTAACTCTCTGGCAAAGGTCCGTTTACAAAATTACACCACCTATATTCTTGAGCTAGTTCTATCCAGTTTTCCTCACTACACCCTATCGCTTTCATGTCCATCTAATGTTATCTTCCCATCTGCGTCTAGGTCTAGCCAATGGTATGATCAAATGGGTTTGCCAATCAATACCTTGAACTCTGTTCTAGATTCATCCATTTGTGCTGCATATATTGCCCTTGCTATATTTGATCATCATAGCACAAAACTATCTAATTACACAGGTTTGTGAAAAATCACTTAAAAATATACATAAGTTGAAAATATTGGGAAAGAAAGTTGTTAAGCATTTCTTTTATTTTTCAAAGTTAGCTAGCTTCCCATCACAAAAAAAGACTTGAATTTAAAAAAATTTGATCAAAACTGTATATCCACAAAAACCTACAGACAAATATTCTCATGAAGGCTAACCTTATAATCCTTAATACTTTTGCAGATTGTGATACCAATAAGAAAAACTTAATATTACAGATAAAACATGATTTGCTGTTTATTTATTATTTATTTCTTATATGTGAAATATTTTTTAGGGAGAAAGTTTATAATTATTATTTCAGTCTTTTATTTAAAATATTGAAACAACCAAACAGCACACACACAAAGAGAATCGGTTCATCTAGATATTCTATGATATCATCATCATCATCATCATTCTTAACACACCTTGATATGCATTTGAATAAAATTATCTCGCTTCTTCAGATAATGAATTTAAGTAAGTCATCAGCTTTTAAACGTCTGAACTCTTTTTCACACTGGTGTGATTTGAAGGTTCAACACTTTATGCTTTATTCAATTCACTGAAGCTTCAACTAGATTTATTCATTATGTTGTCTGAGCTTTACACACCGGCAATTTATTTGTTTTCAAGTAGTGTATCACTCAAGACTCAAGACTTGACTCAAGACATTTTTAATGGTTACTTTTCCTGTAGTATTTCTGAGAAGATGCTTTTAAGTCATACACATTCCAATCTTTATTCAACACCAAGCAAATGCCATTTTTTACTGAGAATAGAGTGATACTCTGAAGGAACATTGATAGTTACTCGTTTCCTGAGGTTCTTTTCAGTATGACCAAAGACCCTTTTAGGAGGCATTTAACTGTGCCCACTGATAGGAAAGTAGTATATTATTTTATTGAAAACTTTTTATTTATCCATTATGTGATAAGGGTGGCCATAATTATATGATTTTTATTCTGTGACCCACATGAATCAGAAAAGAGTTTAGTGTGATATTACTTGCTTTTAATTAAGATACAAATTTTTTCCAGATCACTGATGTGATTGAGAGCAGAAGGGATTTTGTTAGCTCCATGTTCCGCCTGTGTCTAAAGTCATGTAAAATGACAAGTAGATTGAAGTAAATGATTTTCAAACATATTCATTATGGTGCAGTTATACAACTAAATTTTAAGAGTGTAAAAAACTTCCCCATTCGATAACTTTAGGAGAGGCTGATTTTGTTGACAGTTGAAGCAAACTGTAACACTCTTATCCTCCTTTGACTTTGCAATTTCAAAAAACTTTACAGCTTCCTCTTTGTGTATTCTATATTCAGTTCTGATTTAATGGTTTTTTGTTAAGTCAGCTGGCACCTTCAAAATCAATTTAACACATAGAGAGCATGTGTCTATGCTAGGGTTGCCAAATCCTATGTTGAAATAATGGTAAAAATCCTACTTGTACTTTGATAGAAAGTAACTAAACATACCTTTTTGTAGACATTCATTGTGAATCCTTTACCAAAGTATTTTAATTTTAAACTCTGGTGGTAAATACAAGCAAGAGCTTTTTAAATGAGCATAATGAGATTCCCAGCACCGATAATTTAGGATATCACTTTTGATTGTACTGGTAACTTCTCAATCGCTTTTGTTCTTTGGTCTACCTCCTCGGTTCTCTTTTAGAATTTCTCCACTAAAAAATGCTTTAGCCGAACGCCTCAAACTATCGCCAGCCACACTGGTTATTTTTCTAAAGGTTGGAACAAACACAGGAAGCTTCTCATCATTTTCATCATGGGTATAATAGACAATCGAGATGTATCTCTCATGTATCTTCTCTTCTTTTTTATTCATACAGCGAGCTGGTTTGTTAGCTTCCTTATGTTTTAACAGAAACAAACCCTGTTTCATTTTGCTCTCATTAATATAAAGTTTTGATTTACATTCAAGCATGCCAACTCATTCTCCTAGCAAACATAAAACAAGAAAGATAGCTAATTCATTTCTTTGTGAGTTGATGTAAATTTTTGCTCACTTTTACTTCGTCCATTTGATTGGGCTGATCTGAAAGTATATTATATCATATTTAACTAACTCAATTTTTGAAATTTTGAAGTTATTAAGTTTTTAATAAAAAGCCAAGCTATCATATTTGCTAATTACAGGTATAGCAGTATCTAAATATCTTATCCTTTTAAATTGAAAAATGACACCTGGACGCGGTAATCAAACCCAGGACATTTGGCTTAGTACGCCAATACCTTAACAACTGAGATAAGCCATGGCAACATGGTACAGGAGTCCTCCCGTGCCCATGGTTATTCTTTTCTCATATTCTAAGGAAGATTCTGTGATGGACTTGCAGAAATTGTCAGCTACATATATGTGATCAATTAAGATCATGAGCCATCAGATAACGCAGCCACTTTTGACTCAAGAGGCCTTTATGCTGCCAATAGTACAATGACAAACAATTATTGTATAAATGCGCATATCATGATAGAATAGATAGCCAAGATATTATATTTGTTAATTACTGTTATAGCTGCTTCTAAATATTATATTATTTTAAATTGAAAAATCACACCTGGATACAGGAATCAAACTCGGGACCTTTGGCTTGCTCTAACCACCTGGTTATCCATGTGTCATCCTGTGCTCTGGTTTATTCTTCATTCATATCTTCTGTGTCCAGTTGTCATTTTTCAATTTTAAAGAATATGATTTTTAGATGTGGCTATAACCTTAACTAACAAATATAATAGCTTGGCTATTTATTCCATGATGACATGTGCATTCTCTCAGTTGTCATTGTATTATGGGTAGCATAAAGCCCTTCTGAGTGAAGGTAGCAGTGTTATCTTACAGTTTAATTGATCACACATATGTAGTTGACGATTTTAGCATGTCAATAACAGACTATGCCTTAAAATATGAATTAAGAATGACCCTGGGAACGAGATAACTCCTGTATAGCTCATTGGTTAGATACTTGGTGTACTAAGCCAAATGTCCCAGGTTTAATTCCTGTGTCTAGATTTAATTTCTAAATTTAAAAGAGTAAATTGACTTTTGCAAAAACACTCCTTATTTAATAAAAATGTATGGAACTATAGAGGTATTAATTCTGTTTTCCATTTTTTCATAAGTAATTACAGTTTAGTTGGTAGTGTCTTAGGTTATAGAGTAAAAAACACTTGCCAATTTGTATTTAGTATATTCCTTTGGTATTAATAGCCCTAGTTTTGACTTCACGAAATTCAGTAATATTTTCTGGGTATTTTTTATTTTAAAATATGTTTATAAAAACATACGCAATAGTTAGATAGACTACCACAATAATCTTATTTAAAATCAAAAGGTGTACATTAACTTTGAATTTTATAAGTAGGAGATTATTTGAAAAAATATATTAGGTGTTATACTATAAAAAAATATGCTTATTAAAATAAAGACCAAACAAGATAATTATTATTGGGATACAAGCTTACTTACCATATTTATGTTTTAAAAAAGGTTGATAAATAAATAATTAGATTTATATTGATACTAAATTCAAATTAACAACATTAACATCCAAACAAATCCCAGGATGTGAATTGCAGATATATAATGGGTGTATAAAAATTATGTCCAATTATGAACCAAGATTGACTAAAATAATCTTAAATTCATTTTTAATAACTGTTTAACAAATATGGACACTACTTAACACTAATTATTTAAGTGTATCCTAAACCATTTCTCTTTATTGTGTGTTGCCACAAATAGAGGACTGCTGCCAAATTTGATAGGCAGAACTAAACGTTTTGTTACATTTTTAGCAAAGAAACAGACTGAAATATTTCATTATTTTGAAATATGGATATGACTGAATTTTGAATTATTTAATAAAAAAAAGCTTTTAGAAAGTATTTCTGGGGTATTGTAGCTATGGCCATATCAGGCTAAAATAATTGGAAGGAAGGGTTTACATAATAAATGTGTTTAAAAGTTATTGATGGTTTTTTCTATAGTAACAAGGGTAAAGGTTTAAATGACAGTGATATAAATTATATTTGTTGATGTGTTAAAATAAAAAAATTCCTTTAATGTGCTAAATATATGCACTTTTCTTTGGTTAATAAATGAAGGCTAAAGAAAATGTATCAAAATGTTATAAAATTTAGTTATATCTTGAAAACTACTATTATTTTAATGAAATTTGCTATTTAAACACTATATAATTCATATAGGACCTACAAAATTTCACAGATTTCAAGCATGTAGGATTTTTTACTCTCTCAGTATCATATATATTAGTTTTAATTGTTTGAAAGATATTTTATTTCATTACTGACTCCATACCATGATCAAGAAACCCTGATGTTCTAAGCCTTATTGAAATGACTGACTTTGGCAGTCTTGTCAGTTTCAATTCCAGTCAAGTTCGCGCACCCCAAATAAATACATTTTGATCATATAATAATTGTAACAATAAAAAGTACTATTTTGTCATGCCATTATTTCATTCATGCCATACATCTTCCAAATCTTGTAACTCATTTGTTGAATCGCCGATTTTACATCTTTATATAAAGCCTTATCTATTATTACAGCACAGTCAATTTTCTTATCACTCGCTTCAGTAGCCTAATGATCTGAGCCATGGATTCTCAACTGGTGGTATGGGTGCCGTAAGATTTTGAGGGGGGAAAATCTTAAGAAGATATAAAGAAAAATATAGCATAAAATAATGAAAGTAAAGAAATAGAAGAAAGTTTTTCTTTTAGTGTTTCTGTAAATTGCAATTGCCATGGTACCTGATGCGAGACACCGCCACAATAAATGTTAAATTCAACAGCCATCATTGGCTGTTTTTTGGTTTGTACAAGCGGAGGAGTACCCTTACCAAGTGAGAAAAGCAATTTCCCTACTTTTTCCTTCTCATCTTTCTATTTGTGTGAGCAAACCCTCTCATCTATGGCAAGAATAAAATCTAAAGCAAGAAATAGAATGCTAAGTCCTCAGGTTTCTATGCATGCTGTGTTGTCAGAATTAAGCCAGATATCAAACTTTTGCACTCTAAATATCATTTCTAAGTCTCACATTAATGATAATTGTTTTCCTGTTGATGACTGTATTAGTCATTTTTGTCATCTCACATTGTTGTTGGCTAGTGTGCTAGTTTATTGATTCCCGAAACTATTAAACTCTATAATTGTATTTATGTAATTTACTCAGTATTTTTGTTATTTATATATTTCAATTAAATCAGTAAAGGAATAAGTAAAAATGTTTTCTTAGTTTTAAATAATTAAAAAATGTAATCTCTGTCAATTACTTAATATGCTACTTTGATTTGTTCCACTTTGACTAAAAGATAAAAAATGTGTTAAACAAAATACTAACAACGATGCCTCGAGATTCTAATCCCCTTCACAAGGGTGCTGTGAGCCCTAAAAAGGTTGAGAACCCCATGGTCTTGTCTAACTCTTGTGTTGGACCAGCCTACTGATGACAGGAAGATATCAGGGTATGAATCCCGCTCGCGTTTGCTGATGGTAGGTTTTCTTACATGTTTTCCCTCTCTCCTTCTACGCAAATCCAGATATATTACCTCTAGATGCTTCATTCCTCATCCCTAGCCCATTAGAGTAATTATCATATATGTGTATATATATAACCACTCCCTACATTCAACCATTTTTTAGAATTTTTTTTTAATGTTATTCTCTTGTCTAGCAAGTTTATTTTATCTTAAAATTTTTTCACAAAAATTGTTATTTTGCATTCAAAACCACGACCTTTTCTATCTGTTTCTCAAATGCTCTGTTTCTCTCAAACTCCTCTTTAAAGCTCTCTCTAAAGCACTCTCACTTTCTCTTTATCAAACTCTCTGTCACACTCTCTCAAAATCTCTAAATCACTCTCACTCTCTTAATCTCACTCTCTATATCTCAACCTTTCCCTCTCTCAAATTCAATATCTCTCTCAAACTCACTCTCTCAATTATTTCTCCCTCTTAAATTCTAACCTTTCTCTCACACGCCCTCACATTTTCTCTCTATTTCACACAATATCTCTCCCAAAATTGTATATGCTCTCTTTATTACACACACGCACGCACGCGCGCGCACACACACACACACACACACTTTATCATGCATTCTCCCTCACATATTCTCTTTCGCGCTCTCTCTCTCTTACACACACTCTCTCACACATACTCTCTTCACCCGCACACACTCTCTCTCTCTCGCTCTTTTCCTCTTCTCCCAAAATTTATCTCACTCACACATACATATACTCTCACTAGTAACTCGCTCACACTCACTCGATCTCTCTCAATTGCTCATTTTCAGTCTCTTACACTCACTTTTTCACACTTACCCACACATATACATTATCACACACTCAAACACTTACACTCTCATTTCCCCTATCACATTTTATCACTCTATCATATATTTATATAATTTGATAAGCCCATTTCCGTTAATATAAATTATGAGGAAATGGCTGAAAAGATTTTTACAACGACGTCTCATTTTAAATATTGGGGATCCGGGATGTCGGGAAAAATAGTAGTTTTCAATGAAAGTGTGATTTTCACAGAGAATTTTCAGCTTTTCATTCTTTGTTAACATCACCATGAAACCCTGATTAATTCTGTGCATGAATATATACATGTAAATAAAATACTTCTCTCTTGTTATAAATAATAGCAACTTGACGCAACCCAATATGACCCCCCTACTCTACCTTCCGATTAGATCCATTTTAACAATGAAGACGGGATCTCTCTAGCGAGAACGAGAGGTACTAAAGGCAGAATGGATCCATCAGGACCGGCCCAACTCATCTTTATCTGTGGACTGAGAACCGCACCGCATTTCCATAAATTAGTTTTAGGTTGTTTAATAGCTATATCTGTTTTGTATGATATATCCAGGCTTATGGTAAAATGTAAATTAATATTTTAGGTAAATTAAGTTCTATAATATAGCCAAGTCATTTAGTTCCTTAAGTAAGTAATAAAAATATGACATGTATTTGTAATTTAAACACTCACGTATACGATGTCTTTGTAGGTGCGGGAATTGCACTTAAATGTAAGTCCATGGTTACTGGTATTCAATTCAGTTTGATTTTCCTATTAAAAACAAGTCTACTAATTCCTCACTTTCTTATATCTATTTTTCCTTCTTGGGTATCCGCCAACCTTCAGCTGCTTCCCGCATCCACATCACCTGTTCTCCTATTCTATCGCTATTTCCCCGCTCTTTCACACCAATGCCAAGCTCCCGAAAAAGAGGAACTCAAGGAGGAGCTAAGCGAGTCCAGCCTGCTCCGGAAACCACAGCCGTTCAAAACTATCAATCTCATTTAAATTCTGTCCCCCCTTACATTATTTCTTCTAATTGTCCACGCCCGGAGTACCATCGCCCAGACCCTTCTAAAGAAAATCGTTCAGTTTCACACACTTTCCAGAGTAGTCCACGCCCCGCTCCCCTCCCTTCGTCCTCACGAAAGCCATTACAACTCCAGAACTGCACTTTCACCCACAACTGCCTACCATGCTCCCACTCCATTCTTTGGGAAAACATGAACTGGGATTTTGCATCAATCCTCCAGCAAGACCATCATCTGTAGATCTCACAACCTCTTCATCATCATCCAGCACGCCCCGAGAACTTCTTATCACGTGATGCCACCTACCATCGCTAAAATCTCAATAAGACCGAGACCGTAGCAACTTTAACTTTAGTGCTGTGGTACAACAAATAGAAAAGTTACTGAAAATGTATGTACATTTATTAAACAAACCGATGATATTAGGTTAAAAAAATTGTATTTATGATCTTTACCCTTCCTCTTCTTTGTCTTTAGATATTTGTTCCTGCTCTTATATACAAATTGATAAGACCTTTTCCAATAATTGAAATTGCAATAAAATTTACTGTACTGATTTTGACAAAAAAAAAAAAACACTCATCTTTAAGGCTGGGGGTTCAGGATCTCACCAAAAATAGTAGTTTCCAATGAAAACATTTTTTTTCCAAACGTGTTTTCAGAGTTTTATGCGTTGTTCACATCTTCATGGAAACCCTGATGTGTGTTTAATTTAATATCAGTAAATAAAATATTTCTTTTTGGTTAACAATAACAACTCGATTTTCACTTGAGTGGTTCAGTGCGACAAATAGATAGAGAGCCGGGAGAGGTGTCGTTTTAAAGTTCTCTTCGTGATGTGAAGGGGGGAGATATACATTTTTATTCAGATTAAACCCCGAAAGTTAAATATCTATGTAAAGTTGATAGCCTTTGAGGAGTATAGTTTAATTAGAAAGTCGAGTGAAGGCTTATTATATATTATATCGTTTCGAAATAAATAGTTTACAATATATTTTAGTGCAATAATCTGAAGCCATCGCTGCAACGATCCACTAGTTTGATACAATTTGTAATGTAGTTTGGTTGCTATGGAAGTTTGGTGGCCATGTAAGTTTGGTTTCCATGGAGAATAAACAAGAAAAGTTTGGTATCTACGACAAACTCTTTCTTATGTTGCCATGATATATTAATTGTTAAATAATGTGATTTATTTCTAATAAATAGCTTTTTTTGTTTTTAATTAAGCACCACCTCTTACTACATGTACGGGTTATACGCTTATGTAATCTACTAACTACTTTGGTGGCTTTAGGAGCTAGGAAAGTTAAATTAAAGGAAATGTACCTGCATTTGCGGGGAGGAAAAGTGGAAAATCATTTGTAAAAACCTTCCTAAGTACATCCGGCAGAGATTAGAACCTCGATCTCCCCATCATCGGCATTCTAGCCTACTGCGAGAGTGGCACATTAGACCATTTTTTAAAATGTATTAGTGCCTCTTTTACCTTTAAACTTTTTACCCTTTTTACCTTAAAATATTTATCTGAGGCTAAGTCAGTTAATTAATTTAAAAAGGGCGAAAAGGCCAAAAATGGTAAAAAGTAGATCTACACAAAAGGGCACAATTGAGCAAAAATAGTAAAAAGTGCAGAAAGTTAATCATAAAAATAAAAAAGGATCTTGAGGTTAAAAGAAATAAAAATGGTAAAAAGATTAAAATCCCAGAAAAGAGTAAAAATTTTAACGGGTTGAAAAGGGTAAACGGTATAAATGACGTAAAAACATGCTAAGATACTCTTGATTGGAATAAATTACAACCCTTTAACAACAAATTATTAATTCTGTGCTACTCGTCTTTCTTTTTTATTAGTACCAACATTCAAGAATTCAAAGTATTATGTATAAAGAAGTTATAAATTAATCTTCAAAACAAACATCACTTTTTAAAACATGTTCAGATATATTCCTATTTTGACGTAGTTAGCCTTGTCGCAATATGATCTTTATGTTTATTTATAACAATATACTTTTTGTCGCCATACGAACTTTAACATAACAATGGACTTAGGTTAGTAAGTTAAACATTGTTTATTTTTATCACATTTAATACATAGTTATCAAATTAATTAATACAGAAATTGCCCTGATGGCCCACACGTTCTTCTAAACGTCCAATATCAGTAAGAAACCAAAGTTAACAGCTTGGAGAAAAACAACAAATTATCTGGTTTTTAATTAAATTGGTCATCTAGAGCTGCTGCCCTCTAGCGAGCAAAAGCAAAAACTACTTTAATAAAATAAAATAAAAACACTCAAGTTAGCTAGTGAAATATATTGCTCTCCCTTTCGCACTAACCCTGCGAGGTTTGACCTTGAAATATTGCGAGGGCTGGAAACAAGCAAACTGAATGTTCATGACCAGTTACTAGCCGCACGTGTGCGGAAGTAAATTACCGACAGTACATTTACTGACTAATAATATCTACACAACCTAAATGTAAATAATCCAGAAAGCATGACAATATAACAGGATCATTACAGCCTACTTTCGTGTTTTTTATCACAATTTAAACAAATAAAAAATTTTTTAAATATAATTTAAGATTTGGTTAATATTCCCTGTGGTTTATTTTAAATGCTCAAAATAACAAAGCGGCTCTACAGATTCCCCGTGTGATGAACGGGTACACCAGCTAGTAACTAATAAAACAATAAAAGCATAATCACATTGGTCATATAATAACTTTTCATACAAGAAATGGGCCCTCCAATTAGCGAGCTAAAACCAGTGACAAGCAATACCTCTAATGAATAGTAAGAAAGAGCCTAAAGAGCTAAACCAAAATATTTATAATAAAAGACGGTGCCAGGTAAACCCCTAGCCCCACGTCGTACGGCAACTTCGGGAATGGGCTGCCTTCCAAGCCACCCTATAAAAACTTGCCGAAATGAAACTTTGGGATACCAGCTATCGAATAAATAAACAGCCTTATCAAATAAAATAATTGACATAATATCTTGTAGGAAAATTGTAAGTAATTTAATTTTTTTTTTAGTAAAAATAGAAAGTAGATGAAAACGGAGTCTAGCCTGTGTTAATGGTGTGGTAGATTTATACACTACCAAGTATGCCATAAAGACACTTAAAATTACTATTGAGCTTTGTAATTACAGGGAAGCAAAGCCGTAAATGTTCACTAGTGACATGTTCAAAACAGGTGAACAAAATTAAAACCCCAAAACAATCCATAAATAATCGCCCATTGTTTTCAGATGAGAAAAATGTAACCTTGCTTGAATAATAATGACTGTCATAAAAACTATATGGTGGAATAAATTGAAGTTAATGTGGACGTTAAATTAGGGCCTATTAATATGCTAACTGGAAGGTAGACCACATGTTAGCTCTACAAATACTTTTACCAGGACTCTAGTGCTAACGGAACATTGTAAACTCTAAAGTAGTGGTGGTTATTTCCTAACCTTATGTTAAGCCCTAAACTAACGAATAGGGCCGATATCTATCTTAATTTTTTTACGTAGTATAAAATAACAATAGATCTCCTACATATAGTAAAATAACAAATTAATCTGGTTTTCTGGTTTTTCTAGTCACACCAATTTAAAATAAAACACACATATTTTATGTTTAGCGTGACATATGCATAAATGCTATAATGTAAAGACCTTCATTAATAATCAACAAAGCTTGAATTTCACAAATTTATAAGTATAATATATATAGTTGTTTCACAAAATTGCATACGGAATTATATTTTATGACATTAAATAACTTTAATACACTTTTATTTAGAATCTATAGTTGTATTTATAGTTGTTAAAATGGCTGGGTCCATACAAAGCACACAGGGGTGTAGTGGAGCCGGAGCGGAGCGACTCTTCGACACTGGCTTTGAGGGTGTAGCGGCTAGTTAGCAGCATAAAATAACTAATACACTTATAATAAAGTCGTTAGTAAATAAAATTAAATGGCACTTAAAAACATAACACTACATAGTAAAATTCTAATTTGTATTAATATACGTGGGGTGTATTTTTAAGGAAGCACCGTTTTCCAATTAAATAGGAACTACTAAATATTTAATATTTTTTGATATTTTTTAAAACCAAATCCTACATACCTTTAGCTACTTTTCAACATAGTTTCCATTGTTATTTAAACATTTGTATCGTGAGATAAGTTTTTGTAGACCTACGTCATAGAAGTCTGATGGCAGTGAGGAAATCCATTCCTTAACCGTCGTTTTCACTTCATCGTCGGTGTGGAAATGCTTTCCCATATCTTTTGAAATCCCGTGCGTTCGTTCTTTCACGTATGTGCTCTGACAACAAAAAAACGCAGCTGCATATCATATGAACTTGACGAAACTTCTTCTCGCAATCCAGAATAAAAACCTCGGCCTGCTGTCTCTGCTGGAGTGTTATTGCTTCATGACAATGTGCGAGACCCAACACTGCTGCTCAAACGTAAGCTCTCATCATATTGTTTGGCTGGCAGCAATTGGATCACCCCCCCCCCTCCCTACAGCCCTAAACCTTGCGTTCAGTGACTACTTTCTGCATCTGAAAAGTTTCCACACCGACTACGAAGTGAGAACGACGGTTCAGGAATGCCTTTCCTCGCTGGTGGCAGAATTCTCTGACGAGGGTCTACAAAAACACTATCACGATAAGAAAAATGCTTAAATAATAACGGAAACTATGTTAAATAAAAAGTAGTTCCTATTTCATTGCAAAAATGTCCTTAATTAAAAAAATACCCTCATACATTCATCAGTTTTAACATATTAAGGTATTACTCTTCTGTCTCTCATAACTTTATGCCTTATAAATCGATTTTCCATAATTCAACTTCAGTCAAATGAGTGGCATGACCAGATTTATATATACCTAATCCCTTATTAAAAGAATTATGTGAATAATAACCAGGATTAACATTTTGAAAACTGTATCTTATTATTATTTTCTCCTTGCCTGATATGTTTATATATATTCACTATCAGACCCGCCTTGGTGGTGTAGTTAGATAACGCCTTAGTTTCATGTTGAGCTAGACTTCTGAGGATGGGGAGATCGAGGTTTGACTCTCCCTCCACGCAAATGCGGGCTCACTTCATCTATATTCAACCTTCCACTTCCAACCCATTATCATAAATAGTACTTAAGCGTACAGCCCGAATGGGTAGTAAGACGTGGAGATAAGTTTTATTATTTACCATCAGCAGCACTTCAAAGTTAAAATGGTTCCACATCGGCATTTAATTCATTTTAAATAGCATCATCAACGTCTAAATACAGTGGCTATGTTAGTTAAAT
The DNA here is from genome assembly GCA_033556935.1 of Timema podura. Classification (NCBI taxonomy): domain Eukaryota; kingdom Metazoa; phylum Arthropoda; class Insecta; order Phasmatodea; family Timematidae; genus Timema; species Timema podura. The sequence goes on from JAVRXN010000010.1 coordinate 37,030,055, forward strand.
AACTGTCATGTCGTCTAATGTATATTTTTCACAAATTTTAATAATATCAAAGATAAAATATGATTTTGAAAACTGATTATATCATTATAAAATGGAGATATAGATGGAGATGGAATAGATCTATCTTTTATATATTGTGTAAGTGCTATCCCCTAAGATGTTTATACTTTTTAAGAACAACAAAAATATTTGTAGATATAAACTTGACTCTGCATAAATAACTTATATTGGACATTATTATTATTTTTTTATTATTATTATTATTATTATTATTATTATTATTATTATTATTATTATTATTATATTCTAGCACTCCAAGGTATTTCCAAAAAGCAAATGTCTAATAGATTAATATAATAATCCAGTCACCATAGAAAGAAAGGTTAACATTTAAATATGTATGCTAGGTACAGTACGTATTGTTCTAAATAATTCAGAAAAAAAAAACCCTTCAATGATTTAGATGTTCCTCCAAAATAATCACAGAACTAATATTTCTCAATTCAATCGGCCTAGATTCATAAGACTTTAATAGCTTCAAATAACTATTATTTAAAGAGTGTAATAAAGAGGTTGGCGAAAATTCAATATATTTTAATTGAAAAAGTTTGTCATTATTCACCACGATTTGTTGAGCTATAAATAAGATAGAAGAATAAGGGTGTGGACGCTAGAAAGGCAAGAAGATTAATGCCCAAGGATGAGACGCAAAGTGTAGAGATGAAATGAAAAAAGGGTTAAGAAAAGTATAATGAGAGCTCCTGCTGACCAGCAAGGTTGAAGATAGGAAGCCAGTCTCTCTTTAAAAATGGCTAAGAAAAAATGACCTGCAAACAATCGTGGCTATCCTGTTAAGAATGTATGTTTGCACACCCATTGCGAATTCATCAGCTAAGAGGTCCTTTTCTTGTTTGAAAAGGATAAAAAATTTCCACAGATCAACGCTGCAGAAAAACAAAACTTAGCTCTCTGTCGCTTCTCTGCATTGAGGCAGATTTGACTAAAAGTGATGATTTCAACGGCACCATCGAAGTGTTTGTTTTGTCCAAAGCACGAAGAAAGAAATTTTATAAAACTGTCTTAAAATAACTTTGTATTCAAAATATTCTTGGTTTTCTGTAGTTTTTCTAATTGTGCTGTTGTATAGACTTAAATACTGAGTAATATTGTTTCTTTAAAATTACATCCTTTTCAAATATCAACTGTATTAGGTTATTATAATTTACCATAATATCCTCAATTCATATTTTATATACAAGTCAGAAAATAGTGTGATGGAACCTAGTGCGACAGAACGTGAGCTAGTTTATTTTTCATTAATTTTTAACATTAAGTAATTTTAATGCCAAACAAGTATTTATTGACTGTATGTTAAAAATAAAATCTTACAGAATAAAGAAAAGCTATTAATATTTAACATAATATCTGTTGAGATATGATAGCTTTCGGAAGATTTTAAATAATTTTAATATTCATACATTTACTGGGTGGGAGGGGGGATCGTAGCCGTGAACTTTGGCCTAGGGCGTAAAAAAAGTACCAAACCGGTCCTGCTTACTACTTTTAACTGTTTTAATAATATAGATGGTCATGAATAAAGTGGCAAGAAAACTCGGGAGGAATGAATGAAAGCCATGTTATTTGCTGATGACTTGATGGTGTGGTGGGAGAAAGAAGAGTAAAATAGGAAGTAGAGGAACAGCTACAGGAATGTAATGAGGAGGGGAAACAGTGTGGAATGAAATTTAGCATGTTGAAGTTTGAACTTTTGGTACTGACAAGGATAATGAGGCCTAGTAAAGCTATAAAGTTGTATGGAGTAGAGCTGAGAAAGGTACAGTGTGTAAAATATCCTAGAAGCGTGATTGAGGTGAAGGATGGGAGTAGAGATGATTTAATAAAAAGAGAACATCATTGGGAGTTGTTTTATAGGTGTGTAAGAGACTTACAATGGAGAAGAGAAGTGTCCTTTAAGTGTGCGTAAGTGCTTTTTAGGGTGTACTTTGTACCATTGTCATATATGCAGCAGAAACATGAACAGTGAGTGTTAGAGAGACTAGAAAACTGGAGGCTATGGGAATTAATTTTATTAGGAATATGTTAGCTGTCACGGAGAGGAACAGGTTATTATTATTATTATTTGTTCTGTATCACAAACAGGTTCATTCCTTTTGTCAGTGAACTTAGACCGCCAATGCGTCCTGTCCTTTACCACCTCCTTCAGCTCCCAGAATTTTATTTATTTCTTCAAGTCATCTAAAATTCGAATCATCCTTCTTCCTTTGTTATTTTTTCTACCAACCTTCCCTTCAATAACAACGTGCAGAAGACAGTTCTTCCTAAGGATGTGTCCGATCCAGTTTGCTTTGCACCGAAGAATCACATTTAAGTGGTTCTCTTCTCACTGAATCTTCTTAGGACTTCTTCATTTGTCACTATGTCTGTCCATCTGATTTTCTCAAGTCTTTTCCAGCATCACATTTCAAAGCTCTCCAATAATTCTTTTCCATCATCCTAAGAGCCCAAGTTTCCTCTCCATAGAGTGCGATGCTAAAAATGTAGCATCTCATCATTTTGTTCCTCAGTTACAAACTCAATTTGCTGGTCAGCAGTAACTTCTTGTTGAAAGCTTCCTTGTTCACAGCGATCCTTGACCTAAATCCTTGGTGCAGTAAGCATCCTTTGTCAGCAAACTTCCCAACTGCTCTATGTTTTTCAACTCCTAGTTCCCAATTTTTATTTTCAGTGGCTCTTCAATTTTTAGATCACCCCTACTTTTGACTGCTGATTGTTGATCTCCATGCTATATCTTCTCTCTATCTCCACCAGCTGGTCCATAATTTCCTGCGACTCCTCTTCATTTTTGGCAAGCAATTTTAGATCGTCTACATATTTTTTTGGGTTGATGATGCGTCCTCCGCCTGAAATTGCCACGTCCCTCTAGGGCTTCCCTGACCAGCCAATCGCCATACAAGTTTAACAGACTGTATGACAAACTGTATCCCCGTCTCACTTCTCTTCCTATTTCTACGCTGTTGGTCTAGCAATCATTCAGTCTCACCTTCACTCTCTGTTCCAGGTACAGGATTGCAATCAAACTTCTGTTCCTCCAGTTGATGCCAATCTTCTTGAGTATTTCCATCAGTTTATTCAATTTCACTCTATCTAACGCCTATTCTCAGTCAATGAAACCAATGTAGACTTCGTCTTGACTTCCAGCACTCTTTCTGAAACTATTCTCAGCATATCGATGGATAGGGAATGAAATTATCTGGGAAAGAGTGGGATTACATGAAAACATGTGATAGTAGAGAAAGCAAGATTCAGATGGAATGGGTATGTAATGAGGATGGAAAAGGAAAGGATGCCAACGATTGTGATGGAAATTAAGTATGTAGGAAAAATACTGCCAAAGAGATCAAGAAAGAGACGAGTAGCAGATAACAGAGAATGTGGAAGTGAGAAGAGAATGGAAGCAACTAAAGGAGGAAGAATGGTGGAAGGACAGAGGAAGATGGATACATTACTAAACTGACCCGGCCACAGGTTGGAAACAGTTGATGATAATGATAATGGTGATGCCTATATTTAAGTCCAAAATACAGCTTTTGGTATTTTTAATATTAATATTAATTTTAATATTAATGGTAATTAAGTCCAAAATACAGCTTAATATACACATACATCCAATGAAATATTAAATACAATCCAAAATATTTATACAATGCCTAGACATCCAAATAATAATTTAATCTTTCAATTTATACCAATCCCCTGCTGTAAATTCCTATTGAAACCGCTTGAAATCCAACCAGAAATGTCACTGATTAAAACTGGTTGATTTCATCTATTCCATATTGGTTACAATAAATATTGTTCAACTAGTTTGAACCACCAAAATCAACCAGTTTGTATCAGTTTAAAGTGTGTACAACCAGATGCCATAAGATTTAATCAGTACTCATCTTGACTCACTAGTTGAATCCTTTAAAATGTAATGGTGTCCAACTGTTTGATATAGCATTTGTCTCCCCTTTCAATCTGTTTCAACAAAAAAATAATAAAGAAAACTAAATTATTTTTAAGTATTTTTAATCAGTTTCAACCAGCAAAAAATTGGAATAGTTGCATTCAGCCGAGTTTATTTAGCTCCAGAGGTAAACATCAAACTAAAACTTATCACAGGTCAGAGAAAACTACCCGGACACGATGGATTCTTTAGAAGAAATATCGTTTGTGATGAAGTTTTAATTTAATGTACAATAATCAATGTATGCTACTCTTTTTAGTTGTATAATGTATTTGTTATTCACTTTAATCGTTATAATGTATGTTTCACTCTATAATCTTTTTCAAAAAATTGCTGTTTGGTCTTAGCTGTAAAGTTATTATTTGCTTACACCATCTTGGAAAAACACGATAGCAAAACTTTTAACAGTTTATATTTCAGACCTTGCTGCACAATCCCATTATCTTCACTACTTATAAAATTGTTTGTCTGTTTCTTTACATTTCTGTTGCCCAATATATCTGGAACCGCCTAGCTGGTTGTGATACAGATTTTTTTGTTGTATTATATAGATTGTTACTGGGAAGGCTTTAGGCTATTGCTCAAATAAATTAAATCAAATAAAAATTATTTGTTTCAATGATTTTATTTTAAAACGCCTGATCAATGGTGTGTTCTATTGATTTTAGAATTCATTATTTTCCTGTAAAACTTGACCATGAAATCCAAATAGTAATTATAAAATGCATTTCAATAGTAAATCCAAAGATAAATAATATTTTAGTCTAGTTGTTTGTTTTGAATTCACAGATCCTTATGAAGGATAGTTTTTATACTTATATGTTCGCTTCTAACTAAAGAATTACTGAATATATTTGAATCTAGTAATTTTTATATTTGTTGAATTTATTTAGCAAGCTTAAACGCTATTTAAAAAACTATCTTCATCTTCAAGGAGTTGAGCGGTGACAAAGTAAATAAAACGTATTCTGAGAAAATTAATAGACATGCTGTATTCTTAATGTTTCAGGGAAATTTGGGGGTCGAAGACCCTTAACCACCGTTTGGCAAGAAGGTCAAGGTATTCTCCCACGGGAAATGTTTGAACATGTGTTCCTTTTAAATAATGGTTCTTAAACATTTATGATTGTACCTTACCCGTATGCTATCTTGATACATTTCACGCACCCCTACTCCAACCCTCTTGCTTTTTTGACTTATTCATATCTTTGTTTGAATATACACCTTTACAGCCTACTACATAGTCTGACTTCATATACATCCAAACTAAACACAAAACTCACGAAAATGTGAAATAACTGATGATATTATATACTAAAATTGTAATGGAAATATCAAAACATAACACAATACAGATAATTTCAGTATCCACATAATCAGATATTTAAGTAATAATGTCGGGGCTAAGAGTGGTGTGAGCACATTCCTGATTGTGTAAGAGAAACAGTAGGTCTAGCTATTCAATTGACCTCGTCTAATTAAATGTGTTTAGTTCACACAAGTAACAATACGCAAATCAAAGAACATAAAAAGAGTAAAATGAAGTGGTTCATGGATCAAGTGTCATTAAGATCTTGGTGGGAGGGACTCAGGTGGATTGTTTAACTCACGTTGTGATACTTAAAACTATTCCCTAAATCCTAACGCACCTCAAACAATGCTTCTTAGAAACAAACGAGCCTTCCAATTTGAGAATTTATGCCCCAGAAGCGTTTTATATGCATAAACTGTGAAAGTATAAATACTCATGGTGGGTATTTCAATAAATATTTACACCGTCAACCATCAAAATAATCACTAATCTGAATAAATTAAAGCGATCCGTAAGAATAACAAAAACATTTCTCAACTGAGCCAGTGTGTCTGGTTACCTCTCACGTTTTAGTTCCTAATGCTCTCACTAAGCGCGCTAGTGACTCCAAAAATATTAGTATATTTAACTATAATATATATGGCACAAAAGGAAACGGATGCCATTCCAAAAAATAGCATTTACTTGTCTTGATGCAAATAAATGTGATGAAGGTGTATTTTGTGCATAGTTTGATATTTTTTAGAAGCCACTTTTATCATTATTTTTCGCTAAAAATGTTTTCCTGCCTTACCTATCTATTCAGGAATATATATTTCCCTCAATTATAAGTAATGTGGTGATATTGTTTATTAGCAGGCGATTAAAGTTTCAGGTATCCATTTACATAACGGAAAATAATGTTAATTTAAATTTAATAAATAAATGATAATTTTAATGAAATATAGACACAAACGTGATATTTACGGGTGGTAATCTATTGTAACTTTTTTATATTTTTTCCCGCCCAAGTTTCGGTAGCAACCAATTTCCGAATTGTTTCCCAATGTTCGGGTCCCGCACAACCCCCTACTTATAAGCAATTTAGATTGATCCTCACATTTAAAAAAAAATCAAATTTTAAATTCCTTATAAGTTATTTGAGATGGTCTTCCCCTAGAAGATTTTTTAAATTTGAATACTTCCATAAGCTATTTATGGCCGAAAATATAAAGCTCAGTTCTCAAAATATCTTCTGAAATTTAGCCGAAGGAAAATCATTAAAATACAGATTAAATGTTCATTTAAATGTTTTGAAGAAAACCATACTATTCTCGATAGTTTACTTACAGAGTGCAACGCAAATCAACCACGGTCAAGATTTTTTGTTATTGCATTTTAAATTGATACCGAATCACTCGAAAGCTGATTGGATGTTGGTCAAAATAAAGAGCTTGGGAAATTGTCATATTATTCACCTACCAACACCTTTTTATAGTTTTGAAATAAATATAATAATTTCAACCAAACTTTATACGATTGTAATTTGTTTTTTAAATTTATTTTGATGCAAGATTGTCTTTCAGCTCCATATCGTCTATTATCAGAGGGAGTGAAATACATCTAAACGGGGACAGATTTATTACAGGGGCTAGGATTAATATTCTCCTAACTAGGGCAGTGCCCCTCCTGTACTTCCCCTTTTAACGTCCTAATCCTAGTTCCACCACCACTCATACTATCTATCAAAGATCCGAATATCATATGACTTTATGCATAAGATATTTATGCAGTACTAATAACTTTTGTAATTATCAAGTACTAAGTTCGTAAATAGCCCTACTACAATATGTAAGCCTAATAAATAAACATTGGCTCTACATTCTGGCATACTTTCACCCTAAAATATATTATCAATGGTGACGGATAGTTAAAAAATATATTTTAAGCCCGGCTTATTTCTGCTAAAACTTTTTTTTTAACTGATTCAAACAGGGCCTTGGGCTAACACTGCTTGAGGGGCCTACTCAATTAACCATAAAAACCCAAGTTTCGGTTAGTTGTTGTAACTCATTCACCATTTTGTCGAAAAACTGTTTTTTACTCTTTTTTAAAGAGGAAAAACCATAGGCATAGACAGTGAAGAACTTTTTTATTTTATTTGATTAACTTGGATAGTGGATTTACAAACTTTTGTATACAGTTCTGATGGAAAAATATATTGTATTCATAACAAACATCACAAACAAATAAAACATTCTAGGAGTTAGGCCTATATATTTAAGTATTTTTAATGCATTAAAGACATTTAAAGATAAAGAGTAACTCTTCTGCATTTTTGTGCTGTAAATTCTCTTATTTGATCATCATATTGTAATTCTTTGGTTTAATCACAGTTTATGGAAAAAATTGATAAATAATTTAATCTTTCATTCGTCACGGTTGTCCTATATTTTTTTCCTATATAGGATATCCTGGAAAGAATCGCTCCGCCTCACATCCGGTGATTGGCAACACCAATTTTATTTCTTTTTTTTTTTAATTGTATAGCAATTCGGAAAAACATCTTCAAGTTTCTTTTCATAAATTATCTTGAATATATCACCACATGAGTCGTATGAGTCTGGCTTAGTCTGTAAGTAGGATTTTAAATTAATACATTCATTCATGTTCGTCTATGTCATCCGAATAATAAATACCAACATTACGTGCACTTTCCAAGTCAATATTTCGATATCAATATCTTGCAAATCCTTTCAAAATTGGAATCTTTTGTTAAATTCCCCATAGATATAGCTTCTTATGTTTAAATCCATTATCAATTTATCTAATTCTAATGCAACGTCTAGCGTATCCCATGTAAATTTTTCTGCTCCATTTAGCGAAACTTTCTCTGTTGATTTATCCGAAAATTTTGAATTATTACGTCTCTTTTTTAAATCATTGTATTCTTTTTCCACACAAGTAATTAATTTTTTTGCTGTCGCCTCGAATTCGTTTGGTTTCTGATCTGATTGTTCTCGTATGTTGCTCACGAACGCTTCTAGTGATGTAAATAATTTCTCACTTTCACATAAGTTTAAGCCTTGGGTCTGCACTTTTTTGTTAACTAAATTGAATATCGCTAAAATTTATTCCCAAAAAACAGTTAAAATCGCAGTTTTAAGTTTCGCCAAATTATTCTATAAATTCTGTGCCTATCTTCGAAAATCAAGTTTATCGTCAATATTGTCACTAAACGTTTTTAATATGTTCATGATGTCACCGTAACTATTTTTTAAAACTCTAACAACATCATAGTGACAAGATTATCAGGCTGGCTTAAACTTTTTATCGTAAATTTTCGTTTCGTTTCACGATTTAGAAGCTACCATCTATGGGTAGATGCAGACAAGAAAGCACATATTTGTTGCACTACTCCAAAAAAGTTCACAATTTGAGTTGAAACTTTAGCTGCTTCCCCACCAACTAGTTTTAGGGAATGCACAGCACACGGCACATGATCAGTGCATTTATTTTTTTGAGATGTGCTTCCACACCATTGTATAGGCCGGACATATTTTCAGCCTTGTCAAAAGACTGTCTGTACAATCCAGTGGTAGTCCACTTTTTTCTAGAAATTCTTGTAAATAATTAAATAAAGATAAGCTATAATTCTTTTTATTACTTGTTTTCCCATAATCTCTATTATTTGTTCATAAACTGTTTTTGATAGTTACGAAGTGAAAGGCTTTGGTCGCAGTTCTCATTGTTTGATATGTTCGCGTATGAATGGATTGAACTCTGCTAGTAATTCCAGAGCCCCCATAAAATTACCATTGTGCGGAGAGCCAAATATTTTCTAATGATCTCTGCACTACACCTGCACTGCACTCACCACTGAAATAACACGTTTTAGGACATTGTGGTAATATTCCGTATCTTTTGTTAGCTGCTCTTGCTTGTCAATAACATACTTATTTTCTTTACGTGTTAACCATACTAACAATTATTTCTTATATTCATTAGCATTTTAGTGACTTTATAAACAAGGTCCTATATGTTTCCAGTCAGAGAATCCGGTTGTGTATTGAGAAGGGATTTTAGAGAAAAGTTTGCAGCCTAGACAAAAAATAAATTTCCCATATTGGTAGAATGCCAAAACCAAGATCTTTCCAGTAATTGACCTTTTTTTGTTGTTGTAAAGTACTTTTTTGAAAATGATATGTTTCGTTCTTTGTAATTCCTTATTGAAACTGGATATATATGTTTTGGATCTTTATTTTGGAAACAAGTCATTTCATGTGAGGGACAGTGATTAATAAAATTATCATTTAGCTGTGTAGGCCACAACCCTACGTCAACATATTTAGCAAACAACTCTGCATTTTCTAAAGCCTCTTCTGCCTCGTAATCACTATCTTCTTGCAAAACAGCAACATAGATTTCAGAGAGTTCGTCGTCGTCTAAGTCTTGTATATTTTTGTCTGGTACTGAATGTCCGTCAATGTCAACATTGTTTTTAGTGGTTCCCGGTTGTGATTCTAGTTCTAGTAATTCTTCGTTATTGTTATACACAATTTGTAGTTTTTTCTGTTTCCCTTTGGTTAAGTTATTTTCTCTTTCTCCTAATACTACTCCTATATCATTTAGATTTTTATTTTTATTTTCCAATTTAAAAAATTGAAATTTTGGCGCATTTACTTCTTTGTTTTTCTCTATATAATCTTATTTTTCGTTTGTCAGCTCCGTTTTTATATTTTCTACTAGATTTTTTTTAAGGTGTTTATTTAATCTGAAAATAAATAAAAATAATTTTTCAGGAAAACATTTTTTAGGTACAGTATTTATATAATCTGAAAAGAAATACAATTTATTTTAGGAAATTAATCCACCACCATATTAGGGCTGTGTAGGAATTGTTTGCGCTTGTACACTTGTGCATTTTATTAGCTAGAAATTTGCATTGGCGTCGCCTTAAAGGGCGGAAATCATTTTTGATGGTGTCAGAATTCTCTTAAAGGTTTCGTTGCCAAGAAAACATTATTTTCATAAGTTACCACCAGTTAGCTGTGCTGTCTGAAATGTCTTGTGCACCCTATGCAATTAGGCATACTTTAGGGCGTCAAAAACGTTTGATATAAGTGTTTTATTAAGTGGAAATTTTCCACTCTCAAACTATGTTTATACCTCTATATATGTATAGACATGTAGAACATAGTTTTATGATGATTCCAGTTAAAAACCAAACTCGTTTTCTGTTAACGGTTTGTTGGTTTTACCAATATTTAACTTAGGCTGAACGTCTGATTGGCCCTATCTCAGCTACCGTGGTAGCACCCTTAAGGTGTGCAAGTAAAGTGCACAAGTGCACAAGTACGGAATATTCAGACACAGCCTAGGTTAACTGTCACTTTCAAGTAGAAGTAGGCAAGCTTATAGCTTACGCTGCTTGCTAGTGCCTACCGCCTACTTGAAATAAACGGTGTCCAGTTATTTTTATTATGGCTCACTTCAAGTAAAGGCAAAACACGATTTAATTTACGTGCCGACAAAAGCTTTTTGGAGAATGATTTAACTTAAATTTATTTAGTATTTAGTAAACCTACCCGTGAATAAACTAAGCACCTGAACAGTACACTTCACCAAACTAATGACTATTTAATATTCAACTATACTGTGCTATACATAACCTCAAAAGTCAACCGGCGAGAGCTACGCTAAGCTATCATGCTTTAAGACTTAAGGAGCTAGACTTGCACACCCATTCCGACGTTGCAACATTATTTGCTTGATTGACAATTGACAAAGCAAATTTTGATTTTACCGACTACCGACAGAGGCGATACAATCGCTTCGATACTATTACTGCGATACTATCGCCATGATAAAAGACAGAGCTGTATTTACTATTTACTGTCATTCAAAACATTGATATTTGATATTTTATTCAATTTCAATAGTGTTACAAACCATTTAAACTTTTTCTAGGTACGAAATTTTTTTGTATAGTTAATTTTTTCTTAAAATATTTTAATTTAATTAATTTTTTGGTTACTTTGACCCTAATTGGCTGAAGCCCTGGGCTGCAGCCTATAAAGACCATGACTAGGTAGGCCCCTGAAAAGGGCTGAATCACTTTAAAATTTTTAAATTCTCTGTCTTCCCCACATTTTCCAGACTAAATAATACATAATTTCCCAGTATTTCATATGAAAAACTATAAATAAAAATATCATACTTTTACCTTTTTACTTTCTAGCTACCTTACTAGAGAAAGTATTGTGATCGTCAAAAAAATTGAACTCAAGATTTTGATGAATGTCGACGTTTCATGATACACCGAATCCAAAAAAATTGTCTTTGCAATGCTGTCTCTCTGTCTGTCTGTCCGTCTGTCTATACCTTGGGCTAGAGCCTAAACTATTTCACCGATTGGGCTAAAACTTGGTATCTAGGGTTTCAATAGGGTTGCCCTGAGGGATTTTTAGAATTGGAAATTTAACCCTAAAATTAAGGGTAGTTTTCCTAAGGGCGAAAAGATAGAAAATCGATATAATCAAAATCGGCTCTAACGATTTTGATTTAATTTCATTTCCAAGCTTTGATCAAAATTTCAAACAAAATGGCTACCCTCAATTTTTCGTCATTATGACTTTAAAAGTTCCGGTCTGTTGCATAAATTCTAATTTTTAGTTATATATTCGTAAGTCTTTGAGAAATTAAATTAATTATCATTGCAAATATGCAGGTCTATTTTTAATAAAAATCTTTTACTTGGATTATATTTTTATAAAATCAAGATTTTTCAAGTTATACGCATATATATATATATAGGCCTATATATATATAGGCCTATATATATATATATAGGCCTATATATATATTTATTTTAACTTTTCCAACACAGGTAAAATATTACGACCGTCAAAAAAATCTAATCCGAGGTGTTGGTGGATGTCAACGTTTCATGACTCGAACCCTAAAAAGTGGTTTTTGCAATGCCGTTTGTCTAACCCTAAAATGAAGAGAAGTTTACTTAAGGGTGAAAGGAGAAAAATTGGATTTTCTCAAAATCGACTCTAACCATTTTGATTAAAATTCGTATCTAGGCGATGATTAAAAGTACGAGAAGGCTATTTTCATTTTCCCATGAAAATTACTTTTAGGGTACCTTACAGAAGCGGAAATGTCTATATTTCCGCAACTATTTGAGATACTAAATAACTTCTCATTGCAAAATTGTATTACTATTAAAAATAAAAATAAAATTTATTTGAAATATATCTTTATAAAACCAATAATTTCTGAGATATTGGCAAATATACTAAAACGATTTTGTGAGCTTTAAGTGTAAAGAGATACTACTTAAGTTTTAACGCAATAATAATAATTCTCTAATGCCATAGAATAAGAAATAAATAATTCCCTCAAAAAGTATATGTTCTCTTTCCTTCAACCTCTTAGGGGAAATGTTTGTACAGCAGTGATCTATCTCTATCATTTTAGACTCAACATTCAATATCTATCTATTTTATAGGTTAAATTGTGGATTTAGGGATTTAATAGCAATACGACAACCATAAGATGTGCAACCCCTAAGAAAATGACAAAAATTTTAGCCGGAAGTCGACATTTTAATACGACCCTTGGAGACCCAATATCAATATTTTACTTTCTCGCTACCTTAAAGGTAGATCAAGTATTGTTATCATCATAAAACTCAAGATCTTGATAAATGTCAACGTTTCATGATCCCCTGAATCCAAAAAAGTGGTTTTCACAATGCGGTCTGTCTGTCCATCTGTCTGTCAGTCTGTACCTCAGGCTAGAGCCTAAACTGTTTTACCGATTGTGCTAAAACTTGGTATCTAGAGTTTTCATAGGGTTGCCCCGAGGAATTTTTGGAATTGTATATCTAACCCTAAAATTAAGGGTAGTTTCTTAAAGAGCGGAAAGGTAAAAAAAATCGATTCTACCAAAATCGGCCTTAACAATTTTGAATAAATTTAATTTCCAAGCTTTGATCAATATTACAAACCAAATGGATACTCTTAACTTTTCGTCAAAATGACTTTAAGGGTTCCGGTCTGATGCGTAGATTCTAATTTTTAATTATGCCTCCGTAAGTCTTTGAGCTATGAAATTACTTATCATTGAACACGTGTGGATCTATTTATAATAAACATCTTTTACTTGAAATATATTTTTATAAAACAAACCATTTTCAAGCTATACGGATATATATATATATATATATATATATATATAAAATGTTGATGGACGTCAACGTTTCATGACCCCCGAAACCTAGAAATTGGTTTTTGCAATGCCGTCTGTGTGTCTGTTTAACCATAAAATTAAGAGTAATTTACTAAAGGGTGGAAAGAGAAAAATTCTATTTTCTCAAAATCGGCTATAACGATTTTAATTAAAATTCGTATGTAGGCTTTGATCAAGATTATAAACAAAATGGCTAATTTCATTTTGCCATAAAAATGAATTTTACGGTACTTTGCAGAAACGGAAATGTCCATACCTCTATGATATTTAACCTAGGCCTAATAAATAACTTACCATTGTGAAATTTTAGTACTATTAAAAATAAAAAGCTTTTATTTGAAATATATTTTTATAAAGCCAATAGTTTCTTAAATATTAGCAAATCTAATAATACAATTTTGTGATCTTTAGTTGTGAAGAGATATTACTTAAGTTTAAACGCAATAATTCTCTGATGCTATAGAATAAGAAAATAAGTAAGTCTCTCAAGAAGTTGATGTTGTTTTTCCTTAAACATCTTAGGGGAAATGTTTGCACAGCAAAGGAGTGGATCCAGGATTTTCGTGAGGGAGTGGGGGTGGGGGTGACAAGGGTGCTTCTATCGGGATCAGGTTGGGGGGGAGTCACCTCAACAAATTTTGGCATAAAAGTACTTCAATAAATATAATAATAGCACCGCGTCTTACTACCCATTCGGGTTAAACGCTTAAGTACTAATTACACTAATGGATTAGGAATTGGGAAGGTTGAATTTAAAGGAAGTGAACCCCCAATTGCGTGGAGGGAGAGTGGAAAACAATTTAGGAAAAACCATCCCCAGCTCAACCGACCGAGATTCGAACCTCGATCTCCCCGTCCTCTGCGGTCTAGCTCAACACGACTGGCGCGTTAGCTAACTACGCCACCGAGGCGGGTAAAATACTTAAAAATTTGACATTAAATCTTTAAGTAATTTTTCGTTGTAACGCTAAACTTGTGAATAATCCTTAAATGAACTTTCCAATTAGTGTTGAGATTTATTAAAAGCAAATAATAAAAACATCAGGAAATAGTGATTATTGAGAGGGAAATAAGATTAAACATATTGCAATTATTATATAAATAGTCAATTAGACAAAACAGATGGAATTATTTATATTTTGAACAATCGAACTTTAACTCCATTCTATAGTATAGCTAGTTATTTCTCATTCTAACTCGAAATTTTACCACTAACAAGGGGAGGCCACGACGTTCGGATCACGGATTATCTTCAAACTTTGTACACTTTTAGTAGTCCATTAGGACAACATAATGTGCTAGTAGTATGGCGTACTACTTAGGCGTTTTCGAGAAAATCGCAATAGAAGTTTTACGCGTCGAATATGTACCAATGCGTTGCTAAAATGAACACGAGATGGCGACGGTCGAGTGGTTAGCGTTCCTGCTCCGTAATCACTGGATAGCTGGATCGAGTCCCGCTCGTCTTTTTTTTTTAACACTGGTCATATTCTTTAATATATATTACAATTCAAAGGTAATATAATGAAAAAATACGTGTATTTTCATGAACTTTTATTGAATTTCCCAAGTTATTTGGCTGTTTACTAATTTTTATTACTACAACAAATATATTTATAATCATAGACAAGTAAACAACCAAACGCATAAAGTTTTCCTGAGAATGTATGCCGGTCGTGATTTGCGAAATCCCTCATACCTGAAATCGGGTAAGGTACCCGGAACTGCTTTGCACCTGTACGCTTTGACCTACAGACACAGGTTTGAAAGGATAAGGGGAGGGCCAGGCTTGGAAAGCCCAAGTCAAACATCGATAAATAAAGGTGTGAATAACTTTATTCAATAATACAATGAGTTACAATATGTAACATTACAAAGATGTAAGGTTACTACTTTGTCCTTCTCAACCAATTCGCCGGAACTATCATACTACCCGCCCCGAGAAACTACGGAAAATAGCAAAAAAAAAAAAAAAATAGTAAACTTCTCTATTGTTAATCCAGTCCTAAAACAGTCCTTAAATTAAACCATCTCTTTCTGCACAATACTCCTTCAACAATATACAAAAATCAACTTCTACTAATAACTCAATAAATAAACGTACCCCCTGGATCTGATGTCCTGGACACCGAAGATAGCTCGCTGGTTAAATAAACATCCTAAATCGGCGAGTGGGGCAACTGTACCAAGTGCATCCGCACTCGATGTGTACATCATACCGTCAAGTTAGAAACTAGCGGACGCTAGTTCATGGTCACCTGCTGTCAGGGGAAGATGACGTCACAGACCTCGCCGGAGCTCGCTACAGACCCCTGACGTAGCAAGCCAATCGTTCGAGGAGGATTCAAATTTCAAGACGGAAAACCGTTGGGTCGAGCGGTTTAACCTACCAGAGGCCTGCACGCTGAACTTCCCAAGATGTGGCGTGACTGACCTCCCCTTCCACGTTACTGACCAACTGGCAACTTACCACCCCCCTTTTTGTGCTACGCAACTAGACCAGTATATAACTTATATCCGCTATAGGAAATGTGTTCACTCCAATATTATTTTCGTGACGTCTGGTACAGGCTATTCATTATGATGCTCGTGAAGAGCTCAGTTCACTCCAATATTATTTTCGTGAAGTCTGGTACAGGCTATTCAGTATGATGCTCGTGAAGAGTTCAGTTCAGACGATTATTATTTTCGTGAAGTCTGGTTCAGGCTTCAGTATGTTGCTCGTGAAGAGTTCAGTTCACTCTAACATTATTTTCGCGAAGTCCAGTTCAGGCTATTTATTATGATGCTCGTGAAGAGCTCGGTTCATTCATATACATGATTATTTTCGTGAAGTCTGGTACAGGCTATTCAGTATGATGCTCGTGAAGAGTTCAGTTCACTAGATTATTATTTTCGTGAAGTCTGGTTCAGGCTATTCAGAATGTTGCTCGTGAAGAGTTCAGTTCACTCTAACATTATTTTCGCGAAGTCCAGTTCAGGCTATTTATTATGATGCTCGTGAAGAGCTCGGTTCATTCATATACATGATTATTTTCGTGAAGTCTGGTACAGGCTATTCATTATGTTACTCGTGAAGAGTTCAGTTGATTACGATTATTACTGTCGCAAAGAATTCAGTGTTGACGAGATGATTTCAGAGTCTACGTGATATGTTCTGTATTCACGTTATTAATTAAGTATGTACGATATTATGGTTATGATTATCATTATACTGTACGGGCGGTTGAACGGACCGAAGTGCGACAACAGAAGTCAGATGATAGATTATAGCTATATAAATGTGATAGACTAGACTGCGCTATGAATAGAGAGACACCTTATATCCGGTCTATCAAGAACGCTCGTGCTCCGTATTATATTGCAATCTACGACTACTGCACCTTTCGACATCCTCACGGATCTTCATTACCACAACGTGAAAATGTTGAACTCATCGCTGTCGTGGATGGACGGCAACCTTGGACACGGTAATAAGAAAATGTCTTATATTGTAAATATTCTCCGAGTGATTTGTTATATTGAACTTTTCAATTAAATTAATTGACTTTATTAATTGAACTATAATGGGTGACTTTCGTGTGGCTTAACGTCACGGACTCTTTAAATGTTTATTTGTGGGAATTACTTGTAATATTATTATATCTTATTTATGATATGAACCCAATCTATGTTGTTAAAACTAAGAATATTTTGGAAGTAAAACTTAGAATCTCTTTTGCTAAACAAATATTAATATTTAATATTGTTTATGGTGTATTCTGGAAGAATGTTTTCCTGCTATCTATGTTCGCAACATACTTTTGCTACTAGGATGGTCGAGGCCACTATGTTCATTAAATGTTGTTTAAATTCATATTAAATGACTATTTTCTCAAAACTCTCTGCTCTGTGTTTCTCATTTATTTAGTTTATTTTTTATGTTTAGATTATGCTCTTTCTTACTCATATTGTTGTTTACGGTGGCCTTAAACTACGAGGTAGAAAGAGAGGGCGTAACAAATATGTCAGAATATATTACCTTTGAATTGTATTATATAGGAAAGAATATGACCAGTGTTGAAAAAAAAAAAAGATGAGCGGGACTCGATCCAGCTATCCAGTGATTACGGAGCAGGAACGCTAACCACTCGACCGTCGCCATCTCGTGTTCATTTTAGCAACGCATTGGTACATATTCGACGCGTAAAACTTCTATTGCGATTTTCTCAAAACGCCTAAGTAGTACGCCCTACTACTTGCACATTATGTTGTCCTAATGGACTACTAAAAGTGTACAAAGTTTGAAGATAATCCGTGATCCGAACGTCGTGGCCTCCCCTTGTAAGCCATACTAACACGTTATGTGTGTGGTATTATTCAAAGATTTTGTTTAAAGCAAGTCATTTAAAAATAAATTATTTTAAAGATCTTTATTTATTATTAATCATTGAAATAATAAAATAAATTTAAACCACAACAAGGTGAGAGGCGTGCAACTTAAATTTGGGTAAGTTCATTAATACCTATGTTCACCATTTTAATACTTAATGTGATTGTCTTAAGTATTTATAATAATTACCGTATATTAATCATTTATTAATATTACCAAGAACAATAAAAAATGAAATCTGCTTAGTGAGAGAGTATTACGTGACAATAAAACTTTTAGTGACTTAAAAATTGATTTAATTGGTTTAATTTCTTGAAGGGGGTGCGTGCACCCCGCAAACCTCTCCTGGATCTGCCCCTGATAGAGCACTGATCCATCTATCTCATTTTAGACTCAATAGTCAATATTTACCTATTTTATTGGTCAAAATTTATAAAAGAGAGATTTAATAGCAATGCAATAACCATAAGATGTGCATTCCCTAATAAAATACCGAAAATCTTAACCGGAAGTAAATTTTAATACTAATTGTTGACCCTTGGGTACCCAATATTGATATTTTTTATTTTTCCAAATATACAAATAAAGACGTTAGTTCTTTCAAAATAAAATCATAAAAAACCGTGAGTCAAATAATGTTTAACTTATGTATAGCGCAAATTTGTTCTCGGGTTTGCTAGTGTATATTATATTACGAATTTTGAGTAAATATCTCCATTTTTAAACAATGGCGCGAGAAAGTTCGTGCGGAGTTCCGTACCATTTATTTACACATTTTATAAATTTCCTTCGGCTTTTTTTTTTGATCACTTCACTTTACTACCTGTTCATGCTATGCTCATTCAGTTTTAATTAATGAACCAAAGAGTAGTGTATAAATGCAGTACATTTGAATGATTTTTACTATAACTAATAGATTTAAAAAAGAAAGTCATTTACAAAACTTATATTTGTTAAATAGTTGTTTTAAATTACCATAAAAAGAACTCCAGATAGCTAATAATAAGAATTTAATGTTCCTACATTATTTTGGACTCCTGTTAGTGTTGTGCCCCCTAAACTCCCATGTTTACTCGAAAATTTACTCAGGATACGGCCTCGATTGTATTCCCCCCATTTAAAGTAAAGTCTTTGGCGTACCACTGGAAATGCTAGCGTTTTGAGAATGAACATAGCTAATGAGAGAGCGCTTAAACTACCAACACTGTGAGTAACGTGAAGGAGAGGTGGGAAAGAAAACGGAAGAACTGAGGACGACATCTATGGGCAGACGGTTGAAACAACTGTTTAAACGCGCCGAGATCAATAGGTTGCTCTTAGACAAAGAGGGGTATATACCCTAAACAGAGAAGAGACTACCTGATGACATCTCAAGGTTGAGGATTCCAAGACGTATAATTGGGAACGTGAGTTAAGGGTGGTGTTTTTTGAAGTTTTATAGCAAAACATTTATGTCCAAAATAAATAAAATATTGCTCCAGTAGCAACTTGAGAGTCTAATTTTCTTCACATGGTGATATTAACCATTGATTGATATCTGACATGAGCATAGCGGCATTAGATGACAAACTTTTTAAATTAAGAGAAAAAGTTGTTACTAAACTCTAGGACACCCTTGAGAAATATTCAAGAACTGTTGATATCAACATGTGAAGAAAATTATACTTCTTGGTTCAACTGGAGAATTATTTGATTCATTTTGGCCAAAGCAAATTTTGGTATTTTAACTGCAAAATAATGTCCTTACCTCACCTTCGCTACACTCCCACCTTAAGGGCAGTGCTTAGCCTAAGGGAAATAACCTCACACGGAATTTCTTATAAAAGTGGCGATTCCGTATTTCAAAGTATTAGACCCACCACAAATTTACTCAATTCTCATATTCTGTTGTGTATTTGAAAAAGGTTTGTTCTTTTTTTCTCAACATTAACTTTTATCTCAGAACGGTAGTCTTTCAGAAAACTTTAAAGAACTTTAAAATATATATATATATTTATTGAAAATGTAAAGTTGTCAAACCTATAGGGATGATCATGTTGATACCTTTTGATCTCATTCTGAAGTGATCCATATTTATATTTTAGCACGGCCTCTTACAACCCGTTAGGGCTATACGCTTATGTACTAACTACGCTAATGGACTACAGATAAGGAAGGTTGAATTTAGAGAAAGTTTGCCCGCATTTGCGTGGAGAGAAAATGGAAAATCTTAAAAAAAAACTCATTGCACCTGACCGGGATCGAACCCCTATATCCCTGTCTTCGGCAGTCTAGACTAACACGAGATTAGCGACCACTAAAGTGGGTTTCTCATTTATTAAAGGTATTTAATGTGAATTTTCTGAACCGACTGATTAGTGATTACATCAGCACACGACTTATAAATTAACTTAAATCTAGAACAAACACAACATCCAGACCTCGGCTGTTAATTAATCACTGTGAAAGGAGAAACACGTTAATCCAACATTGATAAATTGTTCGGCCATGCCGCGAATCAAACCCGGGACCTTTATACAGACATGCTTCCGAATGAGCTAAGATATTGGACTAGAAAAATAAGAATGGGATTTTTTTTTCCCAAAAGGAGATTAAAAATAACAACAGGAAAGATAAATCAATACAGCCATCTAGTAAATAACTGTATTTTATGTTACTTGGAAATGTAATGACTCTTTACATTTTTGGCGTCTCATGCTAAACTTAACTCAAGGTCAAACACAACGAGCTAATCCCAGACAAAATATTTACGAATTTATTATTAAAAGAGATTAGTTTCAACTTTGCAGTTGAAATGGTTTTTTTTTTAGGACTGCGTCTTATTACCTGCTCGGGTTATACGCACATGCACTAATTACGCTAATGAGCTAGTGCTGAGAAAAGTTGAATCTAGTTGGGCCTGCATTTGCATGTGAGGAGTGTGGATAACCATTTTGGAAGAACCAACCTCAGTAAACCTGACCACCAATAACTAGAAATTCTTCTGACCAAGCAACTGGACATCTGGTATATAATATATATATATATATATATATATATATATAGCACCACGTCTTACTACCCGTTTGGGTTTTATGCCCAATATATATTATATATAGAGTAGATATATATGAGATATATTATATATATTTAGAACCGCGTCTTACTGCCGGTTTGGGTTATACGCTTGGGTTAAAATATTCAACTATGAATATAACTTCACCAGTCAGAGTCATTTTTATTTCATTTATTTGAGGTATTTAATGTGCACTCTCTGAATATATCAACACACGAATTATAATCTAACTTAAATCTAGAACAGACACACCATCCAGTCCCCAGCCGTTGATTCATCACTGCGAAAAAGGAAACCCACATTTCACCAATTACAAATTTTTCGGCTATGCCAGGAATCGAAACCCTGATACTTAGCTCAGTAGACGCTACTGATTGAGCTAATGTGTCGGACCAGTCATAGTAAGCCACAGAAAGCCTCCTCTACATATTCCGTAAACTCCTTATCCTGAGAGTTTTTAATGAATTTAAGGTCCGTATAAATTTTAATTTCGTGCACACACAAAATCAGTATCTCTAATCACGTGATATCGAGTTAACTAATGGGAAGTGGAATTTAAAAAAATCAGTTAGTTCTTTTAACAAAATAGAATTTTTTTTAAGTGTTCTTAACTAAAATAACGACATCATTTGTATTTTCAAGGTTTTAATGAATTTGTATTAAAGTTAGATAAATAAAAATACGATAAAAATTGATCGTTTCCTTGACTGTCTTTAATATCGATTCACATGTTAATGTTCATTTATTTGTATATCTGTGATTGATTGGTTCTCTGTAGCTGTTCGTGACAAAAGTACTTCAAAAAGTTAAAGTTGAATCAACTTCTATGGAGTGTTATGGACAACGGACTTATGGATCGGGATCGATTGTGTTTACAGAGCACTCTGTTACTCTGAAGTCAATCTCTTACGGCTTTCGTAGTAAGCACCTTAAGAATACTGAGTATTTAGCTGGGACCTAACAGTACTGGTCCGACACATTATTTCAGTCGGTAGCGTGTCTGTCTACTGATAAGAGGGTCTTGGGCTCGATTCCTGACATGATCGATAAATTTATCATTGGTGAAATGTGATAGTGATGAATTAACGGCCGGGGGTTGGGTGTTGTATCTATTCTAGATTTAACTTAGTTTATAAGTCGTGGGCTGATTTAATCAGTCGGTTTTGGAAAGTAAACGTTAAAAAATAATAAAATAAGAAATGAAAAAGTACTGACTTGAATACCATCTTTTTAAAATACGTCATTTTACATGATAGATAGTTCAGTTTGTGGATATAGACAATTGGCAAAATGGTTCGTCATTAAATTAGACTTAATTTAAAAGGTTTCGCAACCACCTCGGTGAGGGAGTAATTGTTTGAACTCCAGTGGAGTACCATATTAGTCTTCACTTAAAGGAGTTCACTATTAAGTGCGGTAGGCTACTAGTTTACTCGTGCTAAGCACCTATAAAACACTAGATTAGTAAATAGTTTCATCAAAGCTCTAATTAATATAATTAATTGAAGATCTTTATTTTTCAAGAGTGAAACTACAATAATAATAGTTCCACACCCTCTCAGAACCCATTTAGCTGTGCTACGACTGAAATATCAATATTACTTGTTCTTCTAAACACTGTGAGGTCCTCAGTATATTTCAGAAATGGTGAAACTATTGTATTGAGAATATTAAATTTATTATACTTCCAGTGAAGACCTTAAGATAGGTTTGATGTGACAAAATCTACAGTATTAAGCGTTGTCCCTACCCTCGTAAGAACCTTAAGGTAATTCTTCTAATAGCAAAGCTACCATATTAAGCTTGTTTGACCTCTGTTAGTGCTTCAAGATATTTTTGATATGACTGAAGTTACAAGTATTAAGTTCTGTACTACCCTCTGTAAAGGCCACATGATCGAAGTTACATTATTCCTATATATACTAGAAAGACCACCCAGGTTGGGAATGATCAAAGATTGCTCTAAAACTCTTCTTTTAACACAAGATAGACGACCTATGTTAGGACGAAGCAAGTACTTCTATCATGCACTTACATTCACCTTAAATTATATTTATTGGGATGAAGTAGGGACTTTTATGAAGCCCCAGATAGACTATGTTAGGATGGTGCTAGGATTATTATGAAGCACTTTTATATACACCAGATTGACTAACTATTTAGAAACCCGCTTCGGTGTCTGCATGGTCTAAGGCGTTACTATCGCAATAAACTAAACTGCTGAAGACGGGGAGAATGGGGTTCAATCCCGGTTGGGTGTACTGAAGGGGTTTTTACCTATATAGTTTCCCACTCTCCCTCCACGCAAATGGGGTACACTTCCTATAAATTCAACCTTCCTAGTCCCTAAAACATTAGGATAATTAGTACATGGGCGTATAAACCGAACGGGTAGTAAGACGCGGTGTTAAAAAACTAGTTAGGATGATGTTAGGATTTATAAACACATCAGATAATAATAACTATGCTAGTGGCTTCTATTCACTCCAGATAGATTAGCTGTCTTAGGATGAATAAAATACTTCTGTAGATCACTGCTATTAATACACGAGATTTTACAGGATGGGGCCGAAACAATTAGACAATTAGTAACTTGACAATTAACACTTTAATTGAAAAGTAAATATTCACCAGCTAAATAAAAGCAAACTATATACTACACTTTTTGAAGATAATGTCATTCAGGTGAGCTCCCCCGGACGTCAGGCAAACCTCAGCACGTTGTCCATCACTTTCCTCAGCATAGCTCGTCTAATTTTTCCCGCCCCACTCTGTACATATTATAGTTAGTAAATTTCTTATTTTCACATTTGTAAAGTAAACTTAAAGATTAGGATACAATTTGAATATCTTTTTAAAAAAAGATTTCACTTTGTAAATAAAGTGTCGTTAAAGAGTGGCGGACGATTTATCTACCCAGAACTCACAATAACTCCCCTAAGCCAAGCCAATGTCCAAGCAAAAAATGTTCCGCTTAAGTGTGTGACCACTACTTATAGTTGGGTTTTTTTCTTCCATTTCACCATATAGCCCATCTAGGCAATTAGAAACATAGGCGGGCTTGTTAAGTTGCCTAACTGATCTATAGCACGGCGTTAGTCTAAACTATAAACGAGGGAAAGAAACGTAACAGCATTTTTGGAAGGTTTTAAAAAAAATTAATACAATAAACAAAATATTACTTCAGTAGCGGAGGTTTGTTTGATTTTATACATACATTAAACTAAATAGTTGTTGAATATCCGTCATGGGTATCCTGAAATTTAACACTACATTTAAAAGGTTTCTTATTAATTGTGAATTTACCCATGACAGATATTCGAGAACGGTTGATAGTGTAGAAAATTAAAATAAATATGTCTACTCAGGAATATTTTATTTACTATGAGCTATTGACACTTTAAAAATACTGGCTTTAATTCCCCTTCCCTACAACCCTACCTCAAACGAGATTTCGGCCAAAGGTGTTAATTAAGTTGAGGTGGGAAGGAACGCTTTTCAAGCTTACTATTTTTGCAGTTTTTCCAATAATTATTTTTATAAAGATAAATAAAATATTGCTTTAGTAGAAACGTTTAGTTTAATTCTCTTCACATAGTGATATCAACATTTCTTGGCGCTTCAAAATCTCATAAAGAATCTCCGAATAACATAGAATTTTCTGCTGTAGTCATAATAGTAAATATCTTAATTTGTTTAGTAAAGTATGGATATATTTTCCTATATCCTTCCCCTAAAACACAGAATGGTGGAATTTTGCGTAAAACGTTGTTGAAAATGGGCTAGTACAGTGAGCAATGGGTAAGTAGGCCTACGTATCATACATCCTCCACCAATGCGGGCAAATTCAAAATAATCATAGAAATTCCAAGGGAAAGGGACAGACTTTGATGATCGTAGAGTATGACATGTTTTCAAATTTTACACAATCAATACTCATTAAAAGAAAAATACAAGTATAATATTTAACAAAAATTATAATTTCCTTTCAGACAAACTTAAATTAATGATGGTTGTAGATAGACGTATATATATATAAAAAAAAGAGGTTTGAATCAGTACATAATATTTTTAATTTGTTTGTCCCCCTCTCTTTCCAACCTTTAAAGACTAATCTTTATTACAATAATTATTTTTCGTGTCCCGCAGCTTGTTAACTATAAAATAACTACAGATATTTGCTCTAAGTGTCCGGAATGTAATGTCACAGAGAAATGCTTTTGAGTTGAGACGAACTTCACTTATATGAGCCATAAATCTTGGTACTAGTCCCTTTGATATTAATTTTGAATAAACTTACACTGATAGCTATGAAAAAAATAAGATATTCGAAAATTTACAATATGATTTGACCGTCAAACCTAACTGATATGTGTATGTTTTTTTAATATATTTATTCATGCATATATAAATATATTATGTAAAATATATATTAATATATTTATTTGTATATATATATATATATACATATATACTAGTAGTGGACCCGTTCTTCGCACGGTTAAGCAGCACCAACACTATTTCAAATTGAAACGTTAAACATCCGGCTTCCGCCCTTTTTAATAGTTCCTTCTTGTGACATCCTGAATTAACTATGGTAATCACAAATCTATAATGGTAATCAATAAATTAAAATAAATTAATTAATTGAGTTCTTGTCCACAAACTGTATGCACGAACAAACGCAGCTCGTTAACAACGCAGTGTTTACTTAAGCACAATCATAAAATAGGATAAACGAACTAATAGACATTGTTACATGAATATTTTCGGTGAAAGAGCATTACGGATCACCAAAGTGAGTAAATAAATAATATCCTCTGTTTCATAAACATAATGAATAGTAAGATTCATGATTTTCCAAAGAGAATCATGGTTCACTGAGCTATGTCGCCAGAATTGGTTTATTTTAACTGTTACGTCACTGCTAGTTAGGCGCTAATTCATCCTCTAATTTTTATCTTTGTTATCGCAATGCTAATGGATCCCCTTTAAGATAATCTTTAGTCTTTGTATTAGTTTATTTTTATATTTTTCTGGTCTTCCCATAAAATTAAATTTTTTTATTATATAGAGAAGTTATTTTCTAATAGCCATTTCCCGCCCACAATTTTTAAATTCCAAAGATTCCAGCTTTTATGGTATTTTGGGGTGGTACTTTCACCAACTTGACAAATTTAAATCTTCTTCCATGCTGTAAAGAAGATTTTATGGCAATTTTGGAAAATTGCTAAGCTACTACACCCATTCTCGGCTCTTTTCTAAATAGTTAATATTTAACACCTATTTTGTTATTGGAGTGATCCCTCTACCTTCTTGGCAAATTTCAATTTTCTGCCTTACCCATTTTTTATTTTTTTTATTTTACTTAACAGTTTTCTCTATTTTCTACATTTAAAAACTTTCTTGTGGTTATTCGGAGTGATATTTATACCTGGCTATATTTCAGTTTTCTACCACACATATAAGTAGCTGTTTCTAATAATTTTGGAAAGTTTAGCCTACCTCACCATTAAAACAACTCTTTATTAGAAATTTCGAATTTTAATAGGAAAATGTGTTTTTATATCCCCCAGCTTGTTTCCTGAAGTACCAATTGAAAATTTAGTATTTTAAGTCTTAATATTAATCTGGAGTGGTATTTTTACCTGCCTACTAAATTTCGCTTTTCTACTACGGTAAGTTGTTGTTTACTATTTTTTTTTAATTTTGAAGCTCTCACCCCTTTTCTACAATTCACTATTAGAAATTTACAATTTTAAGATTTTTTGAATTATCTGGAATTGTTTTTATACCTGTCCGACAAAATTTAATTTTATACCTAATATTTTTTTATTTTTTAAAATTATAGGACTCCATTTTCCGGATCCCCATTTTGAAAATTTTCAATCATAGAATTTTATGGTTATCTTCCTGCCAAGCAAAATTTCGAGTTCCAGGCCCAAGGTTCGAGAATATGGTGACGAGTGAGTCAGTGAGTCCTGCACCTTACCACAATGTTAGGGGAAGAATTTTGAAAAGCCCTCAAAATATCTCACCCAATTCTAGAAATAATTCTTTATTTTAAATTTCAGGGTTCTATGTCCTCTGATTCAAAATATACATAGGTTAATTTTGAAAGCTTTTAATCCTCTGTCCCTCTTTAGAGGTCAAATTTCAAATTTTAGGATTTATTTGTTTGCTTGCAAAATTTAGATTTTCTTCAGGCTTAGTTATTTTTATGTTCAACCCCCCTTCTCCTTCCCCATATTTCCTGGAGTCCCATCTAAAAATTTAAGGCTTTCAATTTTATATGATTTCCACCAAATTTTAATTTTCTATCTCATCTAAAAATCATTTTTCTAATTATAACCCTCCACCCCTAATTCACGGAGCCTATTTTGAAATTTCCCGTTTTTAGACGGTTGTGATTATATGGGTAAATCTATCTACCTTCCTGATAAATTTCGGTTTTCAAGCTTATCTGAAAGTGGGGTTTCTTTTCCTGAAAGATATATATATATTATATATTTATATATACACATTGTTCTTCTTCTATTATGTTCAAATATTTATCTTGATAGAAGGTTTTCTCTAAAAAATACAGATTTAAAACAAAAATAAATGGTATGGAACTCCGAACGGACTTTCTCGCTCTGTTGTTTAAAAATGGAGATATTTACTCAAAATTCGTTATATAATATACACTAGTGAACCCGAGAACAAATTGCGCTATACATTCGTAAAACCTTTTTTGAGTCCCGGTTTTTATTTTTATAGTTATATTTTTAAAATTAACGTCTTCATTTGTATATTTAGACCAATAAAATATCGATAGTGGTCCCAAAGGGTCAACACTTGTATTAAAATTTTGACTTCCGGTTAAGATTTTCAGCATTTTATTAATTAAATAAACTAATTAAATCAATGTTAAGGTCACTACTAGTTTCACTAACCAATTTCATTTTTTAAATTGTTATTCGTAATATTATTAAATGATTAATATACGGTAATTAATATAAATACTTAAGACAATCACATTAAGTATTAAAGTGGGGAAAATAGGCATGAATGAAATTACCCTAATTTAAGTTGTGCGCCTCTCACCTTCTTGCACAAACCTTTTTAGGTTTAAATTTATTTTATCATTTTTATTATTACTATTTCAATGATTGATAATAAATTATGATCTTTAAAATAATTTATTTTTAAATAACGTTTTTTAAACAAAATCTTTGAATAATACCACACAAATAACGATTTAGTATGGCTTAGTGGTAAAATTTCTATTTAGAGTGAAAAATAAATAGCTACACTATAGAGTGGAGTTAAAGTTCGATTGTTCGAAATCTGAATAACTCCATTTATTTTGTCTAATTGATTGAATAGCTAAAAAACTACTATATAATAATCGTTATAATGTTTAAACTTATCTCCCTTTCAATAATCACTTTTTTTATATTCTTTTTATTTGCTTATAGTATATTTCAATACTAATCGCAAATTTCAAGTTATATCCTTCATTAGAGGATTATTCTCAAGTTTAGCGTTACACTAAAAAATTACTTAAGATTTATTCTCAAATTTTGAAGTATATTTATGTCAATATTTCTTGAGGTGGATACGCCCCCCCCCCCCTCAACTCGATCCCGATGAGAGCACCCACGTCCCTCCCCCCTCACGAAAATCCTGGATTCGCCCCTGTGTTGTACAAACATTTCCCCTAAGACGTTAAAGGAAAAACAAATCTGAAAGACTTGCTTATTGCTTACTCTACTGCATTGGGAATTATTGCTTTAAAATTACATATATCTCTTAACAACTGGAGCTAAAAAATTGTAATTATATTTTGCTAATATCTAAGAAACTATTGGGTTTTATAAAATATATTTCAATATAAAATATTTTTTTTTAACAAAATTTTAAATATAAATTAGTATCTCAAATAGTTGTGGAGATATAGAAATTTTTGTTTTTCTAATGAACCTTAAAATTCATTTTCTTGGGAAAACGAAAAAAGCCATTTTTTTATAATCTTAATCAACGCTTAGATACGAATTTTAATCAAAATCTTTATAGCCGATTTTGAGAAAATTGAGTATTTCTCTTTTCAGTAAATTGCTCTTAATTTTAGGGTTAAACAGACACAGACAGACGGTGTTACAAAAACCACTTTTTATGGTTCGGGGGTCATGAGACGTCGACATCCATTAAAATCTTGATTTCAAATTTTTTGACGATTACAAATACATTACTTCTCTACTGTAAGGTAGCGAGAAAGTAAAAATATTGATATTGGGTCCCCAAGGGTCAACACTTCCTATTAAAATGTCGAATTCCGGTTTAAAATTTTCGGCATTGTATTAGGGGTTGCACATCTTATGGTTATTGCATTCTATTAAATTCCTCATTAATTATAAATTTTGACCAATAAAATAGGTAATATTGACTATTGAATCTAAAATGATAGAGATAAATCATTGCTGTACAAACATTTCCCCTGAAGGTTTAACGTAAGAGAATATACAGTTTTTGAGAGACTTACTCATTTCTTACTCTATGGTATTAGAGAATTATTGCGTTAAAACTTAAGTAGTTTCTCTTAACAACTAAAGCTAAACAAAATTGTATTAATATATTTGTCAATATTTCTGAAACTGTTAGTTTTATAAAAATATTATATTTCATATAAAAGTTTTTTATTTTCAATAGTAGGTATTACAATTTTGCAATGATAAGTTATTTCTCAAAGTATTTCAAATATCTGTGGAGATGTGGAAATTTCCGCTTCTGTAAAGCACTCTAAAAGTAATGTTCATGGGGAAAATAAAATATCTAGTTTATTTATAATTTTAATCAACGTATAGATCCGAACTTTAATCAAAATCGTTAGAACCGATTTTGAGAAATTAAGTTTTTCTCTTTTCGATTTTTTATTATTATTATTATTATTATTATTATTATTATTATTATTATTATTATTATTAACACTTCGTCTTACTACCCACTCGGGTTATATGCACTGCTTTTTATTAAACTAATTTAATTTTGGGGTTAAAAAGACACACAGACAAACGGCATTGCAAATACCACTTTTTAGGGTAGTCGGGCTTCATGAGAACGTCACATCTATCATATTTCAAGGTTAGATATATTTTACTATGGTCTAAAAAAATACTACATACTTCATATATTACAAAATGTTATAATATATAATATCTGCGTATCGCTTGAAATTATTGGTTTTATAAAAATATGTTTCGATTAAAGTATTTGTATTATAAATAGATCTACATATTTGCAAATGTAATTAATTTCATATCTCAAATAGTTTCCGATATATGATAAAAAAAATGATGATTTACGCATCAGAACGGAGCCCTTAAAGTCATTTTGCCGAAATATTGAGAGTAGCCTTTTTTTTTAAAAATATTTATAAATGTTTTGAAATGAAAGTTAATCAAAATCCTTCAAGCCGATTTTGAGAAAATCGACTCCATCTCTTTTCTAAATACCCTTAACATTTGAATAACTCACCCTTAGAATATTTAGGATTATATATCCAATTCCAAAAACCCCTTGGTGCAACCCTATGAAAATTCTAGATACCAGGCTTAACCCGATCGGTAAAATAGTTTAGGCTCTAGTCGGAGGTACAGACAGACAGACAGACAGGAAATTCAAAAACCACTTTTCCGAATTCGTGGGGTCGAGATTCATCAAAATCTCGAGTTCGATTTTTGACGATCACAAAACTTTCTCTACCTGTAAGATAGCGAGAAAGTAAAAAATTAAATACTTTTTTCTAAAAACTAACCTAAAATTAATAATACTACTTCAGCCTATACACATGCATCCCTCTAAGCACTTGTCTCGGGCTGTAGATCAATAGGACAAACCCATCGGCCATGTTCGGCTCATTTCGGTTGAGTTCGTTGTTTTAATCGTTAGATGCTTTCAGCTGTATCTTACTGTCACATTGACTATATAGCTACCATGAGTGCAATTAAATACTAAGAAGTATATTTATCAATGGACCAATATATTTACAGCACCTAACAATTCGATTTCATTGATTAAATTTTATGTACACAAAATATTACTGTATTTATGTATACGACCAAGTATTGTTTTGCAATATTTATTTATAAAAAGAGAGGAAAAATCACCCCGCTGCTGGTTTGGTTCACTGTTTGACCGCTAGGCAGCAGGCTCATTGTTTAATCCTGTGTCCTGACGGAAACGCAACCGGCAGTGTAATCTAACGATTTTTTTTATATATATAAATTCACGTGTTTTAGAGATACAAACATATTTCAAAATTTAAAAATGAACTAAATAATACATTGACCCCGCCTTAAAATGTAAATAAATATTTTTAGAGATGTTGATTGAAATGGATCTAATAATCTAGAAACTAATTATACTTCCAGATCAATTGTTTTCTATCCGGATTGCTTTGTTTACCGACAAGTGCACGAGACAACAAAAGCGCGTCTAAAACTATTTTTGTCACTGTTGGGAAAAATAAAAATTTTATTAAACTTATGTCATGTCGTTTGAAAGTAAAATTTAAAAAAAATCATCGTTTCTTGAAATTTATATTATTATAAATAAGAATTAAAAATAGATAAAAACGTGATCAAGTTATACAGTCGCTAATTTGATACACACATTATGTTAACAAGGTAAGTTGAGTTATTTTAACGTGTTTTAGTTTACCTAATCCAATCTGATTGTATTATTTTAGAAATTACCATCCTACATCGATGAGATTAAAGTTGAACAATACATAAACACTTATATTTAAATGTGTGTTTGCAACGTGCTGTAAATGCTTATATTTTGACTTGACAGTTTCTATTTATTATTTCATTTAATAACTAAAGTGTATTATTTGTAACGTATAGTTAGGTGTAGAAAGTAGTAGTAGAAGTAGTTCAGAGGCCAATTCCCAAACAGATTTTGACATAGAAGTATGCTTTTATGTTTGACTTAATAGAACAGTAAATTGGTAAATACAAAAATTAGTGAATAATAAAAACAACATAAAAACGCCCCTCTAACCTATTCTTAATATATACCCCTTCTCTGAAATTTGGTAAAGTTCTGTCTTGTTTTTATATACCCTGTCTTACCAAACGTAAATGTTTCTTGTTGTAATAGTGTTAACACATAAGCTTAAAAAAATTACTATCAATACAGTTACATCAAGTTTTATTATAGCTACAATCAAGGTATTGCTGCTTACACATCGCATTAGTTTAATTGTTGTATCGATAGTATAATTATAGTTATAGCTACCAAGGGCGTATGATGGGGGGTTTGAGGGCACCGGGCTCCCCTTGTAATTTAATGAAGCTGCCTGGGAGTCCTTATACAAGTATAAAATCTTTAATTGGCTAAAGCTATAGTAAAATTTTCTAGCGAACCCCCCCTAGAAAAACTTAAAGCCCTTGCTAACTACTATACTGTGGGGTATTATAACTAAAAGTATTGCGATTGCATATATATACTTTTGGACTAAATTTACCATATGAAGTGGCTAACCTCTAAAATTTTCACTACACTTTTCAAATTCACTATTTTCATCTTATACACCCGTTTCTTCTGATATATTTTCCACTCTATAACTATATAGCCTAAATTATTAACAAAGAAAAAAGTTATTTTCGTGAAATTCATAATTTACTAAATATAATAAGGATCTAATTTTGAAATTACTATTAAATTATTTAAAGTAGTAATAAGTCAATATTTACTCCCATTTTAGTACCCGTTAAATTAAAACAAATTTCAATACTCTATATATTAAAAATATAAGAAAGTTTAAAAAATATGGTCGCTCACAATATAATATAGAATCTACGTTTACACTTTTTTTTCATTAAATTTTCATCAACATTTCATAGCTCAATCCCATTTATTGACTAAGCACAATATTGTACGCAATTTATTATCTATTAAATTTACTAAAGGATTATTCAATAGCAAAAAATTGTGAAACTTCTGAGAGTTTACGCCACTACTTTTAATACACACATCCATAAATAATTAATTTGGTACACTTATTTCTATCAAAGAATAAATAAATTGTATGACACAACCGAAAAAACTTTCTAATATTGTGTATCATAGAAACAAAGAAATTTTTCAGAAATATGTGTACATTAAACTACCCTTATGTCAATTTCCCTCATGGAAACAAACACATAATCTTGTTAAATCAAAATACACATTCTTTATATATACATCCTCCTAAGTTAATAAAATATTTTTAACAACATTTAAACTTGCAAAAAATAAGTTATCTGTAAAGTACCGTGAAATTTGTAATTTGTAAAGATAAATAACCTATTTTTATCTATCATGAAAGACTATTCCCAGATACCCATTTTAAACTCAATATTCAAGGTCAATTTCAAATATCTTAGTATTTCTATAATTTGTCTTAAGTAAACTACCCTTAAGTTAATAAATTTTCTAAAAATAAAAATATTTTAATATTTATAATATAAAATAGTTCCCGACACCAATTTTGAATAAAATCCTTGAGCTATTTAATTTTTACAAACATTGGTCATCAGTATATAAGGCCCAATATTTTTTTTAGAAAAACAAATATATATATAAATATATATATTAATATATATATATATATATATTTGTAATGTAAGAAACTGAACAGATCTCCATTTTAAATGGAATCATTAGAGCCATTTTTTAAAATATTCAAACTAAAAAAAAAGAATTAATAAGTTATCATTAAACGAATCTTACTCCAAAAAACTAATATACAGTTTTTATAATGTCCACCATGCACAAGATACCCATTTAGAACCAAATCATTAAAATAATTTCTAAATTGTTTCACGTTTTTAAAAAATCAGTGATCAGTTAAAACTACCTATAAACAAATTTTTAACCCAAAAAAAGTATGAATTGTTATTTTTAATACTAAATAGTCCCCAGATATACATTTTAAACAAAACAGAGCCATTCTCCAAATATTTCTAATTCAAAAAAATGACCTATCAGTAAACTACCCTTCAAAATTTTTTTGCCCCAAACCAATGATACACTGTTATTTGTCTTGTCAAATAAATCTTAGATATATATTTTGAACCAAATCGTTACAGGCATTTTCGAAATTTTGTAATTAAAAAAAATTACTTCATGAAACTACTCTTAATTTTAGAGCTAGGGTTTAAAAAGGCCTGAGATAACCCAGTAAAATGTAAATATTCAATTTGAACAAAATCAATTTAATGGGTTTGGATCCTTGACCAAGGACAGACAAGCAGACAGAATTGTGAAACCAACTTGTCTTGTTTATATACTACGTAAAGATTAGTTATAATTTCGAGATTTATTTTTTCACGATTACAAAACTTTCTCTTGAAATGAGAAATAAAAAATAATAATATTTTTCAAATTTTCAAATTTTTTTAGTTTTGACTTTTTTTATCTATTCGTACTAAATTCTTTATTATTTT
Organism: Timema podura; assembly: GCA_033556935.1. Taxonomy (NCBI): domain Eukaryota; kingdom Metazoa; phylum Arthropoda; class Insecta; order Phasmatodea; family Timematidae; genus Timema; species Timema podura. The sequence continues at coordinate 37,064,540 of JAVRXN010000010.1, forward strand.
CTATGCTGAATACTTAGAACAGTGTAAAAATATAATATTTTTTTGAAAATATTTATCATAAAAATTATTAAAATGATTAAAATTATTATTATTATAATAAAAATTAATTTCGAAGAAATTAAATTTTCGAAACATATGAAATCTACCATACATTGTACCCTGAGTGTAATACTACTACTACTACTACTACTACTACTACTACTACTACTACTACTACTACTACTACTACTACTACTACTACTACTACTACTACTACTACTACTAACAAATAATAATAATAATAATAATAATAATAATAATAATAACCTTTATCTGGTGTTGAATACAACCTACACTATTACATTTATTGAAAAACAAACAAATTTTAACAAATGAATATTCAAATAAGTATATAACCATTCGCACACTCATTCACACACTCATTTAAAGCTCAAGTAGTTTCAAGAACTCAGTTTAGCTTATTATTATTATTATTATTATTAGCACCGCGTCTTACTACCCGTTCGGGTTATACGCACTTACGCTAATGTGTAATGATAGGGTGATTGTGAGATGAAATGGAGGACCTACAGTTTAACGTGGAATCCGAACCACGGTGGAGGCCTGGCATTCCTCACATTCACAAGTTGTGACTAATACACATCTTGTCAGAGGTGAAGGAAGGGTTTGGCAATCGGATAAATCTGTGCCGGGACCGAGGATTAGCTTATTAGACAAGATACATTGCGTGACCGCATGCTTGAAGGGAATTTTGTATGTTAGGTGACGAGTCGTTATCTGGTTTGTTCCAAGCCTGCGATGCCAGGACATTAAAAGAACGAGCATATGTTTGAGATCTATGTATGGGAATATACATCTGTAGAGTGCAATCTGATCTAGTAGCACGGGTGTGTTTATCCTTCAGAAATAGGAACCGTGAGGAGAGGTATTGTGGCTGATATGATGATAATATTTGGTGAAGCAATACTAATAAGTTTAGCCTTCGCCTTTCATTTATTCTTAACTAACTTAGTTTATTAAAATACTTAGAAATATGGTCATGCCGTTTTAAGTCAAATATGTATTGAACACTTGTGTTTTGTAGTCGTTTTAGTCGTTTTACTAGATCGTCTTTTAAGTCATTGTATACTACGTCGCAGTAGTCAAAGTGTTGCATTATTGAGCTCTGAACAAGGATAATTCTCATATTTTTTGGGAGAAAATTCTTCAACCTTCTCAGTGAATGTAGGCAGGCATACACTTTCTTGTAAATCGAAGTTACCTGATCTGTCCAATTAAGATTTTAATAAATAATCACACCAAGGTTTTTACGTTTTAGTCGTCTTTGTAAGTTGTATTGTGGTTACTCCTAATCGTATGTCAGTCAGCAGGGAACGGTCCACATTCATTAGTAATCTGTGTGTTCCTATAAAAATGGCTTGAGTTTTATCAGGGTTCAACTTCGGCCATTTATTTTGGACCAATCATTTATATAGAGTGGTTTGAAAATCACTCCCCACTCTATTACATTTATATTTTTGTGGCTTATGTACGACATAAAAATAGCGTTTTCATACTTCTGGTTTATACTTAAGATGTTGTAGCAACTTTCTGAAATATTGGTGTGCTCACTAAAATACCGACTTTTTTAAATTGCTTACAAATTTTGTTGTAGCTAATATAAGAGCTGAAATTCACAACAACACTATTTTGTTGATCCAAAAAAAAAAGTATATTTTATAAATATTTTTACTAATATATCTTTTGTTGTAATTTTTTATTACCTAAACATCACTGTTATCGTCAAAAAAATTTAACTCGAGATTTTGATTGGTGTCAACGTGTCATGACTCCCCGAACCCTAAAAAGTGGTTTTCGCAATGTCTTCTGTCTGTCCATCTGTCTGTCAGTGTGTACCTCGGGCTATAATCTAAACTATTTTACCGATTGGGATAAAACTTGGTATCTAGGGTTTTCATAGGTTTACCCCGAGGAATTATTGGAATTGGATATCCAACCCTAAAATTAAGGGTAGTTACCTTAAGGGCGGAAAGATAAAAAAAAATCGATTTTATTAAAATTGGCTTTAATAATTTTGATTAAATTTCATTTATAAGCTTTGATCAATATTACAAACCAAATGGCTACTCTCAACTTTTATTCAAAATGACTTTAAGGGTTCCGGTCTGAATCGTAAATTCTAGTTTTTAATTGTATATCCGTAAGTCTTTGAGTTATGAAATTACTTATCATTGCATACATGTGGATCTATTTATAATAAACATATTTTAGTTGAAATATATTTTTATAAATCCAAAAGATTTCAAGCTATACACAAATACATATTTCTTTTAACTTTGCCAACACTTTAAGTAAAGTATTACGACCGTCAAAAAAAAATCTAGCAGCAAGATGTTGATGGATGTCGACGTTTCATGACCCCCCGAAACCTAGAAAGTGGTTTTTGCAACGCCGTCTCTCTAAACCCTAAAATTAATAGCAGTTTACTAAAGGGTGAAAAGAGAAAAATTCCATTTTCTCAAAATCGGCCAAAACGATTCTACCTCTTTCATTTTAGAATCAATAGTCAATAATTACCTATTTAATTAGTCAAAATTTATAAAAGAGAAATTTAATGGCAATGCAATAACCATAAGATATCCTCTAGTAAAATGACGAAAATTTTAAGTGGAATCAATATTTTAATACGAAGTGTTGACCCTTGGGGACCCAATATCGATATTTTGTATTGATCCAAATATACAAATGAAGACGTTAATTCTAAAAGAATAAAATTATGAAATTTTAAACCATTAATAAAAAAGTTCTACGTATGTCTAGCGTAATTTGTTCTCGGGTTTGCTAGTGTATGCTTTTATTACGAATTTTGAGTAAATATTTCCATTTCTAAAAAATAGAGTGAAAAAGTTCGTGCGGGGTTCCGTACCATTTATTTATTTTTCTTATGTATGTATTTGTGTGTATGTGTGTTTTATAGAGCATATATAAAATGTGTGTGATTGTATGCAGTATATTTTAAGATTATTAATTTTTTGTGTACTAGCTGCCTAGATACTCACGAAAATAGTTTATCAATTTTTGATATTTTGATTAATTTTTTTCATACATCCCTTGGACTTTGAATTAAAAAATTCTACTGTATATTTGATCTAGCAGAAATTGATCTACTAGTCACAAATAAGTTTTCAATAAGTTACAAAGCTTTTTTTTGTGTGTGTGGCTAGCGTATCAACTCACTAAAGCTAAATGATTAAGGATATTTTTGGCTATAATAAAAGTTGTATTACATATAACGTGTTTTATTACACTATAAAAACTATGTTAGTAATTTAAAAAGAAACCAGCTACCACCAAAATAATGTTATATTTACATGCGATTTTCATATTTATTGTTTATCATTTAAAATCTTACAGTAAAAAAGTAAGTCAGTTCAGTGGTAACATTAATATCATTAAATTCATAAATTTTGTTAAAAAATATCAAACCATAATAACTTTTTCCAGGAAAATGACTTAGAAGGTACTTTACAAAAGGGAAACCATCAGGCAACATTTATCAATACAATAATATAAAACTAGACCGCCTCTTGGTATAGTGGTCACCTTTCTGTACTATCAGATGTCGTGTTCAATTCCGGGCAGTACCATAGTTATTATCACTGCACTAGCACCTAAGGTCACCATAGTCTTGTTTAATTAGGCTAAAATCAGATTGAATAATTCTACTGGCACTACATAATTATCACATTCATCCCTTAGGAACGAAGTAACCGCACCTACATGGTGTCCCAACCTCAGAATACGGTTACATATCCGCCCCTGCCAGTAGGCTAGAAGACCAAGAATGTCCAGCCGACAAAGCTTATAAAGAATAATATAATAATAATATAAAAAATAATAATAATAATAATAATAATAATAATAATTTGACAGCAAATATCTCAGGGAATATAGTTGACAAATATTAACGTTGGTTAAAGTATTTTTATTGAAAATAATTTTAAACTTTATTGATTTATTATAGAACTACTTTTAATCATCCTATAAAACACAACTATACCATGTGAAAAACTATACATGATCACATCTATTCCAGTTAAAATTAAAATAAACAACTAAACTGTCTAAATAACTAGATACTAGTTTTATGGTTTTATAGTAAAACACAGAAGTTTATATTCTACGTTTTATTATTGTAGGGGAAATAAATATAAACTATTTAAAAAATAATAAAATCCATCACGCCACTCTTTTGATTTTTTAATATAAATCACAACACCCCTACCGAAATACCGGCTTCATAAAACTAGACCCAAAATTAAAATCTTATTTAGAAAGCAAAGTTTTTTCATTTTTACTACAGGCATTAAATAAAGATAACAGGTCATTTAACCAAAACTAAAAATAAAATAAACAAATTTGTTTTCATTTAAAACTTTAATGCACACGTAAAGAACATTGTTGTTAATGTGAGGGGTAATGGTGCATTTTCATCACGAGTTGAGTAATCCTATTTGTAAAAGAAAAAAAGCAAAACTCAGATAATTTTTGACATCTAGTAAAGTTGGAAAATTTGTTTAACATAGATACGTGTAATAAAACGGGAGTATGGTGCATATTGCATCTTCAGATAATTTGGAGTAATGTGGAACATATTTTATCCGAAATTCCTCCATGCATGACGCTACCTACATAATCATAATACAGGTGATAAATGTCATTGCCTATGCCACAAACATAGTCTATGAATGTAGTTTTGAAACAAGATACAAATAAAAAATTCCTTAGAAAATCATGACAATAAATTTTAAACTTTATATTTGGATGATATTTCTTCTTCCTTCCAAAAAATGAGGTATCTTCATGCCCTCCTTAAAATTCCCTCCTGCCCCTTCCCACGTTTCCCCCATTTGGGAATCATTCCATTAGAGCATCACTTCATAGAACAATCAGTCACCGAACACCACTAGATCAACACTATTTAGCAATGAGTATGAGTAATTAGTTATTACACACTAGACCAACGCCAACATAGCTATGAGCATGATTCATCAGATCGATGCAAAATTCAAGATAGTAGGGGTAGTAAGGGCTTCAACACCCGTCCCCTTTTCTCAGATAGCCATAAACTTGACAGCAATTACTAACTAATTATTTGATGTATTTAAAAAATCAATATAAAGGTACATAAAATGTATTTAAAAAGTAGCCACTATTCTTAAAGAAAGTATCCAAATAGTTTTTAGAGGAATTAATTGATTTATATATTATAATATTAACTAATATTTATAAATGTTCTCCTCAAAATTTTAGTCTAGCTATGGCTTGGCGACAGAAATATTAGACAGCCACCTTTTATGTTGATTTTGAGTCATCCTATAGCTACACTCTAAACAACTACAAATATAGCGATGAATCATCTCACCATTATACACTGTATTACCATTCTATAGCCAATGTGGTGGTGCTGGTCTATTGTGTAACTATCTGATGACTCATACTCATGATGCTAAGCATGTTTAGATTTTAACACATTTGTATTGTCTGATGAATATATATTTCATGTTCCAATTTTGCTTATCTTAAGAACTTTCTAAACTCTTTATATAATCACTTTATATTTGTACATTTTGGTATATTTCAAATAGTTTCGTTCCAATTTTTCAAATGCTGATTTAGTACTTTAAGCTTGTTTCTACTTATTTTCAATAGGCTACATCCCAAAGATGATGACTTAACAGACACTTTGACTTAACACACTATACCAAACATAATGTAATAATATAATATCATGATACATTAGATATATGCACCCCATAGCTATAATTGTGAGTCATCAGATAAATACTACATATTGTACAACCATCACATACCTGCAAGTCATTATATTACTGTGCGCTAGCCAACTACGAGTCATTTGATCACTATACACTAAAAGCCACCATATGTATATATATATATACATAACATCATGTTTATAAAATAAAGTAGACCTAAATATGTCTTAGAAACACACTGTACCTATACCAAAATGGTTTAAATAGATCTTCAAAATACAAATAGCAACCAAATTTGACTTAAGTCTACTTAAGAATCAGATAACTGAAGCTATTATTTATGCTTTTTAGTGAGGAATTCTCCATCTAGATATCATATTCTGAAAATTGAAAAATGACACCTGGACACGGGAATCAAACTCGGGACCTTTGACTTAGTACGCAAATGTTCTAACCATTGAGCTATTCAGGAATCGTCCCATGTTCAGGCTCATTCTTCACTCATATTTTAAGGCAGAGTCTATGATGGACGTGCAGAAATCGTCGGCTACAGGTGTCATTTTTCAATTTTCAGAATATGATATCTAGATGGAGAATTCCTCACTAAAAAGCTTAAATAAAAGCTTCGGCTATTTGATTCTTAAATATGCAATCCCTTACAATTACATTAAACCAACTACCGAATCGCAAGATGGCTGCGTTATCTGATAGCTCGTGATCTTAATAAAATCACACATTTGTAGCCGATGATTTCCACACGTCTATTATAGACTCTGCCTTAAAATATGATTGAAGAATGACCCTGGTCACGGGACGATTCCTGGATAGCTCAGTGGTAGGAGCATTGACATACTAAGCCAAAGGTCCCGGGTTCGATTCCCGTGTCCAGGTGTCATTTGTCAATTTTCAGAATCTGAAGTTTACTTACTAAATTAAAATAAATATTTGATTAAATCTAAAATAAAAACTTGGTTACCACTAAGAAAATTTGGTTGAAATATAAATACTATGTTAAAATAAATAGGTGAATATATCCAAGAAATCTAATCAACAGTAATAAAATGGATATAAAACCTTATGGGCATAGGTAAATAAATTTTAGTAACCTAACGGTAATAATTAACAAAATAGTGGTTTAATTTACTGAACGTGTGTGAGTAAAAATTTAAAGCCTATCTAACGTGCAAAACTAATAGGTGTAAATTTTTTTTACTGAAAATACATTCAAAATACATACATAGATACATTTAAGAAACTTTTCTATACATCTAAATAAAATGGGTTGAAAGCTATTGGACATAGATGAATATATCTTAAATTCCTAGTGAACATTATTAATGGGACTGAATGTTATTCAAAACACGTCTTCAAATTATTTCTGGAAAAAAAAATTAAATTAGTTTAATAAATCTACTATTAAAAAACCAAATAGAGGTGAAAGTGAGATAAAATAGGTAAATAGTTCTAAAATCCCTATTAATATGTTAAAATTGGGACTGATATAAATAAAATAGCTAAATTTAAAATATATATGAACAAGAGTCAAATGATCCTGGAAATTACTAAAAATAAATAAATAATTCTAAGAAATCTACTGAACCTGAGTAAAAAGGAACTGGAATATAATGCGAATAGAAAAATTAATTTTAAACATATAGTTAAAATGTAAAAAATAAACATATGTACTCTACTATGAATAGACAACTATTGCGCATTTAAAAAAAGTTTGAACAGGTCCATTTGTGTTATTGTTAAAAATAGCATACATTTCATTGATTTCAAAATAAAGTTAAAACTGTAAGTGTATCATGGCTAACAAAATAAACTCTACTTATTTAAATTTAGTGAAAGTTTTCAACACTATTATCTAATGATATTCACGAAACACTAGTTCAGCACCACTAATCCTTTAGCAGTACTATTTTAGCCCCAGATCTAATACTAATTTGGCCCCATAGATCGTGAGAATTTGGTTCCATAAGCCAACAAACTTCCCTTTATATTTTACACAAAGGACTGTCAACATAGTTAGGTTAGGTTAGGTTAGGATTGGCTAGGAATTACTTATAATGAAAGAGACAAACACAAAATAGCATATGAGAGCGAAATAGTACACCAACATGGAGTCAAACTCCAATAACCTACCTTCTCAACCACTCTTAACATGGCTTAATACGTATGCAGCCGTGGTCTTTACGTACTGAAAGGATTGAACACTGTAAAACTTATTTAAAGTGTACAACTTCATTAGTTTAAAATTCTTAAATCTAAACGTTATCGTCCAGTATTAAAAAAATCTTAGAGTCATAGTTGGTTATACTTGAGTTCCAAAATGATCCATTGGACATTATTTACAACTAAATCTAACATCTCCCAAAAATTATTTATTGAACTAATATGATATGCGTATTGCCCTTGAAATGTATGAGGGTTGGGACCAATGAATTAGTTTCACTATGGCCGAACTTTCACTATAACAGAGTCCACTAAAACCAGATTTGACTATTTGGGTTATACAACGTTGGAATGGATGTCTTACACAGTTGTGGATTTGACTATACACGATTGTAGAGTAAAGCTGGCGTCACACTGGACCGAAGATAGATCACGTATTTTCTGCGACAGATCTTTCGCCACACAGTAGAATGGACAGAAAGCATTCATATTATTCATTTATCAGACATTGTGCCAAGAGTTCGTTGGTGTGGTGCCTCCCACTTGAAAACACGTAATTGCAACCTGATCGATTCTCCGACCAATGGATTATCGGCTGGCCGAAACAGCAAAATACGCTCATGTCAGCGTTTTTAACGCTAGATGCATCTTCCGTCCAATGTGGAACAATATAGGGTTTTATATCGAAAGAAATGTACTAGCGTTCCATCACCGAAAATACACCAGCGTATCTTCGGTCCAGTGTGGCGCTGGCCTTATAGATAAAGTGTACACGCATTGAGTGAGTAAGAAAAGTGGTAAACTATTTAGACAAAGAAAAATCACTAGAGTACACCCAACCGGAATTCCAGAAAGGATTTTAGGAATTTTAAATTATTTGGAGAATGTGGTTGTTCAATTTGATGTACTGTACTGTACGTGTTGTACGTGAATGTTTATCTCAATTCAAGCCTGCAAGAGTTAGGCTTAGGATTTTCATTGCGTACAGATACACTTTTTTAGTGTCCATTTGTAAAGTGCGTATTTGATTTATTAATGTCCATAATTATTTACAAAGTCTTCTTTCATATTTTTGAGCATTTTTATAAATAAGCAAATTTTTAGAATGTTTAGTGTTATTTTACAGGTTCTCTTCAATTAATTATTTTTCAGTCATCAAAGTCCAATCATTGATGTTTTCTTATTCGAAAGTCGAACAGTTGCTAAGTATGATCAATTGTATTTTCAAAGAAACAAAAAATAATATTTGAAGAGAAAAATCGTTCCACAACAAACATTATTCTTAAAAATAGGTTTTCTTATTTCTTTAGATAACTATTTTTAAGGCCTGCATATCTTCGTATAATTCCATTTCACACTAAATTTCAACAATGCTTTTACAGTTGTCAATGTTATTGTAACACACTTTTCCCATGTTAGCTCACTCCATTCTCAAAATAAGTACAAATATACGGTCAATTGTGCTCCATTTTTACAGTATAAACTTTCCCGCTTTGCTCCAATGGACTCTTCCCCTCAATACGTGCTACCAAACAATCCGCCCCGCTGCAGTGAAAAGCATTTTTAAAATCTTTGTAATAAGCGTAATTTTATGGCACAAAAGCTGAATTTCGGAAACTTATGAGCACAAATAGAGCATACTCGAATGGCATGGACAAATTTTGATTTCAAAAATTTGGTGGGCCAACTTGAACATCAAGCTGGTTTTCTACATTAAAATCACTGCCAAGGGCGTAATTTATTGGCACCAAAGCTGAACTTCGGGCCCATTGAGCACAAGCGGAGCACAAACGAATTGCATTGACATATTTTAAGCCTAAGCAGCAATGAAGGCGTACGAGGGAAATGAAAAGTGAAATAGGTTCCCTTTGATTTCCTCACAGCCTAAAGGTAATATTGCATATCAGTCTGCCAAGCCCACCGAAATATATATAAAAACTGATCCTACAATCGACACCTTAACTCCATCACAGGGACTGGTTGTATATTGAATGCTATTACTAGTATCGTTCATAGCCCTGCCACTTTCATATTTGTCAGAGCTATAAATGAGACTGAGACAGATCGATGAACGTAGCAACTCCCTAGCCCATACTAGAAGATATTATGCATCGTAAACACCATATCTGACCAAAGAAGGATCTGGGATAAATATATTTCGTTGTGTCAATCATTTAATTATACTTTTAAATTCTAAGACTGTGTAGCTTTATATGACTCTGGTTTGACGCCTGATGACGCATAAAAGAACTACATATTTGGAAAAAAAAAATTTCATTCTTATTTCTATATTTTTTTAGCGCCATTTCTTACTATACGTTCGGCTTGCCCCCTCTTACCATACGGATGTTATCTTTCTTGGTGATAAGGTATTATTTGGAATTTACATGGTTTCTACTGATCTTGTATATAGATTACGGGGTACGACACCCTAACTCAGTCGGTAGAGTGACTGCCTATTGATCTAAAGGTCCTGGATTCGAGATTCCTGGCATGGCCAGAAAATGTATCATTTGTGAAATGTGGGTTTCGCCTTACAAATGATGAATTAACGGTCGGGAGCTGGTTGTTGTGTCTCTTCTGGATTTATATTATTTTATAAGTCGTGTATTGATATGATAATTAATATAATAATAATAATAATAATAATAATAATAAAATAATAAAAATAATAAAAAAATAATAATAATATGTTAATTGTTTGAAGAGTGTCTTAGTTTATTTTTTTCTGCAAAAATTATATACAATCTTACTATATTTAATAGGTCTTCGAGTTATCTCTTTATTCTTAGCTCTACAATGTATGGATATAATCAGTCCAGAAAGTGCACGTTAAATACCTCAATAAAAAAACACATAGGTTAAGGTTTTATCTTAGTTTTCTATGGACTTTTAAGTCCGGTTTTCAAAGTAATAGCCTTATTTGAACTATATAAACGTTGCTATAGATCTACTTTCACGTATTATTACATCAAGTTATGTGATCTGCAGTTTGTATTGTTGTTAGATATTATCAATAGACCTACCTGTAAAATAACTCTAACAGGCATAATATAGTAAAATGCCATCAATGTTGACCGCAAAACAGCATGTATTTTTTCCCCCTAAAAAGGTTCTTCATATTATAAAGGCGTTGTAGTTCATGCAGTTTGAATCACTGCCTTCTATTTTATTTTATCTGATTTCTTTCCCATATTACAATCGAGTGGCTGCATGCCATTTTGATGGGAATCTCAATTGAGTTATTTATTTTGGAAGTATTTTTCCAATGTGATTTTTTTTAAAGGTTGACGATTTCATTGATGTAATGTCTCGAAGGTTTTGCATTATTATAAGCTGACACTTTTATGAACGTTCATAAAAAATATATTTTAGGATGCTAATTATATACTAAGTGTACATTTTAATGATGCAAAAAATTGAAGGAGGAAAAATGTTTTCAAAAATAGCTCGTTGATTGCTTAGGAATGGTCATGTTTTACTTTTAACATTGACTACTGATGTGCACAAGAATATTAATGGTTAATTTAAGGAAAGTAAAAAGTCAATTAGCTTAGAGCCAATGCACCCATATTTGCGTGGGCTTAGACAGAACGCTAGATATAACTGAATTAAAAATAGCAGACTAAAGTGATGCGGCACTGTTTTCATTTTACTGATTATTTTTGTTGATTCAATATAGGCCTAAACTTTGCAATGTGTGAACAACGGACCATTTTAGACAAACCGGCCGATGCCCCGATGAACCTATTCATCTCTGCTGAACCCACTTTAGCAAAACGTAATGGATGGCAAGTTGAATACGAGAAGACTCTAAATTATTAGTCCAACAAGTCGGGGAAACTCAATTATATATAGTTCATTTTTCTGACCCACTTATTTCGAACAATAGGTTAACAAAGTAATATAAAAATTAATGTAATTTGCGATAGACCAACAGTGACTCAAGCATTAAATTTAGCTAACATATCTTCTAGCAGCGTGGGTTGAAATCATTTGCAGTATGTTTGCAGACGGAATGCTATCCAGAAAAAAATAAAAAAGTTTGTGTATTCGCAAGGTTTTTTTTTTAATAATATTTTTTGGGCGTCCTTCTGTGGGTCTAGACTGTAGGCAGACAAGGCTTATTAGGCCATCGTCTTTCTGGTCGTCAGCAAAAAGAAAAAACAAACAAAAAAAACACTCCGTACAAGGTCAATGCCAACCGCCAGGCTTGTTCTATGTTTGGATCTCAAAGATTCGTGGACCTCACTTTTAGTCAGCGTAGTTGAACCGGCTGTCCTATCTAGTTTACTATTAGTGAGAAAACATTGTTATCTTGAATAAGCTGTACAAACCAAACTGAACATACTTTCTCATGGCATTATTTTAGCGTGAGTTCTCTTTCCGCTCTCCATGACTTACTTATTCTTTTCTTTCATCCACCACATTTTACTACACGTCCTGGCTATACATTTGCTAATGGTGTAGGGATAATTTACAGGCAATGTACCACAATTTTAGTGGATGACGAGAGTTACATTAAGGAAAAAAAACCCTTCATACACCCAACTCGGATTCGAAACCTGACCTCTTTTTCACCAGAAATTCAGACTAGATGAGCTTGATATATAGACCGTGTAGTCAGTTTTATGTTTGTTGCCTTAGGTAAACTACTATTAAATTGCATATTTCTGGATTCATATTTATAACGAGTTAGAGAAAAAATTCTTCAAATACCAATTTAAATTAAAGCAGCTAAGCCATTTAGCTTTTGATAAGTAAATATACATAATACATACATACATACATACATACATACATACATACATACATACATATACATACATACATACATACATACATACATACATACATACATACATACATACTACATACATACACATACACACATACATACATACAACATACATGCATATATACATAGATAGATAGATACATACATATATACATACATACATATACACATATATATATACATACATATACACATACATCCATACATACACACATACATACATAGATAGATATATAGATACATACATATATATACATAGATATAGGCCTATACACATACATACATACATACATACATACAAACATACATGCATATATACATAGATAGATACATACATATATACATAGATATAGGCCTATACACATGCATACACAGATAAGTACATACATACACACACATACATACAAACATACATGCATATATACATAGATAGATAGATACATACATATATTTACATACATATACACATACATCCACACATACACACATACATACATAGATATATAGATACATGTATATACATAGATATAGGCCTATACACATACATACACAGATAAGTACATACATACAAAAACATCTTTTTCTAAACTGGATTCACATGAAAATTACACTTACTTTAAAATCCCCCAGATCTAATGTCAATAAGTAGCACATTACTTTCTCTATACTCTTCTGGCTAGTTCTCCTACATATTAACTTAGTCGGTAGCGTGTCTGTCTACTGTGTTAAGAATCCCAGGTTCTATTCCCGGCGTGGCAGAAAAAATTATCATTTGTGAACTTTATATTTCATCTTTCACAGTGATGAATTAACGGCCGGGAGTTAGATGTTGTGTTTGTTCTATATTTAAGTTAGTTTTTAAGTCGTGTGGTGATATTTTCAGTTGGTTCAGAAAGTGCACGTTAAATACCTCAAACAAATGAGAATATAGGCTAATTTATACATAATAAGGAAAAATCTATCTCAAAATTGAAAAGATAGACTAAGCCCACGTTTAATTTGTCGTTGTGTTTGAAGGTATCGTTTTTTAATGTTTTTTTTACCTTTAATGTTATATTTTTTATATGCGAATACTCATTCTAGATAAATATCTTGTGAATATTAAAAAACTTAACTATTCAAAGTATAGGATATATTTACTCAAGGTTTTAAAAACAAGAAAGAAGGTCTTCTTAAAACGATCTAAATGGTTTTGATTATAGTGTACAGTACAGTCAGTACTTCATTAAAAGAAAGCGGGTTAAAAAATTCATTAGTGTCCGTTTTTCTTAGAAAAGAATTGCATTCATATACTACAAACTTTTATAAAGCAAATATTTAAGCTAAAAATTATTTTTAGGAATTTTCTCGTGTTGTAGGGAAAATTATTCTTTCATGTTCATGTGTACACGACCATCAAAGTATAATTTTTGTGTAAACATATGTATACAGGATGTTAAATAAATAGAGTTCAGAACGTTAGAATCTTGTAATACTTATTAAAATAAGTAAAAAGTCTCAGTGAACCTAAGTCCGCAAACAAACTCACACAGAGGTACATGCAATTTTGTCTTTCGGTAATCAAACAAATAAGGCTAAAAACCAAATGTTATTTGGGTTTACCTAACACAAAATTATTATTTTATAACCAATAAAAGTGTTTTAAATGCTGTACTTCCATTTCCACACAAGTTTCACGTCTTAGAATCAGACTGTGGCGTTTACTTTGGAAAAAAATAATCTTGGATTCAATCGAATCGTCTTACAACCGTTTACAACTCGCTGTTGTAAGTCCGATCAATGAATTATTGAGTACGAATACACTAAACTTTTTAATTATCCCATACAAAAAAGGTCCAAAGAAGTAACTTGAGGGATTAGGGATAGGTGTGGGGAGGGGGGGGTGCAGGGTATGTGACTAGACCTCCTCGACCTATCGATTACATCCAGACACATGCTTACCTGTCCCCTCTGATATTAACCCCTTGGACTTTTTTGTATGAAATATTCAAAGAGTTTACTGTATTCATATTCAATAAATGATTGATCAAACCTACAATAGAAAGTTGAAAACAGTTGTCGGATGATTTGAATAAAGCCAGGGATTTTTCAAAGATCACGCAACAGTTTGATTTATAATTTTTGTGGAAATTGAAGGACAACCAGTATAACACTTTTTTTTTGTGATAATAAATTTGTAACATATAAATCCAGATAATATTTATAGTCTTTTATTCAGAAATTTTGTTATTACTGAAAAACAAAATTTTCTGGATCTCTCTGTGAGTTGGTTTTGGGATCGAAGTTTACTAATCAATTTTTACTCATTTAATAAGAGCTTATGCGTATAGACTGAACAGGTATTAAGACACGGTGATAGAAAATAATTAAATAAAATAAGTACTACAATATCCTAAAGTTCTGATCCTTTTTATCCTGTATATATATATATATATATATCTTATAGACTTATAACTAATTAATCAATCCCAACCAAACATGGATCACAGGTACTCACCAGGAACATTCATTTATCTCAGAATTTCGAGGCCAAGGATGTATTTTTTTTATTGTACAAGTTTGCTGTTATAATAGTATAAAAAATTAATAAATAAAATTTACAAATAATGCCTTTTTTTGAATTGGCCCCTTAAAACAATCATATGTTTATACTAGATTACAATATGTACTGTACAATTATGTACGGGTTCTTGTGGGGGAAGGAATATTCAGTATTTTCTTGAGTTTTCTTACGGGGGAGGAGGGAGGAGGGGTCAGAATCCATCTTACGTAAGGTTTTTTAATGTCTATAGTGAGACAAAATATAAAAAAGAAAAATTGTTGGTAAAAAATAAATACATTAATATTATCAAATTTTACCAATATTTCATTTACTTATGATGTGTTACATCTAATTTTACTGCAATTAAGTTTTTATACGAGTTCATATAACTCGATTTGTTACAAATCCTCATGTCTAGATATAAATAAGCGATTAAAATAATATAACTTAACAAATCGTAAACAATTACGTAAGAAGAGTTGGGGAGGGGTGGTTACGGAAAATCTTACAAACCCTTACGTGGGGGGAGGGGAGAAGGGGGTCAAAAATCGCGGATAAAAGCCTTACGTAGTTTAAGGACGCCCCCTTACAGATTTAGTAAAATTCTTTTGGCTTCCATTTAACTGTATTTGATATAAGCTTAATGCTGATCAAATGAATAATTTATCATTTGTCGCTGTTTGCAGCAGCAGTCTTTCTTGTAATTTAACCAAACTATGCATAGAGAATAACTAATCGCTTATTACTAGGCTTTAGACTTTAAATCTTTAACCATCAAAACTATGTAACTTGTAGGAACCTAAACAAAATGGGAAGAATCATACATTTTTAGAGTACAGCTTATTAGGAAAATAAGTGGTTTTCATTATTATTTAAATAAATAATGAGTTTTCTTGACATTTTGAACAAGTTTGTGTAAAGTTTAAAAAATCACCTCAAATATATCAAGTTTTTGCACAATTTTTCAAATAAATACTTATTTGTATCATTATTTACAAATATTAAGAGCACGAAAATGTCTTAGATTTCAGACGGTAATAGCTGGTTTTTATTCTCTTAATAGTTATAAAATGGGTCTTTCCTATAAAACGAACATTTCCCTCCAACACGCAATCTGAGCTACAGACACTAAAATGTTTCAACTTTGCCCTAACTCGGTAAACTGTCTGACACCTTAGTTCAATTGATAAGGCGTATATTAGTGGTCATTTGTTCGATCCCAAACATGACCAAAAATTTTTCATTAGGGAATCTCGGTAGGGGGACTGGGTTTTGTGTCTATTAAGGTAGCAGGACAGTTTGTAGATCCTGTTCTAAATAATCAGTGTGTTTAGAAAGTGCGGGTTAAATATAAATAAATAATAATTAAATCAAAATAAAATAATTAAATAAAATAAAATAAATAAAATAATAAAAATAACCAACTCAAAGCCAACCTCAATTGTCAAATGGTATAAGGTGTCACTCTCACAGTAGACTAGACTGCAGACGAGGGTGATATCGGGCTTCTAGTCCCGGTCGGGTGTATTGGGGTGGTTTTTCCTAAATATATTTTCCCATTCTCCTTCCAAGCAAATATGGGTACTCTTCATATTTACTCACCCTTCCTCCTACCTAACAAATAAGAGTAATTATTTCATATGCGTATATCACACATATGTAGTAAGACGTATGAGGACCAAAAAAAACTAGCTCAACTCTTTATACACCGTACACTCAGGTCTCTGGTCCTACATGGACACAATTTAATTAGTTTTCATTATTCTTTCATGGCAACATTATAAAATGCATCTGATCATCTTCATTATGTCACCAAAAATGTAGAGGATCATGCCAAAGATTAGACTAATAAATTGGTCATGGTTGTAAGCTGTATCTTGATCATTCTTTCACTCTCATCATTCCCTCTTTAGCTTACCACACTCCGTGAGCCAAAGTTACCCTCTTCACCTTACTACGCCCCATGTGACAAGGTTCCTCCCTCTCCACCTCCCCACACATCTTGTGCTGGGGTTCTTTCTAATCCACCTCACCGCACTCCGTTCGACAAGGTTCCTCCCCCATCCACGTGCACCATGTCACTAGGTTCCTCCCCCTCATTTCAACTTGTGTGCCAGGGCTACCCTCTCCATGTCACCATACCATGTGTACCAAGGTTCCTCTTATCCACCTACCATCCCAAGGTTTCTCCTACTCACGGCATCTTGTATTTCAAGGTTCGTACCACTCTACCTCACCGTACCCCATGTTCAAGGTTACTTCCACTCTACCTCACCGCACCCCATGTGCTAAGGTTTCTCCCACTTCACCGCACCCCATATAGCATTGTTCTTCCAATTCTAATTCACATCATCTCGTGTGTTAGTGTTACTCCCAATCGACCTCACCAAGTCCCATACGCCAAGGTTCCTTCCACTCTACCTCACCATGCCCCGTATGATAATATTCCTCAAACTCTACGTCACAGCACCTCATGTGCCAAGGTTACACCCTCCACTTCACCACGCCCCGTGTGACGAGATTTATCTTACTCCATCTAACTGCATCCATGTGTAATGGTTCCGTCCACTCTACCCTGCTCACACCCCATGTGTCAATATTCTTCCTACTCTACCTTACTGAACCTAGTGTCAAAAGTATTTCCATCATTTGTCAAATCAGCTTTGGCCTCCACCAATTTATATATTTTCCTCTATTCCCCCCTTTCTTCCTCATCCTGGGCGGAAACAACTGTGTGGATCATAGTGATGGCAAGAGAGTTTCTGTCATTCAATATGGGGTAGTAATATACAACGTGTTTCTAAAACATTGCATCAAACTTTGGCAGGATACTCCTTGGGTGAAATTAGAATAATTCTCATAAGCAACCCAGGGTCCATCTTCAATATTAAGGGCGGTATACACCCCTAAAGACAGAGCTAAAAACGACTGTTGTGTGAAATATTATGAAAACTGCTTAGGGTATTACAACGAATCTTTGTATACTACTTATTGAAACCTTGATCATTAATAAACTAAATGTGCTGTTACCGTTACCCACCCCCATCATGTAAAAAAGGGGGGGTTGTAACACATTTTTTCTAAAATAAAATATGTCAGAGTAAGTATTACCAATTTTTACTTAAGATTACAAAACAGGGAATAAAAATTAACAAAAAAGGTGTCTTGGAGAAACTGTCTAGCTTTCCCCATTTCTGAGATAATACTGCATGTTTAATTTCAAAAACAAGTGTTAATTCCTGCCAGGTAGGGAGCCAATAACGCTGTGTTGCTTCACCCCCTCCTTTCCCCCAATATTATTATCACTATCTTCCCCTCCCTCCACGAGCAGACTGCATCAGTCCACACGACTTCACTGCATGTTGCGCGTATTACTAGTCAAATGGCAAAGTACACAAACGCAGAAATGACAGACATGGTCATGCTGTACGGTGAAGCTAGAGGAAACGCAAGAGCAGCTGCACGGTTGTACCACGATAGATATCCTGCGCGACGTCAACCTTATCACCGGACCTTCACCGATGTCACTCAGCGACTTCGTGAAATAGGTACATTTCAGCTACGAGGGGGAGCTGGTCACCCGAGGAATGTTCGCACTCCAATTGTCGAAGAAGAGGTACTGAATTATGTGGATGATAACGCGTCAACAAGCACACGTGCCATTGTGTCCAATGTGTCCAATTCCACAGTATGGCGTGTCATGCATGATCAGCTGCTGCATCCGTACCACATGCACAAGGTGCAGGCATTGGGGCCAGCAGATTATGCTCCTCGACATGAATTCTCCGACTGGTTTCTGCAGCAGTGCGGAGTGGTTCCTGATTTCTCCACTATAATATTGTTTTCCGATGAGGCAGCATTCACCAGAGACGGCTATTTTAATAGTACAAATAGTCACATTTGAAATGACGTGAACCCTCATGCAACTATCATCATGGGCAACCAGCATAGATTTTCTGTCAACATCTGGGCAGGCATTGTGGGTAACCATCTCATTGGCCCTTACCTGATGCTACGACGTTTTACTGGCCACATCTACTACCAATCTCTGAAATTTGCATTGCCACAGTTCCTCGAGAATGTACCGCTCTCCGTTAGACAACGCATGTGGCTACAACATGACAGTGCCCCACCTCATTTCACAAGAGCTGTGCGTGACTACCTCAACACTGCATTTCCTGCCCGATGGATAGGAAGAGGTGGGCCCGTTGCGTGGCCACCACGCTCTCCTGACCTAATACCGTTAGACTTCTTTCTGTGGGGCTTTGTCAAAACTTTGGTGTACGAGACAGCTGTTGAATCTGAGGAAGACCTGTTAGCCAGGATAGTTGCTGCATGTGATAAGGTTCAAGAAACTCCACGTGTTTTCGAAAGAGTACGCCAGTCATTGATACGTCACCTCAATTATTGCAATAACGTTAGGGGCCACCATTTTGAACACTTGCTATGAATCTGCTTTTGAAGCTAGGAACTAAAACATGCAATAACTACAATTTGTAATTCTTAATGTAGCTTTCAATATTCCAGTGAGTGTAATGAATAAAATCCCACCCAAGTGTGAACTGTGTAAGCATAACTCACTAATGTAATAAATAGCAACAATTCGGAGCTTATGAAGAAGGAAAAGTATCAGAGTTTCTCCATCATAACACACAAACCAGCCTTGTTTACCAAATGTACGTGATACATAGTCACACGTGCCGGTAAAAATGGTTAAACGACTGCATTGCGAAATAAAACTGCGATTCTGGCTGCCTACCTGGCAAGCATTTGCACTTGGCTCGGATCTCAAACTTGTGTGATTATCTCAGAAACGGGGAAAGCTAGACAGTTTCTCCAAGACACCTTTTTTGTTAATTTTGATTCCCTGTTTTGTAATCTTAAGTAAAAATTGGTAATACTTACTCTGACATATTTTATTTTAGAAAAAATGTGTTACAACCCCCCCCCCTTTTTTACATGATGGGGGTGGGTAACGGTAACAGAACATTTAGTTTATTAATGATCAAGGTTTCAATAAGTAGTATACAAAGATTCGTTGTAATACCCTAAGCAGTTTTCATAATATTTCACACAACAGTCGTTTTTAGCTCTGTCTTTAGGGGTGTATACCGCCCTTAATATTGAAGATGGACCCTAGGTTGCTTATGAGAATTATTATAATTTCACCCAAAGAGTATCCTGCCAAAGTTGGATGCAATGTTTTAGAAACACGTTGTATATTTAAGAGAAAGGACTGATGTCCTACGGACTCACAGCACGACTCTAAAATCTTACACAACATTTCTTGTAGTGAAGAGAAAATCATGTACCGTTCAAAGGAATATTTAAATAATACAATACGGTAATGACAATAATTTAAAAGTGTACCTATCATTCATGTACCCCAGCGGGAAACCGGCACTATGTAAAGCCTACACAAACTGAAAAAAATCCCTACCATCACCTTTGCATTAGATGGTAAAATAAGCCCAAAGACACCACTGAATTATTTGTCCTACCACTATGCATCCTGCAAGGAATATTGATGAAACCCTGATATTGCCCTAGAATAGCCTACACTGGATTAGCTGCCCATAGGATTACCAGTTACGATTGTAGTACATCATTCCATCATCTGTTTCTAGGTTGAAAAGAGGAGCCCAGGTACCTAAATGTCCTCTTCTTCCAATATCCTTGCGAGCGCTCCACATCATATACCTACAGCTCACAGAAATATAAGCAGCTTCTTGCATTCACATTTAGTTACTTACTTCCTCTGATTTCCACATACTAGGACATGAGCACCATGCTACCTTTATTCAATTATGCAAAGTCCAACTCGGAGGCACCCATGTCGTCCCAACTGAGTGGGTACCCACAATTCATCGCCATCTTAACGATGATGCTACCAAGGAGTGGAAGTTCTGCGGTAATTTATCACTGGATGGTAAAACTTCCCAAGAATCCTCGCAGGCCTCCTCAAAGTACCTGGACCATATATATCTCTTGACAATGAAATCCTGACAACCATAAGCAATCAAGGCAGTCATAGAAGCACCCGCATCAAGGAACCAGAAAAACTCCTCCCACTTCTAGGCCAATGCGACTTATTGCGTTTATTCGTTCTCTAGAAGGTTTAATTAAAAACACACCTCATATAACTCCTACGAAACAACTTCTGTTGGAAACCATGGAAACCAAAATCACTTTCCAAAGACTCTAATACACTTTCCATTATCTCTCCCCATTAAGACGCCCATATTCGACCAAAACATTCCTTCTACAGGCAAAGGCAAATGGGATTGTTTTAGGTCTCTAATATATCAAAAATATGACGACGCCAATGAAAAAATGATACCACAACAATTAGAAGGGGTGCCTCACTAATGTTTGGGCCTTTAAACCGTACATACATTACCTAGAAAACAAACTATTCATTTTTCACATCACTAAACACCCCTAAACTGGCTGAACACCATGGAAGGCCACTGGATGTAAAACAGGGCTATATTATTACAAGAACTTCAATTCTTCCTTAAACACTAGCAAAAAAAAAAGAAGATGCAGTACTTTGAGAACTGGTGTCTGAGTATAATTCTGGACACCACCTGTTACGTCTCCAACTTAAACTTACACTGAGACTTGAAGATGCTTTGTATAAAGGACCACTTCCTTAACCTTGCACACTTCTTCTAAGAAAAGATACCGGTTCCTGCCAATACTATTGTATAGGGCTTTAGGAACTATATACTAGACATAGTAGAGTCCCACAAACGTTATAAGGTCCTGCTAAGATTAGAGATATGTTGCGCGCCAGTGATCTGTGAAAGGCTCTCACCCAGTGCCCCGAAGAGTAACTTGATTGCACATAACTCTAAAAATTCTTGTAGGTTCAACGTTGATTTATTTATTTTGTGTTTAGTTATTCTTTTCTTTCAGATATACTTAGTAAAATTCAAAAACCCATCACTTTAAGGTTCGCTCAAAATCATGGTTTGACATATAGTTTCAATACATTATTGAATTGATTCTTGTGCTACATTTCTAAAAGCATCAGAACATAATTTCAGGTATCAGCATCGGTATCAGCTTATAATATATGTACTGTTTCCAGCCGTGGTTACACCATTATTAAACTGGCCATGGTTTGAATGAGTATTTCGTTCACTCGCTCTTATCAATCCACTTCACTACACCCTGTGTCCTAAGATTACTCACACCTCACCTCACCACACCCCATGTGACGAGATTCCACCCACTAGCCCTCATCATCCTCAGAATGCCAAAGTTCCTTCCCCTCCACTCCCTCCACAACACCGTGACACCTGTGCCAAGGCTCCTCTCACTCCACCTCACCACAACCCATGTGTCAAGGTCCCTTCAAATTCACCTCACCATGCCTCATGCTTTTAGGTCCCCACCCACACCCTACTTCATCACGCCACGTGTGCCAAGGTTCCTCTTACTCCACCTCACCACGCCCCGTGAACTGAGGCTCCACTCACTCCACCCCACAGTGTACCGTGTACCAAAGTTCTTCCAATTCTATTTTACTGTATCTTGTGCCAATAGTCTCCTCTTATTTTCATAATTACTGAAAGTAACTTCGACCACCTTTCTTTCCATCCTTTTTACTCTAAGAGGAAACAACTGATGGGGATCAGAGCGAGAGAAAGACAAACTAACTGCCTATTAGGTGACCAAATATTAGCCTATCGTCTTGAAACTGTGCGCTCGATACCCACAGGGATAATAATAATAATTTCAATAAAGTATTGTTAATATTTTATTTATATACCTATTTTTCATTATATGTTCTATTTAATGGATGAGAATTTTAAATAATGTATAATCTAAAAATGTTATATATTTTATTAATGGCACAGATCTATATATCTTTGTTGCTATGGGCAAAGTATACTTAGTTTTTTAGTTAATGTGTTTATATTAATAGGGGGAATTTAAGGGTACAAATGAGCATAAGCATCCAGTAATCAGAAAAATATCTATGGTATTTATAGATTGGAGAATTGCGCGTTCCCACAAGTTGAAATAAATATTTAAATGAACGCCATCTGGTCATGTTTGTGGTAGTTTAATCCATGTATTACTACTGTGAATGCTGGAGGCGTTTTCAATTAAATGACTCTTTGTGTTTCTTTCGTAAGTACGGGTAAATAAATGTTTGAATATTGGCACATACTAAGGACGCACTGAGATATGATAAAATTAATTAAATAGCTAAATTTCTTGAAAGTCATCAATACCGTTTATGCACTAGAAAGTTGAGGAATGTATTGAAGCTGGGTCAGAGGGAGCTGCCACTCCCCTTCCTACCCTTATATCTAAAAGTGTTTTTTCAAAAGTGAGTGTTTTAAACATGTAAAAAATATTGGAGATATTTTGAACACCAAAGGGCTAGTCATTATTTTGCTTAATATATGCAATACGTTATTATTTCAAGCAGACGTTCCATTACACGAATAAGAATCTTTTTGTTTTCATGATTATTTTAAAATAAAATTGGAAGCTATGGAAACGAAAAAGGGGCACAATTGACAGAAAAATACGACCTGTTAGTGGCATTTGAATTCCTTTATCTTCACATTATAGTTTAGAGAAAAACGTACAAAAAATGACAAATTACGAACTACAGTTACTTGTGGGATTTGCTCGGCTCAGCTTTCTTTTCTCAGCGATGTTTGAAAAAAAAAAGTTTGAAACTATGACGAACAAAGAGGGACATAATTGAGATCAAATTATGATCTATAATTTCTTATGAGATTTAATCTTCTATCTCCATATAAATATATTGCCATTTATGGTAAAGTGGGGACAAATAATTTGTTACAGTGGAAAAGTAAGGAAACTAAATTTTGTTCTTTGACTTTAACAAACAATATAAAACCCGCTTTTGCGACCGCGTGGTCTAACGCGCTACTCTTGTAGTAGACTAGACTGCCGATGACGGGGAGATCAAGATTCGAATCTCGGTCGAGTGTACTGAGGGTGGTTTTAAACTCTCCCTCAATGCAAATGCGGGTACATATCCTCTGAATATAGCCTTCCTAGTTCCTTAAACCATTAGCGTAATTAGTACATAAGCGTAAGTTATAACCCGAACGGGACGTAAGACGCGATGTTATAAAAATCTATAAGAATAATATTTTTTTAAGTATACTTTTTCTCTCTCAATATATCATAAAAGTAATATATTTCAATATTTAATGTAATTTTATATTTGATTGTATGCCTCGTATCCTTTAAAATAATTCTGGATCCACAGGGGAAATTGTGTTTTTTGAAGAAACCAAAATTACATTTTGACGTTATTGTGCTATATTTGGGGCGAGGCCTGTGGTCTCTTAATCTTTACCTTACCCCGTAAAGATGAAAGGAATTTAACCAAATTCATTAGAACCCAACTAATTTTTTGTTTAAGAGTTCAAGTAAGGAACTTTTTTTTTCTTTTTTTGTCTCTACGTAAATATTTATCGTGTAGAAGATAAGCGAGATTTGTTTTAACATATATATTGAATTTTTTCACGTTGCGTTGGGGATACCGGCCTATCGTCCTTTCGTGCCACCACTTGGGCAGCCATTTATGTAGTGATATCTCGTGCCTACACGTTGGTAGCCATATTTGTAATGTTCTTGTTCATAGTTCATAGATCACGTAGGGAGCTACATTTTGTAATGATAGGGCTCACTATTCATAATGCATGCGTTTTGATAGTACTCTGATTAGGTTGATGGAATTTATTGTCAGGCTATAATAGAAATCATTTATAATGAAGTGTTTATTCAGTGTTATTGCTGTACTGAACTAGGTGAACATGCGATCCGATATCACACGTGCTGCTGTTTCACTTCTTAGGGAACTGGGATGATTCAAAAGGATTGGATTAAGGTTGTTCCAATCTAGTGATTTACGCGGAATAGTTACGGTCCCAATTTAGAAAAAATATTGTTTTCTCTCGACGAACGTAGGTCCTGACTGCTCAGTTGACTATTACGCGAGTGTCTTAATCTCCGTTTTCCGACAGGTACTTACGAATACTTTTCTTCTTGAACATTTGACTAACGTAATGCAATCGTCCCACATCTCTCCCTCCTTTTCTTTCGAGAAGATCTTGCTTGGATGGCCGATAGAAAGAGGCAGAAGGATGTTACACCACGTAGATATTTACTGCGAAATATAATACAAATTAAACAAATTTTGAATATTATTACTTTGGATTAGATCTGATTATCTCTATTAATTGATCAAAAGGGATGTGTAAGATATAATCGTTACACACCACGTCTTACTACCCTTTCAGTTTATACGCTTATATGTATTAATTACGCTAATGGTTTTAGTGACTAGGGAAGTTATATTAATACGAAGTCTACCCGCTTTAGCGTGGAGGGATAGTGACAAACCATTTTGAAAAAAATCACTCTGAATACACCCTATTGAGATTCGAACCTGGACCTCCTCGTCTTTGGCAGTTTAGTCTACTGTGAAAGTAAATAGAGATATAATATTGAATGTAAATTTTAAAATATGGTATAATCCAACCATTTAGTCTCTAAAGTACAGTGGGAAGAACAGTTCAATGCTGGGAGCAGCTCAAAGTGATTCAGTTTCCTTCAAAGGAGCAGTTCATCTATATAGTTCAATAGTTCGTGAAATACATCTTGTAGTTCAATCGTTCACGACTGACTGCCCTACAGCTTGCAGTTCAGTCATTCACTAGTTCGCGAATCACCCCTACAGCTTGTGAGTGAGCTATTCCTCTCACATCACAAAATGCGTAGTTGAAGGTCTACTGTCGGGTGGAAGTTTTTTTTTAATGTTTATTAAGTTGAATTGACTAAGGTTAATATGTTTACTATATTGGCAATAGCACAGTAAAGCATATTATAATTTGTTTCTTATGTTTTTTTTTTCCAATGCCTACAATTTTTGTGAAAGTGTGAACGTATTTTTTTCAAAATAGCTATGACTAGTTCAAAATCGAAACAAATAAAAATAAATTAAAATAAAATAAAACATATTCTAATGCGCAAAAATAATATTTTTAAATCCAACTTAGTAGTTACAACAGTCACAGCTGTTAGAATAATGACAAAATTAGAATATTTAAGTTTTGTAGGATGCAGGAAATTTATTCGACTCTAGTAGCCTATACACTAACGACCATCCATACCAATAATGTCATTATATATATATATTTGGACAATGACGCTAATTGTTTGAAGCCGTAGCCTATAGGATAGTGGCGATGAAAAGCTCTGCTGAACAAGGGAAATATCAATACAAACTTCATGTCACATCGAACGAGATCTGCCGAAGAATCTCGATTGTCCTGTGACGCTTCATTTTGTTCTTTGATCTAGTTCACGTCAAGGAGGTCAACTAGTTTAACTAGTTCATCTGGAGGAACGGTTCGTTTTGAACTATTATTTCACAAACTATATACTAATCTATTCTATAGACGCGTACATCCATAGTCATTCAAACAAATCACATTCCAAATATCTTATTCATCTTTTTGGAATCCTGGCCACACAAATGGTAAACTTTCTTCAACACTTCAAAGTGTTTTATTATTAGCACAAGAAATGTATGCCTTCATTTATTAAATAAATAAGATAATCATCATTCAAAAGGTTCAAAATACTTAATCATATTAAAAACAAGATTATTACCAACTTCTGTGGCGGCCTGGTCTAAGGCGTCACTCTTGTGTTAGACTGGACTCCTGATGACAGAGTGACCAGGGCTCAAATCCCGGTCTGGTGTACTGAAGGTGGTTTTCCAAACTCCCCCCATGCAAAATGGGTACACTTCCTCTAATTCAACCTTCCTCATCCCTAACTTTTAGCGTAATTAGTACATATGCGTATAACCTGAACAGGAAGAAGACACGTTGCTAAAAAAAAAAAAAAAAACGGATTATAAAACAAAAGTTAACAAAACCAATATAATTTACTAACTATTTAGCTACTAACATTACTGATCTGGAACTATAGTTTGTAAGTAACGAAGCCTATTCCTGAAAATTGAAAATCATTATTAATGTTCATAATGACGCCATAATTGAATTTTTAAGATAGAAATAAAGAATGATAGCATTTAGATGAAGTATAGTAGCTTATCTAGCTATTCCTGAACAAACCTTTCTTTGTAATTGTCTTAATATGTGCTTGTTGTGGGTTTTTATGGACTTTTATAGTCAAAAAAGTATGTACTGAGCACTAATCTATTTCTTTATAAAAAAATTAGAGTTCTTAGATAATAATGATGGTAACAATAATTATATCACTAATAAATGGCATGAGGAAGATTGAAATGCAAAAAATAAAAAGTGAAAGGAATGAGAAAAGTGAAAGAGCATATCGGTGTGCAAGAGACTATACGAGACGAGTGACAAACTACACAAGCACGCATATTCTTGTCTGCATCCATACTAGCAATGACGCTAACATTGTTCCTCGACACGTTTTGCCAGACCACCGCACTGCTTTTTGTTCCCCGTGGCAATGACCTAGACAAGATGACGTAACCAGCCGTGTGTTGTGTCGACTGTTTTGGCGTGCTAGTTCTGGCGGCGATAGGAACTAGGGCGTTCTGTCGCCCACTTCCATCTCTGAAGGACATCCGAGATAATGAATATAATTGGGTAAACCCACTGTAGCTTGACCGGGTGACCAAAAGGTTTTGAAGGCCAACTAAACATTTAGGAGCCCTCTGGTTCAATCCAAGCAAATATTCTGCCTTAGTAGCCAGATATTAAGTTCTCAATAATATATCATTTTAGCAACGCGTCTTATCGCCCGTTAAGGTTATACGCTTATATACTAACTACGCTGATGTTTTTAGGGATGAGGAAAGTTATATTTAGAGGAATTGTACTCGCATTGATGTGGAAAGATTGAGAGTGGAAAACCGTTTTGGAAAAACCACCCTCAACACACCAGACCGAGATTCAAACCTCGATCTCCCAATCATTGGCAGTCTAGTCTACTGCGAGATTAGCGCCTTAGACCATGCGGTCACCGAAGTGGGTAGTGTTAGATTTGGGGGATTAGTTCTAGTTGCACTGTCTTGGGTTAGAAGCCTCGTCTCACCTTACGGATGACACGTATCTTACAGTTTGAACCAGCCGTCAAATTGTGGTGTGGTTTTCTGTAGTCTAATTAAAAAAACACACAGTGGATTGGAGACTAAGGAAACTGTTTTACCACCAAAAAAAACTCCATGGTTTGAACCAGCAACCGATCAAGCTGCCGCCACCGTTAACGTTGACAGTGCCAACATTTCCGGATAGAGGGTGTCATGTGGTCAGCACAACGAACCCTCCAGTCTTGACCTCAGTTTTATAAACCGGAACTGCTACTTATTTAAATAAATAGCTCCTCATATGTACTCACGAGGCTGAATTGGACCCCGTTTCAGACCCACTGCTTCATAGATAAATTTTGGAAGCGTCGGGTATTGAACCCGAGATCTCTGAATCTATAGCCAGGAATACTGACTATAAGACCACATGGTTGATCCTTGAAAAATAGTTATATTAACATTAAAAACTAATACATGCGTGTTGTCAAATGAAGAATGCATAAACCGCATTTTGACATGTTTACTGATTCATATGTAATCTTTTGTCCAATTTCCCGTCTAATCGTCCGTTAGATATGTAGAGCAGTGGTTCTAAACCTTTTTCAGCTAACGCCTCCTTTGTTAGATAGTCAAATACACCCTCCCCCTACTATTTGTTTGTATATATTTATATGAAAAATGTAAATGCTTTAGTCACTTCTTTATCTTACACAATAATCAATGTAACACTGGCAGGATAGTGGCAGAAAAAAATGTCTGAAGGTTATCGTGATGATTCGCACTCTTTGGTTTTAATAATTTCTTGCATATTGGGTTTAAAGTTTGACAGAGTACACCACAAATCATTTTCCACTTCAAGTCGACAAATCTGTTTAGTTTTTATGAGAGTCACAGTTGAAGATTCGGTGGTGATGTATGTGACCACAAAGGCTTTACAAAATGAGCACTTGACAGTTATCTTGGGCTCCATGAGGAAATTTTAGAATATTATTTATTTGTTTTTTACACAATAAAATAGCATCAGTAATTAGGATTGCCAAATTTTCTCAACTCTGATTATAGTAGATTTGCCCAAGGTGCAGACAGATCAAGTGAGAGTTTCCATTTGTTGTATACTTTTCTACTTGTAAAAGTTTACTGTCATTATTGTTCATAATATTAGTGTAATAAATTCTATGAGGGCTCCAGCATGTATTTTTTCTTGTGCAAGGGCTCCTTTGGTTTAAAAAGTTTGGGAACCTTTGGCCTAGGGGAAGGGAAGAGAGGAGAGTTGGGGGGGGGGGGGGGGCGAATCCTAAGCTTGCGAGCTTGAAAATAAACACGTGCTTCCACACTTTTGGCTGTTCATTGAACGTATTACAACTAGTAGGCAGTGTTGCCAGTAATGCAAGAAATAATTTTCTTAATTACTTTGGAAAAGGAGTTAAATAACCATTTTTATTCAATTTATATATTACTTTCAACGTAATTTCTGAAATGTTCAACAAATACACCCCCTCCCTCATTCCCCTGGAAGTGCTCTGCTTCACTCCGTACCCCCCAGATTGGGAACCACTGATGTAGAGAAAAGGAAAGACAAACTAGTATATAAAACTGAACTATACCAAGAAAATTTAAAATAGCAAATTGTTTTGATTTAAAAAGTAATCTTTTAAAATCTTAAAGCCAGCAATAAGATTAGAAAATAAATAAATCATTAGACCAGATAGGTTCACTCGCAACTCATTATAACTCATTCTTAAGTTGCGATCTTAAGAATAGAGTGTGTGAGGTTAATGATTAGGTTGAGCTGGAAGAGGACACGAGTCAAGGCCACTATTTTTGCGCCTTCTATACCAAAGTTACTTTTTGGACCAAATATTTTAAATAGTGTAGTAACGTCAACAGTTCTTGAATTTCTTCCATGAGCATAATGCCATTTGATGAGAAACTTTTTAAGTGAAGAAAAAAGTTATCAAAAATTCCAGGATGCCCATGATCAATATTCTAGAGTTGTTGGGTTATTTAGAGTAGAATATATATAAAGATAGATAATTACATGGAATCAGCTCGCAAAAGAGCCAATCCAACCGAGCAGCCTCCGTCCGTTGGAAAAGGTAGTACCAAATTTCGCGGATAGAGGGTGTCATGTAGTCAGCACGACAAATCCACTGGACGTTTATCTCAGTTGTTTAGAATAAAGCCGCTACTTTTTTATTCAAGTAGCTCCTCATTTGTCCTCCCGAGACTGAGTTGATTCCGTTCCAGACCCATTGCTTCACAGAAAATCTGGAATCGCCGGGGATCGAACCCAGCATCCCTGGATGTGTAGCTAGGAATACTGACCACTAGACCACAGAGTTCATAAATATATATAACCACAAAGGTGGTCTCATTTTATATACATACAAATATAGAGGAAAAATATATGTACAAAAATACTGGCCTTAACTCGTGGTCCCTTCCATCCCACCTTAAGCAGTAGAAGCATTATTGTCTTGCCTCAATAATTCTTGACTTAGGTTTTTGCAATTATATTTGGAACGCTGCTAAATACAACCAAATAAATCACACCCACAAGGGAAAAGCTTTATGTAAAGATGTTTAACAAGATCAAATGATAACGATAAGGCGTGAATGTAGTGACCTTCGTTTGGGTAAGTTTTTACTTTCTCATAGAGACATCATTGTAATCGTGAACATTTTCAAACTCCCGTTTATCTTGAATTTTAAAGTTTTATGTGGCCCCGTACACACACGCGTGGGTGTACAAATGCACATATTGATATAGGCCCTCCCTGCATACACTCCCATCGGTGTACACGTGGACCAAGGTGGTATGCAAGAACAACCCTGGGTAGATTCTCAGTAGCCCTTCAGTGTAAGCAGAGTGTTAGTAGTCTATGAGTAAACGCCGAGTACCCGTAAAGTGTGCTTGAGACTAGAACGCGTTACTGTGGATTCAAATGTTTGCCGAAAAACTCGTGCAGAACAGAAATATGGTCACGTGACGAGCTCAGAGCCAATCACAAGATTATCATCTCATCAGCGTGAGCTGTTCCGCTAAAGTTCAACTCATCTTTACTTCGTCCGCTTTGTCCGAGATGTTCGGCACAGGAGAACCAATCAAATCTTTTAACCAACAATCTCAAATAAGTGCGCATGAGCATTTGACAACGCATGCGCTCTACAGCCAGAAGCAAGCAGACAGCTTCGTTGGCCGTTATGAGGAGATTTTAATTGACTCGTTATTGTAAAACTTGTGTATCGATGTATTGGATTGTACCACGCCACAGCGTTATAATTTGAAAACATCCACAGGGAGAACGATATAAAATATATGTCTGTCCACTAGAAATAAAATATATCGATACGTAATCAGCTGTTTTAAGCTAGCGTTGTAATGCATCATAGGTCAACATACAGCGTATGAATTACTAGGCCACTGAGGCAGATTCTGCTTTCTATTTTCAGCGAAAGTGTGAATCAAGCTTTACTCACGTTACGATGTCATTTTTTGGAAAAATATCTGCGCAACTTGTTTTAGCAACCAAATCTTTGCCTCTACCACTGAGCATTCACTTAGCACTATAATCAGCATTTATATCCAATCAACAGTAGGTAATTGACAGCTAGTATTACTAGATCTATTCTCATGTATCCATTAGCCAAACTATATGATTTGCAAGACCACATGTTGATTTGGTGTCACTTTTGGCAGTCAAAACTTTCAAATCAACAAACAATTTGGCATTAATTATGTTTTTCTTTTAACTACTTTGTACATCTGCTAGCTTATCAGCTACAACCACTCCTATGCAGGCCCGGATTAACATTTTTGGAGCCCCTGTACCAAGTAGAACTTGGGGTCCTTAGAAGTTAGTTCCCCAATGAATGATAATGAGTCTCACACCACATCATGGATAATTTTATTCAGGGACAAACTTTTTTTGCAAACTTTAAGCAACCATGGTGAGTACCGTGGGCTGTGTTATTAACATATTAATTATTCATACTATAGTAACTACTAAACTATACAGTCTATTATATACTGAGTGGATTATAGTACTGTAAATTAATAGTTAACGCTATAATAATACTGGACATTGTAAAATTATAGACTATTACAGTGTAATTGGATTTGTTGTAGTCCGCCATCCGCAGATAAAATAGTAATAGTATTAGTAAAGTAAAAAGTATTTTATTATTTAAAACATTTTTTGCTTTTTTCTCACATCGCAATTAGTTAATTCTTCAATTTTAATAATTTTACAATTTTACCTCAGAAATTATTGGTTTTCTCAAAAAGTTCTTATGAACGATTCCCCTAAACTCGCTTTCCCTTCACTCCCAACTTAAACCTAAAGCGCGTGCTGTGGCTTCAGTCTCCCCAAAAGAGACATGGAGACATGGAGACATGGAGACGGCTCCCTGAGCCAGGAAAACCTGAGCTTCAGCTCGCATGCAGATGAATAATTCATCTGTGCAACTGCAGCTATTGACGTGATCGCTCCCACTCTGCCCATGAGTAATGGTTTAAACTAGTTTGGTCGATTGTCAATTAAAAACGCAATGAAAGATAAAATAATTAATGGATCACGGCCATTTGCCTCATTTGTTAATGACGAAAAGAACAGTTTTTTTAAAGGAAAAAATCTAATTGCTCATCAAGAAACAGATTTGTAATCATAATAAATTCAACAATATTAAATTTGATTCAGCAAATTACTGTCTTGTATTTGATATGTAATTAAATAAATATGATAGAAATGTATAAAAATGAAGTACAAATAAACGGTAAAACACTAAAACATACTCACAAACACTTCAATATTTCGATGTCACGTGGCATTTACCTAATATTATTTAATGACATATGATAACATGCTTATTGTATTTTAATTAATTAATTGTTTAGTTTGTATTCGATATATTTTTGATATTTATTAATTCAAGGAGTTTAAGAAACAAATTATTTCAAATTCACGTGTGGTATATTTTATTTTTGATTAGGTATTCTTATAAACAGCTTACCCCTACCTTAACATTCCGTGTGTTTGTAAGTATTTAAGCTATATGTATCGATTAAGGACAATTTGACTTATCACAAAAGAAAATTTACCTTAAATGAAGATATACAACGTGTTTCTAAAACATTGAATCAAACTTTGGCAGGATACTCTTTGGGTGAAATTAGAATAATTCTCATAAGCAACCCAGGGTCCATCTTCAATATTAAGGGCAGTATACACCCCTAAAGACAGAGCTAAAAACGACTGTTGTGTGAAATATTATGAAAACTGCTTAGGGTATTACAACGAATCTTTGTATACTACTTATTGAAACCTTGATCATTAATAAACTAAATGTGCTGTTACCGTTACCCACCCCCATCATGTAAAAAAGGGGGGTTGTAACACATTTTTTCTAAAATAAAATATATCAGAGTAAGTATTACCAATTTTTACTTAAGATTACAAAAAGGGAATCAAAATTAACAAAAAAGGTGTCTTGGAGAAACTGTCTAGCTTTCCCCGTTTCTGAGATAATCACACAAGTTTGAGTTCAGAGCCAAGTGCAAATGCCTGCCAGGTAGGCAGCCAGAATCGCAGTTTTATTTCGCAATGCAGTCGTTTAACCATTTTTACCGGCACGTGTGACTATGTATCACGTACATTTGGTAAACAAGGCTGGTTTGTGTGTTATGATGGAGAAACTCTGATACTTTTCCTTCTTCATAAGCTCCGATGTGTTGCTATTTATTACATTAGTGAGTTATGCTTACACAGTTCACACTTGGGTGGGATTATATTCATTACACTCACTGGAATATTGAAAGCTACATTAAGAAATACAAATTGTAGTTATTGCATGTTTTAGTTCCTAGCTTCAAAAGCAGATTCATAGCAAGTGTTCAAAATGGTGGCCCCTAACGTTATTGCAATAATTGAGGCGACGTATCAATGACTGGCGTACTCTTTCGAAAACACGTGGAGTTTCTTGAACCTTATCACATGCAGCAACTATCCAGGCTAACAGGTCTTCCTCAGATTCAACAGCTGTCTCGTACACCAAAGCTTTGACAAAGCCCCACAGAAAGAAGTCTAACGGATTTAGGTCAGGAGAGCGTGGTGGCCACGCAACAGGCCCACCTCTTCCTATCCATCGGGCAGGAAATGCAGTGTTGAGGTAGTCACGCACAGCTCTTGTGAAATGAGGTGGGGCACCGTCATGTTGTAGCCACATGTGTTGTCTATCGGAGAGCGGTATATTCTCGAGGAAGTGTGGCAATGCAAATTTCAGAAATTGGTAGTAGATGTGGCCAGTCAAACGTCGTGGCATCAGGTTAGGGCCAATGAGATGGTTACCCACAATGCCTGCCCAGATGTTGACAAAAAATCTATGCTGATTGCCCATGATGATAGTTGCATGAGGGTTCACGTCATTCCAAATGTGACTATTTGTACTATTAAAATAGCCATCTCTGGTGAATGTTGCCTCATCGTAACACAATATTATAGTGGAGAAATCAGGAACCACTCCGCACTGCTGCAGAAACCAGTTGGAGAATTCATGTCGAGGAGCATAATCTGCTGGCCCCAATGCCTGCACCTTGCGCATGTGGTACGGATGCAGCAGCTGATCATGCATGACACGCCATACTGTGGAATTGAACACATTCGTTTGATGCGCAATGGCACGTGTGCTTGTTGACGCGTTATCATCCACATAATTCAGTACCTCTTCTTCTACAATTGGAGTGCGAACATTACTCGGGTGACCAGCTCCCCCTCGTAGCTGAAATGTACCTGTTTCACGAAGT
Source organism: Timema podura (assembly GCA_033556935.1). Lineage (NCBI taxonomy): Eukaryota > Metazoa > Arthropoda > Insecta > Phasmatodea > Timematidae > Timema > Timema podura. The sequence continues at coordinate 37,099,727 of JAVRXN010000010.1, forward strand.
CGCTGAGTGACATCGGTGAAGGTCCGGTGATAAGGTTGACGTCGCGCAGGATATCTATCGTAGTACAACCGTGCAGCTGCTCTTGCGTTTCCTCTAGCTTCAGCGTACAGCATGACCATGTCAGTCATTTCTGCGTTTGTGTACTTTGCCATTTGACTAGTAATACGCGCAACATGCAGTGAAGTCGTGTGGACTGATGCAGTCTGCTCGTGGAGGGAGGGGAAGATAGTGATAATAAGAGTGGGGGAAAGGAGGGAGGTGAAGCAACACAGCTTTATTGGCTCCCTACCTGGCAGGAATTAACACTTGTCTTTGAAATTAAACATGCATGATTATCTCAGAAACGGGGAAAGCTAGACAGTTTCTCCAAGACACCTTTTTTGTTAATTTTGATTCCCTGTTTTGTAATCTTATGTAAAAATTGGTAATACTTACTCTGACATATTTTATTTTAGAAAAAATGTGTTACAACCCCCCCTTTTTTACATGAAGGGGGTGGGTAACGGTAACAGCACATTTAGTTTATTAATGATCAAGGTTTCAATAAGTAGTATACAAAGATTCGTTGTAATACCCTAAGCAGTTTTTATAATATTTCACACAACAGTCGTTTTTAGCTCTGTCTTTAGGGGTGTATACCGCCCTAAATATTGAAGATGGACCCTGGGTTGCTTATGAGAATTATTCTATTTTTACCCAATGAGTATCCTGCCAAAGTTTGATGCAATGTTTTAGAAACACGTTGTATATCTATTAAATGTAATGTTTTTGTTATGATAAGTGTAAATGACTTTAATGTAAGAAACTTATGAATTAAAAGATACAACAAGAAGATATACAGGATGAATCAAAAGTCTGGAAGCATAAGGAGTAAAATGTCTGTAAACGTATTATGTTTACTTGCAGGTTTGGGTGACATATAATGACATTGTCAAAGGAAGAGCGAATTGACATCATTTTTAATGATGGTAAAGGCAGTTTCCGACACCTTTCAGCGACTTCAAACACCAATATCCCTCACGGGCACCTATCACCCATAGTGCATTTTATTTATGTTTCTAGATGCTCGTGAAGAGTGTCAGTGGTTAAATTTCCTTTGCAATTTTCGGAAACTGCCGCTAGCCGCATTTAAGAAAATGTCAATGTGCTCTACCTGTGACAATGCCATTATATATCACTCAAACCTCCAATAAATCATAATACGTTTACAGACATTTTACTCCCTCACTATGTTTTCAGACTTTTTTAATCCATAGGTATTTAATTTTTTTGTCATGGCTTAATATCCTTACGGGATATACGTAATTTTACTAAGGCTAATGGGGCAGGAATGAGGAAAATACGATTTATAAGTACTTAACTATTATTTTTTTTGATATATATATATATATATAGAGAGAGAGAGAGAGATAGAGAGAGATAGAGAGTGGAAAATCCTTTAGGAAAAGACACCGTCAATACACCTGGTGGGATTTGAACCCTGACCTCCCTGTTGCCAGAAAACCAGACTTGATGGTCTCTGAATTTGGTCCACGAGACCACTGATGTGGGTAAATAAGTTTTAATAAAAGGTTAGTTTAAAAGCTTAATATAATGATTTAAGATAAGAAGGGTGGTTCAGTTTTCTGTGATAAATCAACCCTGAAGTGCTGACGACGTTTCAAGCTGAATTCTTCTTCCCGGAAAGAACCTAGAGTTTTGTTACTATGGCAAACTCTCTTTCTCTTTCTAGCACAATAGCTCGGTTAAGGGGTTAAACTGAAGGCACTTTAAATGGAAATCATCATTTTTCAGCAGGGTTACCAAATAAGATATTTTCAAACTTGGCTCTTTTCATCTGGAACCCACCTCAAATTTACGCCACATTGTATTGAATGAATTGGGTGTTTTGTTGTCAAAGGGGATTTTTTAACGTACGCGGTCGTATCCGTCCCGTCATCCTTGTTTTGGATCTTGACTGGGCTCCGATCTGTTTGAAGGTATGATCGCGAGTGTTTCTCCCGTGGCCACAGTGAGGTCTTCCTACACCTACCAAGGGAGCATCCACTCTCCTTGGGTGATTCCCCTTGTCAGGAAGAAATTGGCCAAGGTCACTTTCACTCTCACTTAAAAACAGCAGCTCGGGTCGAGGAGATTTTTTACAATTTGCCCTGTTCTTTACTGCTAGATTTTAAGGATCGTAAATACTAAAAAACACAATATATATTGTATCTTTAATTTAGAAAGTGAAACCAAGCGTCGCTTTATCACGTCCTTCACTGAAACACATATATCCTACTAAGGCTATGCTTCAATTACTCTTTCTAATTGATTCTTCGGATTCCAGTTTCCTTTCCAAAGGGGTATGGTAATCGATGTGTACAAATTAGTCTTATGTTTTCATTAGTATTAAATCACAATTTTATTTGATCGCTCATCTCATCTTTCTACTCATCCAAGGTAAACTAATTTTTATTACGCTTAGAGGGTAGGGATGAGGAAGGTAGATTATTTAGAGGATATATAGGACTAACTGCATTTAGCCTACATGGAGGGAGAGGGGGAAACAATATAGGAAAAATCAGCCTCAGTACGCATGGGTGGGATCATAAACCGAGTCTCCCAGTCACGAAATAAAATGAGATGAAATAGAGTTATTTTAATGAACTATATTTAACACAATTAAAATACGAATTGAACTTCTTGAATAAGCTTTCAAAATATAAGGTTAGCATAAAATTTATTTATTATTTAATATGATATAATAATAATTATAGTGTTAAAGGGTTCAATAAAAAATCGGAGCAATAGATTACTGTTGAGAGTTGTCCTATGGTGGTATAAGGGTATTTAACCCTGGGTAATAAAAATATTTGTACGCAAGTCAGCATAAGTGCTGACTCCATGTACCGGTAGCTGTGTTTGTCTGATAGCTCGAGTAGCAGATAAAACCACACGTCCATCGTAGACTCGCATAATAACATCAAACAACCCAGTGATAGAGTAACGGCACGTTAATCTTAAATTCCCGGTATCAATTCTTATATCCAGGAGTTATTTTAAAACTTTATTTAGTTCAATTAAAGTTTGAACTCCAGTACAAGTATATATTTGTACCAAAGCTAATTTCTAACAACTGCATATAAAGTTTATAAATAATAAATTCTGTTAATAATGATTTTATTAGTTTGCACCACGTCTTACTACCCGTTCGGGATGTACGTATATTAAAAACACCTTTTTTCATGTTGGAAATAATAATCTAAGAATGACGTTAGATTTTTTTTTTACTCTCATTATATACAAAAAAGTAAAATAAAATACAAGTAGATTATAAAATAAACAACTCATAAGAATGCAAGAAATTTATTAGGTATTGTTATGCGTAAGCTATTATTATTCTAATTTTTCTATTTTTATTATTAGTAATACTAGTAGTAGTAGTAGTAGTAGTAGTAGTAGTAGTAGTAGTAGTAGTAGTAGTAGTAGTAGTAGTAGTAGTAGTAGTAGTAGTAGTAGTAGTAGTAGTTTTGTGACTGCTGTCCAGCACTATAGTAAAGGAAATTGAAATTATTATTTTCAACGGGACTTCTTTTGCTGTCATTCTCTGCTAGACGGAGTTAAAAAATAGTGTTTATAATCATATAAAATTTGGAATATTTTTTTAAGAAACACGTAGAATTCTTAGGCAATCATATTGAGTTAAATATTATGCACTTATAATATAATTCAATCACTTTCAATAAGAACATGCAAGGCGTTACTCTCACAATATATTGGACTGCTGATGACGGGGAAGCGTAGCTCAAATTATGGTCGGGTCTACTGAGGGTGGTTTTACTAAATGGTTTTCCACCCACCATTCGCACAAATGCGGGTATATTTCCTCTAAAATTCAACCTTTCTCATTCCTAACATAGGTATGAGCGTAATTAGTAGGCCCTACATAGGCATATAGACCAAACGGCCTCTAAAACATGGCGATAAAATATGAGTATACACGTGTAAAGAAAATCTTTCGTATTTAAATATAGTAGTATTTATTTAAAAAATACAATATCAAATCAAAGCTCATTTTCTTCAGCAAATATTTCCATACATAATGAAGAAATAACTATTTTAAGAATACTTTATTAACATTTGACCTTCTCTAAAAGGTTGAAGGAATCACTAAACTTAAAAACAATTTAAGCATGTATGAATCTTCGAAATTTTGGATATTCATCCAAATCTAAATAATATCTGTGTTTGCTTCAAAATCCCGAATCTTAATATTTTAAAGATTAAAATCGGTTTTGAAATTTAAAATCCAAATAGAACCCAGATTCAGATTACTTTAATTAAAAATTTGAATCTTAAAATAATGCTTTTGAAATTTTTTTCAAGATAATAACTATCAACTATTTGATATTAAAATAAATTAATAATTGCATCAGAAAATATTAATGGCATCATGTGAATATGCTTACATTTTATTTTAACGTTTCATTTCACATTATTTGACTTGAACATGAAACTTTTAGTTTTAATTTTATTAAAAATCTATTAATTTTTAATCATGATTATTTCATTGAATAGCATTGATTCGAACAGGCTTCTTAAATTGGAAAGTGTATTCACTAATAGTTTACATGTGTAGTGTAAATGATCCAATTTTTCATGATCACCGGATATTATTTCTTGGAGATATTAGCGTGAAGCTTTCAGACACAAAAACTTTAGCCTTTTAGAAACCTTTCTCGCATTTCAAATGTCCCGAAATATGATGAGTGAGGGAAGGATATAACTTTCTTGGGAACCTCCCCAGGCCTTAGGTTTCCAAAAAAAACTAGAGTAAGGTTGTCATATTCGATTTGAATGGATAGTACGGGCCACATTACTCATCATCACGGCGTAAAACTAATTAGATTTTAGTCCCCTTCTTAGACCCCTAACCTAAAAGGAACAGGGATTCTGGAAGTCTATTCTAGAAAAGGAATTATTATTATTTTTTAGAGGCCCATCGTCACAACAAGGTCGTTAGGGCCCCTAGAAATGTATTTAAACATTAGATGTTCTATTTAGAGTTTGTTCTGTGTATTGTAATTAATATTTAGCACCGCGTCTTAGTACCCGTTCGAGTTATACGCTTAAGTACTAATTACACTAATGGGTTAGGAACTGGAATGGTTGAATATAGATGTAGTGAACCCGCATTTTCGTGGAGGGAGAGTGCAAAACCATTTAGGAAAAACCACCCCCAGTCAACCCGAGCAGGATTCGAACCTTGATCTTCCCGTCCTCGGCAGTCTAGCTCAACACAAAGCTAGCGCGCTAGCTAACTACACCACCTAGACGGGTTGTGAATTGTGATTAAGTCACCACTAAAAATGTAGGGGTAGTTGTAATGAATCTGTCACGGCTTTGTTACAAAATAATAAGTTATTCTTATAGTATAAAATTTCAATACAATTTTTATAAAGGATAAAATAATAAGTATAAATCCTTAGAACAAGTCAGTTTTATTAGCACTGTACTGCTATAAACAAATACAGGCCAAATATTTCCCGAAATCAACATCTTTGGGACTCGGAACAAGTACTCATAATATTATGGAATTGTACAGTAAAATTGGTGACGTCAAATAGCCCTAAAGTACCAGGATTGGTATTAATTAAACCTATAATCTATTTTTTTATATATATATTTTGCACCGCGTCTTACTACCCGTTCGGGTTATACGCTTAAGTACTAATTACTCTAATGGATTAGGAATTGGAAAGGTTGAATTTAGATGAAGTGAACTCGCATTTGCGTGGAAGGAGAGTGGAAAACCATTTAGGAAAAACCACCCCAGTTCACCCGACCGAGATTCGAACCTCGATCTCCCCGTCCTCGGTGGTCTGACTCAACACGACTAGCGCGTTAGCCAACTACGCCACCGAGGCGGGTAATTTTTTTTTTTTTATCACCGTGTCTTAATGCCTGTTCAGGTTATACGCCTATGTAATAATTACATTAATGGGTTAAGGATTAGGAAGGCTTAATTAGAGGAAGTGCACCTGCATTTGCGTGGAGGGAGAGTGATTATTTTTTCTAGGAAAACCACCCTCAGAGCACCCGACCCGGTTCGAACCTTGATCTCCCCGTATTAGGCTGTCTAGTCCAACACGAGACTAGCACGTTAGACGACGTGGCCACCGAAACGGGTGAATTCATTGTTGTTTTTATCTTTATCTGAAGGTATTATGTTATCGCCTGAGGATTTCAATGACGTATCAAATGGCGATTAAGAAACAATGACGTTAGTTGACATCCATGGAAGTTTGACGACACTAAAGCTTGCGATCCATAACAAGAACAAAACAGGCCAGCAAATGCAGACACAACCTTTGCGAAGAACAGGGACTCCCAAAGTTTTTGATTGAAGGATCAATTTTAAATCCAAACATGGTTGGTAGACGACATGACACACACACACACATTTTTGGGTTTAAGTAAATTTATTGAGTCTATTTTTTTTGTTCAGGAAACTATAATAGTTATATTAGCATTAAATAAAATTCATGAAAAAAAATATGTCCATACAATCATTTACGTTGATTATGACAACATTCCCATTATAGCATTGAATAATAATGGTATTTTTTTAAATTATTGAAACAAAGTACACTAGATTATTATAAATAGAAATTACTGATAATGTGGGAGATATTTAAAAAAATGTTTAAGTTATGTCTAAGCTACATCCCACTTCTAAACAGGGCCGTAATTGTGGCGGTATTTTGGCGATTCAAACGCCCCTCGAAGCTATTACTAGTCATGTATATCTGTATTTATCCACAATGCCTAGGTTAGTAGCTTAGTGGAATTCTCAATTTCTTAAAACCTACCATCCCGATTGAGTTTTGAAATATGCTTAGATTACTTCAAGAGGAATTTAATGTTAAAAAAAAATCCTGACCATTTCAGCTTAAGAAACTTTTTTTTTTTTAGTGTATGGCATTACTGACTTGGAGGTACATGACATCCAGGTTCGTTCGCACTGTCTGTTGACTATTAGCACCTCTGGTGGCACAGAGCGTTGTCCAGGGTACACCATAGGAGGTTGTCTATACGTCGTACCTTCAATGAGATGGTGTGATGATAGTGATTATAGAGGTGTGGAGCTAGTGGGAGTCTTAAATCTAACTTAAATCTAATTTACCAACCCCTGGTGACCTTTGGGATAATTACCCTTAAAAGAAAACTACTCAAGATACCAGCCGGGGCTCAAACCCGGGCCCCTAGGTTCGTAGCCAGGTACACTGACAATTACACCATGGGGCCCGTTATCACTCACTACCTGCCACACTAAAATATAATATCTGGGTACGGCCCTTCGTGATTTATTTTTTTATTACCTGTTATCCGCCTCGGTGGCGTAGTTAGTTAACGCGCTACTCTTGCAGTAGAGCTAGACTGCCGGGGACGGGAAGATCGAGGTTCGAATCTCGTTCAGGTGAATTGGGTGTGGTTTTCCCTAAAATGTTTTCCACTCCCCCTCCACACAAATGTGGGTTCACTTCCTCTAAATTCAACCTTCCCAATTCCTAACCCATTAACGTAATTAGTACTTAACCGTATAACCCAAACGGGTAGTAAGACGTGGTGCTATAATCTAATTTTACTACCTGTTAGGGCTATACGCACATGCACTAACAAAGCTAATGTGTTAGGGTGGAGGAAGGTTGAATTTAGAGGAAGTGTATCCACACTTGCTTGGAGGAGAATATAAAATCATTTAGGAAAATCAACCTCTCTACATATAATCGAGATTCTAGCTCCAATCGCCCTGTTATCGGTTGTCTGGTCTAACACGAGAGTGATGCCTTGGACCATGCGGCCATCAAAGCAGGTCCTTCGTGATTTAAAGGTAAATTTTTATAACATTTTACCTATAGGTACAAAATATTATGATGCTTGGGCGTATTTCAAATACTAAACTTTCACATAAGAAAGAGTGATGAAAATTTTCCGCAGTGGCGGCTTGTGGCTTCTAAGTAGGTGAAAGGGCTGGGTTAGGTGAGGTGGCACCTTGAGCCTATTACACACATACACACACACACACACACACACACACATATATATATATTATATATATATATATATATGAGGCATAGGAGTGATGATAACTAACATTTGGCAATCAAAACTTTCACAACAAACAATTTGGTTTTAACTCTGATTTTCTTTGAACTATTTTGTACATCTGTTAGCTGTCAGTTACCACCACTCCTATGGCGAATGGACTATGCATAAAACTATCAATTGTTTTGTTAGGTGACAAGTGGTGGTTTGGTGTATTGGGAGGGGAGATTTGAGAGAGCGAATATTAAATTCAAACAAATACAGTAGCCTAATGGCAATTAGAGATGAAGATTATTCGGTAAAATGATCGGGTCATTGAATCCCAGAGGATGGAGATGTATTCGCTAAGGCTTTGATCATAATATTTAAGTATTTATATATTTTGCTATATATGCAGGCCCAATGTTAGTGACACATTCAACCACCAAGCGCTGTAGTCGATACCTGAATGTGGGAAGAGAATTATTGGAATCACTGTAGTCGCTTTAGTGTAGTCATTTAATAGTGTTTATGGTGATAGCGTCCTTATAACCTGATTCGGTGGCCGCATGGTCTAAGGCGTAACTCTCGCAATTGACTAGACTACCGTTAAAGGGTAGATAGAGGTTCAAATCTCGGTCGGGTTTATTGAGGGTGATTTTTCCAAAATAGTTTTTCACTCTGCTTCCACGCAAATACAGGTATATTTCCTCTAAATTCAACATTACTCATCCTTAACATATTAACCTAATTAGTAGGCCTACATCTTTTAATATATAATTAGTACAGATAACCTTCCTAATTCCTAAAACCATATAACCCGGACGAATGATAAGACGTGGTGCGATTAAAAAAAATCCTTATGAGAAATTAAATTTCAGCTATATCGATTATATTTATTTTATTTATATAAAATGGAACCAGAAAAATAAAGTTGACAATTTTCCAAGACTTAAAATTTACCATCTGACATCTCTAATAACAATATATAGGTTATTTTCTCAAATAAGACTTAGCACCACTTCTTACTACCCGTATTAAGTAGCCTACTAATTACGCTAGAGGGTTAGGATTTGCGAAGGTTGAATATAGAGGAAGTGAACCCGCAAACATGAAACCAGCGTGTTAGCTAACTACGCCACCGAGGCGGATTTTTCTCAATTAAATATGTTATAAAACATATAGATACTTTAGAGGAACGCCTACAAAGGTGGGCGTGTGATCTAAATGACAGCCTCATCTAATCTTGATTGACAATAATGGAGAAATTAGGGTTTGAATCCCGGCCAGATATATTGTTGATGGTTTTTTTCTAAATGGCTTCCCACGCTCCCTCTATGCAGTTGCGTGTAATTAATATAATTAAATGAATATAGCAAAGAAGAGTAGTAAGACGAGATGCATGGGGATTAAAAAAAAAGGGTAGTGGGCAAAACCAGAAGTTTCAGGTTCGAAGATGGCCCACAGGTTGAACTTTTTGCACCCCTTGCGTAGGAATAAAAAGTTCAATTAGGCTATTGCAGCATGTAATATTTATCTTCGATGTAATGGTGAGCTTCAGTATGTGAGCCAGTGATATGCAAGTTAATATGTAGTATTAACAATTCAAAGCAGTCTGATTTGTTATACTTATTAACATGTTGCATTTTTGTAATAAATAGATACGGTACATCCACGGTAGATTTGGTATTTATATGATGGTTAGTAAAAATAATTCCATATTCATCCTTTTTCCTAAAAATTTAATTTCTTAATTATTGGACAATGATGCGAGTAAATTTCATCCCTTGTCAAAGCAGCAAAATATTTTTTGTGAGCTGGATGAGTTAACAACAGTTTTGAGTATTTTTTAATTTGTCTGCAGAGATCAAAGCTACCATGAACCGAGAGTAACTAACTGTGAGGTGAATTAAGTTAAATTAATAATTAAAATTAGCATAACCTGAACAGGCAATGAAAAAACACATTCGCACAAATTTTCTCATATGGTGTATTATAGTTTCGAAGAAAATGTTCAAATGTTCAGTAAATTACACTTCAGCAAGTTTAATCATGAAAAAGATCAGTTTGTTATTAAATAAACACTCTTTACATATACACATATTAACTAAATATATTTATTAACAAATTTAAATTTTAAAAACAAGTTATTTGTAAACTGCCCTAAAATTAACTGTAATTCGTAAAAATAAAAACTTTGTTCTTAATTATCATGAACAAATATTCACAGATAGCCAATTGAACTCAATCTTCAAGGATAATTTCAAAAAATTTCAAAATTCTATAATTTTTCCTAAGTAAATTACCCTTAAATTAATTTATTTTACAAAAATAATGATGCCTTATTATTTATCATGTAAATAATCTCCAGATTCCCGCTTTGAACAAATTGTTAGAACTTTCTTAAAAGAAAACCAAAGTTTTCAAAAGTCAGTCATCAGCTAACTACTATAACTTTTTTTTTCAAACAATTATGTAATTATTTATAATTCGAAAAATTTATCAGATGGGCTACCCATTTTGAACCGAATCGCTAGAGCCATTTATAAAATATTACAATTTTTAAAACATCAATCGTCAGGAAAGCAACCTTAAACATATTTTTACCCCAAAAACTAGTATACTGTGTTTGTTGTCATGTAAAACATTCTCAAGATACCAATTTTCAACCAAATAATTCAAGCCATTTTTAAAACATTTCAAATATTTGAGTAAACCAGTATTTTTTAAATTACCCTTCAAAGAAATTTTATAAAAAAATTTGATTGTTACTTCAGTGCAATTTATCACGTAAAACACGCCAAAGAAACCCATTTGAAACCAAATCCTTAGAGCTAATTTGGAGTATTTTAATTTTTTGAAAAATTAGTCTTCAGTAAACTACCCATATACGAGTTTTACCCAAAAAACAAGTATACAGTTTTATTTGTCATTTCAAACAATCCTCAGATATAATCTGTATTTTAAACCAAATCGTTGAAGCCATTTTCCAAATATTTCGATTTATTTTTACTATTATAATACTTTATCTTTTTATGAGAAAGTAAAAATTAAAATGCAACAAAATATAAAGGCATGCATGACCGAATGTAATGATGTCATTATTATTATTATTATTATTATTATTATTATTATTATTATTATTATTATTATTATTATTATTATTATTATTATTATTATTACTATAGTGTTTTACCCGCTTCAGTGGTCCAAGCTCTAAGGCATCAATCTCGCAATAGACTGGACGGTCAGTGACAGGGAGATTGGTGTTCGAATCCTGGTCGGGTGTTTTCTGCTAATTTTTTCCCCAATCTCCCTCCACACAAATGCTGATACATTTCCTCTGAATTCTAATTGACTAAACCATATCTCATTAGTAAGTTTCAATGCAAATAAGTCGAACGGATAATAAAACTAGCTTCACGCGCGCGCACGCGCGCACACACACACACACACACACACACACACACACACACGATGTTTATTTAAAATTATTGTGTGCACATGTAATTGTTCTCAATATAAAACACATCAGATATATGTGCAATACGTGAGCTTATTTTAATTAATTGACCTCATGGTATAGTGTTCAGAGCACATAGATGTTCACAGAGAGGTCCCAGGTTTGATTCCCTGCTGATACCACAGGGTTTCACTCGAAAGGGGAATAATTCACACGATCACCAAGGTTTGGTTAGTTAGGCTTGCGTTAGGTCTAATGGTTTCTACTCGTTCTACACACTCAAACTCACTATCACCGTCACCTCATCTCATCGGGACATGGCAGGTCTCCACGGACAGGATGCACGATTTGTACATTCGGGGTTCTCCTGAGCAACAGTATATTAATAATCTTTCCACAAACAGGGCTACGAATGATGCAGCCCATACACGCCGTCATTTTTATATATTATTATTATTAATTTTTGTATATTAAAATTTTATGTAGTCCATTCATAGCAACTTTGAACTTTTATAATAGTTGAAAATCTACTAAAAGATACTCCCATATTTATACAACTTATAATTTTGTTTTGTCATTCTAAAAATCACGTAAACTGACAACAAATTGTCGAAGTGACAAATTATATTTGTGAGATGGATGAATATGGAACAAGTTTTAATCATTTTACTAATATCATAAGAGACTAAATTTTAGGGGTGTACGAGGCTTCGAAGCTTCGACTTGGCTTCAAAACAAATATAAGCTTCAATTTCGCTTTGAAAGAATTTCCAGCTTCAACAATCACGAAGCTTTACCATTAAAGATATAGACAGCTAAAATACTCAATTTATGAACAATTATTGCCATTTTGATCTGTCAAAATATTAATATGCATATGAAATGAATTTAAAGTAATTGAATTCCAACTTGTGGTATTAACTGTATTTATCAGAATAAAACAAAATTGTGAAATAAAACCTTTTCCGATTAATTTTAGGTCATAAAGATATATATATATATATATATATATATATACATATGTATATATATATACATATATATAATAAACAATATAATATTTTTTAGATCATAAAACAAATAATAAAAAATATTTGAACTTCGATTCGGCTTTGAGAATATTTCACATATTCGATTCGAATTACAAAATTGGACTTCACACATCCCTACTAAATTTACTGTGAACGAATTTTATCTAGTGAATTCTTATTGTATTTACTGTACATGCATCATGCTTCCATAACCGTTCTGGGTATTTTAATACTTGAGAGTAGGGGTTAAGAAGGTAGGGATTTAGAGGAAATGTACCCACATCTTCGTTTAAGGAGAGTGTGAAACTTTTTTTAAAAAATCTTCTGTGCACCCAATCGGAATTCTAACCCCGATGTGGTGCATTAGACCTTGTTACCACCAATGCAGGTTCTGTTGATCTTAATTAGATTAAATTCAAGGAGTAGACTTAATTTTTGCTTCTGTGCAGAAGGACAACATTGAATGCTGATTGTCAGAGGCTTAGAGGAAAGACATAATAAAATTTTTCCTACCTATATTTAGAAATAGGCTTGTTTGAATTAAATTTAATAAAATACTACTATATTTTGTATTTGGTTTTCAATTTTACAAAATCTAGAATATTAAAACTATTTAAAATAAATTGTAATACAAATGGTTTCAAATTGATTTAACACATAAAACTAAATAGTAAGACACAATCGTACAAGCTTTCTCATAATTATAGTGAGTGGGTGCATGTATTATTTGAAACAAACATATCAAAAATACGTTTCAGTAAGCTACCTTTATATATGTTTTCCTCAGAAAGCAAACCAATCATCTTGTTAATCACAATAAACACTTTTAATATACAGTAACTTTAATACAAAATATTTCAAGCAATTGTTTTATATATATATATATAATTTACATTATTACAATAAATTCTCTTTATACAATAAACTAAAAATATTACTGGTGTAATGGATTGTGGTTGTCTCCTAAATACCATAAACATGAGCATTTCAATTCTATGTTCTGCCGTTCTACTGTTAGAGCTCATACTCTTTCGTCATTCTGCCATTGGAAACTCATGAGTTCTCTCCCACATCAGCTGTTTATAATGAAAACCTCGTGTGTCAGATATTACACAGCTACGATGACCAATCTGCCCCTAGATTATCATTTTATGAAAATTAAAAAGTTGGGTTGGAACAGAAGTTACAATAATATATCTCAAGGATCAAAATAATTTAATTCAAATTATATTTTTTGGCTTGAAATGTACTATTATTATTATTATTATTATTATTATTATTATTATTATTATTATTAATATCAACATATTTTAAACTAACTGAATCCATAGAAATAAAATAAAATATTCACCGTAGGCCTTTATTTACTCACAGATTTTACTTATATCTCCATAAAAAAAACATAAGAAATGTAAAAATATTCTGAAAGTACTGTACATCCAAAATACATACCTTCCCAAACAACAAGAATTCGTACTTCATAGGAACTTGTGAAAAAAAAAATACAAAAAATTAACATTTACTAAACAAACAAAAAGTTACAACAGATATTATGGTGTTAGTGTAAATTTTATAAGAAATATTTTACAAATACAAAAGAAGCGATGTCAAAAAGTCATCATAAGCGCTGAGTTATTAATATTCCAAAGACAGTTTTAATAACTAGCTCAGCACAACACAAAAAAAATTACGCACATATTTACAAATATATATCAAATAAAAGCACGGTTGTGGTTTTAATTTAATATTATACATGAAATACTTTACAAAATACAAACTAATTGATAACAACAAATCAAGAAAAGTATAAAATCTTATGTCAATGAAAAATAAATAACTACAATATTTTTACATTTAATGTAGATTCTACAAAAAATTTTAATTTTGCTAATAGTTCAAAACTTGTACACACAATCCTAACTATTATAAATGCGAATGTGAGTTTGTTTGTTTGTTTGTTACGCTTTCACGCCTAAACTACTCGACTGATTATCATGAAATTTCGCATACACGTTGTCATGGGTACAGAAAAGGACATAGGGTACCTTTCATCCAGAAAAAATGCAAATGTGAGTTTGTTTGTTTGTTTGTTTGTTTGTTATTGTTTGTTACGCTTTCACGCCTAAAATACTCGACCGATCATCATGAAATTTTGCATACACGTTGTCATGGGTACAGAAAAGGACATAGGGTACCTTTCATCCAGAAAAAATGCAAATGTGAGTTTGTTTGTTTGTTTGTTATTGTTTGTTACGCTTTCACGCCTAAACTACTCGACCGGTCATCATGAAATTTTGCATACACGTTGTCATGGGTACAGAAAAGGATATAGGGTACCTTTCATCCAGAAAAAAATGCGAATGTAAGTTTGTTTGTTTGTTTGTTTGTATTTGTTTGTTATTGTTTGTTACGCTTTCACGCCTAAACTACTCGACCGATCATCATGAAATTTCGCATACACGTTGTCATGGGTACAGAAAAGGACATAGGGTACCTTTCATCCAGAAAAAATGCAAATGTGAGTTTGTTTGTTTGTTTGTTTGTTTGTTATTGTTTGTTACGCTTTCACGCCTAAACTACTCGACCGGTCATCATGAAATTTCGCATACACATTGTCATGGGTACAGAAAAGGACATAGGGTACCTTTCATCCAGAAAAAATGCAAATGTGAGTTTGTTTGTTTGTTTGTTATTGTTTGTTACGCTTTCACGCCTAAACTACTCGACCGGTCATCATGAAATTTCGCATACACGTTGTCATGGGTACAGAAAAGGATATAGGTTACCAATCATCCAGAAAAAAATGCGAATGTAAGTTTGTTTGTTTGTTTGTTTGTTATTGTTTGTTACGCTTTCACGCCTTAACTACTCGACCGATCATCATGAAATTTCGCATACACGTTGTCATGGGTACAGAAAAGGAAATAGGGTACCTTTCATCCAGAAAAAAGCTAATGTGAGTTTGTTTGTTTGTTGGTTTGTTTGTTATTGTTTGTTACTCTTTCACGCCTAATCTACTCGACCGATCATCATGAAATTTTGCATACACGTTGTCATGGGTACAGAAAAGGACATAGGGTACCTTTCATCCAGAAAAAAAGCTAATGTGAGTTTGTTTGTTTGTTGGTTTGTTTGTTTATGTTTGTTACGCTTTCACGCCTAATCTACTCGACCGATCATCATGAAATTTCGCATTCACGTTGTCATGGGTACAGAAAAGGACATAGGGTACCTTTCATCCAGAAAAAATACAAATGTGAGTTTGTTTGTTTGTTTGTTATTGTTTGTTACGCTTTCACGCCTAATCTACTTGACCGATCATCATGAAATTTCGCATACACGTTGTCATAGGTACAGAAAAGGATATAGGGTACCTTTCATCCAGAAAAAATGCAAATGTGAGTTTGTTTGTTTGTTTGTTTGTTATTGTTTGTTACGCTTTCACGCCTAAACTACTCGACCGATCATCATGAAATTTCGCATACACGTTGTCATGGGTACAGAAAAGGACATAGGGTACCTTTCATCCAGAAAAAAAAAGTTAATGTGAGTTTGTTTGTTTGTTGGTTTGTTTGTTATTGTTTGTTACGCTTTCACGCCTAATCTACTCGACCGATCATCATGAAATTTCGCATACACATTGTCATGGGTACAGAAAAGGACATAGGGTACCTTTCATCCAGAAAAAAAGCTAATGTGAGTTTGTTTGTTTGTTGTTTTGTTTGTTATTGTTTGTTACGCTTTCACGCCTAATCTACTCGACCGATCATCATGAAATTTCGCATTCACGTTGTCATGGGTACAGAAAGGACATAGGGTACCTTTCATCCAGAAAAAATGCAAATGTGAGTTTGTTTGTTTGTTTGTTATTGTTTGTTACGCTTTCACGCCTAAACTACTCGACCGGTCATCATGAAATTTCGCATACACGTTGTCATGGGTACAGAAAAGGATATAGGTTACCTTTCTTCCAGAAAAAAATGCGAATGTAAGTTTGTTTGTTTGTTTGTTTGTTATTGTTTGTTACGCTTTCACGCCTAAACTACTCGACCGATCATCATGAAATTTCGCATACACGTTGTCATGGGTACAGAAAAGGACATAGGGTACCTTTCATCCAGAAAAAAGCTAATGTGAGTTTTTTTGTTTGTTGGTTTGTTTGTTATTGTTTGTTACTCTTTCACGATTAATCTACTCGACCGATCATCATGAAATTTCGCATACACGTTGTCATGGATACAGAAAAGGACATAGGGTACCTTTCATCCAGAAAAAAAGCTAATGTGAGTTTGTTTGTTTGTTGGTTTGTTTGTTATTGTTTGTTACGCTTTCACGCCTAATCTACTCGACCGATCATCATGAAATTTCGCATTCACGTTGTCATGGGTACAGAAAGGACAAAGGGTACCTTTCATCCAGAAAAAATACAAATGTGAGTTTGTTTGTTTGTTTGTTATTGTTTGTTACACTTTCACGCCTAATCTACTCGACCGATCATCATGAAATTTCGCATACACGTTGTCATAGGTACAGAAAAGGATATAGGGTACCTTTCATCCAAAAAAATGCAAATGTGAGTTTGTTTGTATATTTGTTTTTTATTGTTTGTTACGCTTTCACGCCTAAACTACTCGACCGATCATCATGAAATTTCGCATACACGTTGTCATGGGTACAGAAAAGGACATAGGGTACCTTTCATCCAGAAAAAAAAAGCTAATGTGAGTTTGTTTGTTTGTTGGTTTGTTTGTTATTGTTTGTTACGCTTTCACGCCTAATCTACTCGACCGATCATCATGAAATTTCGCATACACGTTGTCATGGGTACAGAAAAGGATATAGGGTACCTTTCATCCAGAAAAAATGTGAATGTGAGTTTGTTTGTTTATTTGTTTGTTATTGTTTGTTACGCTTTCACGCATAAACTACTCGACCGATCATCATGAAATTTCGCATACACGTTATCATGGGTACAGTAAAGGACATAGGGTAACTTTCATCCAGAAAATAGTACGGTTCCTGACGGATAGAAAAAAAATAACTGTTAGACGGTCGTCCGGCTTAACAACTCGGCCTACTGATATGAATAAATTAATTGCAACATGATGCCTGGAGTACAGAAAAAGGGACCTGCGGTATCCCAGAATAAAATCTGATATCCCGAATAAAAAGCTGTTCCCGAGTTATTTGAGGCACATCTATCGTAAATTGATTAAAAATGATTATATTCAGCTAATTAACCTCTGTCTGTTCACCCCGTTAAGGTTGTCGTAAGAAGTTTGGTATTATTGGTATTGGTATATCAAATAAAAACATTATTTTTACTTTAAAATGCGGTATTGATTTGTGTTATAGAATGTACTAACTAACGCGAAATCGTTTTGTTTAGCTATGGCTATGAAGCTTGGAGAAAGAAAAGAAAGTGAGTTGGGAAATAGCAATACATGTTTGCGATTCATTTGTTTACAAACATTGATTTGTTACCGTTTATTTATCTGTGTTTAGTCCTCTTTAATAATATAGTAATTGTTTTACGTTTTCAGTTTTTATTGTTCCTTTTTTTTCTCTTTGAGCGATAGTTTATCATTTATTATTATTAGTTTAGTTATTTTAATTCTGATTCTACTTTTTTACCTTAAGGTAATAGTGTGTCTGTTTTAATTTTTAGGTTAGAAATTTTTTTTTTCTTAAAAAAACAGTTTTTTCCTTTTTCTTTTTTGAAATGCCTCGCAAACGTAATTCTAACCTATCTAGGAGCTCATCGCGAGCCCGGGCAGCTAAAGTTGCTCAATCCCAAGAACCTTCCGTTCATGCCGAATTAAGGAGGCAAGAACAAATGGAGCGAAAAGCTGATTTGAGAGCTGATGAGACACGTTATCAAAGCAAGGAAAGACTGGAGGACCAAGCCACCCGCCAGGCTTCTATGAGAGCAGCTTAGACGCCCCTTCAAACACAATTGCGTTTAGAGGAACAAGCCGAACGCCAGAGAGCTCTGAGAGCTACTGAAACGCTCCTTCAAACACAGATCCGTTTAGATGTATAAGCTGAACGCCAAGCTGCTTTGAGAGCAACTGAGACGCCTCATCAAACGCAGCTCCGTCTAGATGAGCAAGATGAACGCCAGAGAGCTTTGAGAGCTACTGAGACGCCCCTTCAAACTCAGCTCCGTTTAGACGAACAAGCCCAGCGGCAGGCAACCATTACAGTCACAGAAACTACACAACAGTCGCAGGCGAGAAGAATCGTTCATGCAGAAATGCAAACCGAACGCCGACGAACTTTTATACGTAACAGTTGGTCCTTATTTAATAATTCCGGATTTGAATACGATCCTTTAATTGATTACAAAAATCATACTTTAATTGTTGTTGGTTTGATGAATAAAAAATGCCAGTTTTGTGATGCTTTAAAATGGAAAGATGAGACCGCAGGGATGTGTTGTTCTAATGGCAAAGTTTCCCTTCCTTTACTTGGTGAACCAGAACAGCCTCTGAAAACTCTATATTTATATGATGCAAATGAATCACGGCGCTTTTTAAATAGAATTAGAAAGTATAACTCATACTTTCAAATTACATCTTTTGGAGTAGATAAGGAGATAAGAATGCCCGGGTTTTCACCAACCTTTACCGTACAAGGTCAGATATATCATCAAATTGGTTCACTTTTTCCAACAGAAAACGAACACCATAAATTCTTGCAAGTTTATTTCATGGGTGATGAAGAAAATGAAGTAAACCGTCGTTTATTATACATTCAAGGAGTTGAAAGAGATACGGTATTAAAAATTCAAAGAATGTTACATAAACACAACATTTTGATAAATACCTTTAAAACCGCAATAGAGAACTGGCCTCAAGAAGATTATAAGGTTGTCATCCATGCTGATCGAACTCCTCGTGGCGAACATGAGAGGCGCTATAATGCACCGACAATTAATGAAGTTGCTGTCGTGGTGAGTGGCGACCAGTTCTCTTCACGAGACATAGTGTTACGAGCACACGATAATACACTTACACGCGTAGCCGATACTCATAAGTTTTATGATGCTTGGCAGTACCCATTAATTTTTAGCAAGGGAGAGTCGGGATACCATTTTAATATTCCACTCATTAATCCCACTAAAACAGCCAGTTCCCAATAAAAGAGTTTCATGCATGGATTTTTACGCCTATCACATGATGCTTCGAGAAAATGACTTTAACCTCCTTCCGCGGTCAAGACAGCTCTTTCACCAATTTTTAGTAGATATGTACATCAAAGTAGAGAGTGAACGTCTTCGTTACATTTCTTTAAACCAGAAAAAAATGCGAGCTGAAAATTACATTCACCTGCAAGATGCGATTAGCACGGATGGTAATATAAGCCCCAACGATCTAGGCAGAATGGTTATTCTTCCCTCTACTTTTGTGAACAGCCCCCGCTATCTGCATGAATACACACAAGACGCTTTCGCCTATGTGCGCACTTACGGCAGGCCTGACCTATTCGTAACTTTCACCTGCAATCCCTCATGGAAGGAAATAAAAGAAGAGCTAATTCTCTGGCAAAGAGCTACTGACCGACATGACTTAGTTGCCCGCGTGTTTCGTTTAAAGGTTCAAAAACTAATGAATGTTATTACAAAGGGAAAAGTATTAGGAAACGTCCAGTGCCACATGTATTCCATTGAATGGCAGAAACGAGGACTGCCACATGTGCATTTTCTTATTTGGTTGAAAGAAAAGCTGCGTCCCAATCAAATAGATAACATAATAAGCGCCGAGATTCCGGATCCAGAACAAGATAAGGATTTGCACGATACCGTAGTCAGAAACATGGTTCATGGTCCCTGTGGAGCACGCAATCCAGCATCACCTTGCATGAAAAATGGAAAATGTACAAAAAAATTCCCCCGAGAGCTGCTAAAGGAAACAGTGCACAATAATAAGGGTTACCTTTTGTACAGACGAAGAGCACCCGAGGATGTTGGTAAAAGTGTTACAATTCAGAATCGCATTGGGGTGGTCCAAACTTTTGATAATAGCTGGGTTGTACCATATTCACCCATTTTATGTAAAATATTTAATGCCCACATTAATGTAGAAGCCTGCAACTCTGTTCGTACTATTAAATATATTTGCAAATACATTAATAAAGGGAGTGATCAGGCGATCTTCAATCTGCGTAACGAAGGTGTAGCGCAAACTATTAATGAAGTACAAACCTATCAAGCAGAGCGATATGTCAGTAGTAATGAGGCGGCGTGGCGGCTCCTTGGTTTACCCTTACACGAAAGACATCCGACTGTTACACATCTTGCCATACACTTAGAAAATGGACAGCGTGATTTCTTTAATGAGAGTAATTTTCAAGAAAGGATTTCATCACCTCCTAAAACCACATTAACTGCCTTTTTCCAGCTTTGTCAGACAGATACTTTCGCTAAAACATTATTGTATTCCCAAGTTTCCCGTTATTATACATGGAACACCTCAAAAAAGGAGTGGAAACGCTGCGTTCAAGGTACGCCTGTTGAAGATTTCCCAGGGGTTAAATCATCAGACGCTCTTGGTCGTGTCTACACCGTCTATGTAATGAACTTGGAATGCTTTTGTCTGCGCATGTTATTGCATCATATTCGAGGTCCAACTAGCTATAGAGACCTTAAAATTGTCAACGGTCAGGAATGCGGAACATATAGAGAAGCATGTGAAACTCTGTTTGTTAGAGAATGATAACCACTGGGACGAAACTATGGAGGAAGCCGTGCAGTGTGGATCACCAGACAAAATCAGGGAACTTTACGCAACCCTCATATCATCTTGCGGTCTTTCCAATCCTCAAACGCTGTGGGATAAGTACAAAGAGTACATGGCGGAAGATATTTTGCAGCGGCTACAGCAAGTCCATGCAGATATGACTTTTAATGAGCACATCTACTACGAAGCGCTGACGAAAATTTAAAACAAGGTTATTACAATGGCGGGAAGGAAGCTTCAAGATTTCGGAATGGTAAGCCCTCAACGATCAGACGAAAATGACTTAAACGATTAAATTACTCGGGAATTAAACTATGATTTCACAGTATTGCAACAGAAAGTAACCGAATTAGTTCCTCGGTTGCTTCCAGAACAAAGTCACGTCTTTCAACAGGTGTTACGTCAAGTAGAGTCAGGGAATGGTGCACTCCTCTTTCTCGACGCCCCTGGAGGAACCGGGAAAACGTTTTTGCTGAACTTATTATTGGCGTTCATAAGAAAAGACCAGAAAATTGCTGTTGCCGTCGCTTCCTCCGGTATAGCGGCTACACTACTGAACGGTGGCCGTACTGCACATTGCGTTCTAAAATTGCCATTAAATCTTACACTAGCACAGGAAGAGTCACCCATCTACAATTTCAGCAAAAATAGCTCTCGAGGTATGATGCTACGACAATGTAAACTTTTAGTGTGGGACGAAAGTACGATGTCCCACAAAAAAGCTATAGAGGCGTTAAACCAAACTCTTCAGGACTTGCGTGACAAAACAGATATTATGGGAGAAATGGTAGTCTTACTGGCTGGTGACTTCCGACAAACTCTATCGGTGATCCAGAGGGGCACACATGCAGATGAAATCAGAGTCTGTCTCAAGTCATCAAGATTGTGGGCAAAAGTGAAAAAATTCAGCCTAACAACGAATATGAGAGTCTACCGTTATAATGACGTAGATTCAGGACATTACGCAGAGACACTATTGAAAATTGACGATGGACGTTTGGACACGGATGCTGAAGGTTGTATTTTACTTACAGGGGAATTCTGTCATCTGGTGGAAAATGATGTGGAGCTCATTGCTAAAGTTTACCCAGACTTACAACTAAATTTAAATTGTGAGCATTGGTTGTGTTCAAGAGCAATTCTTGCACTAAAAAATGAAATCGTTAACAAAATCAACACTGACATTTTGAAAGAGGTGCAGGGAGAAATAAAGGAGTATTTGTCAATAGATACAATCATGGACACAGAACAGAGAACTTCATATCCCGCTGAGTTTTTAAATTCTCTGGAGCTATCGGGTGTACCCTCGCATAAACTACAATTGAAATTAGGTGTACCAGTTATGCTTATGCGAAATTTAGATGCACCCCGTTTATGTAATGGAATGAGGCTTCGAATTACACAATTAGGGCAAAATATAATCTGTGCCACCATTTTAACAGGTGTGGGAAAAGGGGAAAGTGTAATCATACCTCGAATCCCAATAATCCCCACCGACCTACCATTTCAATTCAAAAGACTCCAGTTTCCAATCAAACTTAGTTTTGCTATTACTATTAACAAAGCGCAAGGGCAAACATTGCAGGTAGCAGGGGTGCATTTGGAAATGCCATGTTTTTCCCATGGCCAGCTATATGTAGCCTGTTCGCGTGTGTCCAATGCCCAGAATTTGTATGTATTTGCGCCAAATGGAAGGACAAACAACATAGTATATAGGAGGGTCCTAAAATAATGATCTATTCTGTGCTCATGATTGCAACGGTCAAGAACAAGCGGAGTAAATAAGGGATTTTAATTAACTGTAAGTAAAATTTAAGATGGAGTGGGATCTTCCAATTCGTGGCAAGGCATAACCTATGACTCTACTGACACACACTTCGCTACTTCTTTTCTACTCCTACACTTAATCCTGATTTATATTGTGTAGTTTGTTTTTTTCTTTATCTCTACCTCTCTTGACTAACAACCTCAATATGTTCATCGTTTTTATTGTCACACTTCCTGTGTCAATCTACAACCTGAATTTATTGATAAAATCTACATTAACGCGAGCGAAGCCGCGGGCAAAAGCTAGTACTTTTATAAAGAAAAGAATATATAATAAACAAATTACAAATAAAAGAACATATTCTACATGTAAGTATGTAACACAACAAATTCTAAACTTTTGTTTTAGCAGGGATGTTTCCTAAATACTTGTGGGCCCATTTCTCTAGAATATTAAGGTAAATACTTTGAACAACCTGATTTCAAAGAAATACAGCCTATATTTCTAGAATAATATATAATTTATTCTAAAAATGTGTTCATCAAATTAGCTATAGTTGATTCAATATTTCTCTATCATACGTTATGATTATTCAATATCCATATAGATATATATTCCTTCTATTATACCATAACTTATTTTAAATTATAAATTATGAAATGTGAATACCCAACATGAAATATAAAATGAGGTTCTGCCTCTGTACTTTTCACTGTTACATAACAAAGAGTATTATTACACAGGTACTTTGGTGCATTTTTATAAAAATGGGCCACAAAGTATTTAGAAAGCATCCCTGCCAAATATAATTTTAAGATCTGTTGTGTTATATACTTACATATAGAATATGTTATTTTAATTGTAATTTGTTTATTATATATTCTTTTTACTTTCTCATATCAATAGATAGTATTGTGATCATAAAAAAATAATGATCTCGATACTATTACAAAGTTTTACGTTTAAGTGGATTTTATTATTCTGTCCATACCTATGTCTGTTTGTCTCTCTATCTAAAACGGTTTGATGGGTTTTGTTCAAACTTAATTGTTAGATACTATCGAGTGATACCACAAACATTACCCTAGCCCTTCAATTAATAATAGTTTACTAATGAATACATTTTTTGAATTCCAAATTTTTCGTAAATGGCTTTAACGATTTGGTTTAAAATGCATATCTAGGATTTATTTGACATCACAAGTAACATTATATAATTGGTTTATGGCCAAACATTTGTTGAAGGGTAGTTCACTGAAGACTGATTTTTCAAAAATGTTAACTATTTTATGAATGGTTCTAACAATTTAGTTCAAAACAGGTACTTGGTTGTACTTGACATAGAAAATTACTCTATTTGCCTATTTTGGGGTAAAAACACATTTAATGGTAGTTTACAGATGAATGACTTTTCAAAAACTTGAAATATTTTACAAATGACTAACGATTTAGTTCCAAATGAATAACTTTGTTTTGTTTGATATAACAAATAGCACCGTTCACTTGTTTTTGAGGTGAAAACTCATTTATGGGTAGTTTACTTATGATTGATTTTGAAAAATCTTGAAATATTTTACAAATGGCTCTGATAATTTGGTTCAAAATCGATATTTTGGAAGTGTTTGACATGAAAAATAGGAGTGTGTACTATTTTTTTAGGGGTAAAAACTCATTAATGGGTAGTTTACAGATGATTGATATTTCAAAAGCTAGAAATATTTAAAAAATTGACCTAATGATTTGGTTCCAAATGGGTGTCTTGAGAATTCTTGACATGAAAATTAACACTCTATATTTGTTTTTGGGGGGAAATCTCATTTATGGGCTGTTTACTGATGACTGATTTTTCAAAAACTTTAAATTCTATGTATTATTTCTGTTGTCAAATTCCCTTTTTCTCAACTAATACAAAGCCTACAGCGATGAATACGGTATCAGTGGATAGGATTTTTTAATGACTTCTGACAATAGCATACTCAGTTTACGATAAAACACATTGTTTGCTTAAAATTTAAGTCAAAAGAAAAATCTAACAATATTTTTATATCAATTACCGAAAATAAATTATCTTTGCTATTTTGTGTAAACACTTCGCTGAGTATTTAATTTCAACAACCCAACAAAAGACTAAATCGTATTTTGGGGAGGAGGGGAAGGTTGAATGTGCGAAAGTTTCACAAGGGTTTACTGTTATTAAAAAAATTGCACTAAAGATTTGGTTCAAAATGGGTATCTTGGGATTGTTTGACATGACAAATAGCCCTGAATACTTTGTTTTTGCTAAAAATTTTATAGAGGGTCTTTTACTGGGAAGTGATTTTTGAAAATTCAATTATTTTTTTAAATATCTGTAACAATGTTCCTTAAAATGTATATCTGAAGAGTGCTTGACATGAACATGTAAAATAAATCTGTCTAATTGGGTTTGGGGGGGGGGGGGGAGCAAGATTAGCTATGGTTAGTTTACTGATGACTGTTTTTCTTATTTGAATATTTTTGAAAATGGCTTTAGTGACTTTGTTTAAAATTGGTGCCAGGAGACTATTTTATACCTCAATGGTAATGTATCTTATTTATCTAAATTAATTAACCTAAGGGTAGTTTACTACCAATAAATTATAAAAAATTTGAACAAATAATAAATAAAATATTATTTAATATACAACCAAATCTGATTATGATGCATAAATCTATAAAGGAATAATAGCATCACTGGGTACCACGGTTTAGCTAAATAAATAGTGACAGGAGGGATCGGGGGCTCGAATCCCTGTCGTGCGTGTGTAATGAGGCCGGTTTCCTCACTCACCCTCCACGGGTTGTGCCCCGGACGAGTAGTAAGAAGACACATTTCGTTCTCTACTACCATACCGATGTGGGTACATTTATACCTTCGTATTCCCACTCTACAAACTAACACATTAATGTTACTATGTATGATTTTCCAGTTATCTCCCACGCAAATGCGCCAGTGGTATGGATGCTTTTAAGATTTTTAGAGTCAGTAGTTAGCTACCTGCACCAGTGGGCACACAGTCTAAATTTCAGACTCTTCTAGCTAGGGCTTTCTATCTGTGGGCGGAAGTTGGGTTCGAATCCCTGCTTGGGCTTTTTGATGGTGGGGCGCGAGGTTTGAATTCTAATTCCTGCTGAGGCGTGGTGGTCTGAATCCCAGTAGGGTGTACTGAAGCTGATTTTCCACTCTCCCTCAGCGCAAATGTGGCTCCACATAACAACGTAATGATGCTGAAAGGAATAAAATGATTATATTAGCGATAAGACCGCCTCGTTGGCGTAGTTAGCTAACGTGTTAATTTCGTGTTGAGTTTGACTGCCGAGGATGGGAGATATTGATGTGCGAATCTCTGTCTGGTGAATTGGGGGTAATTTTCCATTTGCCCTATATACAAATGTGGATCCAACCTTCCCAATTCCTAATCCATTTGCGTAATTTGTACTTAAGCGTTTAACACTAACGGGAAGTAAGATGCTGTTCTAAATACCGATAAGCTTAACTTCGTGGCTATTAGCAGGGAGGTAGGGGGGATTGAATCCAGGTTGACCGTATCCCTTCTGGTTACCCACTCAGCCCTCACACAAGTGCAGGTGCATTTTATATCTTCTTCCTCCCTACCAAATATACTGCTAGCCCTAACAGGTTGTTGAAAAATAAAACGATACGACATACGTGCATGCTGATGATTGTTTCAGCGTTATATCTTTAAAAGCAGAATACATTTACACTGAGAATCCATATTGACTTGCTATTACGTCAGAAATAGACAGCATCCTTAAGGACTTTTTTTGTACGCAATACTCCCGCTTTGGAGGAGGGGGTTGTGATGAAGATTTTAATCGCTTGACATGATTTAATATATATTGTCAGCCAAAGAACATAGAAATCAATTTAAATTTGTTTGTGGCGTGGAAAATAGCTCGTGGTCCGCATTTTTAATATAACTACAAAATTATAACATTATATGAATTAGTCTTCGTGGCTATTAGCCAAGGAGGTATAGGCCATATGATTAATCAACATATTTTATATCTGAATATTTCTCATGTGTTTTCTAAAATTGGGCCCCTTTTTGTACTTTTTGTTCAATTTGGTCGACTAGTAAATTAAAATGACTGGGATTGCATTTTATTATAATTTTTGTATACTTGCATCGATGGTCGAATGGTCTAAGGTGTCACTATCGTGTTATACTAAACTGCCGATGAAAGGGTGATCGACGTTTGATTCCCGTTCTGGCGTACTGAGATTGATTTTCTTACTCCAAGCAAATGCGGGTACAAATTCTACCTGGTAGAGTTATATAAACGGAAAACTGGTCAACCAGCTTTATCCCTTTTTGATTTTGCCTTATTTTTTCACTCTCGCAAAGGGGTGCACTCGAGAGAAGTATCTGATTGGACGACCGTTCTAACAGACATTACCGGTGCTAGCATCGTGAAAGATATCGAGGTTCGAATCTCTGTGGGCACGCCGTCTAAATGTCAGGTTCATCTGATTCTGGCGTGGGTATTTTGGAATTGAATCCCTGCCGGGTAAACTGTTGGTAGTTCTCCCTCCAGGTAAAAAATGCTGGAACATTTTCTTAATCATCCCTACCACGCTATCATAATTAATATATAGAAGTATAGCCAGAAAGGGTGCGTGTAACTCATTCAGATATGGCGGTGGAGGTCAGGGGTTCAAATCTCCTCTAGGGTGTACTGTCAATAGTTCTCACTAAAATGATTTCCCTCTCCCTCACTCCACGTAAACGATGTGTAGCATGTCTCTTAAGTCAAAGGACATCTACAAAACAGAATCCACTAAATATCCTTAATTATGACAAGAGAATCAGAAGAGGAAAATTAATACTGATAGATTTAGAAGAAAAAGTCAACAAGATTTTACTTACAGTACTCGGATGTTCCCGGATTTGATCACCATGCTTTCACCAACTGTTCTACTAGTATGGCGGAAGAACAGGCATGGCAGTTTCAACGCACGTCAAACCTCTTGACCTCAACATCGAAGAAAGACCCGAGGTACCTCGCTCGATCACTAGCGACGACCCGAGCTACGACATTTACGACCCTAGTGGATTTCCTTGGCAACCCTTTCCCTTGCGCTTCCAAACTTCCTCTCTGCTCCCCTGCTCCCCTCGCTTCTCCTTTGTTGACATTGCCCTATTTGTTGGTCTGGGAAAAAGTATATAACAGGAATCTCCTAGGCCCAATTATTCCAGTTCTAGTTCCTCGCTTGGCGTTCGTCGAAGAAGGAAGCGCTGCTCCAGCACCTAGTGAAGAAACCGCCGACCATGACGGTTAGGGCGTGGGAGTCACCGCTTCGACGCAGAGGGAAACCCATCGAATAAGCCAAGTACTTTGTTGTCTTCCAAGTCCTTCAGACTTGTTGAATGGTCCTTAAGACTATGTAAATTTTTGTCTAGCCATTATGAAATCTTTTACGTCATTCAGACGTGTGTAGTTTAGTGAAGAGGACTTCTTTATTTTTAACGTCAATCAGACGTGTTATATAGAGTCTTTTTAACTTCGTTGTTTTTGAAACGTCCATACGACGGGTTAGTTTAGTCAATAGGGCTAACACATCGTGTATGTCAGAGGTGTGACTACATATTGGTACTATGTCCTTATGATATAGCTTAAATGCGGGAGCCTTGAGATCTTTGAAATAGGATCCAGGCTTTTGGGCCCTCTCTTTCACAAGTTCATAATTCAGGCGTAAGGTCTTAATCTAAAATGTCACTGTATAACATGACGCCTTGGACGTCATGCTCATATGTACTACCTTTAGAACGGCTACAACCAGGGTGTCTAACGCCTTTATTTGAGGACCTAGTTAGGTCAGTATCTCACAGCACTGTTATTTGTATCTCTTTTTCTGTGATACTATTTTGGATACGCAAAGTGCGGAACACGGCTAATCTTATATGGTGGCCCACACAGATAGTATTTTTAGTTCGCCCCTTTGGGTGGCATTTCTTTTGATTTGGCATTTAATATAAGTGTTTTCTTAATGTGAGTTTCACCCCGGGGAGTGGGTGTTGTCATTTAAGTACTATTGAATGCTCTGGCAATTCCCATTGGTAAAGGATTGGCCATAGTACCACTTAAGGTAGACACCTGATTGTCGTTCAGCCATCATCTGATGCAATGGACCATCAGTCCATTTTACTATAACTCTGTAAATGTTCTTTGCCTCGTAGCCTAGTGCAACCAGCTAGTCAAGCTGATATAATCTACTATTTCTGAAAATATTCTTTATCTCAAGTCTGCACTAACTTGGCTAATAACTCTAAAAATATTGTGTCATGTGTTATAGCCTTTTTGTCTCTAAATTCACCTTATTCTGTTTAGACCCTTCCGGTGGAATACAGGCAGCTAACCCTACAGTTCACGTGTCGTCTTGAACACGTATTCTCCCGAGCTACGGGATGATACTGTATTTTTAGAGTCATACAACCTTAAAGTTTGCTTTGCCCGATCAAGGGCCCCAACCACTGTTTATACTCTGTTTATTTTCAGCTGATGTAATCAAATTCCAGCCTTTATGTTTTTCTTAATAAATCTGGTTTTGTTACTTATATTATTTTTTATGTACTAAAGCACTTTCCTATCATTCTGAAATATTATATGTAAAAATACCTAGGTAGCTAATTATAAAGTAATTCCTACAGATGGAACATTTCTACCTTACTCCTCCTCCAACAGTGGTTCACGTTGGTATGGCAGATACCTACATCCACGTATGTTGACGGACGATACCAAATAACAATTTTAGTAGACTTTTGTGGGGTGGATAGTGGCCCCTAACTGAGGATTATAAATCACCGTGAGGCTTCCGAGGCCCCTGATTGAGCATAATCATAGCTGTGTCAATGTTCTCTAGTTGCAACATCAAAGTTTCCTGCCCCATTGTGTCTTACCCCCGAGGGATTTGACCCACTGAGCTCACGAATAGGGGTATCGCAGAGTGAGGGGTAGAGTGAAAGGGGTCTTGTGGCAGCAAGCCATTGCCGGCTGATCACACTCTACGCTAATCGGCCGTCGGGAGAGGTTCGTCCTGCGCCCTCACTAGCGATGCCGAGATTTTATGGGATGTCGGGGGAGGAGTGCCAGACGCTATGGACTGCACGTTCCCCCTACCAATAAATAAATAAAAAACTCCCACAAGTAAACTCCAACGCCAGTCCCAATCCTACTCAGACATACGATCCAATGCCACACATTAAAAACAATGGGCACATAAAAAACAAATGCGCACACATAAAAAACTAATGTGACAGGAACCAACCAATTTGGACAAGAATAAACCAACACAAATACACCATAGAAAACAACCCAATGACCCAGAGGTCTATGACGTCACACATTCCCAAATAACACAGTTACGACATCACACACAGCATTGTGACATTACGTAATCATCACAATACACACTCTCTCTAGATTGTGGTCAAAGCTCAAAGGTCAAATTGCCGCGAGAGGACACCCTAGCTACCTCTGTACCATTTATTTCCAATAAGTAATTTTAGAGGTACTTTATATATAAGTAACAAGGCACTTCTTTCAAATATTAAGTCGTAAACCTGGTATTCAAATTTATCCCATACATTCGATACACCTTCAGTGCCCTACATTATAGTTGTACTTCGTTAGTTTAAGGCCTTAATTAAAATTACTGGTGAGACTACTCGCAGCGCTGGGCACGTGGACAAAAGTCAAGCTCATCTAGTTTCGTTTTCCAATGACGGGGAGGTCGAGACTAGAATAACGGCCACGTCTAGTGAGTGTTTTTTTACTAAAGTATTTCCCACTCTCCTTCCAGGCAAACCCGTGTACATTTCCTCTAAATTCTACATTCTTCATTCCTACTTTACTAGTGTAATTAAATTAATATAACTCAGACGGGTAATAATACATTGTTCAAACAAGGCGATAGAGGGAAGGTGGAATGTCCCATGTGCCCTCCTCTGTGGGTGTCACTGTGTGAGCATCAAATTTGTTTAGACCCACTTTGGTGGCTACATGGTTTAAGGCATCACTCTACTTTTAGACTGTTGATGACAGGGAAATCGTAGTTTGGCCAAAACGGTTTTCCCCTCTCCCTCAACGCAAATGAGAGTACACTTCATCTAAATTAAACCTTCTTCATCCCTAACTCATTAGCGTAATTATTACATGTGCGTATAACCTGAATGAATATTAAGACGTGGGGCTAAAAAAAAAGTTGTTTAGGTAAAGACCAATTTAAAAAAAAGTCAGCTTCTTAAAGGCATTAAAGCCTATATCGACGTAAAATGTAGGGATGAAAGAAAGTTAACAAATTTCTATACAAGTTCTTTAAATGTCTGCTACATTACGATTTCATTGGGCTACGTTGTTTGACTCCGTCAGTGTTAAGATTATTTTATTATTTTTTTAAATTATGCTTAGGATCTATATAACGTGCACTTTCTGAACTAAGTATCGACACACAATTTATAAACTAACTTAAATCTAAATATAGAACAGACACAACAACCATCCCCCAGCCTGTGAAAGGGAAAAACTTCAATTTTACTAATTATATATTTTTCAGCTATGCCGGGAATCGAATCTGAGACTCCTAGCTCAGTAGGCAGACATGTTACTGACTGAAATAAGATCAGATCTTTTGATTACAACGTTTTCCTACAATTCCGGTCTATACGCATATTGATTGGTTAAGCTAATGTTCTTGGGAAAAGAAGTTTGAATTTAGAGGATGTGTAATCAACCCATCATAGGCAGTCCAATCTATTAAAAGAGTGACGCCTTAAAGTAAGGTTGGCAAAACTTTTCCGAGAAGTGTGCCGCTTAGGGGCTAGCTGAATTTTGAACTTGTCTAGTGTGCCACCTCTTATGCAATTTTTTAAATAAATATTTAAAATTCAAATCTTGTTGATTATTATGAAATGTAATGTATTACTCAAATCAAATTGTAGGCCTATATATTTTAATTATGACCAAATTTTAAAGAAGGACAAGTTATTAAATGGCCAAATTGAGTGTCTTAGACAATATTAATTTCAACAACTTAAATTAAAAATATTTAAGGTAACACCTTCTGTGAAAAAATACAATATATATATATATATATATATGTATTTTTCATATATATAATAATGCTAAAATCAAAAACTTAGCCTATATAATATTTTCCATGTTAGTTTTAAACACTTTATATTTTGTTAGCTAAGGTATTTATGCTCGGTTCATAATTGTTGTTTTCAACAGAACACAAGATGCACTTAAGTACGAGCCAAGACGATTTCTAACCGTTGACTTCACAAAGTTCATTGTGACATGTGAATGGTATAACTGTCAAAGTATTATTGATTTCAAAAAATTATACCACGTTGAGAAAAGTTATTTAATGGGTTTTTTCATAGCGACGTGCCACTCAAATCCTGTTCACGTGCCATATATTTGCTATTTCTGCCTTAGAGCATTCAACCACTGAGGCGGTTAAGACCAAGAGAGCGTGTCAATGAGAGATGAACACAAAGAGTTTTATGATCAATGATTTGACTGAATGGTAAATGGTGTCAGACATTTACTTTCACTTTGTTATTGTGTGTTGGCTATTCATTTCTTTGTTCTTGTTTGAGTGAAAAGCGAATTAATTTCTCAATCAAATCCTATCCCATAGTCTTTCCAATTGATGATACCCTAAAAATCTATGTTGTTCAATGTTCAACCTGATAACGATGGGCTTTATTTGTTAAAGAACTTAAGACTAGAAACAGTTTTGTTTCGAATGTTTGACCTACTTAAGTTTGGGGATATACAGTATCCATTATAGAAACCGTTGCATTTTTATTCTTTTCATATCCCTACCCATCTGAGCTACAAGCAGATATACTAATAACTTTGATGTTTTAATGATGGTGAGAGTAGAATTGATAGGAAATATACCCATATTTGTATGTGAGGGAAAATGGGAAATAATGTATTAATATTCACCTTCAGTACACACGGTTGTAATTCGAACCCTGACCCAGACAAGAGTAAATTAGCTTTGCATTTAGACCACGTGCCCGCAGGTGAGGGTAAAAGAAAATTGTAAGGTGTCTTACTTTTTTTTGTACGTTCAACACAAGAACTATCAAAGTGTTAAGATTAAAGGATTGCTTGGGAAATGAATGAGAAATCCACAGTAAAAATAAAATGCTGAAAAAATACAGAGTATATCCTGGATTTAAACCATGGCCTCTCTTTAAAAAGCAACAGAGTGCAAGGCAAATACAACCTTTTCTGGTTATCTATAACCCTATTCAGTGACCGAATGGTCTAGGGCAGAGATGGGTAAATTACGGCCCGCCGGTGTATTCAAACCAGCCCACGGGATAAATAATTAAAAAGTGTAGTGCTGTGAAGTAGACTTTTTTTTAAACATAACAAAACTGGATTTTTATAAAAACCATGCCAAAAGCAATGTTTCCAAACTTGGTAAATCATAACCAAAGATATGTGGCAATTTTTGGATCCTCGATTTCATGCGAACAGGTGTTTTCAACATTGAAACTTACCCGCCTCGGTGGCGTAGTTGGCTAACGCGCTAGTCGTGTTGAGCCCGACTGCCGAGGACGGGGAGATTGAGTTCGAATCTCGGTCGGGTGAACTGAGGGGGTTTTTCCTAAGTGGTTTTCCACTCTCCCTCCACACAAATGCGGGTTAACTTCCTCTATTCAACCTTCCCAATTCCTAATCCATTAGCGTAATTAGTACTTAAGCGTTTAACCCGAACGGTTAGTAAGACGCGGTGCTAAATAATAATAAATAATAAATATAATATTAACATTAGAAATTAGAAAAATTATCTAGAAACCGAATTATCTCTTGAAACTCACCTCCTCACAGTTTCACTCATCTCACACCCCATCATATACATTGTCTGAGTGAACTAAAAAATATACTAATTACTAAGCCACTAAGGTGTTTATGATTGTTTTGCATTATTAATATATTTAAAATTATTCATGTCAATCTATTATTAATTAAAGTCTTTACCACGCCAATTTTTTAATTTTTCATTTGTAATTCCTGTAAGTAAGTTTGCACATCCCTGGTCTATGGCATTACTCTCGTGTTAGGCTAGCCTCCTATAGACGGGTAGGTCAGAGTTCGAATTTCATTTGGGTCTACTGATAGTAGTTTTTCTAAAATATTTTCCCATTCTGGTTCTACTCAAATGTGGATGGATTACCTCGAAAATGCTTTCTTCCTCATCCCTACCCCGTTAGAGTAATTATCATATATGCATATAACCTGAACAGATAGTAATACGTGGTGACAGATGAATGCTAATTATTTTAATGTAAATTTAAACTCAGCCTGTGTACCTAGTTAAGCAGGTATAGTTATTGGAAAACTGGAAGATTAATGTAATGATATTGAATAAAATATTTTGAGAAGTTTTAAATCATGTTTATTACAAAAATGTTAAATAATAATATATAGATAAGTCTGAACTTTAGATAATTTATATTCAAACTAAGTTACATTTAAACTTTATAGAATATCAATTTAAATGTTGATACAAATATATTATTTCATATATATTATGTAAAAAATAGAGGATAATAGCATAGTATGGGTACACCCTGATAAGTTATCTGTCAAGTGCTGCAAAGTGATAATACCAACACCTTATGAAATGTATAATTGTTAGCAATACGTGTCTTTGACAACATTCAGTTTGTGAAGGACATGTCAAAAAAGTTTAAGGTGGGTTGAAATATTTGTGTTGTATTTTATTTTGAACATGTATAGGTTCAAAACAAAATGCCAAGTTGAAAAGAGACACTTCAGCCAACAAACTGCCTTTCAAGGTTTATATTAATGCAAACAATTTTTTAACACCGTGTCTTACTACGTTTACAGGTTATCCGCAAACGCATTAATTAGCTAATGAGTTAGAGATTAAGAAGGCTGAATTTAAAGGAAGTGTACCCTCATTTGTGTAGGGGAAAGTATAAAACCATTTTGGAAAACCTTCAGTACGCCGAACCGTGATTTGAACCCCGATCTCCCTATCAACAGCAGTCTAGTATATTGTGAGAGTGACACCATATACCAAATATAAACTCAACCTATTTTAAAAACACAGGTATCTTTCTTCTAGACATTGAAAATTTAGGTATTTTTAAATAACCTTGTTACAAACTTGTTTGGTATTTTATAGATAATAACCTATAAGATATTTCTTTTATAAAGCAACTGTAAACTATTACTAATTAAAATTGTATTATACTTGGTTTTCATTTGGACAGTTTTTTTTTCTAAGAAAACCAGAATTTTTTCAGTAAATAAACTGCACACGCCTCGTGACTTTGCCACCCATGACAATGGAAATTCACACCTGGATGATATCTAATTTACACCATCACCTGAGATTCCTCACAAAAGGAATCTACTTTCAGACGTTTTGTATACACCAGAAAAAATTTACAAAGCTCCAAGATTAAACTTACTCCTTTACCATTAAGTTTTATTCTTAATTTGACAGATCTTTAGAACCCGTTCACCCAGTCAAGCTAAATCCAATCTCGTCAGCTAGGACAACTAGAAATGAAATTCCTGTCCCAACAGCAAGGAATGATACAAAAGCAATATCAATTAGTTTGCCGTATAAAACGGAATTTGCTTTATCAAAAACAAAGCAAAAACAGTAAAATATATATCGCAATAATAAGGGGCATACAATTAAACCGGAAAGCCAATAAATCCAATTTGGCAGAAATATGATCGTTGTTGATAAACACATTGGTTGAAGAGGAACTCAAAAGATTTGCATGTTGAATTTTTTTTTCTTAAGTCCTATTTTCAGAAGTTACTGGAGGTCAA
The DNA here is from genome assembly GCA_033556935.1 of Timema podura. Taxonomy (NCBI): domain Eukaryota; kingdom Metazoa; phylum Arthropoda; class Insecta; order Phasmatodea; family Timematidae; genus Timema; species Timema podura. Next base: position 37,135,682 of record JAVRXN010000010.1, read on the forward strand.
GAGTGGATCCGGGACGTAATGGGTCTCAAATGGGTTCACACTGAATATACAGGTTCTGATCTTGGAAAAATGTTGTTTGCAATATCTATAAATATTCTCCTATAGTTATTTTCAATGTTAGTGACTAAAAAACTTACAAGTTCTTTTATAATTCTTTATTTTTATAAATGAAACCATGGTAATTATAAATTAAAATTCCGGTCGTGTCTACTACTTTTCCTAAAATGTTTTCCTACTCTCCTTCCACGTAAATTCGGGTACACTACTTCCAAAATGGTTCCTTCCACATACCTACCCCATTAGAATAATACTATAGTATATGACCCACCTTAGTGGCGTAGTTGGCTAACACGCTCATTTTGTGTTGATCTTGACGCGCTACTCTCACAGAAAACTAGACTGCTGATTACGGGTAGATTGAGGTTCGAATCTCGGTCGGGTGGTTTTCCTTAAATTGATTTCCCCTATCCTTCCAGCCAAATGCGGGATAGCTTCCTGTAAATTCAACCTTCCCAATTCCTAATCCATTAGAGTAATGATTACTTAATCGTATAACCCGATCGGGTAGTAAGACCCAGTGATAAATAAATAATAATAAAAATATAACATGCATAGGTCTATACACTAAACTGGTAGTAAGACGCGGTGATAAATATATATATATATATATATGTATATCAATGTCAAAATAATTGCTTATCCTTAATAAAGAGCCAATTATTTTGGCAATTATTCCCATTATGTAATTTATATAGCATATCTTTGCCTGGCATTCCCTGCGCTTTAACAGAATCCAATTTTTTTATATTACTTATAAAACACCTTTGGTCATATACTGTACGTGCCTGAATTTTCAATCTTGGGTGGAAATAGAATTATTATTAATTTGATCCTCACTAATCATAGCATATATAAAACATGAATTAAGCCTAATCTGATATTAAGCTTAGCTTCATATTCTTAATATTCCGTCTCAGCTGAAAATTAATATAAATTCAAGATGTTCATTACAACCCATATTCAAATAGGTCATTCTCAAGTTTGTTTCCGGTGACATAGGAAACTAAAAAATATTTCCAACTTATAGCGTAATATTACGCTTACAGCGCTACTGTCCGCATAAATAAAGCAACCTCAATCTGTTTAATAAGGGTATTCATTGCATATGTGAAGTAACTAAAATTAGATCAGAATTTTCCCCCTCCTCACTCCCGCCAGTCATGCCCATGGTCTTACTTATAAAATAAATGGTACGGAACTCCGCACGGACTTTCTCGCTCTATTGTTTAAAAATGGAGATATTTACTCAAAGCTCGTTGTATATGTGAAACGAAATAATATATACTAGCAAACCCCAAGCATACATTGCACTATACTTGTGTAAAACATTTTTTAGTCCCGTTTTTAAATTTTATAATTTTATTTTTAAAGAATTAATGTCCTCATTTGTATGTTTGGACCGATAAAAAAAGAGCAATATTGGGTCCATAAGGGTCAACACTTCGTATTAAAATTTTGACGTCCAGTTAAAATTTTCGACATTTTATTAGGTGTTGCACATCATCATGTCATCGCATTGCTATTAAATTCCTCACTTATAAATTTTTACCAATAAAAAATGTAAATATTGACTATTGAGTCTAAAATGAAGGAGATAGATCATTGTTGTACAAACATTTCTCTTAAGAGGTTTAAGGAAAAATACCATAAACTTTTGAGAGACTAACTTATATTTAATTACTCTATGACATTGGAGAATTATTGCGTTAAAACTTAAGTAATATCTCTCTACAACTTAAGCTCACAAAATTGTATTAATATATTTGCCAATATATCAGAAACGGTTGCTTTTATAGAAAGTATATTTCATATAAAAGTTTTTTATTTTTAATAGTACAACAATTTTGCAATGATAAGTTATGTAGTATCTCAAATAGTTGCAGAGATATGGAAATTTCAGCTTCTGTAAACAAATCTAAAAGTCATTTTCATGGGAAAATAAAAATAGCAAGTTTATTTATAATCTTTATCAACGCTTAGATGCGAATTTCAATCAAAATCGTTAGAGCCGATTTTGAGAAAATCGATTTTTTCTCTTTTCGCCCTTTATTAAACTACTCTTAATTTTAAGTTGAAATAGACACAATGACGGATGGCATCGCAAAGATCACTTTTTAGAGTTCGTGGTCATGAGACGTCGACATCCATCAACATTTCAGGTTAGATTATTTTTTACGGTCGCAAAACTTTACCTTTAGTGTTCGAAAAGTAAATATACATATTTGCGTATAGCTTGAAAGTTATTGGTTTAATAAAAATATGCTTCGATTCAAATATTTGTATTATAAATAGGCCTACATATTTACAATGATAAGTAATTTCATTTCTCAAAGAGTTTCAGAGATATGATAAATAATGATAATTTACGTATCAGACCAGAGCCCTTAAAGTCATTTTGCCAAAATATTGAGGGTAGCCATTTTATTTGAAATATTTATAAATGTTTAGGAATAAAATTTAATCAAAATCGGTTTAGCCAATTTTGAGAAAATCGACTTTTTCTCTTATTGCCCTTTAATAAACTACTCTTAGTTTTAGAGTTAGATATCCAATTCAAAAAAACCCCTAAGGGAAACCCTATGAAAACCCTAGATACCAAGTTTTAAACCAATTAGTAAAATATTTTAGCCTCTAGTTGGAGGTACAGACAGACAGACAAACAGAGAGACAGAGAGACAGACGGAAATTCAAAAACCTCTTTTTCAGATTCAGAGGGTCATGAAACTTTCGAGATTCATCAAAATCTCGACTTCGATTTTTTTGACGATCACAATACTTTCTCTACCTGTAAGATAGCGAGAAAGTAAAAACACCCCTTACTTCTAAACAAATTATTTCATCTAGGTACTGTACACGGTGATGGATCGAATTCCAAGTTTTATTGTAATTGGCTGTGTCTTGTGTCCTCTTTATTACTCCCTTTCTCTTACAAGTTTTGATCTTAGCATAGGGCCTATATTTTAAAAAATCGCTATAAAATAACGTAAAACAACTTACGACACTATAAGTGTATTTAACTTTTAAATCGTTTCTCTAAAATCTTTTAAAAAGAATACATGATCATATAAAATAAATCATAATTTGTAAAAATTATATCCCATAATCCACAAAGGTATTGTTTTGTAAATAACAATTCAACTGTCACATATTTAGGGGCCTTTCTAATCCTCATTTTGCATCCCGAGAACAATTGATTCTAATTATTCTGACTAGACCAAAGTATTTTTTATTTATTGGTATACTTGAAAATTGACACCTTCACAGGGGAAGCTAACCCAGGACCCTTGGCCTAAAGCGCCATTGCTCTACCAATTAACTATCCAGGAATCATACCGTTGCATCTTCTGAGCTTCACTATTCAGGTACGAACAATTAAAATAGATTTACAAGCGTTTGATAACTTCCATTTTGATCCATGACGGTATAATATTATTTATTACAAACTTGGGAACAGTGTATTTTCAAATTATTATGTTGGCTGTCTTATGGGATATTTTTAAGAGGGAACATATTTGACTAAAATCAATACATGTAAATTTGAGTCAATCTAAACTTCCTGTTAAATGAAGGTCTTCAAATAGTCATAGTGTTTATTTGTGGTATTTAAAAGCAAATTAAATATTGATATTTTGAGAAAGATTTGTTTTTAAATTCAATTTAATAAATGATTATATTAGTAAATAAAATGACCCAAAAAACAAGCATTGGGGCATTGAAAATGTAAAATCCATTAATATTTAATCCATATAATTTCTAAGAAAATCAAAACCATACTATTTATTTAATAACGTTTTAGTAGTATTATGGTTAAATCTTATTTTATTTTTGACCTAGGTGTTCTTATAGATGCGGTAATGTTGTAAGGATGGGAAAGGTTTAATTTAGAGTAGGAGTACCCGCATTTGTGTGGAGGAATGGAGGGAGAGGGGAACATTATTTTATATGAACTACCCTCAGAACACCCGACCGGCGTTTGAACCCCACCCTACCTATCATAGGTAGTCTAGTACCTTGCGAAAGTGATGGTTTTGACCACTCGACCACCGAAGCGGGTCAGTTACATATTGCTTTGGTGATTTCTCTTACATTGAAATTGCTATGACATCAAGATTGTTATCATTTCTTTCACTAATTTAAACTGCATTTTAACACTGTATTTGTGGATATCTCAGTTGGTCAATAAGGCATGAAGCAATATATATATATATATATTATATTTATGTATGTATATATAATATTTTTATATAGCTCGTATATAAATTATATATAATATATGTAAATACATTTATATTTAGCATAGTGTCTTACTACCCATTCAGATTATATGCTTATGTATTAATTACGCTAATGGTCTTAGGCAGGGGTCAGCAAATTACGGCCCACGGGCCAAATCTGGCCCACTGCCTCTTTATTTACGGCCCGCGAGATAAAAATGCAATTTAAATTTTAAAATTCTTTAAGATTTCAAAGTACGTGCTATAACGAAACGGTTGACTGCCAAGTTGAAGCTTTGCGAGAAAGACCGTATGTGACTGTCCCATAGCTTCGTACTCGCACCCCTGCCACGTGTATCGCTGCTCTGCGATATTTTGTTTTTGTTCTCGTTTTATTACCCGCCCGTGCATATCTATCATATCACTGTCAAAACTAGAAAAGAAGTGGATTTCGAATGTCGTACTTTTAAGGCAGAATTGAGTGTAACTTATTTTGTAACCGAATTAGATGACAAAGAAATACAGGTCACCATTAAAAGATGAACATATTCCATCAATTTTGATGATAGGGAGTACTAACTTTGAGCCACAACTTGGTGAAATGTTATCTCAAAAAAAGTAGTTCCACTCTTCTCATTAGTAGAGTCGTATTTCAAACAATTGTTAGCTAATTATTATTATTATTATTACATTTTGTTCAGCAAATTTGTGAAAGCTTGGTTTTTTCTCTTGTTATTTAGGTAGGCCTAACTACATAAATAAATATCATTGAGTTTTCCTCCTGGCCGGCAAAGTATACAATATTCACTATTATAAAAAAAGCTTGCTGACCCCTGATCTTAGGGATAACTAAGGTTTTATTTATAGGAAGTGTACCCACATTTTCGTGGAGTGGGAGTGTAAAACTAGTTTTTAAAACCCACCCTCAGCACACCTGACAGAGATTCGAACGTCGATCTCCACGTAATCGGCAGTCTAGTTTTCTGTGGGAGTAGCGCGTTAGACCATGTGGCCAACAAAGTGGGTAGTCATAATATAGATCACTAGATTATTTATACTATGCTTCATTTCAAGCTTGAATGTGCAAGTGTTATTTGAAATTCCATCCCTTTATCTTACTCTCAGATTGGAAAGTGTTCATCGTAAATGTGTTACCAAGTGTCATGGCAGATAATTTATGTGCATTTACTATTGTGATAATACAATTCGTAATATTAGGGCTCCGAAACTAGCGTCAACCCCAACTATTTTGTGAAGGCTTTTCCTATTTTTAACGTTAGCAATAAATAACATTTGTCATCCTTCACTTAACCATTTTAAGTATTTAAGTTTTATTTGTTTAGTTGCTCATTGGTGGTGGAGCGAAGTTATGATCGTGTTCTTTTTTTGTAGTCATCCTAACTTAATATGGACATGGAGTAATTTACCCCCCCCCCCCCCCCAATCAAAAAAAAGTTCTGGCAACCCAGCTACTAGTTCACTATTTTCATGTTAATGACCAATTATCATGGTGAATGTTATAAAAAACAAGTAGCAATTAAAAACTTGTGTGTAATTTGGGGATAGCGTGGGTCGTAGCTTTCCGCGATGTTCCAGTACGGACGCATGCAAGAAGGATATACTATTTTTCCTACATTACTACATTGAACAAAGAATCAACTGTTTAAAAAAAAAAGTTAAACAAAATAAATAAACCCGATTCATTTGGAGAAGGGGTCTCCGGGAAGTGGTTTTGATCAAATTTGTTTGATTGATGTATCCATATTTGTTTTTAAATATGTCACACTGTTTTAGACAAACATTACTCTTTTAATTTATATACACCCTAAACATTTTAAGAATAGTTTTTTATTGGTTGGTAGCATTAAATGTTCCCAAAACTAAGATGACAATAATATGACTGTGTAAATGCTCGTCGTATTATACGTTGTAGTTATTTCTCAGGCTATTACGAGATAGTTATAATCATTATTTCATTGCAAACAACTCTATTGAATTAAGTACAACAATATCGCCTGTGCGTATGCATTGCAGGACTTTGCTCTGAAATGAAATATCCTCATTTGATACTGGTACTGTCTTTTTACTTTCTCTCTATCTTACAGGTAGAGAAAGTATGGTGATCGTCAAAAAAATCGAACTCGAGATTTTGATGAATTTTGACGTTTCATGACTTCCTGAATCCGAAAAAGTGGTTTTTGAATTTCCGTCTGTCTGTCTGTCTGTCTGTACCTCCAACTAGAGCCTAAACTATTTTACCGATTGAGCTGAAACTTGATATCTAGGGTTTTCATAGGGTTGCCCCGAGATAATTTTGGAATTGGATATCTACCCCTAAAATTAAGGGTAGTTTACTGAAGGGAAAAAAGAGACAAAGTCATTTTTCTCAAAATCGGCTCTAACGATTTTGATTAAATTTCATTTATGAACGTTAATAAATATTCCAAACAAAATGGCTACCCTCAATATTTCGGCAAAATGGCTTTAAGGGCTCCGGTCTGATGCGTAAATTAACATTTTTTATAATAGCTCCGAAACTATTTGAGATATAAAATTACTTAGCATTACAAATATGTATATATATTTATAATACAAATATTTTATTCGAAACATATTTTTATAAAATCAATAATTTTCAATCTATACGCAATTATATATATTTTTTTTAGCTTTTTGGACATTAAAGCTTAAGTATTGCGATCGTAAAAAAAACTAACCTGAAATGTTGATGGATTTCGACGTCTCATGACCCCCCGAACCCTAAAAAATAGTCTTTGCAATGCTGTCTGTCTGTGTGTCTATTAAAACTTAAAATTAAGGGTAGGTTACTGAAGGGCAAAAAGAAAAAAAGTCGATTTTCTCAAAATCGGCTCAAACGATTTTGATTAAATTTCATTTATGAACATTAATAAATATTCCAAACAAAATTGCTACCCTCAACATTTCGGCAAAATGGCTTTAAGGGCTCCGGTCTGATGCGTAAATTAACATTTTTTATAATAGCTCCGAAACTATTTGAGATATGAAATTACTTAGCATTACAAATATGTATATATATTTATAATACAGACATTTTATCCGAAACATATTTTTATAAAATCAATAACTTTCAATCTATACGCAATTATATGAATTTTTTAACTTTTTGGACATTAAAGTTTAAGTATTGCGACCGTAAAAAAAAACTAACCTGAAATGTTGATGGATGTTGACGTCTCATGACCCCCGAACCCTAAAAAATAGTCTTTGCAATGCCGTCTGTCTATGTGTCTATAAAAACCTAAAATTAAGGGTAGTTTACTGAAGGGCGAAAAGAGAAAGATTTGGTTTTCTCAAAATCTGCTCAAACGATTTTGATTAAAATTCGTATCTAGGCGTTGATTAAGATTATAAATAAACTGGCTATTTTCATTTTCCTATGAAAATGATTTTTAGGGTACATTACAGAAGCGTTAATTTCCGTATCTCCACAACTATTGGAGAAACTAAACAACTTATCATTGCAAAATTGTAGGACTATTAGAAATAAAAAACTTTTATTTGACATATATTTTTATAAAAGCAGAAGTTTCTGAGATATTTGCAAATATATTAATAGAATTTTGTGAGCTTTAGTTGTAAACATATACTACTTAAGTCTTAACGCAATAATTCTCCAATGCCATAGAGTAATTAAATATAAGTGTCTAAAAAAGTATGTTATTACTTTCTCTCTATCTTACAGGTAGAGAAAGTATTGTGATCGTCAAAAAAATCGAACTCGAGATTTTGATGAATTTTGACGTTTCATAACTTCCCGAATCCGAAAAAGTGGTTTTTGAATTTCCGTCTGTCTGTCTGTCTGTCTGTCTGTCTGTCTGTCTGTACCTCCAACTAGAGCCTAAACTATTTTACCGATTGAGCTGAAACTTGATATCTAGGGTTTTCATAGGGTTGCCCCGAGGGGTTTTTGGAATTGGATATCTACCCCTAAAATTAAGGGTAGTTTACTGAAGGGCAAAAAGAGAAAAGGTCGATTTTCTCAAAATCGGCTCTAACGATTTTGATTAAATTTCATTTATGAACATAAATAAATATTCCAAACAAAATGGCTACTCTCAATATTTCGGCAAAATCGTTTTAAGGGCTCCGGTCTGAAGCGTAAATTAACATTTTTTATAATAGCTCCGAAACTATTTGAGATATGAAATTACTTAGCATCACAAATATGTATATATATTTATAATACAAATATTTTATTCGAAACATATTTTTATAAAATCAATAACTTTCAATATATACGCAATTATATATATATTTTTAACTTTTTGGGTATTAAAGCTTAAGTATTGCGACCGTAAGAAAAACTAACCTGAAATGTTGATGGATGTCGACGTCTCATGGCCCCCCGAACCCTTAAAAATAGTCTTTGCAATGCCGTCTGTCTGTGTGTCTATTAAAACTTAAAATTAAGGGTAGTTTACTGAAGGGCAAAAAGAGAAAAAGTCGATTTTCTCAAAATCGGCTCTAACGATTTTGATTAAATTTCATTTATGAACATAAATAAATATTACAAACAAAATGGCTACTCTCAATATTTCGGCAAAATCGTTTTAAGGGCTCCGGTCTGAAGCGTAAATTAACATTTTTTATAATAGCTCCGAAACTATTTGAGATATGAAATTACTTAGCATTACAAATATGTATATATATTTATAATACAAATATTTTATTCGAAACATATTTTTATAAAATCAATAACTTTCAATATATACGCAATTATATATATATTTTTAACTTTTTGGACATTAAAGCTTAAGTATTGCGACCGTAAGAAAAACTAACCTGAAATGTTGATGGATGTCAACGTCTCATGACCCCCCGAACCCTTAAAAATAGTCTTTGCAATGCCGTCTGTCTGTGTGTCTATTAAAACTTAAAATTAAGGGTAGTTTACTGAATGGCAAAAAGAGAAAAAGTCGATTTTCTCAAAATCGGCTCCAACGATTTTGATTAAATTTCATTTATAAACATTAATAAATATTCCAAACAAAATGGCTACCCTCAATTTTTCGGCAAAATGGCTTTAAGGGCTCCGGTCTGATGCGTAAATTAACATTTTTTTAAATAGCTCCGAAACTATTTGAGATATGAAATTACTTAGCATTACAAATATGTATATATATTTATAATACAGAAAATTTTATCCGAAACATATTTTTATAAAATCAATAACTTTCAATATATACTCAATTATATGAATTTTTTTTAACTTTTTGGACATTAAAGTTTAAGTATTGCGACCGTAAAAAAAAAAACTAACTTGAAATGTTGATGGATGTCGACGTCTCATGACCCCCCGAACCCTAAAAAATAGTTTTTGCAATGCCGTCTGTCTGTGTGTCTATAAAAACTTAAAATTAAGGGTAGTTTACTGAAGGACGAAAAGAGAAAAATTTGGTTTTCTCAAAATCTGCTTAAACGATTTTGATTAAAATTCGTATTTAGGCGTTGATTAAGATTATAAATAAACTGGCTATTTTCATTTTCCTATGAAAATGATTTTTAGGGTACATTACAGAAGCGTTAATTTCTGTATCTACACAACTATTGGAGAAACTAAACAACTTATCATTGCAAAATTGTAGGACTATTAGAAATAAAAAACTTTTATTTGACATATATCTTTATAAAAGCAGCAGTTTCTGAGATATTTGCAAATATATTAATAGAATTTTGTGAGCTTTAGTTGTAAACATATACTACTTAAGTCTTAAAGCAATAATTCTCCAATGCCATAGAGTAATTAAATATAAGTATCTAAAAAAGTATGTTATTTTTCTTTAAATCTCTTAGGAGAAATGTTTGCATAGCAATGATTTATCTCCATTTTAGACTCAATAGTCAATATTTACATTTTTTATTGGTCAAAATGTATAAATAAATAATTAAATATCAATGCGATAACTTGAAGATCTGCAACACCTTTTAAAATGTTAAAATTTTAACCAGAAATCGAAATTTTAATACGAAGTGTTGACCCTTGTGGAAGACATTAAACTGTTTGAAATGTTCTTAGGTGGACAAAGATGCGCCTCTTTTCTCATTAATTCTATATCATTGTATATTATTTTATGCGTGTTCTTATGTGGAGTGGTGATGATACAATGTACATTATTCCGTTCAGAAATCTTACGAGTTTATAGAAAGAGAGAGAAAGTCTGTGCGGTGTGCCGTACCATTTATTTTTCATTAAATCTCTTAGGAGAAATGTTTGCATAGCAATGATCTATCTCCATTTTAGACTCAATAGTCAATATTTACATTTTCTATTGGTCAAAATGTATAAATGAATAATTAAATATCAATGCGATGACTTGAAGATCTGCAACACCTTATAAAATGTTAAAATTTTAACCAGAAATCGAAATTTTAATACGAAGTGTTGACCCTTGTGGAAGACATTAAACTGTTTGAAATGCTCTTAGGTGGACAAAGATGCGCCTCTTTTCTCATTGATTCTATATCATTGTATTTTATTTTATGTCTGTTCTTATGTGGAGTGTTGATGATACAATGTACATTATTCCGTTCAGAAATCTTACGAGTTTATAGAAAGAGAGAGAAAGTCTGTGCGGTGTGCCGTACCATTTATTTATGAGAGTGACAGTTTAGAAGCTTCAAGACTACTGATAAAAATGTAAATTATTCTTAAAATTTCTGTTTGTGACCCTATTAAAAGTTGACTTTAATTTTTTATTATTAACTTTGAACTCATGGCCGTGAAATTTGGTTGAAAACAAGCTAATTTTACCTTCCCGTGTTTTTTTTTAAATTTAGATAACTTAAGGATTTTAACTATATATGGAACTGTTGACCGGGCTACCTTTCAACTTTGTTTTTATGTGAACTATAGTTTGAAATTAAAAAACACTTATTAGTTCTAAGTAAAAATAATCTCACTAAATATATTTATTTAATTCACATTTTAACATATTTAAACATTTAGCCTAATCATTTATGTAACAGTTACTATTACTATTATTACCATAGGTATTGAACGTGCACTTTCTGAACCGATTGATTAATAGTCCACTTCTTATAAACTAGCTTAAATCTAGAACATACACAACATCCAGCCCCCATCACTGTTAAAAAGGTATCACGCATTTCACCAATGATAAATTCTTCGGGCATGCCAGGAGTCGAGCTCGGTATCATTAGCTTAGCAGGCAGACCCACAACCAACTGAGTTATGGTGTCTAACAGAATTTAATAAAAAGTTGTAAATACTGTACGTCAGATTCTGCATGGGCTCCCAATGACTGCTAGTACCAATATTAGGCACTAGGACTGGCATGACCGAAAGGGAAAGTGGAGTAATTCAGTCTCAGCTGGAGTGGCAGTCAATAACATAAGAGTCAGGCTGAGCCAGCTTGGTACGCTTATGCTAACAGAATATATAGGATTGATGGGGAATTTGAAAGAGAAAAGGGGGGAGGGAGAATACACCCAATCAGAGCTCAAAATTACTTATAAAGTCTCTCAGGCCAATCAATGTAACGCAAATAGAAACACCTGTTAAAGTGAAAGTATTTCCTTATCTTGGTTTAATAAGAGCCAAAACCTGCTTCGGTGGCCGCATGGTCTAAGGTATCACTCTCGTGTTAGACTGGCCTGCTTAAGACAGTGAGATTGGCGCTCGAATCCCGGCCAGGTGTGCTATGGGTGTTTTTTTTCTAGAAGGTTTTCCGTTCTCCTTTCACCCAAGTGCGGGTACACTTCCTCTAAATTCTATCTTACTCATCACTAGCTCATTAGCGTGAATAGTATTTAGGCCTATGCGTACAACCTGAACATGTAGTAAGATGTGGTGTTAAAAAAAAATTAAGAGCCAAAGTTCAAAATCCTTGTGTTGGTGCAATTAATAGCTTCAGTCTTACAAATTTGCAAACAAAAAAATGTGTCTGGGGAGGTCGCGGTTCAGTTCTCGGTAGGGTGTCACAAGGTGGTGTTTTCATAAACAGTTTCTCAATCTCCTTTCTCGCAAATGCGTGTACCTTAATTTAAATATCGCTTTCCTCATCACTACCCCATTAGTGTAATCATTCGTGTAGTCTAGGCGAGTATTAAGATGCGGTGAACACAAACAATTAAAAATGTCAGGTAACCTGGAGGTCTAGGGGTAAGGTGTCAGACTTCTGTGCTGAGGGTCTGGGGTTCAATCCTCGGTCCCGGCACAGATTTATCTGATTCCCAAACCCTTCCTTCACCTCTGACAAGATGTGTATTAATCACAACTTGTGAATGTGAGGAATGCCAGGCCTCCACCGTGGTTCGGATCCCACGTTAAACTGTAGGTCCTCCATTTCATCTCACAATCACCCTACCATTACACATTAGTGTAAGTGCGTATAACCCGAACGGGTAGTAAGACGTGGTGCTAGTAATAATATAATAATAATTAAAAATGTCTTTACAGTTAGCCTATCATGTTTAATATCTCTGTTCATAGATCAAATAACACTTGATCTAGTGGTCAACATTCCTAGCTACTAATCTAGAGGTCCCAGCTCCGATTCCCGCTAATATTATAAGAAGACGCGGTGCTAATAATAATAATAATAATAATAATAATAATAATAATAATAATAATATAAGTATTTTTCTCGAAGGTAAATTGTTACTATGGTTGCCAAGGTCTGGTTTATTACTCTTAAGTTAGATTTAAGACCTCTACTCGTTACAATAATTATTATCACAATCATTTCATTGGAGCGAAATAACCGCACTTACTTGGTGTCTCAACCTCGGAAGACGGTTTCATATCAGCCAATAGAATACTAAGAATGTTTAGCCTTGGTGGTATACATTAGAATAAATTAAGACATAAGAAAATGTTTGATTTGAGAAAATGAATTTGATTAATGATTTTCAAGCACGCTTCAAAATATTTTTAGCGTTTCATCTTTTTTTTGAGAAATTATTTTTTCATTCTTGATTAACAAACTTTTGCTCTAAATTAAATATTGTTGGGGATTTTCACTGATATTTTCATTACTACATAAAAATACTACGATTTTTTATTCAAATTTTACTGATTTGTTTCTAAACTCTCAATAAACCGAGCTGCAATAAGCACGTTTAGAAGTTTATTCTTATAGTGTTACAAATGTTAAGGAAAGTTCCCAACGTTGTTTATTTTTGGAACAAAAGATTGTTTAGTCGAGAAAGAAAACATGATTTTTAAATATAGGCCTACATATATAAATCAATTCAAAACCTCTTGAAAACCCTTAAGAAGAATAAATGTTGCTAAAATAAAACATTTGATTTTTGATATTAGCCCTTCTTAATAACAAATAATAAAAGTCTTACCAGACAAAACAAGCGCAATTGAGTGCCTAAATTACTCCTGAGAATTACGTGGCACATTTGTATTTCCTCGATGTCCTTAACAAGAGAAAAAAGTCACATGAATAAAAAAATTGCACATAGATTGTTCCTCTCACTATTACAAATAGGACCCTCAACGGTGGTCACGCAGACTAAATGTCAGGCTGATCTAGTATGGTTTGCCGGTGATGGGAGGATCAAGTTTCTAATCGAGGCTTGTTTTTCTAGGGATTTTTTTTGTTGAAATTATTTCCCAATTTTCCTTCACGCCAGCTTGGGTTTCTAAATTCTACCATTCCGCATCTCTTACCCGTTTGAGTAGCCTAAATAAAACGCTTATAGTCTGGACTGGTTTTAGGATGCAGTGGATAAAGTAAATAGCAGTGCATCTATCAAAATGATTACTAACGACACGATAAAGCTAAAGATAAGTAGCAAACATAGATAAAATTATCATCTATTCATCTGGAGAGCAGATGGGTAAACCATAGTCAAAACCAAACTGTTAAGACCACCCACCCCTAATTCCCCTTCAACGGAAACTACGTACTAATCTAGACTAATGCCCTAAATCAGTGGTATTCATCCATCCTAGGTGTGCGTAAAATGTAAAGATATATAGTAGCCCTATATAGCCATTTAAATCTTATTATTTAATACATTGTTTTGGATGTAATTTATTTTAATTGTCGATTATAGAATATTTAAAACTTGCATTAGGCATCAACAACTTTGCGGGTAAAAAATTATATCTGGGGGTGTGCTAATAAAAGTTCGAATACTACTGCCCTAGACAACTTACCCACAGATGCGGGTTGAAGTAACCAGTTCAATTATCAGAAGGTCATTTGATTCCAGTCACGTGCTTTCTGCTGTTGGAAACCATTATCACTGTTTAATTCTATTAAAATTTAACCGCATGAATTAAATTGAAAGAAGTGTACACACCTTTGCTTGGAGGGATGGTGAAAAATCATTTAGGGAAAACCACCCTCAATCCACCCAATCGGGATCGAACTCCGATATCCCCGTATTCGGCAGTCTAATCTGTTGCGAGAGTGACGCCTTAGACAATTAGGCCACTGAATCGGGTCTGATATAAGTTAAAATAAGAACAAGATGGAATTGAAGCGGGGACTTGCAAGACTTGGACACTCATATTCTATGTTAGCTATTCTCTGCATTTTATTTTTGTTTTCACCGCGTCTTACAACTTACTCGTCCTGGTTATGAATTTTAACTAGCCAACACTAATGGAATATGGATGAAAAAGACACAATTTTAAATGAAATTAATAAAAAAATATTCCAAGCACAGCCATCCGGGATTCAAGACCAGAACTCCCCGTCACTAGCAAACAAGAATAGATTGGCTTGAAATTTAGTCCACTATTCCACTTATACGTATTTACGAAATATTAGAGAATTCAAATTTTTACGTCAATTACTGTTTTCAGTCTATCGTCTGGGTCAGTTTTTTATTCAAGTATTATATTTTCCCACTAACAGCTTGCTAGGCCTGTCGTAGTTTCATATACCTTAAAATTTAATTTAAGACAAGGACAGGCACAAAATCTAATCCCCATCTGTTAATTTATCAATGTGAAAGGATAAACCCATATTTCACCAATTATAAATTTTTCGGCCATCCCGACAATCGAACCTGGGACCCTTAGCTCAGTAGGCAGACACGCTACCGACTGAGCTAAGGTGTCGAATTAGAGAATTCAAATGCAAATTTAATTATATTTTACTTCCTCAACATGTTAATTTGTTTCCGATGTATTTTAAAACATGTTGCCGACAAAGTTTACAATTCACAAATAAATTTGGTTAAAAATGGATTTGCACTTAAAATAAGTATTAGTTAAATTATTTGAAATTAAAAGTACCAGAAATGATTTGCCTTTTCTTACTGTCACTCATATCAATTATCTAACAACTTTGTGTCATTGACCATCAATCTTTCTATACCGCTGATTTCTTTATATAATCCCTTACATCTTTTCTTTCATCTTCTTATCCTCCCACCCCACCTCTTCAACCAACTTTTTTTTTTTCCGAGAACGTACATCGAACCTTTCATAACTTCCGTGCAACGTCTTTCTCTTTGTGTAAAGAAGAGTTCCAGCTCCAGCAAACTAGTAAATGCAAGCCAGCCTCCAATTTCTTTGCATGTCCAGAAACTCGTCTCCCTTGCAGCTGTTGTATAGACTCGCTGGACAAACTCGACCCATTTCTTTTCCAGCGGACCATTTTCCCACGTCCTTTTGCGAACACGTGTCGTATACAGGGCCCATTAAAGACGCGATTCTGCTTTGATATCCTACTCACACTTAAGCCTTGCAAATTTTCTCATGCCATTTGTTTGCCGTTTTGAAATCCCAACTTGGATTTCTACAGGGCTTAGTTTTTTATTGGTCTTACTCGATGAACGAAACTAGATTCTATAGGTATTATATATATATATATTTTTAATGCGCTTCATGTCTTACAGTCCGTTTGGGCTGTTTGCAAATTTGCTTAGTATAAAAATAAAAAAGTTTGCGGTATTTAACTTGCCCATGTGGAACCTACTGATTATATCAGACACAGTTTAAAAACTATTTTAATTCCAGAACAGACACAACACGCATTCCCTTGGTCATTAATTCCTCTTTGTAAAAGATGAAGATCCAATTCTATTAACAATAAATATTACGTCCATGACGGAAATTGAGCTAGGAGCTATCAGATCAAGAGGCATACGCGCTACCCACTGAGCTAATTGAGTTGAGTACAAGAACAGAGGATGAGGAGGAGGTATTTTAAGGAAATACTCCAGAAATAAATTGAAGAGAGGATTAGGAAAACCATGGTGAACCCTGCTAGAATTCAAACTGACTCCCATCCTTCCAGATAAGTGTTGATAAAATAAAACAGCTTTCGTATTCCAGATTGTACAGCTAACCTGGGATCTGCTTAGGTGGCCGCATGGTCTAAGGCGTCACTCTTACACTAGACTATACTTCCAATGACAGAGAGAATGTGGTTCGAATTCTGGTCGAGTGTAATGAGTGTGTTTTTTTCCAAAAGGGCTTTCCACTCTTTCTCTCCAAGCAAATGTGAGTACACTTCCCCTAAAATTCAACCCTCCTCATCCCTAATACCTCAACATATTTAGTACATATGTGTAAATCTTGAACAGTTAGTAGGCTGCGGTGCTAAAAAATAAGTTAACCTTGATGAAGCTTATGTTTTGTATTATTTATTTATTTTCATTTATTTGAGATGTTTAACGTGCACTTTCTGAATCTGCTTATTATATCAGCACATCTTATAAATCTATTTAGTAATTATATCTAGAACAGACACACCACCCAGGTCCCGGTCATACCCATTAGTGTATGTAAATACGTGTTTCAAAACGTGGTGCAAAAAATTTTCAATGAGACCCTTATTGGTGGGCACGCGGACTAAACTTCAAGCTATTATTATTTGTCATTCTGAAAATTGAAAAATGACACCTGGACACGGGAATCGAACCCGGGACCTTTGGCTTTGGTTTCGATTCCCGTGTCCGGTGTCATTTTTCAATTTTTCAGAATTGAAATTAATGAACCACTACATTAATATAGCTCGGTATTTACACTTAATATTATTATTTGGTTTACCGGTGACAGGGAGTTATAGGCCCAAATACCAACCAGGTATATTGAGGTAGGTTTTTACTAAATTGTTACTTGATTTCCCCTACGCAAATGTGGGTATTTTTCCTCTAAGTTTTATCATACTCATCCCTTCCCTCTTTTTTTTTCTCTTTGCTTCTCACTACTCTTCAAAGCAATACATATTTAATAAACTAATTGAAAAGGCATACCCTCAAAACAAACGACCGAGATTCGAACACCAACTTCCGTCCTCGGCAAACTAGATTAAATGAGCTTGACATTTAGTCCACGTAAAAATAGGGTGAATAATATTTGTCTAATTAAAAGTGAATAGCCAAAACAGGTAGTAAGATGTGTTGCAAAAAAAAAAAAAAGACAAAAATACTAGGTCTACATGGAAGAAGAAAGACTACCAGTTTTTCTGGACAGGATTCAATGAAGGCTTCTACAGTATGTACAGTAGGCCTATACTACGTAAGCATTCTACATGTCAAAAACTGCAATTTTTTTTTGTATGATTGTCTATTAACTAGAATAGAGCATTATCAAAATCCATTACTGACATCCTGGTAGTGAAATTGTTTTAAAAACTATTTTTAACATGTTTACTTTGATTTTATTATATAATCTTTGGGTGATTTTACGTCAAAAAATCTATTATGTACGACCAATCATTTCAAACATATAATTATTTTATTTCGACTTTTTTTGGTCGATCAGCATGAAATAAAAATAAATTTATTCCCAAGATAGAAATTCTTTTCATAAAGTTTCGAGTAGATTGACTTAGCCTATACTTTTTTCCTTTCAAAATTAATTTTAATTTTTTTTTTTATCCGGATCTCAAACTAATTTCTATTTCTTGTCTAAACTCTACTTATAAATAGTTTAGCTTCAAAATAGCGTTTTGTATAAATTGATCTATTGCTATATATAAAAGAACTTTGTAAAAATCATAGTTATATACAAGATTAAAGCAATAAAAGATTTTTCACGTTTGTTTTTGCAAAGTATTTATGCCTCACCTTTATTTTACGAAATTCCTTTTGACTTTTTTATTTTGTAAACTTGATCTCTGTTGGTTTAGTTTACTACCGGTTTCCATACAAAGGGATCAAGATTTAAAAAAAAACCCATATTGCATGAATAAAGAGAGTGAGATGTTCCGTCCCCTCCTTTCTCTTTTCATCACATACATACACACACACACGAACACACGAACACAAGCAAATATTCAGCGCAATCAATGAACTTCGTCATCGCTCCCCGGTAGCCACAATAACAGGAGAAGTTGAGGAGAGTACAGACGTATTGGGAGTTTAGTACAAATCTACAGCTTAAGGCCTTTGTTTCATTATTAGAGGTCCGACATTTTGGATCAGTCTGTAGCGTGTTTGTCTACCTTGTTAAGGACCCAAGTTTCGATTCCCAGCATTTTCAAAAAAATTGATCTTTTGTGAATTGTGGAGCTCCCCTTTCACAATGATGAATCATTGGCCGGGAATTGGATATTGTTTCTATTCTAGATTTAAGTTAGTTTGTAAGTCCTGTGCATATGTAGTCAGTTGACGTAGATACATTATTGGGATCATTAAAATTCGAGTTAGAGATTTTGATGGATGTCAAAGTTTCATGTCCCCCTGAAACCCGTAAAAGGGATTTTTGCAATGCCATCTGATTGTATTTCACTCTGACTGTCTGTTACTGGGACTAGAGATGAAACCATTTTACTCAAAGGGTTTAAAACATGGTATCTAAGGCTTTCATAAGGTTGTTCATAGGGCTTTTAGGAACTAGCCATACAACCCTAAGATTAAAGGTAGTTTACTTAAGGCCAAAAAGAGTAAAAATCAATTTTATCCAAATTTGCTCTAACTATTTTGATTAAAACTGTTTAACATCAAAAATAAAATGATGTATTTCATTTCCTCATGAAAATTATTTTGAGGGTGTCTTAAGCTAACGTAAACATCCAGTTTTGATCATTTTCCCATAACTATTCAAGTTACGAAATAACTTATCATTACTATTAAATAGAAAATACTTTATTTAAAATGTAGGCCTATTTTTATAAAACAAATAATTTCTGAGCTATTGGCAAATATGTAATTCAAATCTAGATCAATGGGATGTTATACCCTTTGGTGAACAGAGATGTTACTTTTGCACTTTTTTATGTATATATTTATTTAGCACCGCGTCTTACTACCCGTTCGGGTTATACGCTTAAGTACTAATTACGCTAATGGATTAGGAATTGGGAGGGTTGAATTTAGAGGAAGTGAACCCGCATTTGCGTAAAGGGAGAGTGGAAAACCATTTAGGAAAAACCAACCCCAGTTCACCCGGCCGAGATTCGAACCTCGATATCCCCGTCCTTTTTTATGTAACAGTGTATATTATTTCATTTTTGCTCTTTGGTTTCTGTAACATTGTATCATTTCACATAACTTACTAGCTTTAAGTAAATGTATCCATTTTTAGGTAAAGGAGCGAGAGAGTCTGTGCAGTGCACCGTACCATTTATTTTTAAGGTATCGAGAACACAGTCATAATGTTGGCCATGCATTCACCGATTAATATAAATTATAGTTATTGTAGATTAATTCTGGTCAGGGTTGACGGGGAGGAAATTGGGACTTGAATCCTGGTCGAGAGTATTTAGAGTGTTTTTACATAGTGATTTACCACTCTCCCTCAACACAAATTAAGACACATTTCCTCTAGATTCTACCTTAGTTTGTGCCCCCCCCCCCCCCCACACACCAGTTATCTACCTCATATCCCTCCCTTCTTTCCCCAAATAATAAAAAAAAATTAAGTTTAAGAATAAGTCTTAAGTTTGCACCAATCTAGCAATTTTCAGCTGTATAAGGTATCAGGAAATGCCCTAAAATGTAAATACATGTAGGTCAAGCAATTAATGCTAAAAGCCTAGAAATCAACCCTTATACATATAAGGTTGATTTCTCCCCATCCCTTAGTTCAATTTTCTTTCCTGACGAACTTGATTTGTATAAAGGTACAAAGGACAACTGTGTTAAGTTTGAATTAAATTGTTTAATGCGTTCAAAATTATTGTGAGACATATCCACCATAGACAGATGACACATGCAAATCGGTGGAGTTAATATGAACAACCCGCTTCACTCGTTCAATAAACCAAACCACATGATTATGTTTTATTACCCACTCGGTGGCGTAGTTGGCTAACGCGCTAGTCGTGTTGAGCTAGACCACCGAGGACGGGAGATCGAGGTTCGAATCTCGTCGGGTGAACTGAGAGTGGTTTTTCCTAAATGGTTTTCCACTCTCTCTCCACACAATGCAGGTTCACTTCCTTAAATTCAACCTTGCCAATTTCTAATCCATTAGCGTAAATAGTACTTAAGCGTATAACTCGAACGAGTAGTAAGACGCGGTGCTAAATATTATTATTAATGTTTTTATTAGATTTTATACTATAACAATAGTTTCAAGATCGCTTTTACAAGGAGACTACTATACAATCACGCAAGTAAAAATTTCCCTCCCCAAATGGTTTTTCTTCTGTCACGTAAGCAAGTGCGGGGCTCTCCCAAATCGCGGGAACCTGTGCCAACACACCGTTTGCACACTTCTAAGGGCGGCCCTGAGTAGATCGAAACCAGGTACCCATTGCAGGCCCGCCAGGGGCTCTAGCCGGACCCAGTACCAGGGGTAAGGTGCGGGCGCCCCTCTCTTTGAACTACTCAACTTCATCGGGGGTGGAACCTAATTAATTTAGGGAACATTAAAAAATTTTTTTTTTTTTTTTTTTTTTAGTTTTTGACCCCAATCCAAAGGGATCCTGAGGAACCTCCCTCGGCAAATGCTTGAAAATGGTATGCCCCTAGATAATATTTGGAACGGTCCTCTTTCAAAAATATTTTGAAATTTGTATGTCTCTAAAAACTATTTAGAGTGGTCTTAAACTGAAAATCTTTGGAAAATTAGATGACTGTTATAGAATCTATTTGAAGTGGTCTTCCCTCAACAAATTTTTAAAAATCGAGTGCCTCTAGAAACTATTTGGATTTTTATACAAGGCTTAATACTTGAGAATACCAGAGGAGAGTAAAATCAATCTAGACGGGGCGGGGTAGGGGGAACTATATTACAGAGGAGAGGAACTTATTCCAGTCGAGGAAGATTTTCCAGCGTAAGGTGAGGGGGGTATGCCCCGATACCCTCCTGTTCCTTTACCACTACTCGACCTAGGTTTGTGAATTTTTTAATAATTTTTGTCACTTTTACGATCGAAACAAATCAACATAGGGCCCACACGAATGAATATGTAACTGAACACTGAAATGTTAAGCATATGATGACATAAATATTATTACATTAAATTTAATTACTTGCCCAACTTTCTTCAAACACCACATTTGAATTCAACAGAAAAATAACTATACTCCGATAAAATTGCAAACACTTCGAAACGGAGTAAAAGATTGGACCGAACCACTGATGTAGGGTAGTTTTGAAAAATGCTTTTGGTTCGTCCGGAGGACATTTTACTGCTTAGCATTCATGTTTGTTTTCTTTCATCTACTACAATTTGTTTTTAAACTTGTGACTCTGGATCTTGGTCCCGTGCCCTGTACCATGCTACCAATGGCTCCTCCTCCCCTCGAGGTAAGTATGCCCATTTGTGATCAAGCAGAAAATAACCATTCAAAAATTTATTATTCAGTAAATATTTTTAACGAATTTGGTTTTCCTTAACAAAAACAATCATTTTAAACTTAAAAACAACATATTATTATTTTGTGTGTCAAACAAATAGGCCTACTTAATACCACAGTTTATTTCATATCACTCTTGTTTCAATAATAATGAAGATTTCTTCATTTTATTTGAACACATTATCTTATATACATTTATAAATTTACTCATAACAACTAGTTTGTTCTAACTTATCAGAAAACTACTTTTAAAAATATGATCTTCTTAATGTAGATATTTAGTGTATAACTAATTTAGTAATTATTTTAATAGTTATCACCATATATTTTCAAAATAGTATTTTGTTGCTACCCCCACTCCAGTGTGTTGATCTGTCAGGATAGGCCTAGTGGTTTGGATTAGGGGGCGTCAAATAATTGTGTGGGTTATTTACAGTCGTTTATTGAGTAGGAACTAAATGGGATATACAGTGTGATGTAGTTGAACAAGTTAGTTTGAAGTAAATTTGATAGATCTCCGCTACTGTGAGAGTCTTTACATGACAACATTCCGCTTCCTGGCTTATCCTTGATGTTACGTCCCTAATTATGGGGAAGGTTCACAACGCTTGGACTCTAGGCTCTCGATCTGTTTGGGGGGCCCAAACTCCCCCGTGTAGCGCAGGGACTCCCGTACCTGGAATTATCTTCCAGGCTGATCATCAACCAGGCAATGGGCAATATACAAGACACAAGAAGACGGGCTTCTTAATCCAACTCTCCAGTTCTCCTCCTTCCGGAGAGGATATCCCTAAATTCGGGATTTATATATCCATCAAATAGGCTTTTCCCACATCGGAGTCGGACAACAACTATTTATAGTTGCTTTGAAATTTGGCATAACACTGTTTAAACAATAGCAATATATATTATACGAGCGCATGACTGCTGATATATGGCGAATAACGATAATGGTTTGGATTACATCATAAGGCCCTTGACACATTTGGTAAAATAAAAGATGGTCAAGCTATGAAAAATTTAAATTATCTTTTAGCTTCCTCTACTCTTTTTATACCAATATATTGATGACACTAAATCTTAAACTTACCAATTATTCAAAGCTACAAAACTAAACAAGTGGAAGTAGGCCTATGCCACTTTCATTTCTGGTAATACTGGATTACATAGACTTACTTGTCTCTCTTTGAAAAATAATATAGGGGAGACCAGAGCTGTTTTGACAGTGGGCTAGCTTGAAGCAGGCCTGGCAACTCTTGTAATAATTGTCTGAGTTGTTGATTGATGACCCATATACAATGCTTACGCTACCTCATCGGTGGACACACGGAGTAAACGTAAAGCTCATCTAATCGGGCTTCCCATCGACTAGGAGATTGGGGCTCAGATACCAACTGATTATAATGAGGGTGGTTTTATCAAAATGGCTTCTACCCACGAAGATTCGGGGGAATATCCTATAAATTCCACCTTTCTAATATCTTCTATATTAGTATAAATATGTTATGCCAAGCACGGACGAGTATCAGGAGGTGGTGAATATAAAATAAGCTTACACCATATTTTATTTTAAGACGGTGACCTGGTGGTCTAGGGGTAAGGTGTCAGACTTCTGTGCTGGGGGTCCGGGTTTAAATCCTCGGTCCCGGCACAGATTTATCTGATTGCCAAACCCTTCCTTCACCTCTGACAAGACGTGTATTAATCACAACTTGTGAATGTGAGGAATGCCAGGCCTCTACCGTGGTTCGGATTCCACGTTAAACTGTAGTCCTCCATATCATCTCACAATCACTACCATTACACATTAGCGTAAGTGCGTACAACCCGAACGGGTAGTAAGACGCGGTGCTAATAATATATATATATATATATATATATTTTAAGTCCCTTAGCAAAGTTGTGTTGAAGCAAGCGGGTTTTCATTTACTTTTTATATTGTTGAGCATACAATTGTAGTCATTGTATAAAAAAATCTCCATGGTGTCAGGCCGTAATCGAGCTATATCAACAGTGCACGAGTATAACAACTTCCAAGTTTAAGGGGACCTCTATTTAAAGGGTATCTTCATACTGCAGCATTTATTAAAGGAATAGCAGTTTGGAAGTATCAAAAACACTAAACCATGCTCATTTATTTTAGAATGTCTTGTTGTAACGACACGATAAAGCTAAAGATAAGTAGCAAACATAGATAAAATTATCATCTATTCATCTGGAGAGCAGATGGGTAAACCATAGTCAAAACCAAACTGTTAAGACCACCCACCCCTAATTCCCCTTCAACGGAAACTACGTACTAATCTAGACTAATGCCCTAAATCAGGGGTATTCATCCATCCTAGGTGTGCGTAAAATGTAAAGATATATAGTAGCCCTATATAGCCATTTAAATCTTATTATTTAATACATTGTTTTGGATGTAATTTATTTTAATTGTCGATTATAGAATATTTAAAACTTGCATTAGGCATCAACAACTTTGCGGGTAAAAAATTATATCTGGGGGTGTGCTAATAAAAGTTCGAATACTACTGCCCTAGACAACTTACCCACAGATGCGGGTTGAAGTAACCAGTTCAATTATCAGAAGGTCATTTGATTCCAGTCACGTGCTTTCTGCTGTTGGAAACCATTATCACTGTTTAATTCTATTAAAATTTAACCGCATGAATTAAATTGAAAGAAGTGTACACACCTTTGCTTGGAGGGATGGTGAAAAATCATTTAGGGAAAACCACCCTCAATCCACCCAATCGGGATCGAACTCCGATATCCCCGTATTCGGCAGTCTAATCTGTTGCGAGAGTGACGCCTTAGACAATTAGGCCACTGAATCGGGTCTGATATAAGTTAAAATAAGAACAAGATGGAATTGAAGCGGGGACTTGCAAGACTTGGACACTCATATTCTATGTTAGCTATTCTCTGCATTTTATTTTTGTTTTCACCGCGTCTTACAACTTACTCGTCCTGGTTATGAATTTTAACTAGCCAACACTAATGGAATATGGATGAAAAAGACACAATTTTAAATGAAATTAATAAAAAAATATTCCAAGCACAGCCATCCGGGATTCAAGACCAGAACTCCCCGTCACTAGCAAACAAGAATAGATTGGCTTGAAATTTAGTCCACTATTCCACTTATACGTATTTACGAAATATTAGAGAATTCAAATTTTTACGTCAATTACTGTTTTCAGTCTATCGTCTGGGTCAGTTTTTTATTCAAGTATTATATTTTCCCACTAACAGCTTGCTAGGCCTGTCGTAGTTTCATATACCTTAAAATTTAATTTAAGACAAGGACAGGCACAAAATCTAATCCCCATCTGTTAATTTATCAATGTGAAAGGATAAACCCATATTTCACCAATTATAAATTTTTCGGCCATCCCGACAATCGAACCTGGGACCCTTAGCTCAGTAGGCAGACACGCTACCGACTGAGCTAAGGTGTCGAATTAGAGAATTCAAATGCAAATTTAATTATATTTTACTTCCTCAACATGTTAATTTGTTTCCGATGTATTTTAAAACATGTTGCCGACAAAGTTTACAATTCACAAATAAATTTGGTTAAAAATGGATTTGCACTTAAAATAAGTATTAGTTAAATTATTTGAAATTAAAAGTACCAGAAATGATTTGCCTTTTCTTACTGTCACTCATATCAATTATCTAACAACTTTGTGTCATTGACCATCAATCTTTCTATACCGCTGATTTCTTTATATAATCCCTTACATCTTTTCTTTCATCTTCTTATCCTCCCACCCCACCTCTTCAACCAACTTTTTTTTTTTCCGAGAACGTACATCGAACCTTTCATAACTTCCGTGCAACGTCTTTCTCTTTGTGTAAAGAAGAGTTCCAGCTCCAGCAAACTAGTAAATGCAAGCCAGCCTCCAATTTCTTTGCATGTCCAGAAACTCGTCTCCCTTGCAGCTGTTGTATAGACTCGCTGGACAAACTCGACCCATTTCTTTTCCAGCGGACCATTTTCCCACGTCCTTTTGCGAACACGTGTCGTATACAGGGCCCATTAAAGACGCGATTCTGCTTTGATATCCTACTCACACTTAAGCCTTGCAAATTTTCTCATGCCATTTGTTTGCCGTTTTGAAATCCCAACTTGGATTTCTACAGGGCTTAGTTTTTTATTGGTCTTACTCGATGAACGAAACTAGATTCTATAGGTATTATATATATATATTTTTAATGCGCTTCATGTCTTACAGTCCGTTTGGGCTGTTTGCAAATTTGCTTAGTATAAAAATAAAAAAGTTTGCGGTATTTAACTTGCCCATGTGGAACCTACTGATTATATCAGTACACAGTTTAAAAACTATTTTAATTCCAGAACAGACACAACACGCATTCCCTTGGTCATTAATTCCTCTTTGTAAAAGATGAAGATCCAATTCTATTAACAATAAATATTACGTCCATGACGGAAATTGAGCTAGGAGCTATCAGATCAAGAGGCATACGCGCTACCCACTGAGCTAATTGAGTTGAGTACAAGAACAGAGGATGAGGAGAGGTATTTTAAGGAAATACTCCAGAAATAAATTGAAGAGAGGATTAGGAAAACCATGGTGAACCCTGCTAGAATTCAAACTGACTCCCATCCTTCCAGATAAGTGTTGATAAAATAAAACCAGCTATTCGTATTCCAGATTGTACAGCTAACCTGGGATCTGCTTAGGTGGCCGCATGGTCTAAGGCGTCACTCTTACACTAGACTATACTTCCAATGACAGAGAGAATGTGGTTCGAATTCTGGTCGAGTGTAATGATGTGTTTTTTTTCCAAAAGGGCTTTCCACTCTTT
This sequence comes from Timema podura, assembly GCA_033556935.1. Classification (NCBI taxonomy): domain Eukaryota; kingdom Metazoa; phylum Arthropoda; class Insecta; order Phasmatodea; family Timematidae; genus Timema; species Timema podura. The sequence goes on from JAVRXN010000010.1 coordinate 37,162,525, forward strand.
CTCTCCAAGCAAATGTGAGTACACTTCCCCTAAAATTCAACCCTCCTCATCCCTAATACCTCAACATATTTAGTACATATGTGTAAATCTTGAACAGTTAGTAGGCTGCGGTGCTAAAAAATAAGTTAACCTTGATGAAGCTTATGTTTTGTATTATTTATTTATTTTCATTTATTTGAGATGTTTAACGTGCACTTTCTGAATCTGCTTATTATATCAGCACATGACTTATAAATCTATTTAGTAATTATATCTAGAACAGACACACCACCCAGGTCCCGGTCATACCCATTAGTGTATGTAAATACGTGTTTCAAAACGTGGTGCAAAAAATTTTCAATGAGACCCTTATTGGTGGGCACGCGGACTAAACTTCAAGCTATTATTATTTGTCATTCTGAAAATTGAAAAATGACACCTGGACACGGGAATCGAACCCGGGACCTTTGGCTTTGGTTCGATTCCCGTGTCCAGGTGTCATTTTTCAATTTTCAGAATGATATCTAACTGAACCAACTACCATTAATATAGCTTCGGCTATTTACACTTAATATTATTATTTGGTTTACCGGTGACAGGGAGTTATAGGCCCAAATACCAACCAGGTATATTGAGGTAGGTTTTTACTAAATTGTTACTTGATTTCCCCCTACGCAAATGTGGGTATTTTTCCTCTAAGTTTTATCATACTCATCCCTTCCCTCTTTTTTTTTTCTCTTTGCTTCTCACTACTCTTCAAAGCAATACATATTTAATAAACTAATTGAAAAGGCATACCCTCAAAACAAACGACCGAGATTCGAACACCAACTTCCGTCCTCGGCAAACTAGATTAAATGAGCTTGACATTTAGTCCACGTAAAAAATAGGGTGAATAATATTTGTCTAATTAAAAGTGAATAGCCAAAACAGGTAGTAAGATGTGTTGCAAAAAAAAAAAAAAGACAAAAATACTAGGTCTACATGGAAGAAGAAAGACTACCAGTTTTTCTGGACAGGATTCAATGAAGGCTTCTACAGTATGTACAGTAGGCCTATACTACGTAAGCATTCTACATGTCAAAAACTGCAATCTTTTTTTTTGTATGATATGTCTATTAATAGAATAGAGCATTATCAAAATCCATTACTGACATCCTGGTAGTGAAATTGTTTTAAAACTATTTTTTAACATGTTTACTTTTGATTTTATTATATAATCTTTGGGTGATTTTACGTCAAAAAATCTATTATGTACGACCAATCATTTCAAACATATAATTATTTTATTTCGACTTTTTTTTGGTCGATCAGCATGAAATAAAAATAAATTTATTCCCAAGATAGAAATTCTTTTCATAAAGTTTCGAGTAGATTGACTTAGCCTATACTTTTTTCCTTTCAAAATTAATTTTAATTTTTTTTTTATCCGGATCTCAAACTAATTTCTATTTCTTGTCTAAACTCTACTTATAAATAGTTTAGCTTCAAAATAGCGTTTTGTATAAATTGATCTATTGCTATATATAAAAGAACTTTGTAAAAATCATAGTTATATACAAGATTAAAGCAATAAAAGATTTTTCACGTTTGTTTTTGCAAAGTATTTATGCCTCACCTTTATTTTACGAAATTCCTTTTGACTTTTTTATTTTGTAAACTTGATCTCTGTTGGTTTAGTTTACTACCGGTTTCCATACAAAGGGATCAAGATTTAAAAAAAACCCATATTGCATGAATAAAGAGAGTGAGATGTTCCGTCCCCTCCTTTCTCTTTTCATCACATACATACACACACACGAACACACGAACACAAGCAAATATTCAGCGCAATCAATGAACTTCGTCATCGCTCCCCGGGTAGCCACAATAACAGGAGAAGTTGAGGAGAGTACAGACGTATTGGGAGTTTAGTACAAATCTACAGCTTAAGGCCTTTGTTTCATTATTAGAGGTCCGACATTTTGGATCAGTCTGTAGCGTGTTTGTCTACCTTGTTAAGGACCCAAGTTTCGATTCCCAGCATTTTCAAAAAAATTGATCTTTTGTGAATTGTGGAGCTCCCCTTTCACAATGATGAATCATTGGCCGGGAATTGGATATTGTTTCTATTCTAGATTTAAGTTAGTTTGTAAGTCCTGTGCATATGTAGTCAGTTGACGTAGATACATTATTGGGATCATTAAAATTCGAGTTAGAGATTTTGATGGATGTCAAAGTTTCATGTCCCCCTGAAACCCGTAAAAGGGATTTTTGCAATGCCATCTGATTGTATTTCACTCTGACTGTCTGTTACTGGGACTAGAGATGAAACCATTTTACTCAAAGGGTTTAAAACATGGTATCTAAGGCTTTCATAAGGTTGTTCATAGGGCTTTTAGGAACTAGCCATACAACCCTAAGATTAAAGGTAGTTTACTTAAGGCCAAAAAGAGTAAAAATCAATTTTATCCAAATTTGCTCTAACTATTTTGATTAAAACTGTTTAACATCAAAAATAAAATGATGTATTTCATTTCCTCATGAAAATTATTTTGAGGGTGTCTTAAGCTAACGTAAACATCCAGTTTTGATCATTTTCCCATAACTATTCAAGTTACGAAATAACTTATCATTACTATTAAATAGAAAATACTTTATTTAAAATGTAGGCCTATTTTTATAAAACAAATAATTTCTGAGCTATTGGCAAATATGTAATTCAAATCTAGATCAATGGGATGTTATACCCTTTGGTGAACAGAGATGTTACTTTTGCACTTTTTTATGTATATATTTATTTAGCACCGCGTCTTACTACCCGTTCGGGTTATACGCTTAAGTACTAATTACGCTAATGGATTAGGAATTGGGAGGGTTGAATTTAGAGGAAGTGAACCCGCATTTGCGTAAAGGGAGAGTGGAAAACCATTTAGGAAAAACCAACCCCAGTTCACCCGGCCGAGATTCGAACCTCGATATCCCCGTCCTTTTTTATGTAACAGTGTATATTATTTCATTTTTGCTCTTTGGTTTCTGTAACATTGTATCATTTCACATAACTTACTAGCTTTAAGTAAATGTATCCATTTTTAGGTAAAGGAGCGAGAGAGTCTGTGCAGTGCACCGTACCATTTATTTTTAAGGTATCGAGAACACAGTCATAATGTTGGCCATGCATTCACCGATTAATATAAATTATAGTTATTGTAGATTAATTCTGGTCAGGGTTGACGGGGAGGAAATTGGGACTTGAATCCTGGTCGAGAGTATTTAGAGTGTTTTTACATAGTGATTTACCACTCTCCCTCAACACAAATTAAGACACATTTCCTCTAGATTCTACCTTAGTTTGTGCCCCCCCCCCCCCCCCACACACCAGTTATCTACCTCATATCCCTCCCTTCTTTCCCCAAATAATAAAAAAAAAATTAAGTTTAAGAATAAGTCTTAAGTTTGCACCAATCTAGCAATTTTCAGCTGTATAAGGTATCAGGAAATGCCCTAAAATGTAAATACATGTAGGTCAAGCAATTAATGCTAAAAGCCTAGAAATCAACCCTTATACATATAAGGGTTGATTTCTCCCCATCCCTTAGTTCAATTTTCTTTCCTGACGAACTTGATTTGTATAAAGGTACAAAGGACAACTGTGTTAAGTTTGAATTAAATTGTTTAATGCGTTCAAAATTATTGTGAGACATATCCACCATAGACAGACTGACACATGCAAATCGGTGGAGTTAATATGAACAACCCGCTTCACTCGTTCAATAAACCAAACCACATGATTATGTTTTTATTACCCACCTCGGTGGCGTAGTTGGCTAACGCGCTAGTCGTGTTGAGCTAGACCACCGAGGACGGGGAGATCGAGGTTCGAATCTCGGTCGGGTGAACTGAGAGTGGTTTTTCCTAAATGGTTTTCCACTCTCTCTCCACACAAATGCAGGTTCACTTCCTTTAAATTCAACCTTGCCAATTTCTAATCCATTAGCGTAAATAGTACTTAAGCGTATAACTCGAACGAGTAGTAAGACGCGGTGCTAAATATTATTATTATATGTTTTTATTAGATTTTATACTATAACAATAGTTTCAAGATCGCTTTTACAAGGAGACTACTATACAATCACGCAAGTAAAAATTTCCCTCCCCAAATGGTTTTTCTTCTGTCACGTAAGCAAGTGCGGGGCTCTCCCAAATCGCGGGAACCTGTGCCAACACACCGTTTGCACACTTCTAAGGGCGGCCCTGAGTAGATCGAAACCAGGTACCCATTGCAGGCCCGCCAGGGGCTCTAGCCGGACCCAGTACCAGGGGTAAGGTGCGGGCGCCCCTCTCTTTGAACTACTCAACTTCATCGGGGGTGGAACCTAATTAATTTAGGGAACAGTTAAAAAATTTTTTTTTTTTTTTTTTTTTTTTAGTTTTTGACCCCAATCCAAAGGGATCCTGAGGAACCTCCCTCGGCAAATGCTTGAAAATGGTATGCCCCTAGATAATATTTGGAACGGTCCTCTTTCAAAAATATTTTGAAATTTGTATGTCTCTAAAAACTATTTAGAGTGGTCTTAAACTGAAAATCTTTGGAAAATTAGATGACTGTTATAGAATCTATTTGAAGTGGTCTTCCCTCAACAAATTTTTAAAAATCGAGTGCCTCTAGAAACTATTTGGATTTTTATACAAGGCTTAATACTTGAGAATACCAGAGGAGAGTAAAATCAATCTAGACGGGGCGGGGTAGGGGGAACTATATTACAGAGGAGGAGGGAACTTATTCCAGTCGAGGAAGATTATTTCCAGCGGTAAGGTGAGGGGGGGTATGCCCCGATACCCTCCTGTTCCTTTACCACTACTCGACCTAGGTTTGTGAATTTTTTAATAATTTTTTGTCACTTTTACGATCGAAACAAATCAACATAGGGCCCACACGAATGAATATGTAACTGAACACTGAAATGTTAAGCATATGATGACATAAATATTATTACATTAAATTTAATTACTTGCCCAACTTTCTTCAAACACCACATTTGAATTCAACAGAAAAATAACTATACTCCGATAAAATTTGCAAACACTTCGAAACGGAGTAAAAGATTGGACCGAACCACTGATGTAGGGTAGTTTTGAAAAATGCTTTTGGTTCGTCCGGAGGACATTTTACTGCTTAGCATTCATGTTTGTTTTCTTTCATCTACTACAATTTGTTTTTAAACTTGTGACTCTGGATCTTGGTCCCGTGCCCTGTACCATGCTACCAATGGCTCCTCCTCCCCTCGAGGTAAGTATGCCCATTTGTGATCAAGCAGAAAATAACCATTTCAAAAATTTATTATTCAGTAAATATTTTTAACGAATTTGGTTTTCCTTAACAAAAACAATCATTTTAAACTTAAAAAAACAACATATTATTATTTGTGTGTCAAACAAATAGGCCTACTTAATACCACAGTTTATTTCATATCACTCTTGTTTCAATAATAATGAAGATTTCTTCATTTTATTTGAACACATTATCTTATATACATTTATAAATTTACTCATAACAACTAGTTTGTTCTAACTTATCAGAAAACTACTTTTAAAAATATGATCTTCTTAATGTAGATATTTAGTGTATAACTAATTTAGTAATTATTTTAATAGTTATCACCATTATATTTTCAAAATAGTATTTTGTTGCTACCCCCACTCCAGTGTGTTGATCTGTCAGGATAGGCCTAGTGGTTTGGATTAGGGGGCGTCAAATAATTGTGTGGGTTATTTACAGTCGTTTATTGAGTAGGAACTAAATGGGTTATACAGTGTGATGTAGTTGAACAAGTTAGTTTGAAGTAAATTTGATAGATCTCCGCTACTGTGAGAGTCTTTACATGACAACATTCCGCTTCCTGGCTTATCCTTGATGTTACGTCCCTAATTATGGGGAAGGTTCACAACGCTTGGACTCTAGGCTCTCGATCTGTTTGGGGGGCCCAAACTCCCCCGTGTAGCGCAGGGACTCCCGTACCTGGAATTATCTTCCAGGCTGATCATCAACCAGGCAATGGGCAATATACAAGACACAAGAAGACGGGCTTCTTAATCCAACTCTCCAGTTCTCCTCCTTCCGGAGAGGATATCCCTAAATTCGGGATTTATATATCCATCAAATAGGCTTTTCCCACATCGGAGTCGGACAACAACTATTTATAGTTGCTTTGAAATTTGGCATAACACTGTTTAAACAATAGCAATATATATTATACGAGCGCATGACTGCTGATATATGGCGAATAACGATAATGGTTTGGATTACATCATAAGGCCCTTGACACATTTGGTAAAATAAAAGATGGTCAAGCTATGAAAAATTTAAATTATCTTTTAGCTTCCTCTACTCTTTTTATACCAATATATTGATGACACTAAATCTTAAACTTACCAATTATTCAAAGCTACAAAACTAAACAAGTGGAAGTAGGCCTATGCCACTTTCATTTCTGGTAATACTGGATTACATAGACTTACTTGTCTCTCTTTGAAAAATAATATAGGGGAGACCAGAGCTGTTTTGACAGTGGGCTAGCTTGAAGCAGGCCTGGCAACTCTTGTAATAATTGTCTGAGTTGTTGATTGATGACCCATATACAATGCTTACGCTACCTCATCGGTGGACACACGGAGTAAACGTAAAGCTCATCTAATCGGGCTTCCCATCGACTAGGAGATTGGGGCTCAGATACCAACTGATTATAATGAGGGTGGTTTTATCAAAATGGCTTCTACCCACGAAGATTCGGGGGAATATCCTATAAATTCCACCTTTCTAATATCTTCTATATTAGTATAAATATGTTATGCCAAGCACGGACGAGTATCAGGAGGTGGTGAATATAAAATAAGCTTACACCATATTTTATTTTAAGACGGTGACCTGGTGGTCTAGGGGTAAGGTGTCAGACTTCTGTGCTGGGGGTCCGGGTTTAAATCCTCGGTCCCGGCACAGATTTATCTGATTGCCAAACCCTTCCTTCACCTCTGACAAGACGTGTATTAATCACAACTTGTGAATGTGAGGAATGCCAGGCCTCTACCGTGGTTCGGATTCCACGTTAAACTGTAGGTCCTCCATATCATCTCACAATCATCCTACCATTACACATTAGCGTAAGTGCGTACAACCCGAACGGGTAGTAAGACGCGGTGCTAATAATATATATATATATTATATATATATATTTTAAGTCCCTTAGCAAAGTTGTGTTGAAGCAAGCGGGTTTTCATTTACTTTTTATATTGTTGAGCATACAATTGTAGTCATTGTATAAAAAAATCTCCATGGTGTCAGGCCGTAATCGAGCTATATCAACAGTGCACGAGTATAACAACTTCCAAGTTTAAGGGGACCATCTATTTAAAGGGTATCTTCATACTGCAGCATTTATTAAAGGAATAGCAGTTTGGAAGTATCAAAAACACTAAACCATGCTCATTTATTTTAGAATGTCTTGTTGTGACCCCATTAAACATGAATGAATCTTATTTATTTTAGGACGGCAGGATTTATTTTTCTAATTCTTTACTTTTATCTCAAAACGTCAACTTTTCAGGTAAAACTCGTTGAAAGTGAGCCAATTTTCCCGTTTAAGGATTTTTTTTAAGTCATGATACTTATGATGCGAGGTTTTTAAATCTAGGCATGTTAAAATAAATATGGTTCTGATAACATTAATATTGTAACATCAACAAAAAATTGCTGTCTATTTAATGACAGGATTTTTTTTATAGCTTTTAATTTATTTGATGTATTTTACGTGCACTTTTTGAACCGACTGATTATATCAGACCACGACTTATTAACTAACTTAAACCTAGATCAGGCACAACATCCAATCTCCGGACGTTAATTCATCACTGCGAGAGGGTAAACCCACATTTCACCGATATTAAATTTTTGGGCCATACCAGGAATTGAACCCGAGACCCTTATAGCTCAGTATACAGAAAATCTACCGATTGAGCTAAGGTTTCAGACTATTGCTATATTACAATCAAGGTATTGTTCCGAGAACATCTCCATAATAGAAATATGTATAGGCTATTGCTGTATTGACAGTAAAATTATATTTCTAGCTATAATACTGTGTACTGTTGAAAGCAATAACTATTTGTATGACATGTGTATAATTTTACTCATACCTAGTAAAAATATATATATATATATATATAGTAGGGCTGGGCCGATGCCGATTATTAATCCGATCATCGGCCGATTATCGCATAACCGGCGATTCCGATGATCGGTGTTTGAATCTCCGATTATATATGCCGATTATTCAAAATGTGTGGATATATTTTAAGTCCTAAAAAAATAATATTTTATCTCTGCTCTCTCGTATGTGATCTTTGAATAATTAGCTTGTTCTTAGCGACATAGGTTTGAAATAAACAGCACATCCAACATTCCAAACAAAATATATCAAAATAAATATATTTACAATAGGTCTTTTTCAAATTTATGCACGTTATTAGAAATAAAAATACTCACAAGTAACAAATCTAATAATCATAAAATAAAGTATTAGCAGATTGGTATTGTTTTATTTCGATTTGTTAAAGATGCCCAAAAAATGAAACATCGGACGTAATAATCTCGCACATGAGCACATTTTGTTTTAAATGGAAACCGTTTTTCTTTTAATGCAAGTAAAAAACTTTCCACTGGCATGGAATTTGTTTCGCGTCATATTTCAATATGAATTTAATTAATATATATTAATATTTAAATTTTACATTTTCTTTAATAGTTAAAAGTAAATTAAAATAAGTTTTAAAGTATTTCTTAAAAAAAACACGAAAAATAACTTTCGTTGCACATTATGTTATTTATTATTTATTATATCATATTGAAGTAGAGAGGGGCAAAATCGTTCTTTTAAATGAACGATTCATTGTATCTGGTTCAGTTCAATGATCCATTCATTTTGACCCGTTCACCGTTCATTCGATTTTCTAAAGGTAGTTAAAAATGTTATTTTTCATTAAGATTATTTAAATTGTTAATAAAAAGATCGGATTACTGTTTAAAAATGGTGATGCCTTTTTATTATACTTTTTTTAAGAAACCACTTATTTCTATACGATATTAATATTTAGTAGTTAAATTATGATGGAATGCTTTGTAGAATCACAAAAACCTATGTTATGATATATCTAAATCACAATTCACAAAAATATTACGATTGTTAAAAATTGTTTAGTATTGAAGCCATATTTTAATAGACATTGGATGTAAAAATTCCTAGTTCATTTAAAAACAAAATAAAGTAGGCCTATTCTCCTTGTGTGAAAAAATATGTGTGCCTTGATTATTTTTTATCATAAAAATTAAATTTAAATTTGCTGATTATGATTTGTCTTTGTCTAATGAAAGGGTCAGTAGGCCTATTTAATCATAAATGTGAAATCATATTTTAATTATCTAACATGTATCGGTATATTTGTTATTTATTAATGTGATTTGTTTTTGTTTAGTGACAGGTTCACTTGTCCTAACAATAACAATATAAAATAATAACTAAACAACCTTTACATTTTAAAAGTTTATATTTAAATGTTATTAAAACAAAACTATATTGGACATTATAAAACTAGTAAAAGTATTTTTTTTTTGCTTTAAAGGTCATTTTACTTTATACACTTATTAAAATTGAAAACAAAAATAATCGGCATCGGTGATCGGCCTAATCGGCAACAAATGATCGGCATCGGACTAATCGGCAAAATAGCTGATCGGCCCAGCTCTAATATATAGTTACTATACATATTGTTGTGACTTGTATACGAACTGAAATATACGTAGTGTACAACAATTATTAATTGTTTTGAGTTTTGACCATAAAAATAATGTTTTTACGCCTATTGTTTTGATTTACATACTACCGTAAATACACAATACTCTATTGTTGTACTCACATAAGTACTGTTGTTATAGTTTTTCGTATCTATTGTTGCGACTCACATAAGATCTGAGAATCCAACAAATACTTTGTTTTGTAAGCAAAAATATTCTTTAATTGTTATTAATATAATTTACCGTTTGCTGTGATTTATTTACCTCTCGATACCACTTAAATAATTTATTGTTGTATTCATGATAAGAACTGGGTACCTAGGTTAACATAAATCTAAGTGAATTAGTGTATCTTTCCCCCTGACAAAAGTTGTACTGCAATTAACGCGTTTGGTCATACCAACATAAGTATGGGGTTTTATTTTAAACACTGCGTCTTACTACCCGTTCAGTTCATACGCTTATGTACAAATTACACTAATGATTTTAGTGCTTAGGAAGGTTATATTTAGAGGTTTTAGTGTTTAAAAGTTTTTTTGTTTTAAAACAAGGTCAGGGAATTGTGGAGGAAGGGAAGTGAGGGGAGCTGATGTTTCAAAGGGTATAGAAAAATAAAAAACACATTCTAGTTCGGTATGGATTGATATATTTTCAAGTAGTTTAAAAGACCATCCCAGATAATCGGAAAATAATACAAAATTAAAATTGGTTCTAAAAAATAATTGGCTTAGAATTTCACAATTTATTAGAAAAAGAAAGCTTTTTGTGTTAGGAAATCGCAATATGGTAGATAAGGTAGGGATCAATATATACTTCTATAACAGTTCATTATTTCATGTATGCCTTTGTTGAACCGTATTGTTCTTTTTTCATATTTTTTTTAGTTACAATGTATAATTTATTACTTCGCTTTATTTATCTTATGATCACTTTTAGGTAAAGATAACACATTTTTAGATTACTGTAGCCTGTATCCCTATTTTGACACTATGTTTTGGTCAACCCACCTATTTTTCACGTTTAGTCACATAATTTAATATTAAAAAAAAACTTTTTTATTTGTAAACATTGATTTGTGATTGATTTAAATATTATCGATTACCTTGGGGATAGTAATGTAAATATTTTCACGAGCTTTTATCGAAAATAAATATTGCAACCTCAATGCTGGATTAAAAACCAAAATAGGTGTATAAGCTTGAAATTTAGGTAGGTTTGACCTTCAAGACCTGAAATTATGTAGACCTACAGTACATTTCCAACACCTTAGTTCAATTGGTAGGCCATCTGTTTACCGAACTAAGGGTCACAGATTAGATTCAAGGTAAGGCTCAAATATTTATCATTTATGAGACAAGAGTTTCACCTTTCTCAGTATTTTTTTTAACATTGCGTCTTCTTACCCGTTCGGGTTATACTCTTATGTACTGATTACCCTAATGGTTTTAGGGATTATAAAGGTTTATTCAGAGGAATTGTACCCACGTTTGCATGAAGGGGGAGTGGAAAACCATTTTGTAAAAGAAAAGTACACTTGACTGAGTTTCTAACCTCGACTTCCCCATCATCGGCAGTCTAATCTATTATGAGAGTAGTTCGTTAGACCACTCTGGCACTGAAGCGGGTCTTTTTACAATAAACTGACGGCCGAGAGACTGGTTGTTATGTGTGTTCTAGAATTAAGTTAGTTTATAAGTCATAAGTGATATCAGTTGGTTTATAAAGTGCTCGTTAAATATCCCAAATTAAAATAAAAGCCCCATCTTTGTTCAATAGTTTGATATTGTAAATCACTAGCATTCTAGTTTAGAAAGTAAACGAGACTCTGAACAATCATGGCTAGAGTCGATTCGATTGTTTCGCAGTCACAAGCATCCTTTTGTATTCTCAAGATTGACTCGCGTCTAGGATCAGGGCGTTAATGTGATTTAAGAGTCATTTTAACTTGAGCCTAGGTTAAATCCATTAATTGACCTATCGCAGGGTTGGCTCATGGTTTGTTGCCAAAGTCATCAAAGCTTGTTAAGACTTGACAAGTGAAGGCCTAAAAACAGACTCCGTATCCGTAGGTCCATAGTTTGTCAGTGGCAATGAAGGAATTATATTCACGTCTACGCAGCCTGGATCGTTAATCACGTGACCATGTAAACCAGTGAGATATTCAGAGATTAATTCTTCGAAAGAACAAGGGCCAAGAATTCATCTGATTAATAAAATAAACTAAAACAACCTTTTTTGAGAAAAAGTTTAAATGTAGGAAAAGTACAACCACAATAAATATATGTATAGAACGATTTGAGCCATCAAACTTATAATTAGTGTTTGCTTTTGTCTGAAAATGCAAAACAAATAGACCTGAATGTTAACAAAGCAATAAAAGTTGTAATTTGATGCTTTTATTTCGATGAGTGCAAACATATTTACTCAACCGTGATGGGTAGTCCGTATAGACTAGTCCTTAGAAAGTTCAAGTTAACCAACTTCTACGGAGTACGGACCTGGACAAGGATACGGATCAGGACACCGAAGACAGAGCAATCTCATATTGGAGCATCGATATCTTACGGACCACGGACTTACAAATACGGAGTCTGTAAATGGGGCTTGGTTGGTTTCCTCTCATTCAAGATCAAAATGATCTTTTAAAGACAATAAACATAAACTCGTTCATTGTTTCATTTTGTTTGTGGTTGGACAGATAGATGAGGGCGAAGGGGGTGAGGTGGCAGCAAGATAGTTTACTAGCATAGATAAATATATACTCCCTTTCTCTATGGATCTACAGTCCTGTCAAGTTATATCGCTCTGACATTAATCATAACCTATAAAATCTTTGTGCTTATGCGAAGTTTGCCTGCGCTTCGATTAATGGTACTAATATGATTCGAGACTCCTCGTAGAGCCGAGACCTATATCAGATAGATCTGCCTGCACCTAAATTTAAGACATTAGTGTGATCCGAGAGATTACTTGTGGACCTGATGGTAAAATCGGTCTTCATCTAGGCTCAGAGCACTAGTGTGACTCGAGAATCATCTTAAAGGTATTAGGTGTCGTCCATAAAGCACGTAACGCTTTGGGGGGGGGGGGAGACGTAAGCTCTAATGTCTACATGCTGTTACATGGGGGGAGGCAGGGTATATCAAAGTGTTACGTAACACAGGTCTTAAACTCAAATTCTAATGTTGAAAAACAATATTATTGTTCATGTTCTCAAATTTGATAAACAAACTTATAGATAACTTCCTAATATCTGTGGCGTTGAAAATGCAAGCTTAGCACTTACTTTTTGTTTATCAATATTTCGAATGTGCTTGAGTGGCATTGTCTGCCCAAGACTATGAAAGCCAATCACAGTCGAAAAAACATATTTTCATGCGGATGATAGTGACATGTTTATACTCACGGTACTTGTTTAGATTTGTCCGAACTACTGACCCCCTCACGTGCCTTTAGTTGGATAGCAGTTTTCAGTCGAAGCGGCCTTAATTTATAAGTATAGCCGAGTTTGAGTATAATTTAAATTCCCAATGCACATTCTTTTACATAGGCCGTGAATAATCACTTGTGTTTGTACAGAAACAAAAATATTTTTTTTTTCAAAAAGAGGAGACTTGTTCATTGCTTGCGTATAAAAAGCGATACTAAGAAAAAATAGTGGAAGAGTCTCAAAAAGATGTTGTAGTGACATGGAAAGAAGTAAAAGTACAGAATTTATCTCAGGGCAAGTTTGAGGAGTCCATCAATAGTGTTATTTCTTCATACCAGCAGCATTTTATGAAAAGTAAAGCTTCAAATATCATTAATTATTCACAAAAGGTAGGTGTATTTAAGCCTATACCTTTTCCCTTCTGATAAATCTAATGTGTATGTATATAAATGCAACTATTCAACTTACGTTATGGTGGCTGCATTGTCTAAATAATCATTCTCTCAGTAGACTAGACTGCCGATGTTGGGGATATGGGGTTCGGATACCAGTCAGATCTACTGAGGGTTGCTTTTCCTACATGGTTTCCCACTCACCCTCTATGCACATGCTGGTAAATTTTCTTTAAAATTCTGCCTTTTTAGTATACATTTTGTTGGGTGGTATAGTCTAATTGTAGTTATTATAATTATTTTTATTATATATTATCTAATGGAGTAGAAATGAGGAAGGTAGAATTCTAGAGGTAATCTACCCTCATTAACGTGGAGAGATATAAAACCATTTAGGAAAAGCCACTCTGATTATACCTGGCAGGTGTACGAACCCCGATCTCTGCTTCATTGGCCATCTAGTCATTTTCAAGAGTGAAGCCAGGATCCAGGATTGATGTTGGAACGAAACATGAGTTTAGGTATTGACAAGTTAATTGAAGTAAAGTTGTAGATTAATACAATAATAATTTAGAAAAGTTGTATACTTAGAATTATTTAAACAGCTCTATATATGATGATAATATGACTATTATAAAAAGTGCACAATATTAAGAAAGATGTCTTCCCCCAGCGTCAAGCATCTGATGTGGACACTTAAACATCATCATATAGCGAGCGCTATTATAGAAAAGGGCTAGCCTAGTCAGCACATACTAGTGCCGGTTGGCTCTTACTCAGATCACAAACCTGACATCCATAACATAAATATAGCAGAGGTTTTTCCTCATGAACCTGAGTAATATGAATTCAACGTCTTTATGTCTGTACTTGTATGTCTTATCTGTTTGTATGTGTAGCTATCCATAAATAATAATACTCCCTGAAACCATTTATGTTCAGGATTTAAAATGGATTTTAAGAAGTATTAATTATGAATCCCTCCTTTAGTATCACAAATCTTACCTATGAAATAATGACATTCATTCTTGGTGAGAAAAGTTACGTAACACGGGGAGGGGGGGTGGATAAATGTTTACATGGTGTTACATGGGGGGAGGGGGGTTAAACAGGTAGGAAAAAAGCGTTACGTGGTTTATGGACGACTCCTTACTACCACTGGCAACTCTCGAGCTTCGCGTGGATACATGACTTCAGCTTTACTATGGTAGTGTAAGTAGAGCAGCCTTGTGTCGCCACAGAGGCACAGACGTGAGCTGATACTCCGTGAGTCAAATGTTTGGACTTAGGGTTGGTTAATTTCGTTGGCTGCTCATTGGAACAAACAGCGAATAACAAACGATTTCAATCAAAAAACCATGAATTTAGAAAAGTGTTGGGGGGAGGGGTTTCCATGAAGTTGACTCCTCACGAGTAAACAAAGTGTCAAATTCACGTCCCATTTGTGCAAGAACAAATACGCAAAAACCAAACTTTTTGTGGGACAATCCGGAACAAACGAGGAACAAACGATTGCAACAATAACAATTTCAATTTTCCAAGCTGGAGGGGGTGCGCTACCGTGAAGTTGCCCCCCATCCTCGTGTAAACATACCATTTGTGGGTTTATCAAAACGGAACAAGCGGAAATTTTTGCAGAACAATCTGGAGAAAACGAAGAACAAACTATTGCGATCATAAATCATGCATATTTAAAAGGGGGGCCTACCATGAAGTTAGCCCCACACGAGTTAACAAAGTGTCACAAGTTCATGTCCCATTTGTGTAAGAACAAATGCTGAACAAACAAGCCTTTTTGCGGTAAAACCCGGAACAAACCATCGCAACCATACAAATGTAAATTGTCTAAAGTGTGTGTGTGTGTGGGGGGGGGGGGGGGGGGCTACCGTGACGTTGGCCCGCCCAATGTAATGATATAATTTGTGGGCCTATCAAAACGGAACGAAAATTTTTGCGGAACAATCAAAGAACAAACGATTGCAATCATAAAAACTTGAATTTTTAAACTGGGGGGGCCAACTTCGTGGTCGTGTTTTTTTCACAGTTATTTTTGACGGAGGTATCGTTCTCATCAATAATCTAGGTATGTCATCGTCACTTTCCGATACAACTCGAAATTCTTAATTTTTAATTGAATTATCTCACAACTATCATCTTCTTCAGAGCTTTGGTACTTTGAGTAGGTACATTCAACATCAGAATACTTATGTCTAATAATGTTATCAATTGGGGAAGGAGGTATTTCTTCTACACCTGACATGTACTCCTTATCACATATGTCTTCTCTGTAATAGAAAAAATATCAGGGCCTAAATCATCATTTCTTAATGTAGGCCTATATTATTTATTCTAATAAAGAACAAGAAACTAATGATTTTGCAATATAAATAAATCGTATTATAAAGATAAATATAGCCTACTTTATACACCTATATAAGTTGTAATTATATATATATATATATATATATATATATATATGAGAGAGAGAGAAAATTGAACAAAAATGATGATTACTTTGTTCATTTGTGCAAGTCATGTGATATATAATAATATATTATTTCAAAGTGAGCATAGATTATATAAAATTAAACTTTGATAAGGACTTGAATCGGTTGTTGAATCAGGCCAAAAATATGTATTCAAAAAATTACTAGGAACTTGCAGCAATAAGCACGAGTTTACGAAAAAAAGGTAGGTTTATTAATAATTTACATAGATGTTTATAATTTTACATAATTTTAGGTGGATTTCCACATGTATTCTCGTTCTCTAGTTTTCCCACCCACTCTCCACGCAAATAGGGTGCATTTACTATACAAATTTGTTTCCTCCTCCTTGCACTCAAGAATAACTCAAACCTCAAAATATAATCACTAAATAATTCAAAGTGCCTAAAAACATTGGAGAGCGATTATATATCATTTATAAGTTACATCTTATTTGGATAAGAATGCTTCAGTTATTTTGATTAAATTTATTCAAATAAAAATCGTTCTCTCTCTCTCTTTCTCTCTCTTTTACATTCTATTTTGTATGAAATTCATATGTAGGCTAATAAAAGACATTCCTTTGTGAAGGAAATAATTATTTAATTACATTATTTATTTGCAAAAAAATAAAAAATATTGGTAGAAAAAATGTTGTTACAATAGTAAATAGCGGTTTTTCATTTGAAGTAAATTAAAAGTGCTCACACACTTGCAAATGCAAACATCAATTACTACTATAATATCATACATACTTGGGCCTAAAATTAGTGTCTAAGTGAGTTCGAAATACATAAATAATGAACACTATACCTTCCTATATTGTTTAGGTACCCAACAGGATATCTCTCTGACTGACACATCATTATAGATTACTTCTATAGGAACTACAACTTGAAACTTGAGCTGGTGATACCCTTATAGGGGGGATCAACAGAGGCATTCTAAATATTAAAATACAATAGTTTCCAAAATTTAAGCCATGCTGGAAAAATTGCCAGCTTAAACGTAGATTCTTGCATTCACACAATTTTTAAGGCGATAAAAAATCTATTTCTTATCAAGCATATTTTCGAGAGGCCACTCAATTAATAGTTTTACAGCTGTGGGAGAGAACGTAAGAAAATACAGGCTATAAATGTGATATAATGAGAGTACCATAGGCGACACGTTAGCTCAGTCGCTATTGGGATGGTCTACTGTTCTAAGGGTTTCGGGTTCGATTTCTGGCAGGGGCGTAATATTTATTATTTGAACAATTCTCGGCCTTCTTCTGGCTGTTGTATATGTCTTAGAATTCAATAATTCTATTTAACCGTGGAGACTTGCCGTATTCCTAAAATTATCAAATATTTGAACAATATAATCAATTTAATTGTAACCACTTGACTTTTTGGGTTTGCTACTTTAGAAAAAGTGCAAATACACACACACACACACACACACACACACAATATATATATATATATATATATTTCATGATTTCATAATCACCATTTATACACAAATTATATTTACCTATAGCCTAAGCCTAACGAATTTGAGGAAAATCGTCCAGATGATTTAAAATTTAGATAATCACCAAATTATTATGTTAATTAAAATGTAATTAATCAATAAAATGTATCATGCATATAATCCCATATAAACCAAGATCTAAGCTCCGACTGATAGTATAAATATTCTTACCTCTAATTAAAGTATAAATGCATAAAAAAACATAAATAATTTGATTGAAATTAATCATTGCAGTTTTCACTGAATTGAAGATCGTGAAACAATTTTTTCCATATGCATATGTATTCAGAATAATAAGTTTGCCCATTTAAGTTCTATAAAATAATGCCTTTTTCTGTAATAGTGCCTTTTTCTAAACAAACTAAACAAGTTCAAATAGCTAATAAATTAAAACACTATAAACTACCTAAATTGCTTTTTTTTTCATGAAAAAGATTCTTTATACAATGGCTGTAAAAAGTGCTTTCAAATGTTAAGTATTTATTTCATCATTCTTGATATGCAACGTGTCGAAACCTTGGGCGATCACTTACAGGCATTTATTGTTTATTAGATTGTATATTCTGTGTTACTGATTCTGGAAAACCCCTAACATATAATATAAACATAAAGCCTATCTATCTGCCTATATAATACATTATGCTAATTCTTATCTTCAAAGCTTGACATTTTCCAGACTGTGAGGGAAGGAACCATTGTTTATTATTTTAATAATTATATATATAAATAATTATTTTAATAATTAATTATAACTTATATATAATTATTTAAATAATAACATATATATATATATATACATATTGTTTCTTTGCAGTTCACAGGGATCACAAATCAAACACAAATCTAAAAATTACTACAACATGTTTCAACAATGAAAAAACCCCGGCAGTGATAGGCCTATAAAGATCAATATAACTACAATATGAGGCTAACTATTTCAAGAGACAACTTGTGAATGATCGTTCAAACAGAAAACTCGCATGGACTGAAGATTACTTGGGTTTCTGTGATAACACAGTAGGAATAACCGCTGTGTGTTGCGCGAACTGTGGAGGCGGGCTATCACCCGTTCTTGTCATCTAAGCTACACTTCCCTACAAAGTTTTGATCTCGTGAGCCAACTTAGAATCTCAGTGAATATTTTTATGTCATACGGAAATCAAGTTATTCAGTAAAACGTTGCATATTTAAGTCTGAATATATTTTGTAGTTTTAAGTATACACATCTGTAAATCGTATAAATAATAATATTTAATATTTGTAGATGAATTAGTATCAATAAACAATTGTTGAATTGTGTTGATTTTAAGGGAAATTTAAGCATATCTATATATAGTATGCTTCTAACTATTGTGAAATCCCAGCTTTATCAAATATATATAGTTTTAAATATACTAAATTTCAATTTTCAAATTTTATATTTTAAAAAGTGTGGCCTAAAGCTAGTTTCGGAAAACGTAAAAATTGAAGTTTCTTATCCTCATAGCTCGTTAATAAAAATACATAAAAATACATTTATGGTGTGTAACATTTGTATTTTGTGTATTTTGAATGGTGAAAAAAAATATTCTGTACACATGGCCTGCCCGCAAATTCTACATGTGCCCTAGTTTAAGGCACTAATGTAATTAGAGATTGGTTTAGACCTAACCATGAAATCTGCCCGCATCTAGGCTCCGGGTATGTGACTGGAGATTACTGGTAGGGCCTATATCCTTGCGGTCTAGCTTCCCCTAGGCTTAAGGCCTTATTGGGGCCAAAAGAGGGCGTAGGAAGGGGGTTTTGGGGTTCAATCCAACCCCCCATTTTTGAAATTTTCCGAAGTTTTTAATATGAAGCTTAAAGATTATCTTTTATCAAACTTCAAATAACTTATAGAGGTATTCACTTTTTAATAATTTACCAGGCAAGGACCACTCGAAATATCTTCTAAAGGAACATAATGAAAAAAGTCCAGGTGAGGACCATTACAAATAACTTCTAAGGGCATCAGATTAAAAAAAAACTTGTGGAAGACCATTTCATATAGCTTTTAGAGGCATCTAATTTAAATACTATAAATATCTTGTGAAGAACACTCTAAATAGCTTCAAAGAGCATTCCAATATTTTTTTAAATATATGTGTGAGGACAACTTCAAATAGATTCTAGGGAATCAAATCTATAAAATACATCTAGTGAGGACTTCTTAAAATAGCTTTTAGAAGCCAAAGGAGGACAACTCCAAATAGCCTCTAGGAATATCCAAATTTTCAAAAATGTTGGAGGATTACAGAGCTGTAGGAACGGGTAAGGGGGGGGGGGGGAGGTTCAAACCCTTCTCATTCAAAAATAAATTTACACTTGATAAAACATTATCAATATAATGAGTCGAGAACAACAATGGTTCCATTAGTAGATTCCAGCGAGAAGCGATATTTGTAGGACCTCTACTAAATCATTAATCATTATTATTAGCACCGCTTCTTACTACCCGTTCGGATTATACGCACTTACGCTAATGTGTAATGGTGGGGTGATTGTGATATGAAATGGAGGACCTATAGTCTAACGCGGGATCCGAACCACGGTGGAGGCCTGGCATTCCACACATTCACAAGCTGTGATTAATACACGTCTTGTAAGAGGTGAAGGAAGGGTTTGGCAATCAGACAAATCTGTGTCGGCACCGAGGATTGAACCCCAGACCCCCAGCAGAGAAGTTTGACATTTTACCCCTTGACCTTGAAGTTTAATATATACCTTGGACAAGCTGTTGGTATTGATGCATCATGAATGGTTGATTGTTGCGAGCGAGAATTCCAGACCTGCTCCTACGTTCCAACCCCTTCCACAAAGGATTCTTCATATAGACCTACATTTGGCGGGTGCTAGCTGTGCTTCCAGTGACGCTCACTAGTGCCAAAAATTCATTTTCAACCCTTGAGAAGAATAAAAACTTACCTTCGGAATAGTATGTCCGAAAATCGATTGAATTTCCTCGCAGATCTAAACATTCATTGGGACTCAGCATAAGTGCAAATGAAATTGTAGATCATTTTGTGAAATGTAATCGACGTTTGGAATAATGTATCATTAAAATATAAACCACTAGTTTCCTTAAATTCTTGACTTAAGATTGTCAGAAAAATTCAGATATAGGGCCTACTTTAAAAATGATATGATTGCGGGTAATTTTTTGTGCCTACATTTTTTATAGTCTCAATAAAATACAAATATTTAAATTATTTTTTATTACTTAAGGCACTTGGCCCTATCGAGTGCAAGTCTAAAACCTATTTTGTGGGATGGTGGGTGGGAGGGTGAAAGGAGTGTTGTGGTTTCATAACCGACCAAAGTATCCTTCCACGCCAACAAGAACAGATGGATCACGGAAACCGTAAATGGCGCTAGCTACCGGACAGGTCTTGCGGAAAAATCATGCGTTTGAAAATATCAGTTTTCTCGAGAGCGAGAGAAATTTTTATTTAATATTTTCAACGCCTCTTCTAAGATAACGTATCGATGTTATAAACTGTTACATTTTATTATTTTCTGTTATGAAGCTGGCAGTTTTCTATTAAATAATGTCAAAATTATTGATATTTGATCACTGTTAAAATTATAGAGGAGTTGTGTATATAAATTGTATAACCTAATCAACATACTTCTATTATTGAACAAACCGTTTCCAAAAAGAAAATTGCAAAACATGGCTCTGCATTTCCACGCCAATTGAAAAGGGCCAATCGCCTTAAGGACACATCTCAATAATATTGTAAGTTATGTGTCACCATAAATATATCAGTTATATATATTGTTAACCAGTTAATTATATACCTAATCAAAAAGAAAGTTGAGTCTTAACCCCCTCCCCCCATACAAAAATCTTGCGTATGGCCCTGCGGGAGAAGCATTATACTAAATAAGTTAGCTGTTAAAAGAGTATAATTTTCAAACACTATCCAAAAGACCGTTACAATTAAGTTCTAGGACATCCAATTTTCTAACATTAACTTCGGTAGAGAAGGGTAGAAATAATCTAAAAAACTTTGTGGAGACTTGCCTCCACCCCACCCACCCTCGTACACAAATTAAAGTTCCACCACTACTGTTATAAAATAGGTCTAACAAAGTTCTTATTTTTAGGGCTTAGGAGTAGGTCTAGTCTTAACATCATAGGCCAATTATCAGTCATAAACTTTATGATTTTGAACCCCCCTCTCCCCACACAAAAAGAATTATAACTAGGCCTACGCCTATGGGGCTAAACATTTAATAATCGCAAACACACTTGGACTAGTAAAACTGGAATTAAAACGGTGGAGTTGTTCGTATAGCAATAAGAGTAGATATTTTGGGAGATCTTCAACAATGTTTTGGAATATAATCTTATCTCAAAATTGTATAAATCACGGTTTTTGTTGGGCTCTTTTAACCACCGTGTCTTACAAACAATCCAGACTATAGTCGATCTAAGTTTTAGAGGTAATTTACCATTATTAGCGTGAAAAGAGTGTGAGGAACAATTTAGAAAGAAACACCCAAAAAAAAAAACCGCCGGGTTTTGAATCCCGAACTACCCGCATCGCCCGCAAACTGAGTAGATGAACTCATCGTTTTGTCCGTGTGCATAATGATAGGCCTACGGGTATGGCTGTTTTCCAACAACAAAATATAATAGGCCTACTCGAATTATTCCAGGATGGCGAGCGCAATCTTAACCTAATACTCAGGATATACCACTCATGTGTCAGAACAAAGTCATAATCAACCACAGAGTTTGATTTAGAATCGCATCGACGCCACTGGAAGATTTTCTCAAATTCATTCCCCCACTGTGAGAAGTATAGGGTACCGTAGCCTATGAATGAGCCCACGGTATTTTTTAAGTCCACCATGTTGAAATGTGATAGAAACTTAACAAATGAAGTCATCGTGTAAATGAATAGAAATGTGTGGTACAACATAAATATTCCCTGTTCGAAGTGGGGTAGAGAGCACGTGGATGTTCAGACAGCTGCTGTCCCACTACCGTGATCATGACGAACTCTCTTGTTTGAACGGACCAATAAGAATAGACATGGGAGGAGCTTGAATGTGGCCGTGAACAGACCAATCAAAGCTCTGGCGTTACCGGGCCTTACCGCCCGCGGACAAGATACGTTAACGAGCTCTGCTGCCATCTACCATCGAGGTCTCCAACCACCGGGATGCCAACTGGTAGCGAACGTTGGACAGTGGATTTAGATTTTTTTTTTTCACTTCCTTCCTTCAATGTATTGCGAATTTTTTTTTCCATTAAAAAATGGCTGTAATGCATTATGAGCGCTGAGCTATACGCACTTGTTCACGACATGATCCAGTTTTTTGTCTTCGTTTAATCCTTGTAGAAGGATCAAACATAGATTCGTGGATCCCTGCAATGATTGTTTGAACAAAATTTTTTGTTTCGTGTTCTTTTTTTTAATTTTTTTTTTGTTGCTGGGTCAAATGTTTAGAGTGCCCCATAGAGATTTTATTTCTTCTGTCTAGTCAAGTTTTTGTGGTTATATTTCGAGGTTGGGGAGAAATAATTTATTTTCATCTTATAACCGTAAAAATAAGAATAAAATAAAAACTTTTCAGGCATCACCAAATAATTAAGTTAAGCTTCACTTGTTTTCATAATTCTTGTCGTCTACTCTACTAGGCCTACTTGTGTCTTTATGTCTAAGCATTCATTAGTGGCTTGTTATTTGGTGTTCCTTTGCATTTAAACGAGGACCGCAGTCTCTTTAGGTCCATTTGATTATTTCGAGTGAAATCGTTCGAGAGTGTTCCGTTGGCCTAGAAATTGTTTCTACACATTCTACTCAAATACTCGCCTACACTACAGCGCTATTTTATTAACACATTCAGACCAAAAAAAAAAAAAAAAACGAAGGTATGTTTTTCCTTTATTATCGTTGTCCTCAAATAATAGACTAGTGTTGAACGTAGGACTATGGCTAGTAGAAGATTTATAATGTTTTTTATAAGACAAGAACATAGTGTAAACTTTTTAAATTTTTCCTACTTTTTAGTATATTTTGACTAGCCTTTGATTTAGTTTGAGAGCCTAGAATGGAGGGGCATAACATACTTAGGCTATTGGTTTAGCGACAGTCTTCGCCATTACATTGTATGGTCTATGTTACGCCAACTTCCTTTCTGTAAACACTGTCAATTAATAAATTTTACTCGATTAAACTTTTGTATGTAGCCATTCCTGTCAAATTAGGCCTATTTCTGTAAGGGGCAATATAATTTCGAATAGCAGGCTAGGGCGTTCGATAAATATGGTGTAAAGTATTAAAAGCTTAGAAAATAAAGGTGTAACTATGTAGGTTTTCGTGCATTTATATCTAAATTGTATTCTAAAAGGAGGAAGATAATTTCTGGTGTAATATTGGCCTTTTTAGAGCCTCCCATAGGGTTGTGTAAAGTGATGTGTAAAATCATTCGTTTAGTCTAATGGTGCAAATATAGGCCTACTAGTGTTTGCTCTTTTACAAAATCTGAAATTACAAACTAAGTTCATAGGTTTACAAACTATAAGACCAATATCCATGAGTATATAAGATAGGTCTATAGCTCTACAAATTAGGTCATTTAGGATACATTTACATAGATACACACCTTTAATTTTAAAATAAGTAGCCGTTAAGTCCTTCAGATTATATATATATATACCTTACTTCCCTCCCTCTTAATAACAAAGGTTTATTAATCCTTCAAATAAGATTATTAATGAACTTGAGTATTTCTATCCATGTAGATTCCCGATGTGTTGAGCCTGTAAATATATTATAATAATGTCATGGACGATCATTCAAATTGAAGTGTTAACAACTGTTATAGGCCTATTGATTATCTGTGTTTTATTTTTTAAAAGACAAATCGACCTAATTAAGTTAAGGAATAGTTGAAATTATGATACAGCCAACTGACTATTCATATACCAATATAAAACTAGGCAGTAGGCTAAATAAACTTTAGAAAAAGCCGTTCAATATTGAACCCACATCTTACCTATAGTTCGTATATAGGCCCTAATTTTGTTTACTAGAATCCCTCAAAATATTATTTAATTTTTTTTTTTTAATATCAGGTTCTTAGTAAAATGTCGATTTATTCTCACTCTATATTTTGGGATGTATATTTTAATTTCCAGCCCTTACAAATCTTTCACAAGTTAGTGTCTACACATTATCAGTATTTAAGCGTAAATTTGAGCTTATTCTAATATTCTAAAGGAGTGGTTCTCAAACTTGGTTCCGCGAAGGGGTGTAGTGGGTGTAATGGGTCTAATGGGCGTAATGGGCGTAATGGGCGTAATGGCCGTAATAGCGGTAAAACATTATTAATGCATCTAAATTTGTATGCTAAAAGTTCATAACCATCCATCTCATTAGCAGCATATTCAGTTTAAAAATGAAAAGAAAATGAAATGACTTTTTAGTTTTTAGCATTTAACATTTTAACATTTAACAAATCTTAAAAAAATAATGTGAAAAAAAGTGTAAGTAACAGTAATTACATTTTGAAGTTATATTATATTATATTTCCAATGCAAAAATGTAACATTAATGTAAGAAATAAATTAATTTTGTCTTAGTCTTAATCTTAATTTAAAACGTTAGACTATTATCTAGGCCTATATCTTTTAGTTAAAGCTCAAAATCTTGTAGTATAGTTGTAATAGGAAAGGATTTAGACATGAATTACTCATAGGGGTTACTCAGTTGGTTTCACAGCTATTATATATTTCTGTGTGATAAAATAGTTTGAGAACCATTGTCCTAAATAATAATAAACTCAGATAGGCTAATATATTTTATAAATAAAATTAGGAAAGCAATCGTTAATTCATAAGCTTATAATCATAATCGAACAAATTAAATGAATTTAAATTATTAAATTTGTAAGGTAGATGATAGTTTATGTGATATTTCAATTTTATATGCGTTTTAAAAAAATAGCCTCTAATATAAGCCAAATCAGTCTACTAAGTTGAATTGGGGCATTATTTTCTGAGAAAATTTCTCATTTTAGTTTACTAAAATAACTACAAAATAATTGCGAACTCTATTGTTATGCTGGGTTATAGAAGGATTCAGTGTCCCACAATAGCAGTGGAACTATTATTTTGATGGACGGAACTTCAATTGGATAGCCAATTAGCTAAACCCACAGGCCTAAAGTTATTTCAATTTTGGTGTTAGGCCTATCATAGAGGGATATACAGTAATAAGTGAACACACTATACAATAAACATACTTTAAAGATTTTTACCAGTTTCAAATTATAAATAAGCCTAGTCTTTACTAGACCAAGATAATACATGGGTAGAGATAGGGTGAAATAGCATTAATTTTCAGTTTTTTTAGCATTAATTATTTGAAATCTAGCGTTTTGTGGCATAATTAACATTTTGTATCAAAATTGATAAAAAATGTCTTTCGTCAATGTTTTTAGGGCCTATACAAAGGATTTATGATAAAAGCAACGACTAACGGAATGTGGCGATTAGCCGGATGGGCTGTGGAAGGCACAGGATGCAAGTAAAACCCGAGCTGAAGCACACAGACGAGTGAAACTCAATGATTTTTTAATCACTTATTTCCGCTTAGAAACATCGTTTTATAGAGATTCTCAGCATTTTATTTAAATGCACAGCATTTTCAGGGAATTCGAGTCTATTTCGCTAAATATAATAATTTAGCTAAAATACTCTCAAAATCACGTTTTTCGCGTTAATTCGCGAAATAAAAATCGCTTTAAACACTTTCAAATGCCATGAAACGAAAAGAAAACTTATGAATACCCTATTTTTGACCTTTTTTTTTTTTCCTTTTCGCGTTTTTTGCAAAAGCGAATTTACCCTATCTCTATACATGGGTTATTTGTAGTTTGATTTTCTTAGGAGGCCCATTATTTGAAAACTGGGAGCGCGTGTTGCCACAATGGGGTAAATATAAATATCACAGCTATATATTCTTAGTCCATTAAATTGACCGGCCCCGAACTGTAGTGGTGAGTCCTACGAAAATAGGGGTCCCAGGTTATATTCCCGACTAGTTGGTACCTTGGCTATTTTTCTCGAAAGGGGAATCACACCAACGCTCACCAGTGTTTGGTAAATTAAGCTTAAATTAAGCTTAAATGATGTTTAGGAGTTTCCACTGGTTCCACACCCTTATATTCACTATCACCATCACCTCAACTCATCGGGACATGGAAAGAGTCACCGCGTAAAGTATGTACAATAATTATTACATTAGGGCGTCCGTCCCCTGGGCAACAGTACATTAGTAGCTACTGGCTAATCTTTAGGCTACACAAACTGGGCTACAAATGAGCTAACCCAGAGAATCAATATTATTATTATTATTATTGTCTATTTAATTAATAATGTAAAGAGAAAGTTAACAATAATTCTAAATTAATAATACTAATAATAATATTTAGCACTGCGTCTTACTACCCGTTCGGGTTATACGCCTAAGTACTAATTACGCTAATGGAATAGGAATTGGGAGGGTTGAACTTAGAGGAAGTGAACCCGCATTTGCGTGGAGGGAGAGTGGAAAACCATTTAGGAAAAACCACCCCCAGTTCACCCGACCGAGATTCGAACCTCGATCTCCCCGTCCTCAGCAGTTGGGCTCAACACGACTAGCGCGTTAGCCAACTACGCCACCGAGGCGGGTTAATTCTAAAGGAAATATTATTAGAAGCTTTTGATAAATTTTAATTAAAAATCAAATAAAACATATCTATACAATGCTAAGTTTTAGTGACTTTCCAATAAATATTGGTGGTGTGAATTGGGCTTCCTATAAAAATCAGGGTTTAGTAGATTGAAATGAAACGCAAATCAAATAAAGCAAATGTTTGCCAGAAGATGTTGAAAACAAGGCATAATAGCTTTTATTTTAACTAGCCTCCCGGCTATAATTTCAAGTCAAGATGAATAGGCCTCTATGATGAACTTCTTTGGTGGAGCGGACGGAGGTGGGAGTTAAGTTAGTAATTTTTCTTATTTTTTTATGACAGCTTTTGTTGTTGTTGAAAATAATTTAAATAAATAATAATATTTAGCACCGCGTTTTACTACCCGTTCGGGTTATACGCTTAAGTACTAATTACGCTAATGGATTAGGAATTGGGAGGGTTGAATTTAGAGGAAGTGAACCCGCATTTGCGTGAAGGGAGAGTGGAAAACCATTTAGGAAAAACCATCCCCAGTTCACCCGACCGAGATTCGAACCTCGATCTCCCCGTCCTCGGCGGTCGAGCTAAACACGACTAGCGCGTTAGCCAACTACGCCACCGAGGCGGGTATAATTTAAATAAAATACTGCTTCAGTAGATATAATTATTTCTCAACAGGTCTTGAACATGATTGTGTGATGATCATAATGGGATTTGAACATAAACTTTACCGAGAGTTCAAACCCTGCTTGGTCAACTAAGGGTGTTTTTTTCTCCTAAATGGTTTCCCACTCTCTCTCCCCCCGCAAATTTGGGTACAATTCCTCTAAAATAACACCTGCCTAATCCCTATTCTACTAGCGTAATTAGGCCTAGTAGGGGTGCGCGTAGTCCACTTTTTCCATTTGAAGTGAACTCGAATCGAATATATGAAATATGCTCGAAACAGAATCGAGGTTCAAATATATTCTTTTAGTTGTTTTATGCTTGAAAAAAATATTACAGTATATTGTGGTCATTTAAATTACTTCATGCACTAAAAATACTTGGAAAAATGTTTTTTTATTGCACAATATTTTGTAATCTTTCGTGCTACTCTGACAAATCAAGCTATTACTACAACATGCTATTCGATTTCATCAGAATTTGTCCATATAAATATTGAGTTGTAAGGTATAAAACTGCTCAGAATGGCTATTGTTGAAAATTAATAGAGTATTTTAGCTGTCAGTATTTTTAATGGCGAAGTTTTGAAGCGAAATCGAAGCTGATGTTTGTTTCGAGCCAAGTCAAAGTTTCGAATCTTCGTACATCCCTACTAATAGTTAATGTAGGCCTATAAACCAAACGGGTAAGCTACCATGATGTTATGATTATTTTTTTATAATGAGGATAATAAGTCCTGATCAGTTTTAATTGATGACTGTGACTGATATTCAAGAATTATGTGTAGAAAATATCACTAAATACATCTATTGAAGAAAAGTTTTCCATTTTGACCAAAATATATCATAAAAAGCTGTAAGAAATACGGGCTTTAACTGGCGTTCCCCTCAAACAGGACCGGATTTCCTATAAGGCTAACCTAGGCCATGGCTTAGGGCGCAGGCCCGTAGGGGGGCGCAGATCGAGTATTTGGTGGTTGGGAAAACGGAGAGAGGCACAGTTTTGAGGAACTGTTCTTCTCAGACTGCACAAGGTGAACAAAATGTGCACAGTGTTAATGTAGATGTCTTGGCAGTAGTAAAATTTCTCAAGTCACTCATTAAGTTCTTCGATGATCTTCGGGAGCAGTTTGATTTGTATGAAGAGAAAGCTCTCTAAGTATGCTAAAAGAAAACATACGAGGAAGATGAGAGACGGCAGACTGTCGGAAAACTTCAAGCGGACGAGACCCGCGATGGCGAGGTACGTTTTTATGGGCGATATAATTTCAGGGTGAACTTATTCATCTCCAATGTTAACAAGCTGAAAGAAGAAATGAAAAAAAGAATGGTTGCATATGAAGATTTTTCAGACAGATTTGCTGCCATCACAAAACTGTGGACTTTGACCCTTGCAGAGTTCAATGATTTTCTAATAATAGCTAGGCCTTTACATTAACGAATACAAATACAAACTGGCAATCAATAAAGATAGGCCTGAAACGTAACATGTTTTCGTGACGTCTCCAAAATATATAGGACTCACGTATAAGATAAGTTGGCCATCACGTTCTCCCTTTCTCAAACCAGGATAGCTCGACATTGAAACAATGTCAATTATGTGGTTTAGTTGGGTGTTTATTATACTGGTATAAAAAAACACAGGGTACTTTTAAAGAGCTGACCTTCAAAGATACCTCAATCATTGTTTTACATTGTGGGCTGGCTCTTTGATTTTTAGGGAGACGATATTTATAGCCGTGGCATGATTTTTACCAGTCACGGAGATATGGGTGTGTGATAGACACTCCAACCCTATATATATCTGTCACTAGGTATGTGTGTGTGATAGACACTCCAAACCTATATATATATATATATATCTGTCACTAGATATATATATATATATATATGTCACTAGATATATATATATCTATTTGTCACTAGGTATGGGTGTGTGATAGACACTCCAACCCTTTATATATCTGTCACTAGGTATGGGTGTGTGATAGACACTCCAAACCTATATATCTGACACTAGGTATGTGTGTGTGTGATAGACACTCAAACCCTATATATATATCTGTCACAAGGTATGGGTGTGTGATAGACACTCCAACCATTTATATATCTTATATATTTATATGACACTTGGTATGGATGTGTGATACACAATCTAACCTATTTTCTTATCGGTTAATATAGAGGTTAGGGTTTTTAATTTCTTATCAACAAAGTATTTCAATAAATCAAACTAAATTGATAAATGCAATATTTATTCTATAAGTAATTAGGCCCCTACATTATATCACATTGGCAAGGCACGAAACTCCTTGGCATCCAAATACATCATAGCTTGATATATCGCCTACTAATATATAACACGAGGCATGAGCGATTAATGTACTGGTCAGGAGCTGAGCACGGGGCTTCCGGTGGAATCAGGCCACGATGCGTACAGTTAAATGCTTGGGCGTGAAAAGCTAATTTTTCTAGTAGGGTTTCCGCTACAAAATTCTACTATAGCCTTAGCCAAAAAAGGTCATACACATACTATAAATGGATCCCCACTGGGGGCGCATTAAATTCCATAGGGGTCTAGACCCCCAACCCCACCACCCTTTCTACCCCCTTGGTTAGAGGCCTATCACATAAGAAATGTTGGGCCTAACATATTCCTCTTGTATTAAAAATGTACTAGAATATATTTTTTCCTTATTTTATGTATTAAGCCTACAGTTTTGTTGATTATTTGAAATCTATATTTATGAATTATACTATATATAAAGGGTCTTGTTGATGTTAAGAACGCGTAGACTATCGTAAATAGAGCTATTAACGTCCCGGAATTCCGAATCCATCATAACCCCCTTCTGGTCTCCCCATCCCTCCCCCCCCCAAGAATAGGCTTGACAAATTATACTGAAAAATCGATACCACTAGCATGGTAATTAAATATTAGGTTCTTTAGACTTAACCTTAGCATAAACAAGAAGGATTATAATTGCGTGAATGTTGGATTCCAATTTTCAAAGAAGAAGGAGAAAAATGGTGTTTAAGAAACTTTCAAATTTTATGTTTTATTGCTTATCACTTCAGCATGGTCTCCCTTGGATTTAAAAATAATTTATTCGTTTGGTAAATTTAGATTAGTACTAGAATTTTCAATTTTAATTCTTTGTTTAGTTAAAATGTTATCAATAAATTCACAAATTTTATTGATAGCTTATTATTATCAAAGTGAATGCATCCATTTTAATTATTGATTTGGTTGCTAACGTGCACTTTCTAAACATAGAATAGGATAGTACCTATGGATTGAATATCAGATATTAATTTATTTTAGAGCTAGTATCATTTTTATTAGGGACATTTACCAATTTATTTCCACAACAAACTTAACAATCACGATCCCGAGCACTAATGTACTATTTTACTGAATGTGTATCACATGCCTTTAAACGTAAGCCTATTCAGGAATCCTATTACAGATTTGACACAAAATATCAATATTTAGGTGCAATTTATATTTTCTATATTCACCTAAGGACTGTATCTTCAGAAATCCACACTAAAAATTTGTCTTCATGAGAGCTAAATAAAACAAACAATTTATATTAAACTTTACCTATATGCCTACGCAATAAACAAAAATATCCATTTAAATTATTGAAAAGATTTTACCTACTTTATATGTATTATAGTGAAATATTGTGTGACAAGCGAACGTACCCCAAAATAATAAGACAGTACACCTATAGGCTATATTTACTTTCTCTCTATCTTATAGGTAGAGAAAGTATGGTGATCGTCAAAAAAATCGAACTCGAGATTTTGATGAATCTTGACGTTTCATGACTCTCTGAATCCGAAAAAGTGGTTTTTGAATTTCCGTCTGTCTGTCTATCTGTCTGTCTGTCTGTACCTCCAACTAGAGCCTAAACTATTTTACCGAATGAGCTGAAACTTGATATCTAGGGTTTTCATAGGGTTGCCCCAAGGGGTTTTTGGAATTGGATATCTACCCCTAAAATTAAGGGTAGTTTACCGATGGGAAAAAAGAGATAAAGTCGATTTTCTCAAAATCGGCTCTAACGATTTTGATTAAATTTCAATTATGAACATTAATAAATATTACTAACAAAATGGCTACTCTCAATATTTCGGCAAAATGGCTTTAAGGGCTCCGGTCTGATGCGTAAATTAACATTTTTTATAATAGCTCCGAAACTATTTGAGATATGAAATTACTTAGCTTTACAAATATGTATATATATTTATAATACAAATATTTTATTCGAAACATATTTTTATAAAATCAATAATTTTCAATCTATACGCAATTATATAGATTTTTTAAAACTTTTTTGACATTAAAGTTTAAGTATTGAGACCGTAAAACAAACTAACCTGAAATGTTGATGGATGTCGACGTCTCATGACCCCCACAACTCTAAAAAATAGTCTTTGCAATGCCGTCTGTCTGTGTGTCTATAAAAACTTAAAATTAAGGGTAGTTTACTCAAGGGCGAAAAGAGAAAAAATTGGTTTTCTCAAAATCTGCTCAAACGATTTTGATTAAAATTCGTATCTAGGCGTTGATTAAGATTATAAATAAACTGGCTATTTTCATTTTCCTATGAAAATTATTTTTAGGGTACCTTACAGAAGCGTTAATTTCCGTATCTCCACAACTATTTGAGAAACTAAACAAATTATCATTGCAAAATTGTAGGACTATTAGAAATATTTGACATATATTTTTATAAAAGCAACAGTTTCTGAGATATTTGCAAATATATTAATACAAGTTTCTGAGCTTTAGTTGTAAAGATATACTACTTAAGTCTTAACGCAATAATACTCCAATGCCATAGAGCAATTAAATATAAGTAAGTATCTAAAAAAGTATCTTATTTTTCCTTAAAGCTCTTAGGAGAAATGTTTGCACAGCAATGATCTATCTCCATTTTAGACTCAATAGTCAATATTTACATTTTTTATGGGTCAAAATGTATAAATGAATAATTAAATATCATTGCGATGACTTGAAGATCTGCAACACCTTATAAAATGTTAAAATTTTAACCAGAAATCAAAATTTTAATACGAAGTGTTGACCCTTGTGGAAGACATTAGACTGTTTTAAATGCTCTTAGGTGGACAAAGACGCGCCTCTTTACTCATTGATTATATATCATTGTATATTATTTTATGCGTGTTCTTATGTGGAGTGGTGATGATACAATGTACATTATTCCGTTCAGAAATCTTACGAGTTTATAGAAAGAGAGAGAAAGTCTTCGCGGTGCGCCGTACCATTTATTTTTAATTGTCAAAATATACATATTTACCTATAATTCATAAATGGTTTGGCGAAATTTCTTTATATTCAAGATTTACAGTGGCACAACAATACATTTAACTTTTATGAATGGGCGTACTATTTATCAAAACTTTATTTTCTGTATTATTTCCAATTGAAAATTTAAGGAATTATTGTATAACAACATACTTTTTGAATAAATTTTGCTTATGTATCCAACAAATTTTCAGAAGTTAACTTAATAAATATATTTTAAGTTTTTATTAACATAATTTCCTCTATCGAAGGGTACATATGACTCACATGCTCCCCTCATCCCAAACCAGGTGAGCCACAGGATATTTATGCACTTATTTGCAGGGGCGGATCCAGATCATTTTCATAGGGGGGTCATAATTATAAATAACATAGTTACTTACAATGTTAATTATTTTTAAGCCGTTTAATAGTTTCTAATTCATATTTTGATATTATGTGTGTTTTAAATCGTGGTCATCCTCTCCAAATTTTTAAAATCAGATAGTTTTTATAAACCATTTAGAGTGGCCCTCCTTCAACAATTTTTTGAAAAATTGTTCACTCTAGAAGCTATGAGTAATCATCACCTTGTTTTTTTTTAACACTAGATTATTTTTTAAGCCATTTTAAGTGTTCCTCACCCAAACATTTTGGAAATTTGGATCTCCCTCAAAGCTATTTAGAGTGATCCTCACCTTAATTTTTTACGATAGTTAGATACCTTTAGAAGATAATCTTTGAGGTGGTCTTCCACCGACAAAATGTTGACAGTTGAATTATTTCAGAAACTAGGCTATTTGGGGTGGTCCTCGTCTGAAAACTCTTCAAAATTACATTCATCTAGAAGCTATTTGGAGTTGCCCTCCCCTATACATTTTTGAAATTTGAATGACCTTGGAAGCTATTTAGAACTTTCCTCCCCTGTATCTTTGTGCCAGTTAGATGCCTCTAATTTAGTAGTTATTTGAAGCGGTCTTCTCCGGCAAATTGTTGACAATAGAATGCATCTAGAAGTCATTTGGAATTTGATAATATTAAATATGAAGTTGAAAGATGGCTTTAAATCAGAGGATTTGAAATATATCCAGTGGGGAATTTATTCCAGGGAGGGGCAAGCTATATCCAGGGTGTCAGAGTCTTCCGCATACTCTATATTCGGTATTTGTGGACGAACTGCTCTCAGGCGGTTATTAGTCTTCGTTGATGTGTGGTGCATTACCGTCTCTCTGCGGAGCAATGTTCATTACTCGCTATGTACGACAAATATTAGTACATGAAAACAAATATTTTTTCCGCACTTGCGTGAGTCATATAGTACGTTGATTAATCATGGACGAACAATGCACGTGTGTACCCTGCTTAAGAGGTGTCTGCGCGTAAACAGATTAAAAAACGTGTATAATTTATGTATTGTATTTTCTTTCTAAAATTTTAACTTTCATTTTGTTTTTTGTATTAATTTTATAACTTTCACAGGGGGGTCGACTGACACTTTGACCACCCCCCCTGAATCCGCGCCTGCTTATTTGTGATATAAAGCTTCAACACTAATACTATGAGCCAAATCATCGCGAGCAAACAATTTTTAATACATATTAAAAAGAATATAATAGCTAAAACTAAATGAAGAATATGTAGAGTACAACCCAGAAGTATAAGAAATAGTATTCCTTCCAAGCCTAAACTGGTTCAATTAAAAGAAGATCGAGTTTTCAAACAAATTACTTTATTTCCTTATTAATAAATTTATTAATTCAAATGTGGAGATCATAATATATATGTTCAATATGCTTTAATAAATAGTAGACTATTTACTAATGTGAGTCATGATTTTTTTTTTATATTATAAATTTTAATCAATTTGAATTTGAAAATTAAGTTCTCATTTAAAATCCTTAATAAATTATTGCTAGATATTGTTAAAAAGCTTTTCTTTTCACAACAGAGCACACATTTTTATCTCATCGATGGATATATGATTTTGAATACTTTAGACTATTATTAATTATTCAGCCAAACATTTAATCTTACATATTTAGTTATATTTTCAAACACATATCCGACACTTTAGCTCAGTCGGTAGCATGTCTGTCTACTGTAATAAGGGTCCCAAATTTGATTACTGGCAAGGTAGAAAAATTTATCATTGGTGAAATGTGGGTTTACACTTTCACAGTGAGGAGTTAACGGCTAGGGACTGGATGTTGTGTCTATCCTAGTCTTAAGTTAGATTATGAGGCATATGAAGCTACAACAGGCCTAATAAGCCGGTGGTGGAGACTATATGGCTTGAATAAAAAATTTAACATTTTAATAGCTTGGTATTCATAAAAAAATATGTGTTTACATAGTTAAGTAGGAAATTAATTTGGCAGGAAGTGTGTTTCTGAAAATGTTCATAGCCCACATTCTTAAAGACAGACACGTATTTATTCAGAGGATAAACATACGTGTATTAATCACAACTTGTGAATGTGAGGAATGCCAGGCCTCCACCGTGGTTCGGACTCCACGTTAAACTGTAGGTCCTCCATTTCATCTCACAATCACCCTACCATTACACATTAGCGTAAGAGCGTATAACCCGAACGGGTAGTAAGACGCGGTGCTAATAATAATAATAATAATAATAATGATAAACATACAGTGTTGGTAAGAGTATAAGACATGTCTTGATGATCCTATGCTCAATCCAGATTCCGGATTTTGATGACATGTCACAGTTTTTTGTTTATCACATACAATTCTCATGAGTACATAAACTCTCTTCATGATCACCTGGTTGTAGAAATGTATATTTTCTTGTCATTTTTTGTTATTTTGAAATTTTATGCCATATTTTCTTGGTTTTTCGTAATTTTTGAATCATTTTTAGGCATTTTTGAATAATTTCTAAGTCATATTAAGGCATTTATGTTGATTAAATATATTTCTAATACCATAAATGTTTTACAAATACATACAATTTTTCAACAGACAGTTGTCTATGAATGATAATATAATTTAGACAGTGAACTTCATATCCTCTTTTTTTATATTTGTAAATTACACATTCCTATTGAAACACTCAACTAAGTTGGGGAGATCTGCGTTGGGATGGGATAGCTTTTATTCTGAAAAAATATTTGTAAATCAATATTTAGAAGAATGCAAAAGATTAGTTGCTAAAGGCTTTTTATTACATATGTATTTTTTAGTTTACGTTTGTATAGTGAGTGTTTGATTTATTCGTGTACATTTATTAAAAAAAATTATTTTATAAGTTTTTTTTAATTTGAAGTCTTTTTTAGAATCTATAGCTCATTTTATAGATCATTTTTGTTATCATTTTTAGGTCATCGAAATCCAGGCTCTATCAACTTCTTTTCAATTTGATGTCAAATATTTTCACTACTTTAACCCTGTAAGGTAGCATTCTTACCTTGACTGACTACACTCTGGCTTTATCTTATAAGCTGTACCATAGTGTAATCCGTCAATGTAAGCTAGGCACCATTCAGCATAAACTAAGTACATTTTGTAAGAATTTGATTTGATATCATGGCTCAAATCATATATTATTTCCATTAATACCATAGAGCCTTAACGTGTTCTATTCGTAAAATATTGCTATAACTTAGGTCTAAATAGTTATTGTAGGCTTAGGCCTACTTGAAGTAGCATCTTAAGTTTTGTATTTATTGTTATTGTCTTAATAGTTTTTTGAAACTGATATGGCCCATTTAACAAAACACAAATAACATTTGATTAGCAAATATTAATTTAGTTAAAACATCTTTTATCTACCATAAAATCCACTATTTTTTTAAAGGTGTTCATGCCACAAAGGCAAAGGACTAATTTATAGCAAAAATATAACTATTTTGTATCGAATTTACACTCTTGGTTTTAGTCAAATGATTAAATGCTACATATTAATGCATTAGGAAAGTTAGATTTTCATGCTAATTTGGATAAGCCTCCACGAGTTAGTGATGTATTTCATAGGGTCTATAGCTATAATTTTAATAATACCGAAAATAAACTAGTGTTTCGATGTAGGCTACTGTAATAGCACTTAAAACATATTTAATCTATAGTTTAACCATTATTTAATGTCTTTTCCTCAATTTAAATGGCCTTTCTCTGAATGCTTAAGAAAATAGAAAGCATGAAGGCCTAAATGCAATTATAAGTTTTTCTGTTAGCCTTCTTTAGGGATAATATTTAAATTGAAAAATTACACTTGGACATGGCACTCGAACTCGTAAAATCATCCCTCAAAACTATGCCTTAAAGTATGAGTGAAAAATGACCCTGAGCACAAGATGGTTCCTGGATATCTCAGTGGTTAGATATTATTATTATTATTATTATTATTAGCAACGCGTCTTACTACCCGTCCGGGTTATACGCACCTCAGTGGGTAGAGCATTGGGATATTAATAAAAGGTTCTAGGATTGATTCTGGTGTCCAGGTGTCATTTTTCAATTTAAAGGAGATAATATATAGATGATGATCTCTAGAAGCGGTTATAACCACAATTAATTACTGTAATTCCATGTCTATTTAATTAATCGAGCTTGTTCGAATAGATGGGGGATGTATTAAGGTATTTGTAAGTAACATAAAATACCTACTTTACTGCACCTATGTTAGGATTGTAGGTCTTAAATGAGATAAAATACCTAACTGATGCAATGACTATGTCTTGTCTAGAAATAGTTTCTAGCCTATTAGAAGCCCACTATAAAATTAAATGAGCCATAGTCTCAAACTAAAGGCATTAATACACTGTGACCTAATGAAAATTACCTTTACTAATACAATAATTGTTATTAAGGTTTGGTCCAGAGACTTATCTCAT
The DNA here is from genome assembly GCA_033556935.1 of Timema podura. NCBI lineage: Eukaryota > Metazoa > Arthropoda > Insecta > Phasmatodea > Timematidae > Timema > Timema podura. Next base: position 37,200,705 of record JAVRXN010000010.1, read on the forward strand.
TCTTAATAATATTCGAGATTTGAGGATTTGAAAAAAATATAGATTCAAGATTCTATGTAAAATGTATTTTTTCAAATATTGAGTAAATTTTTTATGTAGTTAGTTTTAGTTACTAGCAGTTTGACCCGTTCTTCAGACGGGTAAGCCGCATAAAATCTAAGCAGAGCTTAAGAGGCGAGCGAAGCCGGCTACTGCCCGGGTCGCCGGGCTTTGAGGGGGGGGGGGGGGCGCCACGCTACCAATGTCATCTTGAAAAAAACTACAAATAATAATCTTTTAAGAAATTCATACATTGCTCAGCTATTTTTGATTTTGTATTAATTTTCTTTGCCGTAATTTTGAGACAAAGGTTCGCTAAGTAATATTAAATTATAACGTTCAAATTCCAGCTACCAACACTTTTAAGGTGTCTCCTTGTACAATCCTGAACTAAATATTACAATACGAAACTAATTAAGGCAATCCAAAATATAAAGACAAATCAGATATTTGAATCAAAATCATACCTAGCCCCCTAGCTGAGTGCACAAACGAACGAAGTCCATTGACAACGCAATATTTTTTAGCGACATTGCCTACCTGTGACGTCAGAGCAAAACAAAATAGGATTTACCGTGTTAATGTTTTTCTTTTTTATTCAGCGAGTTTTACAGATATAACATTGAAACAGAAACCATAAATTCTTAAATAATTCTAAAAATAGTCCTACGTAATTTTAATAAATTTTTTTATCTGAAAGTAGTTTTTTTGTAAACTTTTATTTAAATTGTCTACAGCTTAGGCTATTTTATTTATTCGCGGAAAGAGCACATAGCCATACTCCTGCTATAATATAGATTAAAGTCCTTGGAGCCATATATCTATCTAGAATAGAAAACGAGAAAAATGTAAAATAGAAATGGAAGCCAATGCTGTCCAGATGCTAATAGTGGAGTGAAACTCTCTACTTTGCAGCGAAAAAGAGGAAGTGTCATTAGAGAAGGCAGACGAGTTACCTTGCAGGGTGAACGGCTCATTTTCTTTCCACTCCTCTTTTTCCGTGCATTGGCTTCAAGCTTGATAGTGCTTAGTGTACTGTTAGTTAAAATGGTAAAACATCAAAACCCAAAGAAGAATATTTGTTTATCAAGTAAGCAACGGTCTGTAAGAAGAGCAACTGCTCTAGTAGGTCGGTTTAGATATCAAAATAAAAAGCATAAAAAGTATACAATTTATTAATGGAAAAGCAAAATTAACAAAAATGTGATTTAGATTTCGCTACCAGGTCAGGACACTATGAGACTGGTAGCGTAACCCAAACCTTCCTGGCTAGACTTTCCAACATTCCTATCCAATATCAGAACCTTAGAATAATACGTATTTTATTGTACTTAGGGCCGGTCTTATGACTACCGCATAAATATTGCTATCGGGAGGTTAAAGTTAGATACCAGATAAAAGTTATCAACCACTTTAATATTTTATGCGTATTATGAACTGAATTTATCTGCTGGATAGTTATATGTGGGATAAATATATTTTTATGCATAAAACGCAAGGTCGGTACCGTTTTTTCTGGTGCGCGCATGCGTAAAGCCTGTCTAGTAGTTACAACGGTCTACACTCTACACTATTAAATATATATATATATATATATATACATATATCTATATTTTTTAAATGTTTAGAAACTGGCAATAACATTTTTGTTCAAAATTGATATGCGGGTTGCTTTACACTATAATAACCCTGTTTACTTTTTTTGGAAAAGGGGGGGGGGGGCGAATGATTTAAGGTTAATTCACTACTAAAATATTATTTGGAAATTTTCAGAAAATGGTTTTAACTATTTTGTTTGAAATAGGAATATGGAGAGTGTTTCATATGACCAATAATAATGTTGCTCGTTCTACCAAAACAATTATATATTTTTTTAATCTAAAAGATTTCTAGTAAGGAGCATTGTTATATAAATTAAGTATTTATTGTTTTAATTATAACTGCTTTATTAAAGGTGATAAAATTCAAAGGACGTTGAACGTAGACTAAAATAGGTAAGTTGAAAAGTGTTTTATAAAACACAAGCTTCAAGATAGTATTATATATATATATATATATATTTTATATATATATATATAACACTTAAAATGACATGAAACATTTTAAAAAGTAAGTCTAAACTGTGTTAGAAAATATAATTGAAAAATTAAGTTAAAATAAAGTGTATTGCTTGGTAGAAATTAAATTATATGATATTAATTATTTATATGTTATTAAAATGAAAAAGTGAGAACGCATTACTAAAAACTAGTCAACACACTTTCAAGCTAAAAAAAAAAATTAAAGAAATAAATGAAAAAAACACGTGAAAACATAGTGCAAAAGCACACGTGATAGTATGCATATCACAATTAGATGGTGGGGCTGAAACAATTAGATGATTAGTAACTTGAAAATTAACACTTTAATTAAAAGTAAATATTCACTATCTAAATAAAAGCAAACTACATGCTACACTTTTTTCACTTTTTGAAGATAATGTCACTCAGGTGAGCTCCACCGGATGACAGGCAAACCTCAGCACGTTTTCCATCTCTTTTCTCAGCATAGATTGTATAATTATTTCTACCCCACCCTGTATAAACAACCTAAAAATTGAATAAGTCAATGATGCACTTTATCACAAAAAGAAAGTTGTTTCAAATGACATAAAGGTGAATCAAGAAGTATTGAAGATTCAAAAAATATTCAAAATAAAATATATTTAGAACTCAAAAGAATGTGGTAATAATTTAAATTATTCAAAATATTATCAGAGGTGTAGTTTGTATTTAGTAGTAGCTATGGTGTATTTTGTTAGGAGACCATCTAGTCGATTTTTTTGACAGGTCTAAGTATGTGAATACATTATTCAGAAAGTTTTTGTCTTTGATAGAAGAAGTGTTTTGTCGTTACCACATTATATTTAACTCAAATATCATGTGGGACGAGCGGCATCATCGCGTCATCCACATTTATTATCTACTCCTACAATTATTTACAAATATTTTAACTACGTCTGATAAAATTAAAAGCTTTCGCGCGAAGTTTAGTGTAATGGTTTACCCAACTTATTAATGGTTTGGACGAAATGTTTTCAAATGTTAAAGAAGCGGGTACAGAAAAAGAACTTCAACCATTAATCCTGGAATATTTGATGTTAATTCAGGAAAATTTAGTCTTTACGTTCCTAATTTTGATTTACAGAAGAGCGGTTAGACTAGGTGCGTAATCCATTATTTTTTGCCATGATGCGAACCCAAAACAAAACAGTGTGTTAAAAAAACGTCGGGCCTGTTAAGTGTTCCGTGAATTTAAAAAGTTAGTGCAACATTGATCTAGTACACTGTGTGTTTATAGTTGTGTAGAGTATTGTTAGCACCACATCTTACTACCCATCCAGGCGATACGCATATGTACTAATTACGCTAACGTGTCAAGGATGAGGAAGGTTAAATTTAAAGGAAGTGTACCAGCATTTGCGTGAAGTGATAGTGAAAAGTGTTTAGGAAAAATCTTTCTCGGTACATCCAACTGGGACCTTAGCCCAGATCTCCCTGTCATTGGCAGTCAAGTCTATTGTGAGAGTGACGCATCAAACCAAGCAGCCATCGAAGCAGGTTGTGTAGTTTCAACCAATTAGCTCGATCCTAGTATCTCCATATTGATGCTGCATGTGTAATATGTGTAGGCCTGTGAGATCGCCCTATTTGCGATAAACGTTGTGATAACAGTTGATATAATCGTTCTAGCATCATAGTTGTTTTGGTGGTAATGTGTATTCTATACTTCCCGAGTTTAAACTAGTTCTGTGCATGTGCAGGGGTTCTGGAAGCTTTTCGGGAGTGAGGGGGCTCAACTGATAGTCCTTCCTGTGTAAAATGTTAAGCCCTGGATGACTCTTGAAACTATTTGAAGGTTTATTTTTAATGCGTAGCATTTTTTATGCTTTTCTTTATCATCAAGTATAGTAAGTAATAACATGGTAAGAAGAGAGGATAATGAAATATAAACTTTTTTGGAAAACAATGAAAATGTGTAACTTACTTTATTTTTACTTTACAGGTGGTAGAACAATATTTGTGAGAGGGGATGGTTAGGAAAAAAGGTTTTATTTAACCCACAAGCCAAAGGGGGTTTCGTAAGCTCTCCTCCAGATTTCTGAAAAATGTAATGCTCTTATAAGTCATTTAGATTAGTGCTCACTTAAAGTTTTTTATGAAAATTTAAATAATTTAGAAGTTATTTAGAGTGATCCTCACCTAATTTTTTTTTTTTGAAATTTGAATGCTTTTATAGGCTATTTATGGCCGAGATTATAAAGCTCATTTGAATGAGAAAGGTGATTAAAATATCTCCATATATTTATCCAAAGGAAAAATATTAAACTACATATAATAATAGACAGAGTGAGCATTTAAAAGTTTTGAGTAAAAACATTCTTCTCGACAGCTTACATTCAGAATAGGACGTAAAACAACCACTTTTAAGATTTCTTGTTATCTCATTTTAAATTGATCCTGATTCACTCGGCAGCTGATTGGATGTTGGTAAAAATAAAGATCTTGGGGAAACTTTCAGATTATTTACCTACCAAAACCTTTTTATAATTTTGAAATAAATATAATAAATTAACAAAACCTTACAAAGCTGCTTGTTTAAAAAAAAATATTTTGATGCAAAGCCATCTTTCAACTTCATATCGTTTAATATAATAGGGAGTGAGATAAATCTAAAGGGGGACAAACTTACTACAGAGGTTAGGGGTGGGGTTAATATTTTCCCAACTGGGGCAGTGCCCCTCCTGTACTCACGTCCTAATCCTAGTTCCACCAACACTCATACTATCTATTAAACGTCAGAATTTCAAATGACTTTATGAATCAATATATTTATTTAGTATTAGTAATTTTTGGTAACGATCAAATATTAAGGCCTTTTCAATTTTTATAATATTTTTTTGGAGTCACTAGTCATAGCACCCATTCACACAAGAATGGCAATACCTTTCCCTTAAAATAAGCTTGCATTCCCTTAGAGCTTAGAGATTGTCTCAGCATATGATCTACTTAACGTTAAAGAAATAAAGAAGTGCTCACCTGCCTGGCCTGTAGATTACAGTGTAGAACTTTGTAAAGTATTTCAAAACAATCTCTTAGTGAATGTAAGTGGAATATGGAACCCACTTCTGAACCTCTTTGACTACCATTTTGTAGCTGATAGTGACAGGTTATACTACAAGTGTTTTGAATATGCATGGGAAAATATTACGAGAGGTTCTGGAGAGTCTCAGCAAATCAGCCCCCCCACTATAGAAAACAGGGGGCCTAGACCCCCGCATCCGCTGTTCCGTAGCCTTTGGGCATGTGCTATTTTAATCTGTGCTTTTGAAATTTAATTTTAAATGCTTAATAAAGTTTAGTAAAACACATAATTCACTGCTTTCAGGAAATGAATGAATTAATGTATATCTATTAGGCCTAGAGTATAAATTTGTAGTATTATGTAGCTAAGATATTTCAAGTGTACTTTATAGACACCATGCTTTGTCTTATAAAATCATATCAATCACAAGAATTGTAATATTTAATAAGGGAGCAAATTAAATTTTATGAGCCTTTCTCATTTCACAGATAATGCAGATAACCCGGCGTCACATCTTAGTATGCATGGTTGTTTGTAGAGTTCATCATTCATGATCGATTCCACTCAGTTTTTAATCATACAGGGAATATCTATTCATAAGATGCTAACAATTTAAGTACTTATATAAATTTAATTAAAGTAATAAATAAACCCGATTATATTCATTCGAAATTTCATAGCATCCTCTTTATAGGTAATAAAATCATAACACTTAATAGAAAGCGTTGTCGACCTCAGTGGTCTTGGTATAAAGTGCTCGCGTTAGGACCCGATGTTCGTGGGTTCAAACCCTGCCGGGCTGAAGGATTATTATTGAGCGATAAAAATCCTTGGCATAACTTCAGTCGGAGGAGAAGTAAAGCTGTCGGTCCCGTGTCGATTGTGGTATGTTAAATAAGCCTGAAGGTATGTGAAAACATATTTCCTCGAAAACTTGGTAAGCCCCTTTGTTCTCGCTCATAGAAATTCTCGTGTGTGGATATAATCAGTCGGCTTAGAAAGTGCACGTTAAATACCTCTTATAAATAAAATCAATAATATATAAAATCATGAGATATATGATATTTTGTGTTTTTAATTTTTGCAATGGTTATTAATACCTTCAACCATCTACTACTTCCAATAATTAATGTGACCAATTTAAAATGTTACAATATATGCAAAAAATATAAACAAAATATTGGCTTCAAAAAAAGGGGCCTAAAAATGTGGGTGCCCAGGGTCTCTAATATTCCTTAAGACAGCCCAGCATTATGGTCTGTCTGGGCACATCCTGTATGCACGCCCATGCCTAAATCATTTGATTATAAAAAAACTATGTATTGCTACACCTTGGGATTAACAAAATCTACAAAGATTGATAGTTTTTTTATCAAATTCTGGTTGCATCTGGATTTAAAAACTTCATTTAAAAACACTAGTAAATATCAAGATTGTGGTTCACTCGAACTTGTTGGCCTGTAACCATGGGAATGTAAAAGTTCAGCATCAAATGTGTGTTCTGTAAGGCAGGCAGGCAGGCAAGCAAGCAGGCAAGCAGCTACGTGCAACATGTTGTGGAAGGTCATGGTTTGGTGTCGGCTGGGCTCAGGGAAAGATGCGCGCGTCGCCGCGGTCATTGATTCGTCCGCGTAACAAGGCCGGGTTGACGACTAGTTGTGTCATTACGCCACACGAACTCACGAACTTCTCATTCTCATCACCACCTATCCTGCCTGACGCGCTATTGGCTTGTTCAGACTAGGAATGTCGTATTGAAAGAAAGAATTTATGCTTTTACTCATTTTTAGTATAGGAAATAGATGATTGAAACCGTACTTTTAACGAAAAAAAAAGCAAGAGATTTTTTTCTTAATATAATATTTTTAATGTATGGAAATTATATGTTTACTCTATACATTATAACCCATCATACCAAACCCCAAAATGTCTGATAATCTGAACACAATTTTAGAAAAAAGCAAAGTCAAAATAAATATATTTCATTAATTACAAATTAAAAGTTGAAAATTGTAAGGAACGGTGATAATAAATGCTAGTTATTTACATGTTGTCGTCAAAATAATGTTTTTGTTTATAAGTTGTAGCTAAAAATATGTTCAGTAGTGTGAGAAAGATATACTGTAAATGTAAAACTACAGTACGTGTCGTGTTATAAATAGGCCTAATTTAAATGAATGTAAATTTTATAAAACTTATTTCAACTCTACTTAATTTAAAATTAGTGAAAATAGTCTGCCTCCCCGTTGATCCTTTCGTATCTTCCCGTTTAATTCAGACAAGCTTATTTCTAAATTATTTCGGATAGACGAGGTTCTAATGTTATTAGAATGTTGGTACTTATCTAGTAACTAGAAATATAACTTTTACTACTAAGATTTTACCACGCCTTATACTAGATAACTAAAAATAATATAAAATAATTATAGGGCCTAGTGGTATTCTATAGCATAGTTAGGCCTATATGCTTAGTTCATTTCTGAAAGAAGCACATAAACTTTTAATCAAGCTATAGTATGGGTTTATTAAGATTACGTTACTATTATTATTATTATTATTATTATTAGCACCGCGTCTTACTACCCGTTCGGGTTATACGCACTTACGCTAATGTGTAATGGTAGGGTGATTGTGAGATGAAATGGAGGACCTACAGCTTAACGTGGAATCCGAACCACGGTGGAGGCCTGGCATTCCTCACATTCACAAGTTGTGATTAATACACATCTTGTCAGAGGTGAAGGAAGGGTTTGGCAATCAGATAAATCTGTGCCGGGACCGAGGATTGAACCCCGGACGCCAGCTCAGAAGTCCGACACCTTACCCTTAGACCACCAGGTCACCATTACGTTACTGAACCTGCCTCGGTGGCGTAGTTGGCTAATGCGCTAGTCGTGTTGAGCTCGACCGCCGAATACGGGAAGATCGAGGTTCGAATCTCGGTCGAGTGAACTGGAGGTGGTTTTTCCTAAATGGTTTTTACACTCTCCCTCCACGCAAATGCGGGTTCACTTCCTCTAAATTCAACCTTTCCAATTCCTAATCCTTTCACGTAATTAGTACTTAAGCGTATAACCCGAACGGGTAGTAGGACGCGGTGTTAAATATATATTACGTTACTGAGACATACAAATAGGCCCTATATTGTAACTAGTTGATTGCTGGATTCGTTACCAAACTGATACCAGGGTGTAAATACTCTGATGAGTTAAAGCCTCGAGTATAAAATTGTATGTATCTAAAGGAACATGTCAATTTTTGTAAAATATTGATAATTTTTTCACATTTCTAGTTCAAACACTTAGAATGTCTACTGCAAAGGAACACGTTGGTAACGTTTGTGGTGTTACGGAATGGATTTATTATTGATTCTCTCATACCAGAAGAGCGGGGTGCAGGGCTGGTCTGAGGGGTGTGGGGGGAGGGAAAGACTCAGCCATTTGTCCTAGACCCCAGCAAAGCGAGAGTACCCCCGATCGGCCAAACATCAGCAAGTCTTGTCACCGTCACAACAAGCCTGCATGTTTTCTTATTTTCGTGGTCCACGCCTCACTACTCGGGAGCATGTTGTTTGCGCTCTTTTAAAAAACGTGGATGCTAGCGCCCGCATAAAATAGACCGTGTTTGCACCCGTTGGCTGGTCGAAACCTTGATTCTAGCAACTGGGAGTCATTAAAAGGACGTTTATGACGTTTATTTTTTCGCTTGGTCTTGTTTCAGAACTACTTTTATGAAGGACTGTTGATATGTTAAATTAAGTTAGGTTAGGCTAGACTAGGTTAGGTTAATCATTGACCTGATACCTCTATTCTGCCGGGGGCGAAATAAAACAATAATTAAATATTATTCGTAGGTAAATATAACATAAACAAATTTATTAAATACAAACATTTACCCTTCTTATAATGATAAGTGGAATTTGAATATAAAGTGGGCGCAAACACACACGGATGATAACATCTACACATTTTTCAACCGTGCTGGACTAAAAATAATTATCATTCTGAAAAAAATTGTGACTCATACGAAATGGTAAATAAACTGGGGGAGAAATTAAACAAAAATTAAATGTTTTCGTAAGTAAATAGTATAAACAAATTTTAATATTAAGTGGACGCAAACACACAAGGGCCCAACCAACACTTAGCCCACTACCACTACTCGCGCAGGCTGGCTTCATTGTTACACAAGTGGTATAGATCATGATGAGATTTGTAGAATTTAAAGGAAGTGTATCCGCATTTGCGTAAAGGGAGATTGGGAAACAATTTATGTAAAAACCAACACAAATATCCAACCGAGATTCTAGTCCCTACTTCATGGTCACCGGGAAACCAGAAAAGACTGATGCCTTTGTCCGCGTGCCCATCGATGTGGGTATGTCAGTAAAATATTTTTTTTAATATTTGTATTTTGATAAGAATAATGTTTAGCAACAATATAAAAAAACCTTGATATGTTTTCCATGTAGCCAACACAATGTACACCACAGTTCATACATAATATTAATACAGTAACATGTTGTAATTATTTGCCTTAAAAGGTATACGCTGAAAGGTGATATTCATAAACTAACACAAACTAAGATCAGTCAAGATTTGATAAAAAAACAAGTATCTAGTTTTACTTACTTATAATATAAAAATCTAAAATTAATTAGTGCATGATAGTTTTTTTTAGTACCGCATCTTACTACCTGTTCAGATTGTACTAATTGCATGATGTAGTTGAAGGGCATAGACAATATGCAAAATATCTCTTTGGTCAATATTTTAATAAAATACTTTGAAATGCACTAGGACCTTATAAATAGACATGGAAAAAGGTAAGTTTCTAAAATTAAATTAGTAATTTAACTAATTTTCTTTTAAAAATAAAAGTTTAAGGAATTTAAATTTTAATAAAATAACCTCTTCGTATCATATTAAGTAAAAGATTCCATAAAATATATTTTATCCATCCTTCTTAATATTATGAGTTTTAAAACATAGCGCACTTATTTATATATATTATTTAGCACCGCGTCTTACTACCCGTTCGGGTTATACGCTTAAGTACTAATTACTCTAATTAATTAGGAATTGGGAAGGTTGAATTTAGAGGAAGTGAACCCGCATTTGCGTGGAGGGAGAGTGGAAAACCATTTAGGAAAAACCACCCCCAGTTCACCCGACCGAGATTCGAACCTCGATCTCCCCGTCCTCGGTGGTCGAGCTCAACACGACTAGCGCGTTAGCCAACTACGCCACCGAGGCGGGTAGCGCACTTATTGTTTGGATTTTAACATAGGCCTACTACCAAAATCAAAGTTGTATTTAATTTAACTAGAGATGAGTGGAATCCTATGTTTCTCTAATCCGAATCTTCAAATTTATTATGAATCTCGAATCCAAATTCGAATCCTAAAATCTTTAAAAATGTATAATATTAGTTTAAAAGTAAACATATTTAAAATTTAATGTAAAAAAAAAAGTTGTTTAAGGCTTGGTGCCGCTGACAAATGTTATTTTCTTTGTCATGTTCATTATGTCATAGACAAAAAGAGAAAAGATTCTTAGTAATTTAATTAAATTAATACAATATTTCCCTTTCGTTGATTTTATTTTTCTCTCATCTACACACGTCTAGATACCGTAATTCATATTGCTTAAAATTGCAAGAAATGAATTTCAGTTAACTCCTGAGGGGCTGGTTATTATAGAATGGTCATCGGTATCAACTCATTCTTTGAACTTTTCCATCCCCAGGCTAGAGCTGATTTTTCTTTTCCATACCATTGCTTGGTTTGGTTGTAAGTACGAAACGAGTGCAAGCAAGCTGCATCTTTGGTTGGTGGTAAAAAAACTAAGATTGAAAACTTTTGCTAATAGACTGTGCGAAACACTGATATCTAAATTTATTTGATGATTCACTGTATTTGGTTCCATAGAGAAGAAGCATAAATTTTTCTCCTACCTTTTCGATGACCTCTGTGGACCCATTTGTGTCCTTGAAAACCTTAACATCCCTCTCTGGATCTTTCTTCTTCATTAGAAGCTTAACGCAATTCATTTTTCCCTGCCTGTATAATGGCAGACGTAGTATCGCAGCCACTAAATGATTGTAGAAACCAAAAAAAGGTTGTCCCTAAATGACGCATCCAAATTGGTGCTGAGGGGTGCATACATCCTGCACCAAGGCTTTCCTTTGCCCGGATTGAAAAAATAAATATTAGAACGAGATTCATTCATAACAGTAACAATGATCAATAAATCAACGTCCTCGCTTATTATAATTGCCGATCTGTAGTGATTCGATGTTTCAATTGCAATGGTGACAATTAATGTATCAGCATCTTCAGCAGCTTGCTTGACTGTGAAGCCTTTAGTCGATAATCGTCTGCACAGCATAAAGCACATTCTACTTTTATTCCTATAGTTCAGCAATAACTTCCTTTGGGATACAGTTACTTACTACAATTTTTACATCAAAATAACCTTTATGGATGAACAATCGGTGAGCGCGAACGCTCAGCAGTTTTAATCTTCTTTGTTCTGATAACTTCCGGGTATCCATAAAAATATTATTGCATTCGGCGAGACATTTCTTCATACATACTCGAAGTATTGTTTATCCAAAATTGCAGAATAAGCTTCTTGTTGGTGCCTGACAACTTTGTGGAGCAGAAATCCTCCGTATATTAAATGAACAGTAATTTCTAAATCTACTTCTCATCGAACGTGACGTTGAATAAGGCATTAATTCGTATTTGAAGGAAACGACTGAATTGTAACCATTTGGAATGATAACCATTTATGTATTTCTTAAGCAAGTGATCTTATGAAAAATCGGAATTGTATCCACTGGAATTATACCCCCAAGAATTATAATTGTATCCATTTGGAATGGTAACCATTCCGGTATTTTCCAAACAAGTGACTTTAATAAAAAAATTAGAACTATACCCACTGGAATTATATCCCCAAAAATCGAAGTTGTATCCATTTGAAATGGCTGGCTCCAGTAGAGCGAATTTCACTTTTTATACATTCAAGTCCAAAACACTTCTATACTGGCTTTCTGCGATTCTAAATGATGTCCTTGGACCTTTCTTCCTTTTAGCTGCCATAGAAATTTATATAGATACTATAAAGGCGTTCTCATTGTTTATAAAATGAATATACTAAAATAAATAGCAAACACCCCAAAAAAATCATATAGGCCTATTTCAACGCGTATTACGAAACAGGCACTTGTAAAAGGGGGGGGGGGAATATAAAGTCTAATATATAAAACTTACTCATTTGTATTTTTGCTAACAATATAATTTGCCCTAAAGTTAATACTAACCGAGATACTAACAAATATTTTTTTTTTTCATTTTCCCAGAATGGCAGCCAAACCCGGGCATGTCAGGGGGTGGTAAAACTAGTATGTGTTTTATAACACGCCATAAAATAGATTAAAATTAATTCCATCTTGTCAGGAATCATTCCCGTTAAGATCAATTTTAAACTACCTGTTGACTGGCCTATTACGTTCAGCAAGAGGTAAAAATTTTGTTATTAACGACTTTTCATTGCATATATATGTTATTGTTTCCTTTTGTAAAGTTCGTGTTTGATTTAGTCGTGTGCATTGTTATTTTTGGGTCACTGTTTGACAAATTTAAAGTCATTTTCAATATTTTTTATGTAATTTTATAGGTCATTTATTGATAGTTTTTAGCTCCTTATGTCCAGGCCCTGGTTATCAGCATACTAGCCTGACTGAATTAGCCTAACCTATGCAAACATATTTAGAAAATGTTCTCTTTTTCTCCCGGAATTATGGTCAGTTAGAACGTTCATGGGAGCTTGAACGATATTTTGGCGTTAGTCTCGTTTTGTTTGATTTTCTTGACAAGAAAATCAGTGCTCAAATCCTGGCAGGTGGTATTAAAGTGGTTTTTCTGTGATGATTTCTCACATTCCCTCCACACAAACGCAGGTGCATTTCCTTATTTGGTCTGAATGTCTTTCTACTCATCGGAGCTATTCGCATAGAGCTACAATAATGATATAACCTGCTTCGTTGGCTGTGGTCTAAGGCGTCACTCTCTCAATATTCTAAAGTGCCAATGGCAGGCTGATTGGGGTTTGAATCCTGGTCGGATGACTGAAAGTGGTTTCCCAAAATGATTTTACACTATCCCTCCAAGCTCATATGGGTACACTTACTCTAAATTCAACCTTCCTCATCCTTAACACACTAGCGTAATTATTACATGTGCGTATAACCTGAACAGGTAAATATAACTAAAAAAATAATTATAGGGATGAGGAAGATCGAATCTTGAGGAAATTTAACTTCATTTTGTAAGGGGGAGGAATCATTTTTAGAAAAAAATCTACACTATGTGCACCCGATCTAGATTCAAACCCCATTATCCTCGTCACTAGTAGACAAGACTAGACTAGACGAGATTGAAATTAATTCCGCGTGCTCCACGATAAAGGCTATACTTCCTCATTTAAACAATTAAATGTGAAATATGCTCAATAGTTAGCAACCGCTAAGTTACTTGTTAGCATTTCCTCTGTATCTTTTCAAGATCGTTTTGCTTGAAATATTTGCGAATTTTCACGTGTTGAACGAGTGCTCTATCTTGCCGAGTGAAATTGTTTGGTCGGCAGCCGTGACGTCACATCCCCTGCTATCGACTCTGTGGCTAGGCGAGGCGAGGTCAGTAAACCCTGCCGCCCCAGTCACGCAATCCAAAAGCGAGCGAGCGTGCTGTATTATTGCCAAACTGTTGTGGGATTGGCCAACGTAGCGTCTTATGACGACAAGCAGGGATGTCCTTGATATGGTTAGACAGAAGACCATGTCAATCTCACAATCTTAGTACCGCAAAATTAGTTTTCAATGTATAACAATATTTTACATGGCTCTTCTGATTATCTCATGATATATTTTTAGATTACTTCGATAAGTAGGCCTATTCGAACTGTAATTGTGTTGGTTTTCCCTTCACTTGAGTAACTCAGGTTTTTATTTATATCTAATACACATTTATCAATTAATCAAACAGTTTGATTTAGAATTTATGATAACCGCCTCAATGGTCACGCGGACTAGATGGAAGGCTCATCTGGTCAGGCTTTTCCGTTGACAGGGAGATCAGGGCTCATATCCTTAACGGCTCTATTGAGGGTAGTAACCCCCCTCCCCAAATGTTTTTCAATCCTGCCCTCTCACAAATGCGGGTACATTTACGGAGACGGGGATATCGAGGTTCGAATCTCGGTCGGGTGAACTGGAAGTGATTTTTCACTACATGTTTTCCCACTCTCCCTCCACACAAATGCGGGTTCATTTACTCTATATTCAACCTTCCCAATTCCTAACCCATTAGCGTAATTAGTACTTAAGCGTATAATCCGAACGGGCAGTAAGACACAGTGCCAAGGAAAAAAAAAAGCTTTAAATATAACCACGCACCTCAAGTTGCATAAATTAATGATTTATATTTTTGTCACTTAACTACGAAATCGATGAAAGTGTGCTACTATTTGGTGGAATTTTTTATTTATTTTGACAATAGGCTATAGGATAAAATATAGGTTACTAAACGAAGAGCAAATTCCTTATTTCTTAAATTAATTCCAGTGATTAAAAGGTCGGAGTTTGAATCCCGGCTGGGTGTAGGCCTACTGATTATTTATTCTTATTACCACACAAATGAAGGGTTATAAGCGTAGGCCTAGTTAGATATGCGAACATTCTGGACCGTTGATAAGACTTGGTGGCAAACATAAATGATAATATATTATTGAAATGTTCTCTATTTATATTTGATTAAAAATGGGTCAGTGATATATTTACTATTTATTTTATTTTGTCACCTCGTCTCACGCCGTTCAGGCTATATGCATATGTACTAGACCTAATTACGATGTGCAAGGTTGTAATTAGAGAAGGTATACTCGCATTTGCTTCGAAGGTGAAGGATAAATCATTTTATAAAAAACCAACCTCAGTACACCCGACGAGGATTCGAACCCCAACCTTCCCGTCATCAGCAGAAACGGGTTTAAAGGACGTAAACGTTCGTTTAAGTTCGGTTAAGTCTGGCCAAGTTTGATAAGATTTGTTGAAGTTCTGTTGGTATAAATGTATTTGGGTTTATTTAGATAAGTAGGCCAATGCCTTCAATGTATTAACTTGTAGAGGAATAAGATCATACATTGTGGTTTTGCGGTCAGGATATATTCACCTAAGAAAGTATAAAAGACGTATAGTCCTATAAATGTAACCGTATAACGTAGCTATTAAGTGTGTTTGTGGTGGGGTTTTTTTTTGTGTCCTCCTTAAAGATTTTTGAACCAATCATCGGATATAGCCCATTTTTGGATGTAAAATCGAATTTTTTTTTATTCCCGACTCTTACTACCCATTCTGTCTATACGTATCCACACGGATAATACTATCGTAGGCTTGATAAAAAAAAGTATTGTAGTTTAAATTATGGTTGTTGTGAAAATAATTATTGTATATTCAACTATACATATATTGGAAGGTTTAATCACATGTTTTTCTCTTATGCAATCTGTGTAGTTTATGATGTGTAGTATTTACAGATATTATTATTGTAATCATAATAACTCTTAGTGTATTGTTCTACCCCGATTTGGGTAAGAAGAACAGTAAAAAAAATTCAAACATATTTATTTGCAACCAACATTGACAACATTTTATTAGATTATTAGTGTTATTTAAAGGTATTGATAATATCCATCAGAAGGGACAGCTGCAGATAACATAACTTTTTGTATGAAGATATTAAAATGGTTTTAGTAACTAACAGATACGATTATTTCTACCAAAATCATAATCTCCAATATTAGATTGTAGATATCACAAACTGTAGATATATAATTTACAATACAGGTTGTTAATAGGCCTACAGAAATTTTTTATTTTTTAATGAAAACTAGAAAAGAGGAGAGAACCATTACATTAAATTTATTGTAATAGCATAATTTACCATTTGCATTGTAATTAGTAAGTGTGCACCTCATAAATCTTTTGAAAGTAAAATTAATATATTAATTCCTGTGATGTATTTAAATTCAATAGTGTTGTTATTTCATAATATGTAGGTTACAATTAAATTAGGGAAATGAGTTTTCACTTACGGTGATCTACATTTGAAATGAAAGAATAATCCGATGAAACGCGTCATATGGTAACTTGCATTCCGCCATCTTGTCCTTGCTATATTTTGGTTACTAGGCCACTCCCTGATTATTCGTCCCTCCTCATGACTAATAACAAAGATTCATGATCTTTTATTCTGGGAGTGTGTATTCAGGTTTTGTGGTGTTTTGGGAGTTTATTTAATATTATGTGTGCAACAAAATTTTGTGGATTTTAATTACAATGATACATCTTTAATCTGCTTTAAGAGAAAGTCCCCTTCAAAATAAAATAAAACTTACTAATTTGTTTAAATATTTTACTCACTTAAAATAATTCAGTTATCTCACACATGCATTGCATGTCCTTATTACATAGAATGCCCTAGTTTCATTCAATGCTTGATAAAGGTATTAGAGGGCTCTTGGCTATTAAATAATCTAGAACCCTATTTGTACCGTGAAAGTGGCCCAAGCCTTTGTTTAATACGTCACTTAATGTGTTGCATAGGTGCCAATATACAATAACGACGAGTTTTATAATACTAAACGGTAGGCTTGGATAAAACTTTCAGAATAGGCCTATTGGTTATTACTTGTAAAAAAATGTTGATTTTAATTTACCAATAACAGTTTCTCTAGAAGTTGCAGCACTAGTAGTATTTTCCACAAAAAAGTTAAGGTTTTTGGGATTGTTTTTCACATGTTTATCCTTTTATTCTTTCAACTTACGTTTTTAAGCATCACTAGGGTATTTTATTTCCAGGATAGAAATTTAAATTCCCATTTTATTTTATTTTATTGCTAACTAATTTATTTTCAACGATATATTTGTGAATTTTTAATTTTAAAATAAGACACGAGTTTAAAATAGCAGCACAGTTGCACTTCCAAGTCAGCTCATTTGACCAAAATAAACAAACGGTTGCTTGGTTGGTAGCCACCAATTTTTCAAAATTTTCTGTGCCACCGCCAGTTCAACGACATTTTGGCTGAACCACCGCCCCCGATAAATATTCGGCTCCACTGACAAAAGTCCAAAATTACAAAAAAAAATGACCAAATAATAATCTATTAAGAAACCTTTCCGCAACCAGAGGATCATAAACAGAGTGTTTTTAAACATGAGCATTGTGTGAAAAGTACCAAAAAAATATTACATCTCATCAAAATCAGGGTCCTGCCTATGAGTCCTTTTATTTTAAACAAAAATCCAGGTGAAGACTGCTATAAATAGCTTCTAGAGGCATCTAATTTTCTAATCATTTTCAGAGCCTAGGGCCACTTCAAGTATCTTTTAATGGAATACAATCATTAAAATTACTAGTTGAAGACTATTTCAAACAGCTCCTGAAAACGTTCAACTCTCCCGAATTTTCTGGAAGAAGCGTATTATAAATATCTTCTGGATGGACCTAATTTAAAAAAAATCCAAGCGAGAACCATTCTAAATAGCTTTTAGAGATATCTAATTTTAAAAATTGCTGGAGGAAGAAGTCTTCAAATAGATTCTGTAATAGGCATCTAACATTCCAAAAATTTCCAGGTGAAAGCCACTATAAATAGCTTCTAAGAACATTCAAATTTAAAAAACAAATCATGGAAAAATACCACTTCAAAAAACTTCTAGAAAAATCTGGTTTGAAAAAAAATCGGGAGAGGACATCTCAAAATAGTTTCTAGAGGTATCCAAATTTCAAAAGTTTTTTTGGGGAAGACCACTCCACATATATTAGAAAGAAGTCTAATTTTCAAAAATTTCAGGCGAGGGCCCCTTCAATTAAATTCCTGGGGTATCCAATTTTCAAACATTTGCGGAGGTGGGTGTCCTCAGCATCATCCCTTTGAAGATCTTAACGCATAGAATTCCTTGATCTGGTCGTAATACAAAATCTCAAGCCATTCGACTGATAGTAACGTTATTTTCGGGAGCAGGCAAAGTGATAGACAACAAAGTGGCCGACACGAGAGGACAAAGTGGTAGACAGCCAACTGCTAGACACGAAGAAACGACATGGACCAAGTGATCGACACGAGCTGGACCATGTGATAGATAGCCAACCGGTAGACAAAATGAAAACAATTATTTTGAAGGCTGAGTGGGTCAAGTGGCCGACACGACTTGGACCAACTGCTAGACAAGCTCATGTATAGGAGTACAAAGTGATAGACAACCAAGTGGTCGACACGAGAGAACAAATCTGTAAACAGACCAACTGCTAGACACGCAGAAACGACGTGGACCAAGTGATCGACACGAGCTGGACCATGTGATAGACAAGCTCCCATATAAGAGGACAAAGTGATAGACAGCCAAGCGGCTGACACGAGAGGACCAACTGCTCGACAAACTTTGATATCATCCAGCTAAGAGTGGCTCAAGGGACAGACAAGTTATTTCAAAACTAACAAAGTGATAAACATGGGCGTAGAAAGCTGTGTGTTAGAATGGTATTGACCCTCCTATAAATTTCTGCCCTCCCAACCCCCTGGATTTAATTAGCCACAAAAGGGTGAGGTCCACTTATACGTGTATAAACTTAAACCATAGTGTTTTTAATTTTAATAATTTACTTTCACGTTGCACTTTTCAAAAAAATATTTTTAACGTTAGTTTTGTTATCACTTCGAATAAATAATAGGTTTTGATACATACAATATGATATCTGATCTGAAGAAAGGAGACAAACATTTGTTATAAATTGTAAAATCATACTTTAAGAATTAACGAGATGAAATACCATCTTATATAAAAGAGCAACTGCCAGAAACTAAGTTGTTAGCTTATGTGGGCTTTATCCACCCTTACTTTCAACATACCTTCTTACCAAACGCACTATTTTGTAACTTTCAACAATATAGAATCATTCATAAAAGTTTAAAAGTATAACTCGTCAGGGAAAGATTGTAAAATTTTCATTTTGTCATCGTGTATTTGTACCCATTCAGTTAATACACATATGAACTAATTAAAGCCTGCTTCGATGGCCGCATGGTCTTACGCACTACTCTCGCAATTGACTGGCTACCTAGGACAGGGAGATCAGGGTTCGATCCCAGTCAGGTGTAGTGAGGGTGATTTTCCTTAAAAGGTTTTCCACTCTACCACCACGCAAATTCGGATACAATACCTATAAATTCAATCTTCCTCATCCCTAACACATTAACGTAAATATTAAATAAGCGTATAACCCGAACAGGTGGTAAGACACGTTGCTGAAAAAATCTAATTACACTAATGGATTACACAAAGAATGTTATTATTATGGAGAGAGTAAAGTAGGGAAAGTGTAAACCATTAATGATAAACCACCTTCCGTACACCCGACCGAATTTGAACCCCGATATCCCCGTCATTGACAGTCCAGTCTGTTGTGAGAGTGATGCCTTAGACCATCAAACACCTAAACTAAGAACATTTTGTTGATGTTGAGTTAGCACCAGGTTTATTAATGGTTTATTAATAAGGAGCTAAGTTAAGGTGAAATAATCCCGCATTAGTGTAAAAGGAAGATGTAAAAACCCCAAGGGTGGTAACTATCAGCCCAATACACTCAGTTGGAATGCTTACTCTTATTTAAGCTACTCTTAAACCTTATTAGACCGTGTGGCAAACGGTATGAGTTAATGGTTGTTACAAACGGTGAAATGAAACTAATAACGGCAAATAAAATACTCAATCAAGTTATTTTACATTTATTATTTAAATATGAGCATTGCTAAAGGTTTTTAAAAGAGCAGAAGTTATTTCGATGCGGATATTGGCCTACATTTGGTGTATTTTACTAGATACTGTATATGTATTATGTTAAATCGAGTTCAGTTTGCCAAATAATAATGTTCCTGTCATTTTGCAAGATTGTAAATCTAAAGTGTGTGAACTTGTTTTTAAATCTATTATGTCAAGAAAGCTAGCATAAATATTTTATTAGTATGTAGATCACGCGTTTGAAAATTAGGTGCATTTTTGAACATTTTTCCGCCCCTCATTCTTCTTGTTCTGTTTCTATATAACCCGCTTCAGAGGTAGCATGGTCTAAGGCATCACACTTGCAATAGACTAGACTTCCGATGACAGGGAGATCGAGGTTAGAATCCCGATCGGGTGTACTGAGGGTATTTTTTCATAAATGGTATTCACTCTCCCTCCATGCAAATGAGGGTAGTCTACACCAGGCATACAATGTTATTTATGAGGTCAAACTACACCTACATATACATTTTAAGCAAAATCGTTAGATCCGTTCGAAAACATCTCTGGTGGTGTGTTGAGCTTTCAGCTCTCAAAATATACCTCAGTTTTAGCTTATGTGGTGCTGACTGACAGCTCACAGCTGACTTCTGACGGCTTTGAAAAGCTACCAGACCAAATTATGTATCCCTACGCCGAACCATATGATCTGCAAAAAAACATGTCTTTAGCAGTTGTCACTTCTGACAGTCAAAATTTAGGTATATACCTAAATGTTGACTGTCAGAAGTCAGCTGTGAACTGTCAGTCAGCACCACATAAGCTAAAACTGAGGTATAGATGGTGTTGCTAACGTTATACAAACTAGTGAATTGCAGACATCAGGTTGGCAGCATTACTACAATTGGGAGGCTGGCTGACCGGTAATCAGTCAAGGCCGCAAGCAAACTATTCCTAGAACTGATAGAGATAAGAAGTGTAGTGCCCACCGGACTGTAAAATGTGTGGGCGACACAAGTTAGACTAAATGTGAGGAGATAAAACGTCAAGATACAATCATACTCTCGAGCAGAAAAATTAGCCTAGCCATCCCAGCCAGCAAGACGCTTCGGTATGACACGTCCGAAATAAGCTAAAAACCGGTCAGGGAATCTAGAGGCCGAGAATGTTAAGGATTACAATATTTTCTTTATGTGTATGAATGTTTAGACTTTAAAAAGGGAGAGAGTGAAATCATAGTTTTGTGGAAATATACAGTCTGTTGAAATTGCACACATTCCTCCCGGCATACGGCGACACTTGACTTCCTTATTTCTCCCATTAGTGTAAATCTTTGGGTAGTTTGGTAGTTCTCAAAATATCAATTTACCGTGTTGGTGGTCATATGCTCTAAGAAGACGTCTTTCTCGCATTAGTGCAAAAGACTGGTTTGTCATTGACGGAGAGGTGGGGGTTCAAATCCCTGCTGAAGGTATTTTGGATACATCTTATTCAATTGTTTCCTTCTCTTTTCCCACGCAAATGTGGGTACATTTTCTGTAATTACTTCTACCTTCATCACCACCACCCCAATATCGTAATTAATATACATATATTCAGCCCGGACGGGAAGTAAAACGCGGTGATTTTTTGTCATATATATGTTGATTACTTTTATTTCTCATTTGATCTAAAACTACTGACACTAGAGTATAAAAAATCTCAACATAACACTATTACTGCCCGGTTTCGCTAGTTATTTTGCTTAGTGAAAAAGGGTCACAACAAATAAAAGTGAACCTTTGGTCTGGAGATTATCAATAGTTACAAAAGACTAGGGTGGGAAAAAATATGGCATATTGGTCTATTAGAGGCCTCGGGCGGTGTCAAGTAAGCCAAATCGTTTTGACCAAACACATGTGATTAGTTGGTCAGTTTGAATACCAATAGAGTCGAGTTCTCTTAATCCTAAATCCTAACTAGATGTGAATTAAGGTTGGGTACGATTCGGGGCGCTATTATCTCTTAGCTTGTAAAACCTGTAAAAAGATTTATACCAGTATTTCACGAGCTTTGGTCAGTTGTGTGCCAATTTTAAGGGCCATGGCCTAAGGGGCTGTCCTTAAATTACGTAGGGATTTTGGGAGGGAGGAAGGTTCAGTATTTCACTACGTTTTCTTGTGAGGGGGTGGGGAGTCAGAATTTATCTTACATAAGGATTTTTATCGGGGGGTGTCATGGAAAATCTTGCGGTACCTTACGTGGGGTGCGGGGGTCTAAAATTATGAAAAAAGACTTAACGTAATTTAAGGACGGCCCCTAACCAACGTACCCCTTCCAGCTCCTTATGAAATTATATATATATATCGGTTGTCTTGCAAAGTATAAACGGTTGATCCAAATGTTAACAAAACTCTAGCAGTAAATTAAACAAAACCTTAATAGAAGAAAAGAAAGTCTAATAAATGCCATCCCTTTACGTCAAAATCTGCATTAATTTGTCTATCAGACTTATTAATGTTATACAATAATTTATTATTCATAAGACTCAGTTTTACGTCACGTATCTCTGGAGGTACACGTACCACAGTTTGGGAATCACTTCTCTATAGTCTAAGCCAGACGTTCTCAATGGGGTGCCAAGGCAGCGGTGCAGCGAGAAAATATGGAAACTAATAATTACATCTATATAAATATTGCACTAGAAAAACACTTAATTTTTTCTGAAATTTGAAAAATGACACCTGAACACGAGAATGGAACCCGGGACTTTCGACTTAATACGCCAATGCTCTACCCACTGAGCTATCCAGGAATTATATCGTATTCAGGGAAATTCTTCACTCATATTTTAAGGCAGAGTCGATGATGGACGTGCGGAAATCGTCGGTTACAAATGTGTGAGTTTATTAAGATCACGAGCTATCAGATAACGCAGCCACCCTAAACTTGGTAGTGGGCTTATTGCTGCCAATTGTACAGTTAACATAATTGTAAGGGATCGCATATTTAAGAATCAAATAGCCAAAGCTATTATTATGTTCTAGTGAGGATTTACTCGCATCTAGATATCATATTCTGAAAATTAACAAATGGCTTTGGCCAGGTATACTGATAGTTGTTTTTCCTAAGTGGTTTTCCATTTTCCCTCCATGCATATGCGGGTTCACTTTGTCTGAATAAACTGTAATCATTAATACATAAGCGTAATTAGTTCATATGCTTATAATCCGAAATCCGAGTGGGTAGTAAAACACGATGGTAAAATAAATAAATAAATAAATATAGGACGTAGCTAAACTAAATATACCTACTTTCTTGTTAAAAAAATACTGTAGAAACACTAAAGTAATATCAAATATACCCATATTTTTGTATCACCTCTAACGCAATTGTGTGGGGAATTTTTTTAATGTGTCAGTATACCCAGCTGGGATTCGAACCCGGTCTCTTTGCTACCGACAATTCAATGTAATACGCGAGCGATGCCTTGTGATCATACGACTACCGGCGCGGGTAGCACTGCAGTGAGTGAGGGAATAAAGCAATGACCATTGTTACATGCTTGCATTTTGTAAGTTTATTTTTACAGTATTATGTTATTAGCAGGAGCAAATTTCTTAATAATTATATATTATGGTAATTAAATAATAAGCTTAACCTAGGTGATATGATATAACCCTTAAGAAAATATATCATATAATTAGATGTTATAATTTAACAAATCAAGAAAATGAATATTTGAACATTCTGTTAAAGTAACTTATTATTTTACACATAGAGGAATTTTGGTGAGTTTTCTTGAATATAGATAAAATTTGCCCCTATCCCCTATATCCTTGGTTGAATAGTTATTGGAATTGTGAATACCCTTAACGGCCAGTGAGTTAAGTAGCCTCTCCTTCGGTGGCCTCTTGATCTAACGCGCTACTCTCGCAATAGAATTGATTGTGATGAAAGGGAGATCGGGGCTCAATCCCAGTCGGGTGGACTGAAAGTAGATTTTAATAAATGGTTTTTCACTCTTACTACACGAAAAATCGAGTGCAGTTCATCTAAATTCAACCTTACTCACCCCTAAACACATTAGCGTAGTTAGTTAGTATATAGGCGTATAATCCTAACGGATAGTATCTCTCTAGTATAACACGGTGCTAAAACCAAAAATATGTAGCACTAAATATACTAAATAAATTAAAATTATCTGTTTGAAAAAGAATAAAAATCCTTTTTATTGTCGCTTATTGCCGGTTACTAATTTTGCATACTATTTTAAAACTGTTGTCAAATTTCAAGTTTTAATAAAGGCCACTAAGGAATTCTTACTCAATGGTTTTCAACTCTTTCTTCATGGAAAAGCGGGTATATTTTCTCTAAACTATACCCCCCACCTCTAATCTATTAATATAAAAATAAGATGGTTCATTTGTGTGGACCAGCTCTCACTGTTCTTTAATGTTGCAGCCAGCGTTGAAGAATTATTTACGACTGTTCAATTCATGATATTCTTTTATAAGGTCATCATTAGTTCGAGTTATTTTTACCTACATTTTTACTTTAGCAAACCCTACCAAAAATATGTCAAGAAGTGTGAGGTTAAGCTGACGGACTGGGGGGGGGGGGATTATTTGAATGTAAATAAGGACAATCGTGTATTGAATGAACTGTTCTGTCACTTAGCCCACTCTTAATTGGATGATATCAAAGTTTGTCGAGCAGTTGGTCCTCTCGTGTTGACCGCTTGGTTGTCTATCACATTGTACTCCTATACATGAGCTTGTCTAGCAGTTGGTCCAAGTTGTGTCGGCCACTTGACCCACCCATCCTTTAAAATAATTGTTTTCATTTTGTCTACCGGTTGGCTGTCTATCACATGGTCCAGCTCGTGTCGATCACTTGGTCCACGTCGTTTCTGCGTGTCTAGCAGTTGGTCTGTTTAGAGATTTGTTCTCTCGTGTCGACCGCTTGGTTGTCTATCACTTTGTACTCCTATACATGAGCTTGTCTAGCAGTTGGTCCAAGTTGTGTCGGCCACTTGACCCACCTAGCCTTCAAAATATTTTTTTATAGCTTGTCGAGCAGTTTGTTGTCTAGCAGTTTGTATGGTGCCGTTATTTTCATGGAATTGGGGGACCATAAAGTTGTTGCCTTACATCGATTTCCCTGGGGACACGCCTACCGAGTGATGTGATGGAAAGTGGATAGCTTAATATATGTTCAATTAGACCAACTGACTAAACCCTCTTGTCTGCTTGGATAATATCAGCCTTCGAGTCCTAGCTAGATATATGCCTCATTAACTTGCGTACTGAAAATTGATTACTACAATATTGTGTATTTTTTCTAATTGCTGAAAATGAATCTTGTCTACCTAAGTTTATCTTCTAATGGAGTTCATAAAATACTACTAGAAAGGCATTTGTTTGATCCAAGGAAAGGTCAAAACTAATTTATAGTTTTAGTATAAGTTAGCCCGGTTACTAATAGTTAATTTACGCTCTTGGCGCTATGGCTTGGTGTGTTTGGTGAAGTATTGCGGTGCTAGGATGGGTAATTATAGTTGGATTGCCATATAAGCCTAATGACCCTTTATGTCAATTAAGACCTCTCTACATCTTCTTTCACGTATTCATACGCCAACCTAATTAGTCTGAAGTCCTAATACAGACTCCGTATCCGTAAGGTACGTAGTGTTCCGTGAGAGATAAACTTCAAATAAAAGATTGCACTGTCTACAGGATCCTAAACCTTAAGGTCTTAATCATTACCACTCTGTAGAAATTGGCTCAACTTTAACTTTCTAAGGACTAGTCGATACGGACTGCTAAGGACTACTAATCGCAGCAAAGTAGAGAAGAAGAAACAAAGCAGTGAAAGGATTCGTTTCTATATAAACAAATACAAAATTAAATGATTTTTTATGAAATAAGCTATTTCAGAAATATTTTTCTGAAAATTAAAAACCCCGGGAACCATCTCGTAAACAGTTTTCAAAGAAATGACAAGTTTTCAGAAAAAGTGGTGTCACTATGGAAGGTTAAGCCTACCACTAGAATTCTTTATTTCCTCTGCTTCATAGATCTTGTCTGCTTTGCGTCTTTCTCTAGACAGATTTCTTTCGAAGAGTTTAATTGGTCGTAATCTCTGACTTTCTTATTGGTTGGAATAGTCATGTGATTAAGAATACGGACTCTTTAGACGGGATTCCATTAATTTAGAAGGCCATTAAGGACTTAAGGACTATACCGGTACGAACGTAACTTACGGACTCTACGGGTCTTTACTTCTGCCATTATTGACAGATGTGTCAATTTGGACAGCTTTAAATTAAATATAGGTAAGAACCTTGTGTCAAAGTTTCATCTCATGGTGATCCGTGCTGAACATAGCTTGTATTTAGAAAAAGGAATTTAAATACCTTGACTTGATAAAATAAATAAAGATTATGCACATTTTTCACAACACTGATACCATAATTTTGATCGGGAATCAGATATTTTACTCTTGAATGGCTATATATAAGTTAATCAAAAATATAGCTTAAAATATGTATAAATAATATATCTAATAATATATCAATAATAATAATAATAATAATAATAATAATAATAATAATAATAATAATAATAATAATAATAATAATAAGTCAAGACTTCAATTTCTATTAAAACTGTTCTCATAACTAAATTAACCTATAACAAACTAAATAACACTCTACACTTTGAGCTAGCCCTACATAATTTAATCTAGTAGTCCTATCTGATATTTATAGTTTCTCAACCTTTCCTCCATCACAATACTATAAACAAGTGAGAAAAAAACTCACGGCATGTCAAAATATTTTTTAAAAAAAGCCACAAGCAAACTAAGCTGATGCTCAAATCCTTTTGGCACACCAATTCTGACGTCATGACACACCGGCTGAGAGTTGTTGTAAGGCTTCGCCTAGAATTATTGGAAGAAACCACACAATAATATTACATTCTACTAGACACTACCTGGGACCGAACTAAGTTTCATGACATGCATGCTTGATATCCTCCGTTCCTCACCTACAGGAATGGAATATTTCAAATCCTGATTTGTCATCTTGCCTTCCTTTGAAGAAAGTGCAGTCTATCTCGATAGTTCAATATAGTTTGCAACAGTTATATATTAGCAGGATCTGTACGGTCAACACTAAAAGGTTACTGCCAACTTTTTCCAACAGATTATTAAATTGAGTATTCGAGAAATTGACTATTCAAGAAATTGACATAGTATTTGTCTTTTAATCTCTCGGAAATAAATCAGTCCAAGTGATTTATCACGAATTTTTCCTACCCGTATATTTACACAAAATTGTTGTTAGTGTCTTGATTGCAGAAAAACACCTGGATTTTCTTCAGCTCAATTATTGGTGTTATAAAAATGAATAACCCTTCCCTGGTGATTCCAGACTTAGTAGTAAATAATAGGCAAATCACTGTCATACATCTGTAGGAACACATTAAAATAAATACTCATGGAGGAAAGTATTTTCATTAAGTCCCTGTACTTGCTAAGCATGGTACAAATAAAGCAGGCTGTTCTCGCAAAACTCTCCACACAGTCATGCGTCAGACATACTCTACTGCTGCTATTCTTTGGACATTCTGGCCATAATTATCTCTAAAGTGGTTGAGAATTCGCTCTTCGAAATTGAGTGTTTCAGTAAGGTCTAGTGGTTAGCTTACCCCATCTAACGCTCATTTTTTAAGTGACCAAGTATCTATTTGTAGTATGTAGTCTTTGAAACATTTAATCATTTAGCATATGTCTATTGGAAAGTCATCTGTGAATAAAAGTCCTTCTTCAGCTGAATTATATTCGGCAAGATCACAGATCAAATTAATATCATCCGTTTCTAGGATTTGAATTAGTATCTATTATAAAAAATTAACGGAAAAGTAACGTGTTTCGATCCATAGTGCTCTAACCAAAAGAACTAACTGAATTAATTCACACATAATACGGGTTGAAATAAGTAGATGCACTTTCTTCATTACTTTTTAATCCAGCCTTAGAGTATGTTATTAGTTTAATGCAAGAGGGTAGGGAAGGGTCGACACTAAACGGTACATTGCAGCTATTAGGATACGCAGATGATTTAGCTTTGATGGCAATAGTAAGGAATCTGTTGCAGGAAATGAGAAATGCAGAAATATTATTAGAGGTTATAAGGAAATAGGTTTAGATGTAAAAGCCGAAAAGACTAAGAATATTATCACACAGAAAGCACAGATTGGGGATGATAATTTAGAGAATACTTCGAACAACATAATATTTGACATAGTTAATGAGTTTAATATTAAGGAACCATTTTAACTTGCAATAACGATATAAGATTGGAAATGAGGAAAAGAATACACTAGGGAAATGCATGCTATTACTTCGGTCAATAAGTTGTGACATCTCACCTGCTATCAAGTAATGTAAAACTCAGAATATACAAAACAATAATTTTACGGTTGATAATTATGGGTGTGAAACGTGGTCTCTTTTCTTACATGACGAAAAATAGGTAGGGTGATCGAAAACAAGGTACATACGAAGATATTTGGTCAAAAAAGGAATGAGACTACTGGTAAGTAGAGGAGACTACATAATGATGTATTACATACCCTGTTCTCATCACAATACATTGTTAGGATAATCAAGTCTTGCATATTACGATGGGCAGGACACGCAGCATGAATGGGACAATCTATACCTTTTTAAGGGTAATGACTGGCAAACCCAATAGGAAGAGACTATTGGGAAGACCTAAACGCAGATGGGAGGATAACACTAGAATGTAACTGAGGAAGATAGGGTAAAATATGTGGACTAGATAGAACTTGCTCAAGATAGGGGTAGGTGGTTTACTTTTTTAAGTGCGGCGATGAACTTTTGAGTTCCTAGTGCCATAGAGTAAAAAAGGAAGTATAATAGTTCAGTTTATCATGAATAACTAATGGAACACCAAAATTTACTATAACTCGGAAACAACGTAAAATATGACAACATTCATATAAACGATCTTCAATGTTTTTGTGTTATGGATTTACCTCTCAAGTGGGTCTTCACTGGTTTAGATACACCCTGTATATTTTGGTAAAAGCACAACTTTAAGATTTTTTGGGGGAATTTTTGAATTTTGCTTTAAGAATTAAAAAGTAACTATCACATCGACGTTGAATGAAGGAAAAGAAAAAATAATATTTACTTCACAGTGATATTTAAAATACTGCTTTAAAAACCCCCATTTTGACATGACAGTTCAATTTAGACCCACTACTGTCATATAAATCCAACATGTTCAACTCGTTAATATGACCACCTTTTGAGTAACCTTTTCAAAACGCGGTAAGCTAGTGGTAGCATAGTTAAATTGCTATCGTGACTACTATCACTGCAACAACAGCCCTGACTACAGCCTATATAAAAGCAGTGAGATTTCCTAATCTAACGATCTCAGTCAGTCGGCAGGCACCAATCATCAAGAAAAATCTAGGAACTTGTGGCATTTCCCACATAATATTACGTGTTGATTGAGTTTATCAAAACTACATAGAGTGCAACAATTTTGAGGATAGGGTAAACACGTAAAATAATTTCCTCTTTTAAGTAGATCTTGAAATAATTGTGGAGTCAAATGTGACTGTGGAATGAACGGTATCCGCTACTTGATCTTGAACGCCAGTAACAACGACCCCAGATACACCCTTGAAACAAGCTTTGGGGATTTCTACCACAACGATCTCAGTCCAAACGTTAGGCACCAATCATCAAGACAAAGCTAAGAACTTGTGGTGTTCCCCCTCTTCCTTCTCCACCATCCAATATAGCAAGTTGATTAGTTTATCGAAATGATATAGACGACAGTTTCGAGGAGAGGGTTGATAATATAGATAGGTTAACCTCTGTGTAAGTTATGATCATTAAATTGGATGTTCCCAAGAGTGACAATGAAGCTTGTTTGCTCGACCATGTTCAAAATAGCTAAATTGCCGAAAAAGATCTGTCTATAGAGTGTATGTGATGGTGCACACAATCAATATTTCATTAATACTTCAGGTTGGATGGATATTCCAAATTTCTATATTTGTGTGTGTTAATGTGGGGGTCATCATATTTCAGTTATTTCTCAATAATATAAAACCATAGTTATTTAGGGAAATTGATTGGAGAAAAAATATTTTCATAAAAACTACTCTTAAGTATCCCTTCGAGATACATCTTGAATCACATTATCCCTAAGACATGATTACAATTTTAGTTTTATCTGACAAGAGCGTTATGTGTCTCCAATTTGTATGGAGTACACAAATTAAGGCTCAAAATGGGCAAATGAGATGTTTGTTATCAACTTAAGCTTTATAAATAATTTCTTTATACTATGTAATTTATTATTCTTGAAATAACACAATGGTGAGGAATTTGATTTCCAAATATTTGCAGAAGGTATTAATTTAAGTTTGAAATTACCTGTATTTTCTTAATGACTCTAGTTATTGACTTAAAAAAAACCTATATAAAAGTGACCATATTCAAAGAAAAAGAAATATAGATCCGGAAGCTTTCACATGAAATATAAATGCTGACAATGGATTCTAAATATTTAAAAATTAAAATAAATTCACTCCTAAATTTTTAGATAGCCTTAATTTACTTGATGCATTTTTATATAATAATGGGGGAGTGGGATAAATTAATTAAAATTGAAAGCTATTCCAAAAATTTCGTCTATTATTCGACCGATTTTCAGCTCATATTCAAATATTCAAGTCAATTTATATTTATTGAAAGGATTCAACCCATTTTTATATATTTTATAAATATACTTGTAAATGCCATTTTATATCACTTCTAGGGATTAGACGTAGTTTGAACAAACTTATCCAGATTCAAGTAATTTTATAGCGATGGGATATTTCTATTGTAATATATTTGCTTGATAGTGGGATCTTGGGATAGTTACATCTATTTGTGGATTCGATTTGTGTTTAGTAATGATGTTTTCAACTTGTTTGATATATTAGGATTGGAATTAGATCTTGATTAGTAATGTCTAATAAGATAGTATCCTTGAGATATATTTGTATATTGAGATATTAGTAACAGAAAACAATATACGAACAGACTAATAATCCAATGTAAGCTCCCTTTCTTATCATTTATACTTAATTATTAAAACTAAATATACATTAACTAGCCTTGTATCTTTTATGAGCATAGCCTACCTTTCTGATAAAAGTCTAGCATATTCAATCTATTTGTAACAAAACCAAACCAGCCTGACGATTGATTCCAGTATGATAGTATTCTTTCTAAGGTTAGTACTTACCAAAACCCTTTTTGTGCATCGAGAATAACTAATATGAGCTTCGTTTTTAACTTATTAATCTGGGAGATAAGAAATAATGAGGATGTTCTGGAGGAAATGCATCCAAATAAGTGAGGAGAGAGAATGGGAAAATGACATTAATAAATTATATACTAATACAACTCCCAGTGCATCAAGCTGGGAATCAAATCTCAATCTTCCCATTACTGCAACCCAGTTTATTATATGCCTATTGCATTGTGACCACCAATTTGTTTTAAAAATTTGTTTATTCTTGCTATATGCAATATAAGAAAGTAAAAAGTATCGTTTCATGACTCTTAGCTGAGCAGCGTAGGGAAGATCTTCGGCCTGATCCTGCATCTTTTGATAAAAGCATGAAATTTTACAGAGGGTTAGACCTACCTAATATATGCATTTTCAGATGTGGAGGCCAAAAAAATTCCTCTGCGGACAGAAGCTATGATGTCATCAAGATGGCAGACGATTTGAAATGCTTTTTTCCGCAAATATTGTAAACCACTAGCTCAATTTTCGATTTCTTTATTTTAAATGAAAGCCCTTTAAATTATATTTAAGATGAACATATAGGTATATACCTATATATATATTTCCTATTATTTGATAATTACATAGTTATTTAAATAAATATCAATAACTAGAGATAATATTTTTTATTATTTCTATCTGTTCTATCAAGGCAGACATCTCTGGTCCACAAATAATCCACCTCCGTAATGAAGTAGCATCTATTTGTCAACAAACCCATGGCTCCACAAGCCCTTTATGAGAGAATTATTATGTTCATGGGCTTTACTGACTTCTATTGCTGAAAAAGGTCCGGTCAGCCGATTGTAGGTTAAATTGATAAAAATTACTTAAATAACTTAGTGTAACTGAACAATCAATAGGACCTATTTGATAGGTCAATTTTTAAATAAACCGTATCAGGTATTGTTTTTTTTAGAGATATACTTTTAAAAAGTTGTTAAAAAACCATCTGAGAAATATACCTTTCCATTTGATTTCTCGAAAATTTTTCTTAAATGCCAAAATGTCATAAAGATAACAGTTACTGATCAACACAGCACATAGTTTTTATCATACCATCACATCTTAGACAAAAACAAAAGCAGTGTAGGTCAAGGCCGTAGTCAGGGGGGGTATTCTGGGTTCAAACTCCCCCCGAAATTTTATGAACTAAATATATATAGCTTTATTTATGGTTCAAACAATATCAAAATTAAGGTACAAGTACAAATTAGGGGGCTGTGTTACCATAAAAAGCACTTCAGAGAGCTTCCAGAGGTGTTTATTATTTAGAATTTTTTCTAGCCTCCGGCAGTTATGGTGTTATGTTACCATAAAAAACACTTTAAAGAGCTTCTAGAGCCGTTTAGTAACTAGAATTTGTCCTAGCCTCCAATAGTGTTGCCATAAAAAAACACTTCAGATAGCTTCTAGAACAGTTTTTTATTTAGAATTTTTTCTAGCCTCCGTCAATTGGGATATGGGCTCACCAAACCCCCCCTGAAATTATTGGCTGGCTACGGCCTTGGTGTAGGTAAAAGCTTAGAAAAAAATCTCGAGATGCTCAAAAAACCTTTACTTTCTTGTGATTCTTTATTATAAAACGACTTATACCATTTATTTCGAGTTTAAATAAAAAATAATATTAAATAAAAAAATAATAAATAACTATCTATATTAGGCCTAAAAGGATTTTTTTAAATTCTTCTTTGAACGTATGAAATAATAAGGTGGGTTAGGGTGGTGAGGCACTGTGCATTTAAGGATGTAGAAATAAATTATTTGTTTAAAAAAATGCCTTTTATTAAATCTATGATTTTTAAGGATTTCAACAAAAACATTACGAAATGGTGCAAGGCAATAGAGCAGTCTGCCATCAACTTGTAAATTTTTTTTATCAAGGATTACGGCCTTGCGGTTTGTCATACGAAAAAAGTACAATTTACATTTATTTTAGTAAACTAAGCAATAAAAAACTTTTACTTGAAATATTTTGTGATTTAACCAATGAATAGAAAGCTATGATAGAAATAATAAAAAATGTTATCACTTGTTATTTATATTTCTTTAAATAAGTAAGTAATTATCAACTAATAGGAAATTTGTTTACACTCGTACTAAATATAATTTAAAGAGCTTTCATTTAAAATAAAAAAATAAAAATATTGAGCCAGTGGCTTATGATATATACTGAAAAAATCATTTAGAAGCGTCGGCCATCTTGATGACGTCATAGCTCCTGTCCACGGAAGAATTTTTTTGGCCTCCATATCTGAAAATACATATCTTAGGTACGTTTAGCCCTCTGCAAAATTTCACGCTTTTATCAAAAGGCGCAGTATCAATTCCCTACGCTGCTCAACTATCTTATTTTAAGTTATGCAGGCCAATCATTAAGATGCATGGGAAATTTAGGATACACGTTAAAGAACACATGTTTGTATTTTGTCTTAAAACTAATGAGCTGGCAGTTTGATTTACACTGGAAAACTTAAAAAGCTTTAATTATTTTATACATTTAAAAACACTTTGAAATACAAAATAATTTTAAATATCACTTTCAAATCAAACATTTTTGAATAAACTTTGATGAAACTTTGTATCAGGACACCCTTAGTAGTAGATTTACGCATTTGTGCTTCGTTTTCACATTTGGTTTTATTAAATCAGGATTTCTAAAAAATAACATTAATTTAAACGCAAATACAAGTAATCCTTATTATTTCACCTCAATTTTAAGGAAATAATTTTTTTGCCCCCCTCTATACCACTTGATGCTCCATATTTTCTATTAACTGAAACGTCTTGTCTTCTTTTTATAGGCTCAATTTTACAAGCAAGAATTTTCCAGGAATTCTTACGTAGTCAATTTTCTTCATTTTATTTTAAACGACAGATTATTTTATAAACTAATTTCTCACACTGAAACGATGCCTTAAAAATATGTATACATGCAGAGATGAAACTGGCATCTTAATTCTGATAAGGTACCCTTCATCGTTTCATTTGTAAGAATATCTACTTTGCCAATATTGGCACTGCCCCTATTATGATTCTCCTCGGCATTTCCTGGCTCAGACAACATATACATTCATCTATGAAAGAGTTGATAAGTTTATCTAGATGTATGACTCGGCTGTGTCGTCTGAGTGTGCTCTAGGTTTATCTTTTACGAGATAAGAACCACATTTTTATGAAGGTGCTCTTCAAGAAGGTTTCCTTCAGCTGCCCATAAACATGGCAGTAGAGGAAGCACTTGTGAGGTGCGAATATTATGCTTTATTATTCTTCGCTTGATATGTTCATTTGTTAAAACCGCCATAAAAATAATATCTGAGTTAATAGCTACCATTCACTATTCAAATCATAACATAAATGTATAATGGATTGTGGTTTAACTGTGATATATATTTTATTGGCTGTTAGTATCACTTGAGTTGAAGCTATTGAGTATTTTCTAGTTTGATTACTATATTTAGCCTTACAATTGTATAAGGAGTTTGTGTTTTATTAACTGTTATCATTTACTTGGTCTACTTCACCTCCCAAAATTAAGGATATAATTATTTTTATAAAAAAATTAAGTACCTATATATTTTCACAAATTATTAATTATAGTATTATTTTTATAAAACTATTTACTAAACCATAACAGGACATGTCTTGATAACTAAGATAGTAAGAAGGAATAAATATATACATAGAAATAGTTCAATCTTATTTTAGATTTTTTTTTACTCCATTTGATAAACAAACACACATATTACACCTTCATATTATAGAGAAATTACTCTAAAGTTGGCCGAATAATCTACGTTCAAATCCAATCCCATGAAATTGACGATGGTAATGGTAAGCTTCCTGGCTCGGCTCTGCGCAGTGCATACACACGTTGGTGTGGATTTGAAACTGAGAGAAGAAACAATTATTTTATGATTCTGTAAACCTCATCATTAGTTGTTGCTGAACATGTTTCATTTGATTAGCTTATTCCTATTATCAGAGCCCTGCGTTTGTGGAGATCGCGATAATTCGCGAATGTTAGATATGGCATTTTTTCTTTCAGATGTTCACATTTCAGGTTACCCTGATTGCAAATATATGCTCAGAATTGTCGCGATAATTCGCGAAATCGGCGTTTTAGCGCGATATTCGCGATTTTAAACGATGTCCGCGATAATCGCGATTTAGTCGGACCAGCTGCCACTAAATCTTACTTTTTTAATAAGTTGACAGCACATTTTTTTGTGGACTAGTGTTTTTTACCGTTTTGTCCAAACCAAATGTAATTTTTGGTTTCCACTTCAATATGTTTAGTTTACCTGTTTCAAACATTGTCCTGGAAGTCTAGTTTTAACCCAACAAAGTCACCTTAATCACGAAAGTTTGGTAAAAACCACTTTTTTTTAACGCTTTTGTCTTAATTCGATAATTTCGTCGCAAAAATAGGATTTTTGTAATTCACCGCTTATTCACCGCTTTTGGGAAACTTAAAAACGAAATTGGGCTTTTTTACTCACCATAAAAGCAGGGCTCTGCCTATTATGTTTAGTGGTGTGTGCTGTTGGGTAAAGTATGAGTTTTTTGTTGGTTGAAGTATGTATGTATAGCGCTAGTAAATGTAAGAAATATTTTGCTGTTCCAGTTATTGGAGTTTTTCTTAAAGGGAAAATTAAGATCTTTTTGACAAAGACGTCGCTTTATAATATACGTGATTAGTGTCACTTAAGGTTACTAAAATAGGTATAAGAATACAATCCAAATTATTTTGAAAATAATTTACACATCTCAGATGAAGCTTTAGCCAAAATAATGAATTTAGTATCACTTTATATTTTTTTAAATCCACACATTCGTTAAAGAAGCCATAAGCGGCAAACATAAGCTAGGGAAAACTTTGTGGTATTTAATGACAGGATTGACCCCGGAATATTTGAATTAATCAACTGCTCTCTCTCCTCGGGCATTGTGACATAGGAAACCATGTTCATCAATATTCGGCCCTTATTCTTACACAATTTAAATTATTTTTATTCATCTTAGCGTGATTACATTTATTGAAATAGTACTTACTTCAGTTTCCACAGACACTAATGAGCTCTATATTAATCAATTAAAGGTATTAAAAATTATATAGTCATGATTTTTCGATCATTTTCATTTGTATGTGAAATTGTAAATGAGAAATAAGGCTAGTTATCTTACCCCTAAAAAAAAAGGCGTCTTTGCCCTATAACAATGGTTTTATCTGGCATCTGAAATTCCTTTTATTCTGGCCCACGAATTTATTGGGAACGTGATCTAATATAGTGTAATTGTTTGTTTTATTTAGCCGAGAAACATACAATTTTGACTTATGTGAGAAAAATTCACGAAAAACACAAGTGGTGTTCATTTAGTAATAAGACCCGCCTCGGTGGCGTAGTTGGCTAACGCGCTAGTCGTGTTGAGCTCGACCACCGAGGACGGGGAGATCGAGGTTCGAATCTCGGTCAGGTGAACTGGGGTGGTTTTCCCAAAATAGTTTTCCACTCTCGCTCCACGCAAATGCGGGTTCATTTCCTTTAAATTAAACCTTCCCAATTCCTAATCCATTAGCGTAAATAGTACTTAAGCGTATAACCCGAACGGTTTGTAAGACGCGGTGCTAAATATTATTATATTATTTAGTAATAAGCTTTATTACAATCTCTTTTTATAATAATTTGTGTGTCTGGGAGAGTCCTATTTCCTTCCACCCCTCAGCCGATCATGAGCGGCTTACTCGTGACTCGTGGATTCAATTGTGGCCCTAGGGCACCTTTAAGTTGGAAACCCCCACTCTATAGTAAGCCACGAGAGGTATATGGGGTTTGAATTGAATCTGCATGAGTCCATACTATAGATTACACGAGTTGGCTTGATCCTCCTCACTCACGTTAGATGTCGAGGCAGAGCCATCAACTTGACCATAGTATACCGTTCTGCACCTCCATCTCTAACTGCTAGAGGCCACAATAGCCAGGAAGAGGGTGGGCGGTAACTATAAGGAATTTAATGTAACAAAAATAGAAACATTTGCAGGTCCAAGAAAATATTGAATTATTTATTCAAGGTAAAACAACAGAGGTAAATAAATAATACATGGCCTCACAAGGCGAACTGGAGAGTGTTGAAAAACATATAAATATGGCAGAGACCGCGCTTGCGCAGTACATTTGACGATATATTTCACAATCTCAAAGTAATAGTAGTCGTTGAATAAGACTATGTTTCAAACAAAAGAGTTATAACATAAATTTTTTATTTATAAGAATTAGTCTGGAAGAGACCCATTAATAATCAAAAATAGTTAATATAATAATAAAGAGCTTAAACAGCTCCTCTAATTCGTTAACAAAGAGGCTGAATCACCCTTGTGACTTCAAAACAAACAGATTAAGTCCTTAAACCTTTGAAACTTATTATAACAATAAAGAGCTTAAAGAGCTTGAAATATAAAAAGTATAAAGTATTTCCATTATTGGAATATAAAAGAGCTTAAATTCCGACTAAATAAATAGGGTAGACCATTAACCCTTTGAATCCTTACTATAACAATTAAGAGCTTAAAGAGTTCCTCTAAACGGTTAACAAAGTGCCTGAATCACCATTGTGAATTCCGACTAAATAGTTAAATTTTAAGATTAAATTTAATTTGATTATCAATTCTGATCAAATTAAATTACACAAAGGTTTGACTTCCCGACATAACTCAAACTTCTGTGGGACTATTACTTCTACCAACTTAGAAGTAATCGAGAAGATTTCAAATTGTTAATATTTAACATTATAATATTAAAAAATGCTATATTACATTAGAATACCGGTAATTTCTCAATAAACTAAATCGGTATTGTTAAAGTTATAACTTATAAACTAATAAAAATAAATACTTTTATAATTTATTCAAACAAAATACGTCTACAAAATTTTATCTATAAATTAAACATTATCAAATTTTAAAGTTAAACAATTACTGGTAGCCACAAGTGCAATCAAATTTATATTTAAACTAAATATTCCAAGCAATAAAAAGAATCAAAAAGTGGCTACCTACTAAAAAGTCTAAATTTTACAAAGAGACTACAGCCCAAGCGGCAAAAGGAAACATTAAGTGTTCCATAAAACAATTTTACTTTATAAAATAAATCTTCTAGTGAGAAATTAGTGACGCCTACACAGAACGATTTTAATCACATAATTAAATAAGTGTTTAAACACCCAAATCTTTTATAGATCGATTATATTTAAATATTTAATGAAATATAAAAAGTTTATATTTTAACATCCTGGAGCGATTATATCCATGTCCAGACCAGGACTTCTCGTGGAAGTGTCGGATTTAATAGCCAACTCTTTTAGCTGAGCACCAGCTTTAATAGGTCTAGTTGATGGAAATAGAGGGGAGGGGGGATCTTCATATTAAAAGTATAATGCCACGTTGCGAACACGTGCTAGCAGCATGGTTCTCTTGTTAACAACCGTCATCATCTTGACACGTCACCTAGACACGTAAACCGGAACTTTGGTGAGTTGGCAGTTAAGATCGCGTGAGGTTCGTCTGTCGGTTGGCTAGGCCAATCAGCGTTGTTCAAGATCACCTAATTGAAGTGACTATTCGATGCACCTTTCATAGCTTTGTCAGTCTTCTATTTGAATTATTTGATGTGCACCAGTCGTGCGATGGTTGTTGGCCGAGATTATAGGGTGAGTAAAGCACATATTTTAGACATAGTAAGGTGTTGTAAATGTTTGATATTGCAGGATGTCTATATGTATTGGATTTATTCGAGGCGGGTAGTAATAATGTAACATTAGATATCAATGCTAGTGTTACAATAGAGCCAAATAATCGAGTCTGATCCCCTTTTAAACCAGACTCTAGGCTTAGCTCAGATTTTCTCACGCCCAATAGAGTTTCGTTAGAGATTGGCTAGAAAAACCAGAGTGAATGGCTCCATTAGATTGGCATCAAAAGTGTATGATAGCAAACCTAAAGCTGTTGACAATATTATTTGTGTATACAAATATAATATTAAGGCTTAGTAGAAGCCAAATTTATATATAGAAAGAGATCAACCTCAATGGTATCAGATTAAGGGCCAGTTTTATAGTCAGATTGAGTACGCCTCAATAGTGCAGCCATTCTAGGGGTTATATGGTGCTAAAAGTAAAAAAAAAATACAAGCAAGAAGCTTTGTACAGTTGTAGTACAATCCCTCTTAATAAACATAGTAAGTTCCCTAAGCTATGCCCTTCTACGGCCACCATCTTGGAAAATGGCTACCGTTTTTAAGTTTTTTGTTCATAAGTCACTAACGCTATGAGATAGCCTAAAAAATGTCGAGTAATAAATTGAAGGGCGTAATGAAAAACAGAGTTTTGTATACAACATATTGATCTAGCTATACTGGTTTAGGAAATATCAGTTTTCTAGTAGTCAATATGTTGGTATTTACGCACGGAAAGCGTATCATGTGGGACATTACTCAATCACCAGAAAGCATCGTTCAATGAGATGGAGTTTACAAACCCCTAACAATATCTCTTCTCCAAACCGTTTCACATATTTAAACTTTATTTAATAGTATCAGACTATTATGATACATAATTACCTTGCAAAAATGGTATGCAGTCGATGTCTGAAATGGCAGGTAAATATTTTAGTAGTTTGACACTGAGAAGAAAAAATAAAGTAACTCTTCTGGCCGCGATGCATTCGGGAATTAAATTCTGAGACAATATTGCAGTGGTAAATACCCTATAGTTATTTCATAGAATTGTTTGCGTTGTAAAAGATCATAATCAATTAAATAATTGCTTCCGATATGATTTGGCTCCAAAGCCTCCTTCATTGTTTGAGAGTATCACCTTGAGGAAAGGTGTCAAGTCCTCCTTAGTTTCAGCTTTTAAATATGAAGAACATCACTTGAAGGTACCAGAGCAGTGTGTGTATGTTTTGGATGGGGGTCACATTTGGCATGCTGTTTTATGGCCCATTACAGTAACATATGGGGCTTTTCTAGAGTGTTACATGTCATATATAGCCTTCTCCAAAGAGATCAGAATTTGAGGACAACTGTTTTAGTTATCAATGACCCATCGTCTATCGAAGAAGTAATCGCTGCAGCAAGGAAGAATTAGTTGCTTCATCTGTATGATGAAAAAAAAAAAGTCATACTCTTGATGAGTATCGTTACAATCGGTATAGATACCTAAGTGACAAGCAAAAATTAGGTTCAAAATTTGATCTTTATATGTTAGTCCCCACTAGTGCGTTGCCATACAACATTTCTATTAAGTATATTTACAAGTGCAGCAATGGAGGGGAAATGTGTTACAGGCTACAAATTGGGGCTGGACTAAATGTAACAACATATTGAAGCCAGTCTGGACGGACCTTCAACCTGCTCCATCTACAGTGATGAACCTCATCTATTGTGGGTATGAAGTTACTTGTACAAAAAACTGTGAGTTTTTGAAATCTGGGCTTCCTTACTTAGCAATGTGTGGAAATTACCAAGGACTGTCTTGTGATAACTGACCAAAAGTTAATGAATCAACACAAAATGAAGATGAAACAGATAGCCTTGAAATTTAATTTATATTAGAGAAAAGGTATGAGCTTTATATTTTATTATTTGTTATACAAGTTTTTTGATCCATAAACATAATCAATCCTGTACTGTGTGATACTAAGGATACATTTGAAAAATATGCTTTTACAAGGTTTAATAGCAACTAACTACAGCACTCCAATAAATACATTATTGATTTGTCTTTATGATTTGTCAATTATGTATCACTGTAACCTCATTAGATACTGACTTTAATTAAAGTAAGGAAATAGAGAATGCCATATAGTCCAGGGAAATTATACGATGAATTACCATGTTAACGGAAAAAATAATAAAGTTTTGAAATTTGGCAGGAACATTGTTGAAGGTGTTAAAAATTAAATAAAAGAAAGTTCTCTCACCTAACGTGGTAGCTTCCCCCTTAAAATTGGAACCCTTTTCCCCAAATTTGATTAAGCTCATTTATCTAATGAACCGTTTAATTTCATAAAAAATGTTTGAATTAAAATTTACAACAAGAAAATGTTCTATTCATGTTTTGCGTGCAATGAATACTACTCGCTAAAAAGCGATTCTAAGACGAGATTAAGTTGGATAGCACTGTTAAATTCGGGCCTATCCCGGTTTTTATGTGTAATTTACTCGGTAACTACTGATTTTACGCGAAAAATCACTAGGACTTAAATTGTTGAGTGGTAAATTGTACATAGAATACGCCATTTTATGTTTATTTTTTTTATTTTTCCGCTATCCGAATTGTGCTCAACAACGTACTCTTCGGCTTCAGTGCCCCATATGACGGCCATGCGTACGCCAGAGCAATTCGAGCACATTTCTTGGCGTACACTGCTTTATCTAAAATAATTCTCAAATAAATAGATATTGAAGATGCTACAAAGAAAGCATGAAGCAAATTCTCATCGATTTTAAAACCACTCCACCTAAGTTTGACGATATACAAAGTGATTTTACTGTTGAAAATCTAAAATTGAAGTTTTCTGAACACATTGAAAAGCTACGAGAACTGGGGAAAACAGCACAGTTATTGCTAATTTTAATACCACGATGCATTTGATTGAATCGGAGCGTATGAGTAGTTGGGAGTTGCATCTAATTTGTGTTAAAACTACGCTTTCAATTTTTCGTTCACGTGGCCATTTTTTTAAAGCCAAGTCTTGTCAACTATACCTTCAAGATATGAATTCCTTGCAGTGAAAAATGGGAGTTCCAAAGACTAACCGGAGAAGGCTTCTTCACCATTCGTCGTGCTGAGAAGCACTGGTGTGGTGTATGGTCAAGTATGACCATAGAGCAGACTCTAATGAAAAACATGAAAAGTTTTGGAGGTATCACCCATGGAAGAAGCTTCACTGACATTGTTCTAAGCAAATGGATCTTTGGATTGCCAATAGCCTATCATGTGTGTGCCAGTATGTAGAATTTGTATACATTAAATACTACACGTTTAGTTGCGAGATTTAAGAATGGGTAAATACAAAGATGAATGTGAAAATATTATGCAATGGCTACAACGACATTATAAATTCATTAATAACTCCAATCTTATGTCACTATCAAATGGTATTGTCACTACAGAAGACATAATTGCTACAGAGCAAAATATGGTGACGAAAAATCACTAAACGATACTGTAACAGTAGGGAGCCTGTGTAAGCTTTTAAGATGAGTCGTTCAAATCGGGCAAAGCCAATTTCCTTCACGGACAACACAATTAAAGTCAAAGACAACGACATTCATATAGATTCAACCCTGCTGTTTCAACGAATTATCTGCATTGTTCATTTGACCCAGGATTTGAAAACATGCTTTAGTTATGATATCGCTTCAATGCATTTTTCATATTCGAAGAAAAAGGTTTGATGATAAAAAAAAAATATCATCTTTGTATCAAATTTTTAATACTGTTGAAGAAGGGTCTGTCAACTTCACTGACAGTGAGTTCGTGATTGATGGAGGTTATTCTGTATACCACTAAGTATGGCCAAAGCGAGGGACATTTGCGAACATTTAAACCACTTACGTCGATTACGTTAGAACACAATATGGTCAAAGAGTAACCGTTATATTTGATGGTTACTCATATAATGCTAATAGCACAAAAAGTATGGAACGTCAAATACGGCCAATGCAACGTTTATCACCTGAAATTATTTTTGATGAAAATACGGCTGTCTTCAAAACACAACAGAAGTTCCTGTGTAATCTCGTCAACAAGGAGCGTTTAATTTCTCAACTAGTTGAAAAAATTGAAAGTGAAGAAATTAGTCATTGTTGCCGGGGATAATGCTGACTTGATAATTGTACCAACTGCTGTCAAAAACTTTTAGTAGTGCGAAACAGCTGTTATCTTAAGGTAAGAAATCAACCTACTAGCTCTTGCCATTACTCTTTCTTCTTCCAATAAAGATATTAAATTTCTGAAATAAGAAGAGGGGTACAGTAACAAAATAATTTACAGCTCTCAAAATTTGCATTCGTTGAAACTTTTGAAGAATTTCAATGAAGCAATGCTATTTACTAACGCTTTTGGCGGTTGCGATACAACGTTGGGTTTTTTCCAAAGAAAAGGCAGAGATAATCAACTTACTCAACAGCAGAATTGATTTGCAAGATATTGTGCCAATCTTTAATAGTCAAGAAGCAAGCCATGAGGAAATCGCAAAAGCAGGAGAGCAATTTATTCTAGCTTTAAACAAAGTTTCTCTTGCAGAACAAAGTCTTGACCACTACAGATTTTTAGCCTTCAATAAACTGATTGGTAAAGCAGACAATACTGTGTTGATGTCTAAACGAACTCCAACTTCTACTGCTGCGCGTCACCAATCCTATAGCGTGTGTTACCAAATTCATAAATGGCAAGGCAATTCATTAAATCCTACACAGTGGGGATGGAAAAAAGCCGGTAACATCCTATCACACATTCCAACAACCGAATCACCAGCCCCAGCATCAATTATAACTCTGATTTAATGCAGCTGCAAATTAGGACTTGGAAAAAGATGCAGATGGGCAAAAGCTGGTCTACGTTGTTCAACAATTTGCTACCATTGCCGTGCCCAGGTCTGCCTAAATGCTGAAAAAGCAGACACTATCAATGATTATGTTGACACTGGCATGCTATGATTTGCTTGATTTTGAATACACCGAATTGCATCCCAGTAGATTAGACCTATAGGGGAAACCATATTTAAAAAATGCACCAACTGCTCTACCTCAAGGGTAGTGTGGAAATGAGCTTGAAATATGAAGTGCGTAGTAATTATAGTAAACTTTTAAAAATATAGCGAGGAATTTAAAAGTTAAACATAAAATGGCGTATTCGACGGACAATTTACCGCTCAACAATTTAAGTTCTAATAATTTTTCGCGTAAAATTAGTAGTTTCCGAGTAAATCATACATAAAAATTGAGATAGGCACGTATTTAACAGTATGCTCCAACTTACCCTTGTCTTAGAGCCGCATTTACACAAGTAATATTCATTGCACGCCAATAATGAATAGAACATTTCT
This sequence comes from Timema podura, assembly GCA_033556935.1. Lineage (NCBI taxonomy): Eukaryota > Metazoa > Arthropoda > Insecta > Phasmatodea > Timematidae > Timema > Timema podura. Next base: position 37,245,206 of record JAVRXN010000010.1, read on the forward strand.
TGCTGTAAATTTTATTTCAAACATACTTTTAAACCAGCATATTTTCATAAAGTTAAGTAGTTCAGCAGATAAAGCAGCATAATAGTTTTTTGGAGTGGTTTTTCCAGTTTTAAGAGGGGAAGCTACCATGGTGGATGAGATAACTTTCTTTTATTTCATTTCTAACGCCGTCATTAATGTTCTTGCCAAGTTTTAAAACGTTTTGAATTTTTCCGTTTGTAAAACTTAATTTCACTGGACTAATACTCACATTTGGAAATACATATATTCCGGCAAATTGATCGCATAAGTGGTCATGAATGCCCACTTGCTAAATTTACCGCCTGAAAATGTAAACATATGTTATCTCTTGAGGCTATATTTCCTAAACCAGTAAGGATGGATCACAGTATTTTACACCAAAATGTGTATTTGTTTAGGCTCTATAATTCATTACTCTACGTTGTTTAGGCTATCTCAAAGCGTCAGAGATTTTTGAGTAAAAAACTTAAAAACGGTGGCCATTTTCCAAGATGGCGGCCATAGCTCAAGGTTAATCTTAGGGGACTTTAAGTATTTTTATTAAGAGGTATTGTTCTAAGTACATGCAAAATTTCTTGCTTTTATGATTTTTTTCCTTTAATTTCTTAAAATGACTGTAGACTACTAAAAGTGGGGTGTCGCAATAAATACATGAGGACACACCTACCTAGACCATAATGGAATGGGCCAGTTTCATATGAGAAACTGGCCCATTCCATTAGAGTTTAGGTGGGTGTCGTTTTGCATTTAGTGTAGCACCGCACTTGTGGCGTACTCAATCTGACTATGAAACTGGCCCTAAGTGTTAGCCTCAGGACCCGATGTTCGTAGGTTCAAGCCCGGCTGGGGTCAATGGATTTTTATTTCGGAGGGGGAAGTAAGGCCTTCGATTGTGGCATGTAGCAGAACCCTGGAACATATATGAATATACCTTTACTAGCCAAATTGGTAGCCCCTTTCGGTCATGTGCTGATATAATCAGTCGGTTCATAAAGTACATTTTAAATAAATAATATTGCTAGAGTGACGTTATAGACCTTGCAACCACCGAAGTGGATAGCTATTATTTTATCAAAGATCAATTTTGCCATTCGACATCTATTTTTTGATCCAAAATAATTGTGATTTAAGGAGATTTGGTAACTCACTTGAACACACATTTTCATTTCATAGGGTAGATCAAAAACAGTATAGCCATAATCTAAACCTATTTTTATTTTCTCACAAACAATTTTCTCAAAATCTACTCAAACTATTTTAACTAAATTTTGTATCTAGGCATTGTTTAACATTGCAAGCAAAATTACATTTTTCATTTTTGCATGAAAATTAGTGAGCGTCTACTTCCATTTATTTTGAAATATGAAATAACCTATCATTACAAAGTTGTAGTATAATTTATTTGAATTATATGTTTATATGACCAATAGTATTTGAGTAGGGCCGTCTTAACATAATGGGCAGACTGGGCAATTGCCCATGGGTGCTTGGTGGGAATAATTGAATTTTTGAATTTTATAATTTTCATAAAATCTCTTGAATACACTCACTGGACGGTATGCTCACTCTTCAGTGAGTCGACAAGCAGATGAGAAATTCTCCAAGGTGAAACTAAAACAAGTAATGCTGACATAAAACTGCTAACAAAACCCTTGTCAACAACATGGTTGTCTGCAAGACATGGTGCACGCAGAGCACTGACGGCATTATACAACACTTTTCTTTCAGCTACAACAAAAATTGAAATAATTTATGCGAAAAACTGGAAACACGGGTTGAGGCTGAAAGTTTGTATGCTAACTTTGTTAAGTTGGAGACACAAATATTAACCACATTTTGGGCAAAGATTCTCAAACGGTTTGACAAAGTGAGCAAGAGTCTTCTAAGTATTACGACTAATTTGAATGACGTAGTCCTGATGTAAGAATTCACTTCACTAAGAACTTGTGTGAAAGAGCTTAGAGATATATTTGACTAGTATAAATGTGAAGGGCAAAATATATATGGATGTGAAGAGTATGGAAATGAAAGAAAAAGAGTCAAGAGGAGAATACTACAGTGTGATGAGGTCAACAGAGACAATTAATCGATATTTGACTGAAGGGAAGATTTCAGGATTCACACATTTTTGTTTACTATTGATAAACTGGTTGTGGAGCTTTCATGCAGAATATCTGCATATTCAAATTTCGATTTAAGATTTGGCTTTCTTAGTAAATTAACTTCGATGCCACTTCATGATATTAGAGAATGTGCCAGGAAAGCTGTTGAAGCATATCCTGACAATGTGGATAGTGAATTCATTGAAGAGTCTGTCCATTTCCATGAGTTCCTCAAATAACTAACTGGATGAAGAGTCACCTGGAAACTTATTGAAAACTATTCGAAGCAAAGGCCTAATTGCTACACTTTCCTCCAGATTTTTTTTTATTCCTTCTACCAATACAAGTTTTGAACAGTCTATATCAATTCTGAGAAGGGTGAAGAACTACTTACGAAACACAACCAGGGAATATAGACTTTTAGGGATGGCTTATTTTCTCATAAATGCTGAATTGTTAAATACCATTTCGTTTGACAGTATAGTTAACCATTTTTCTGCAGTAAAATCGTGGAAAGTGGACTTGTAAATAAGGACTGAGAAGATTATATACAGATAGTAGGTGGAATGATCAACGACTCTTGCTTGTTCCTGGTGAAGTTTTTCTTTTAACTAAAATTTTAACTATTACCTATTTTAAAAAGTGATTTACATTTTTATGATTACCTGATGTTCTTCATAAGTAGAAGTAGTAAATTTGGCCTGAGTTAAATCATTTGAGATTCTTCAGTATTTGATTAATTATTTAAATTTTTTTACTTTACATAGTAACATAAACTGGGCTGTAAGTAGGAAAGCATGGAATCTGTAGGGAGTGTAAGTGAATGTTGGTAAAAGAGAAAGGGGGGAGGATAAATTATAGAGAATTATGTAAATGAATGATGAAAAATAGGTGTGTTTTTCAGAATGGCTAAAATACTTACTACTGTATCATACGCAAATATATATATATATATATATATATATATATATATATATATATATATAAAAACTTTGAAACATTTATCCAAATTAAACATGAAACTCGGTCAAAATTTCAAAAATGTGGTTTGTTGTTTAATGTTTGTTACCTTTCTAATACCGGAACCCAGGCCCGGATTCAAGGGAGGACGATAGGGGCTAACGCTCCAGTGTCTCCACAGAATGTTTTGCAATGAAAAGATTTCTCTTTTGGTTTTATAGGTTGCAATCATGGTAGGATATTAGAAGAAATATAGCTTAATTTTTATTTATTTCTGACAAAGATTTATGAATGATATGAAAAATATTAATATTTTCAAAGTGTTGATACTATTTTCTGTCCTTATCAAGATTAACTAAAACAAACGAAATAACTATATATAATTTTTTTTTTGTTTAAGTAAATCATATTTATTGTGACGACTGATGACAATATTTCCTTATTTAAATAATATAAGCTGGGTGTACTGAGGTAGTTTTTTCTATACGTCTTCACACTTTTCCTCAACGCAAATCTAGGTGCACTTCCTTTTTATTCTACCTTATTCACCTGTACTCCCTTAGTGCTATCAAATTCGGATAGCTAGGATGGGTAGTTAGACGCGGTGCAAAAATAAAACTAATACCTGTTCCAAGAAAACAATACTCGTGTAGGGCCTATTGAGGTGAAAATGTAGACAGATGGAGTTGAACCAGGGTCCTCACGCTTGTAAATGAATTTCTCATACCACTATGCCATGTTACTGTTCGGTTTTAAACACCTGAGGTTTCTAGGCTAGAAGACAGAGTGACATAATGCTGCAGTCCTACCGATATTAAATATTTGTCCATACCGTGAGACGTCTATGCACACAAAGTGGTTAATAGATCCCATAGGGGCCCCTTATTTCCTTCGGTAGAACTTGTACTTACCCATCCGACGTGGCCAACTTTCTCGAGTGTTTCTGCGAGTACTGCAAGCCGTTTCACTAATGTGGGTATCGGGTGAAAGCTGAAATGATTGTTTGTATCCTGTAAAGGAGTTACGACCGGCAGAGTGGCCATAGTTGTTAGTTAACACTCCTGTCTCTAAAGTGTACTATAAAACCCATTAGAGCGTGAACACTGGTTTTCAATCTTATCCCCACGCCAAGTGTTCGTACATTTCCTCTAAAACTACTCACCCAACTCCTAACCCATCAATTAAGTCGTTAATATCCCCTTGTATTGACCGCTGGCCCCTGCTAATTAATAAATGTATAAATGGCACAACGCAAAATTTGTTCAGTGTCACACAAAGTCTATTGTAGTTTTAAACCAAATTTTCAAAAATTGACTATCAGTAAAATACCCCTAAATGATTTTTTTCTTCAGACAACAAGCTCACTGTTATTTGTCATATAAAATACTCCCCAGATACCTATTTTTAGCAAGATCGTTTAAACCATATTTATGAACCACTTCAAATTTTTGAAAATCAGTAACGAATAAGCTATCCTTAAAGGATTTTTTTTTCTATAAATATCACGAGCCCAATATTACTTTTATTTAAACTGCTCCTTAAGTATACAGTTTAAACAAAATAGTCCAAGCCATTTTGGAAAAAAAAAATCTAATTTGAAAATATTAGTTATCATCAAAATAGGAATAATTTTAAATCCAAATTTAAAATCATGATTTCGCATCAAGGTATGACCACATAACATTGAAATATCAAGTTTAAAAAAAAATCATAAAATAGATAGACCTAATGGTAAGACACTTTTCTTTTAGATAAAAGGTCAAGTCTATAATAATCTCGAGGCCGTAAATGTTCCCAAATTATAAAGTAGAACGTGTCTACATTCAAACTTACTCTTTGGCAATGGTTCTCAAACTTCTTAGTCACACTGACCCTCTAACCTGGAAACAGCTGATACGTGGACCACTTGATATAGGGTAAATGATTAAAATAATGACAATGATACATTTATAATATATTGTAGGGATAAATTAGTTACAATATATTTTTAATGTAAATATAATTACAATATAAATTAAAATAAAATAGATATAGGTATTATATTTGTACATTTTTAAACATAATATTTTTTTTAAAATAAATGTATAAAAGAATTGCAATAAAAGTGAAAAGAAAATTTAATATGTATTATATTTGTACATTTATAATCACTGATAATTTATGTGAGAAATGGAACTACTTGTGTGAATTTAAAATTTCATTGAAATATGTAGCAATTTTAGTTATCATCTACTTAAGCCTCCTTTCACAGTAAAACGATTTTATTTCACATTTTTCATAACATAAAGAGCAGAGAAGGCTTGATCGAACAATTTAATTGTTGGAAAAGGCATCAAATGTTTCAATGCTTTTGCTGAAAGTTCTTTGTGCTAACTGACGAGAAAACTAATATAAAAGTGAATTTCCAAATTATCCTCTCAAAGATGTGGGCTCAAGGGGTGTGACCAACCCCCCCAATTTTAGGCCTACTTTCTCGTCGGGCTATTAATATGGAAGGAATCTCCATTGCGTTTAGTACATACCAGTGATTTACCCTTTTATATAAAATTTATTAAGATATGTTTATGTACATTCTAATATTATCCTCCCATCTGCATCTAGGTCTTCCCAATGGTCTCTTCCCATTGGGTTTGCCAGTCAGTACTTTGAACACGGTTCTAGATTCTTAAATTCTTGCTGCATGTCCTGCCCACCGTACTCTACGAGATTTTATTATCCTAACAATTTCTTGTGATGTGTACAGGGTATGTAACTTATCATTATGTAACCTTCTCCACTACCCAGAAGCCTAATCCCTTTATGGACCAAATATTTTTCTATTCATTTATTTATTAATTCATTAAACTACAGTTTTAATTATATTAATATTATTATGGGACCGCCTATTTGGTCTTTAGTCCAGAGTTCCTGGCCACAGGGATACCGAGTTTTATCCCCGGCACTTCCAGAAATTTTCTGAGAAGCAGTGGGTCTAGAACAAGGCCAATCTCAGTCCATTGAGGACAAATGAGGAGCTACTTGACTAAATAAGTAGCAGCTTCAGTCTAGAAAACCGATATAAACGCCCGGAGGGTTCATTGTGTTGACCACATGAAAACCTTTATCGGTAAATGTTGTCACTATCATTGCTATTGGCGGCAATTGCTCGGTCTGTATAGCTAGATTGTGGGCTCATGTCATGGAGTTTATTATATTATTATTATTGATTATTATTATTTTTATTATTATTATTATTATTATTATTATTATGGTTTATTTACTTCATTCCTGAGCCAAACTGATTATCTATGTTCAAACTATTGAGTATCATTAAAGTAAACACTGAAATATGAAAACAACGTTTTATTTTATTTTTAATAAGCTAGTAAATATAATATATTATAATATATACTATATATATAATTTATATAAAATTCTCTCTGTAAGAAATAATTGTGTTTACTGATGGTGACTTGGAGCTCTCAACACAGTGTACTTATTCAGTGTAACAATAGTAAAGTACTTTTGCTATTTAAACTATTTGATTAATTTACATCTACAATATTAATCATATTTCCGTTTGTGTGTGTCTCTATCTCAAGTATCATAGTGAAAAAAGTGACCTCAGTGAATTTGAAATATAGATGTCTTAGAGGAGGTATTTTTATAAAAAGCATTTTAATATGACAGCTCCATTTTGTGGAAGTGGTCAATCTTATTGTTTACTTTGAGTCTCAAATAATATAATGCACATTTAATGTGGTTTTTTGCCACCATGTCGCATCATCCGTCTAAGTTATATGGATATTAACGAATTACGCTATTGTGTTAGAGATGAGAAAGGTTGAGTTTATAGGAAGTGTACCTGCATTTGTGTGGACGGAGAGTTGAAAACCACTTAGAAAAAAGACTCCTTCATTAGGATACACAAGACCTGAATTAGAACCCCAGTCTCCTAGTTATCGACAGTTCAGTATATTGCGAAAGTGACTTAGTCCATTCGACCACCTAATTGGGTTACACTCCACAATCTATGTGAGTATGTGAAGGTTCAAAATCTCAAAATTAAATACAGCAAAGATTCGTTTTTGATTCGAAATTTGGAAACCTAGCACTCGAAAGATTCTAAGTACTTTAAATTTAATATCCATGTAACAGGTTCATATTCAGGGGAATGTAGTTCGAATTTCAAATTCAAACTTATGATAAGTTAAAATTTTATAGAACATAACATGGACCTGTTATTAAAATATAATACAAAATTTGGTCAGAATATTTCAGGTCAGCCATGTGCTTGCAATACATTTCATTTTTTCTTTTAATGGATCAACTCACATTATATGTCTTACCATAGAAACTTGCGAATTCGTCCAGTCATTGTCTAAACACTGTTCTTAATGAACCTATTTTTATCAACTCAATTTATAAATGTAGATAGAATTTAACTTAATGTCAAATTGGAATTAAATTTGAAAAAATTAATTATAAAATATTTGATTCAAATTGTTTCAAAAGCGTACCATAATATACGATTTGGATTCCATTTAAGTTAGTAAGCAAAGATTCGATTTTGATTCGTAAGTGAAAATCAGGCTTATGATTATGATAGAATATTGTTCATTTTATTATGTTTCAAAAAATAATATTATTTATCAAACACATAATTATATTTTCCTCTATAGGAGGATTACCACAAAAAAATTCTCAAAATAACCTCAAATTTATTGTCAAACATAGCCTTAACTCAAATGCCCTTTGAAACATGATTTTAACTCGAGTATAATGAACATGATTTAAATTTCCCGCCATTTTAATCTCTCCTTAGTTTATACAATGTGTTTTTTTCCCAAGCTTTGCCCTGACTCTCAAAACTCACTTGGTTTTTAAAACCCCCGCTTGAATTCAAATCTCCCGCTTTGCCTTAAGTTATCTTGAATTACCTATGATTCTGCTATTGGAGCGAAAAAGAGGGAAATAAGTAGATTGGAAGTAATAGTGTAACGTCAAACACACCAACTAGGGAAAAAAAAACCAAGGGCAATGAACGATGAAATTGGTAGTGTGAGGTAGCCCGAGCACATTTGAACAGAGTATGTCCAATGGATATACGCATGCGCGAACGCTTTATAAAGGGAAAATATATTGAAAACTTGATCGCAATTGTAACGAAAAGCGTTCTTTTGCTTAGATTCGTTTTCCGCAAGCCTTTTAATGAAACTCTTGAAGAAACAAAACGTATGAGTAAATTTATCTTTTTGGAAGAGAAATTATTCTTTTCTTAATTTTTTAGTGAAAATAAATATTTTCTCACTTAACCTTCTAGCCCTATCTCTAGGCTCTAGCTATCAAAGGTCATCTTTTACAAAGTTGCGTGGAGGTGATACGAGCTTGGGTTAAAAGTACTTCAATTTTAGTAATCATTATATTAATATTATTAAATTTATTTTATTTAGTCATAAAAATGTTCAATTTTACACTTAAAATTATTGTTAGTGAATATCAACATACAGGCTGCAAATCATTGTAACTACGGTATTGTCCGTATGCAGGGGATCACATTTCAACTATTTAATCACTCTCAAATAATTTCAATAAATTAGTATGGTTATTAAAATGTCAAACTGTTGGACTCATTTACACAAAAATTAAGTAGATTGAGAGATAGGCATACATCAAAGGCCTATAACATTACATTAGTAAATACATACTAGGATGCTTTAATAAAGTGGCGAATGATGTATTTATTTATAAAGGGTTGTTTTTTCTTTGTTGGAAAATACTCTATTTGTCTTTTATTTCCGTGTTTTTTTTATAACATTACTGTTCTAATTATGTTTTTCATTTATTTGTGAACTCTGAGAGATGTTTAAATGCGGAACCGAACTTCCTTCTGCATGACATAGAGTTACTGATAAACACATTCAATAAACAAATTGCTAACGGTTTTCTGTCGAAGTGCAGAATACATTCACCTCATTATTTTATATTTCCCCTCTCTTTCTCTCTCTCTACAAGTCCCTCTAGGAAGAGTAAAGCGTTCACTGACCTAGCTTAACATGAAGTTAAAAAAAATAATCAAGTGCCAACGGTTGTGCGCAGCTGCGCTGTACCGTATGCGCAAGAGTTGGGAAGTCGCAATATACAAATTGTTGGGATAGGTCGGCTTCAGTTGCAACGCTCTACGCCTCTCGACACGTTTATCAACAATATTTTACTAGGTGCGATTATTTTTTTATTTCTTTTTGTCTAATTTTCGACAGAAAAGGAGAGAGTGAGTACTGACGAAATAGTTATTAGAGTAGGTCACTTAATTTTTATTGTCTTGGTTATTTGGTATTGAGTTGGCATATTTTGAACCAAATATGTTAAATACACAACAATTACATATACAATTTCATAAGAAACACATTTTATAGTAAATTGCATGTATTTTGTAAATTACTAATTTAGTTTAATGTTTAATTTTTTTAAATTTTTTTAATTTGTGCTAAAATTTGCACTGTAGTAATAATTTGAAAATATTACAAAATTATATTGTTTTGTTGGCTAAAGGTAAGTTATAAGTAAAATGGTCTATTTTTGGACAAACATTATTGCTTGTTAATATTGATTACAACTGGAAGAACTAATCTAGTTTATGATGATTTTAGACTAATATTATTTTATTTATTTTTTATTATTTTTTTATTTTTTTTTTGGGCGTGAAGAGATTGCTTTGCGGTATGTCGACCCATCTTGGCTGGGGAATTGTTCCAGCGCAGACGTGGCGGAATCTCTCTTGTCTGTGAGTACTGGAGGTCAATGCTTCTTACAGTGGGTGTTGGGAGAGGCTGGGTGGTGGGGTGGGTAGTCCTATCGGCCAGGGGGCCGGGGCAAGGGGCTCCAAGGAGGTCTGGAGGGCATCTCGCTAGCGCCGCACAGCGACTGATAAATGAACCAAGGCTTTAAAAAACATTACCTTTAAATTGATAATAATCTAATCAAGTTTTACTTGTTTTATTAAATATAACCCGCCTCGGTGGCGTAGTTGGCTAACGCGCTAGTCGTTTTAAGCCCAACTGCCGAGGACGGGGAGATCGAGGTTCGAATCTCGGTCGGGTGAACTGGGGGTGGTTTTTCCTAAATGGTTTTCCACTCTTCCTCCACGCAAATGCGGGTTCACTTCCTCTATTCAACCTTCCCAATTCCTAATACATTAGCATAATTAGTACTTAAGCGCATAACCCGAACGGGTAGTAAGACGCGGTGCTAAATAATAATAATAATAATAATAATATTAAATATATATATTTCTCGATCATATGTCAAGGGTTTATTAATGTATCTAGAGAAGGATTCTGGTGGGAAGAACAGTATCTTACAATTAAATTGTTAAATAAAACTAATTTGAAACATTTATACGTCAAGTAATGTGAATTGAAACCTTCACTTTAAATAAATAAAAATGCCAATATAATATAATAGTAAAATGTTATCATTGTTGAAAGCAATAAAATGTTTTTATTTTAAAAACTTTCTTTCTACCAGAATCCAACTATAAATTATTTTCATATCGAGGAATGGGGATTTGGGGTGGGGGCTACTTGCTGTTTTATATATAGTAGCTTATTTATTTTTCCTGGACCAAGTGTTAAGAGTGATAAACCACAACTCTAGGGGACGCAGGATTGCTTCCGAGAGGAAATGATTTATTCTCTGTAGTAGCATACTGATTTATCCTACAATCCAATTAATATAGATGTAGACGCTAAGTATAGTTGTGTTTTTTTGTGTCACACGTCTCAATACCCGTTTGGGCTATAAGCATATGTTCAAAAGTTTAAATTTATGAATAGAAAAAGAAGAAGAAGGTTCACTTCAGAAGAGGTTTGCACAAATTTTAGTAGAGGGTGAGTGGAAACACATTTAGGAAAATAACACTCGCAGTACATCCGACCGTGATTCAAACCTCTATGGCCACGTTATCGACAGTCAAGTCAATTTCGAGAGTGACGCCTCAGGGCTCGGCCAGACTGACAAGCGAGTGAGCAAGCGCGCAAGCGACTGGGTGGCCAGACTGGCAGCGCGTGATAGCAGATAGCTCTCGGTAGCTGTTGATGAGGAGGCTCCGAATCTTGGCTCAGTGAACTGAGGGTGGTTTTTGACAAGTGATTTATTGTTGTGGTTTTCTCATCCTCTCTCCACGCTAATGGTGATTCTTATTTGTAAAGGCCTACTTTGATAATATTGAAGTATTTTAACATATCAGTTCTACATATATATATACGTATAGGTATTGTTTATGATCTTACCAATTAAATTAGGCCGTTAGTAGCAAGTGTGCTAAGCCTATCTATATTAATGAAAATGTCAAAAAGAGAAGTTTTCCTATCACTCAATGAACCAACATACAATAATATTGCCTAGCGCCTGTAAACTAGACTGTACCGGGTCGAGCGCTCGCGTTTGAAAAATAGAACCAGTTCTATCTTTCAAGCGCGCGCGCTCCAGTCTGGCCACCTCTCATTACAACAATGTGTTCTATTTTATATTTTAGTCGCTCACGCGCTCGCTCGCTCGCTCGTCCAGTCTGCCGTACCCTTAGAGTTAGACCATTTTACCACCCAAGCGGGCGAAGGTGTTATTTTTTATCACCGCGTCTTACTACTTGTTCAAGTTATACACATACATGATAATAATTACCCTAATGGGGTAGGGATGATGAAGGAAGGATATTAAGAGGTAATATACCCGCATTTGCGTGGAAGGAGAGTGAGAAGCTATTTAGGAAAAGCCATCTTCAGTAGACACATACTGGCATTTGAATCTTGATCTTTCCATCATCAGCAGGCCAGTCTAGCACGAGAGTGACGCCTCAGTTGGTAGCGTGTCTATCTACTCAGCTAAAGGTTCCAAGTTCGATTACCGGCATGGTAGAAAGCTTTATCACTGGCAAAATGGGGGTCTCTGCTTTCTCAGTAATGAATTAATGGCCGGGGGTTAGGTGTTGTGTCTGTTCTAGATTTAAAATAGTTTAAAAGTCGTGTAGTGATATTTTCAGTCGGTTCTTAAAGTGCAAGTTAAATACCTCAAATAAAAGGAAAGTGGTGCATTAGACCGTTCGGCCGTATGTAGCCTAGTTGACCGCTACACAACCACCTTTCTTGAGGGTCATGAATTTTGGTGTAATGACTGGAGCCTATCAATAACGTTTCTGTTTTCTAATTAGTGGAAACATTTGGTTTTAATAAAGTGTGATTGCAGCGTCACGACGTGGGCAAACTGCCGAGAACAAAGGCCATCGCTCATTAAGAGCTCATCCCACACCGACTAACCAGGATATTAATGTAGATTCAAGATAATTCTCGAACCAAAAAACGTATTCAAGTGCGGTTTTCTGTATCCTTCACTTGACCACAGTGAAATTGGGATCAGTTTAAATATATTAATTTAATTTATTTTTCAATTTTATTGTATGTTTTTAATATGGTGAAACCTGCTTCGATGGCCGCATGGTCTAAGGTGTCACTCTCATGTTAGGCTAGACTGCCGTTGTAAGAGATTGAGGTTCGGGCCCCGGTTGGGCTTACTGATGGTTTTTTCATAACTAGTTTTCCACTCTCCCTCGACGCAAATGCGGGTACATTTGTTCTAAGTTCAACCTTCCTGATCTTTAACCCATTAGCGTAATTAATATATATGTGTATAACCTGAACAGGTAGTGAGACACGGTGCTACCAAAAAACCTGTCTCAATTCCATTGTTTTCTTAAGTAGAATACAGGTCACCGCTCCACGATACGTCTAGTTCAAGCTGTATTTTTTATTCAAGTTAGGTGATATATAAGAGGTGAGACGGGCTCTTAAGTGCTAGAGCTGTTAGAATATCTGCATGGTTATCTAATTATCACTATCCTAATTCCCGAGAAAGATTCGAACATGTATCACTTCTAAAATAGTTGTCTACTCTTTTGGTAAGTGGGGTAGGCCAATGGGCTGGTTATTATTGGATTTTTGCGTGTGTTCTGCGTCTTAGGGCCCGTCTAGGATATACGTATATCTACTACTAAGGGATAGGGATGAAGAAGCTAGAATAGAGGGGAAATGCATCCTCATTTGTGTGGAGGGAGATTGGGAAAACATTCATAGTAAAACACTCTTAGTGTACCCAGCTAGTATTTGAACCCTTAACTATCGGTCTCTGGAAATCAAGTTGATTTTGAGAGTGATGCCTTAAACTGAGCAACCACTGATGCAGGTCTCTCAGCGCTGTGGGAGCCGATATCTAGAAACAACTTTCACACAACGACCTCCAAAGAAGGATTTCTGAGAGAGGCATTCCTTTTTGATGAGATCTTTGCAACATCCCATACATATTGCATTTATATTAGAACTTTTTTTAGAACGAAGTTCAAGGTATATCTCAAAAACATTGAAATATTCGAAATTAGAATAAACCATTTTCACGAGTATCTAGACAGCTGGTACAAAATAAATCAATACCCTCAAACTATGCCACGTATTTATAACCACACACATGTTATATATGCTATATAAAAACACATAGACTACTCAATAAATACTTACATAAGTAAAAAACAATAAAAATTCACAGAATATAAAAACTTGGAAAAATTAGCAAATGAAAATTGCAGACTTAGACCAGAATTGATGAAAGCTGAGTATTAAGAAACCCACTCGCCACCGGTGCATAATTACTTGCTTTCTCATTTGTCAATGAGCTAACTTCAACTTCATTTGACATTCTCAGCATATGAGGTGGTTTAATAAAGATCGTTAAGTTAGGTTTGAAATAAGTACAAATTCGAAAAAATTAACAATGTATAGGCTTCGAATTATCCAAATATTTTCTTCTAAAATTAAAATTATTATTATTTTTTTACTATTGATTTAAATATAAATTTCATGGGGAATCGTGGTGAGTTCAAACTACCCATTTTTTCAAATTAACCAAATCAAATTAGCCAAATCAATATAATTATATAAATGTGTATTCATTCACACTCGCATCGGTTTTAGTATAGTCTAACGCAGGGCTCGGCTACCTTTTTGGGCCTCAATCGACTTAAGAACTTATCAAAGGTCCCACGGTCATCCATAGTTTCTCCATTTTACATTTGCTTTTTTTTTTCTGTTTATACATCTTATATTTATTTCTTGAATTAAACCTTTCCTCAAATAATTAGGTCCCCCACTAATTCCAGAAAAATAATAGAATTTTAAGACTAAACTATCTAATTTTCTTAAAACGTTATCGATCGATTATGACCAATCACAGTTAATTTGGTCACTCAAATATTATTCGAAAGAACTTGAAATATTTGTGAACTTATAAGGCACAAAAATCGATGGCTAAGGGCGATTTAATTTTCTTACACGATCGATTGAAAATTGCCATGAGAACGACCAGTTGCCAACCCCGGGTCCAACATGTCACTCTCCTGTTGAACTAGATTGCCTGTGACGATAATATCGGGGTTCAAGATATTCTGAGGGGGTTTTCATTAATTATTTCCCTCGCTCTATCTCTCTCTCTCCACTCAAATGTGGGTACTTTCTTCTAAAATTCCACTTTTCCTATCCCTAATCTATTAGGGTTATTTATGTAGGCGTATAAACCCTAATGGGTGCTTAAACATGTTGGAAAAAAATGCATTGTATACAATATAATAGCTTATTAGCTAGTCAAATAAAATCTGCAGTAATTGCTTCTGGCTGGGCTGAAACTCAAATTTATTTTAGTGTCATGCGTTTTAATCCCCATTGAGCATAGCCACAACTCACAGTAATTTAAGTACAGAGCTTTCGTCCAGCGAAATAAAAATCAATTCGTGAATCACCTTCTAACCCCTTCTACATACAATGCATCCAGCCGGGATTTGAAACGAATCCTGACCTCCCAGGCCAAAGTTAAGCAGGTCTGTGCTAAGCCAAACCTCTGGCTAGGAATTTGGAAAATGCTACGAAGTCTTTCTTTTTCATACGTGGAGTCCAATCTCGTCCAAGCCGAGTATTGTTTTGTTTCTTTTAAGTTAGTCCTCCCCATTCTATGGGCCAGTGTCTTAATACGCGTGTGGCGCTATACTAAATACAAGACGACACCTACCCAGACCAGAATGGAATGGGCCAGTGTCATGGTCAGACTTAGCACGCCTCAAGTGTGGCGTTGTAGGCCTACTAAATACAAGACGGCCCCTACCGAGACCAGAATGGAATAGGACAGTTTCACATGAGAAACTGGCCCATTCCATTCGAGTCAGATAGGTATCGTTTTGTATTAAGTACATCGCCGGACATTAGAAATACCAAGTCTGACAATGAAACTGGCCATATGTCCTTAGATAATGGTTTCAAGTGGCGGCTATATTTAGAGACCAGCAAGAAGCGTAGCATAGAAAACAGACCAAACACAACCACATGATACGTACGCCCACTCGGTGATGTTATTCCTAGCTTCACAAGCTAGCTCCCGTTAATTCAGTCGCGTTACAAAGATATTTTAGGAGGGGCTGTAAGCCCCACCCCTTAGCTTACCCCTTACCTTTCCATTGAAAGACGTATTCAGGCTAGTCACATATTAATCCTTCAAATATTTCAAAGAGATTTTTTTTTAATCAGACAAGTTCTACGCCCAGACTATGAAGCACATTCGAATGAAAGCGGTAATCTCCCTGATTTAATTCAATGTACAGGGAAGAACTCTTGTCATTCGGATGAGCTTCATAGTCTTGGCCCTTAGTTTTAGCTTTGTAGAAACGCAGGCCCTTAGATCGGCAACAAGGTCATTTGATATTTTGATCCTCTTTCCCTCAACAATCGGACAGCCTTGAACAACATTGTTGGCTCACTTTAAGATGGTACACTGCCAACACAAATTAACAGCGGTAGTTTTGTTTGTTTCATTAAATTGAGAAACAAACGAGCATTTTTAGTCTGTTCAGCAGTGATACTCTCATGTGTGCTTTCTACAAGAATGTGTTTCTGTAAAAATACATCCCAATTTATTACACACCTGAGCTATACGCTTTTTAATCATGCTAATAAAGTAGAGATGAGGAAGGTATAAATTAGAGAAAAGTTTAACTGAATTTGCTTAAAAGAAAAATGGGAAACCATTGAGAATAAAAAAAAAGCCTCAGTAGACCCAGCTGGGATCCAAACCCCTTCCTGCCCGTCACCATCAAACCGAACTAGATGAGCCTGACATTATTTTAGCACCACGTATTAATATCTATTCGGGCTATACCCTTATGTACTAATTACGCTAATGGTTTTAGGGATGAGGGAGGATATGTATAGGAAGTGTACACGCATTTGCGTGGAGGAAGAGTGGAAAGCCTTTTAGGAAAAAAACACTTTCAGTACACCCGACTGAGATTTGAACCTTGATCTCTCCATCATCGGCAGTATAGTTTACTGCAAGAGTAGCGCCTTAGACCACGCGGCCACCAAAGCTGGTATCTATTCATTGAAAGCTCCCCTAGCTGTTATTCAAACGATGCCACTGTACTTCATAATCATATTTTCCATTGTCGCTAGGATTAGATGGCCCTGAGGTGACTGGGAGGTCGTTACTATCGCTATCAGTCAACGAACCCCCAGCTATTGTTTCATTGTAGAGGCAGGTACTGTTATCTCTTCTCGCGAACTTGTAATCAACAGCCAATCTTTTGTTTGTCTTGCAAACGTGCTTTAGGTGAGCTCTGAAAACAAATAAGGAGTCATATAGGCCTTCTTGGTGCGAAGTTTTTCTTTTGTTGTTTCCCTCCCCTTACCGCGTCTCACCACTTATTCGGGCTATAAGCTATTGTGGTAAGGATGAGTAAGGTCGAATATAGAAGAAATATACCCACATTTGAATTGAGGGAGAGTGGACAATTATTAAGGAGTATCTAAATCAGTACATCTGAACGGGACTCGAACCACTAAATTCCCATCATCAGCATTCAAGCTTATTGTAAGCGTGACTACCACTGAAGAGTGTTTGTTTGGTGTAATTTACACGCACTTCGTAAATATAGGCCTACATTTTACAATAACACGAACTACAAACTAACTTAAGCTGAGACAGTTTGCATAATACTAGACACCCATCTATAACTTCTAGTTTAATAGGAGGATCAGCCATATTTACGCCTCTTTCGGGACAACATGGAATAGAACTTAGTTCTCATAAGGCCAATTTCATGATCAGACTTAGTGTGGCACAATCCCAAACACAAGATGACACCTACTTGACTCGAATGGAATGGGCTAATTTCGCATATTTAGCTGGCCCATTCCATTATGGTCTAGGTATGTGTAGTCTTGTGTTTAGTATTTAGACGCACTAATGCTGGATTCACACATAAAACTACGCTACGCTATGCTGTGCGACATTTTTTCTCGTGTTTTTCACACAGTGAGCTGTACTACGCTATACTTTGGAAGGTTTAGTAGAATATTTGAAGTCTTAAAAACAACATGGCCTTTTGTGGGTCTGTCCAATGTGCGCATGCGCACCACGAAACGTAGCACAAGTGAGATGTAAAAATCGCCCGGTCCGCGATTTTGCTCGCATAGCGTAGCTTAGCACAGCATAGCTTGATGTGTGAACGTGTTTGTTTAAATACTTGGCTAGCGATCTTAAAACATAGTATAGCTCAGCATAGCATAGCGTAGCGTAGCTTCATGTGTGAATCCAGCAAAAGTCTGACCATGATGAAACTGGCCCTTATTTTTTCTTTGTGGTTTTACACCCTCCATCCACGCAAATGCACGTAAATTTCCTCTAAATTCAACCTAACTCATCCCTAGCACATTAGAGTATTTACTGAATTATCGGTGATTGAGAGGTCAATATTCAAATCTCTGCGAGTGCACTAGGATTGTTATCCACACATGCGATTTATCCCTGTGTTTCTCCCATCCCTTAACCATGCTAATACAGGTGCATTTCTTCTCAAGCTACCTACTAAATCCCTACCCTTGAGTTGGTCATTAATATTATTTATCTTGAAAATACGCAGGCCTACCAATAGAAAAAAATAAAAAAATATCTATCTAATTTTTTAAGTTGATGTTTTACGTTAGTTAGTCCATTGATTTGGTGGTCTTAGAATTCATGCGTAGCCCTGACTAGTTTGGTTGAAATATATTCATAATAATTTAAAAATAAATTTTATTGGCCATATTTTAAAATCCTTTTCATAAATTTAAGATGCTGTGAATTTATTGACCTTTTATTCGAGTACAAACGGTGGTCAAAATGAACACAGTAGAGATATGTCTCCGCAAGTCATTAATGCATTTACCTAATTGTCTTATTCAATAAAGTAAACATTCACAACCTAGACACGTGAATTGAACTCAGGTCTTTAGATTTGAGCGTTTACCACTGAGTCATACTGGTTCATCTCGTATTTAGGGCTTTCACAATTTGTGGTGTTGATTCTAATTGTGAGGACTGGTGAAAGTATCGGCCATTCAGAGATATCTACAATTACAGTCCCCTCCGACTCATAACTGCCAGTGTGTTGTCATATATTTAATGTTTTTTTTAAAATAAAGTGCTTTAAATACCAAATAAATGGTTCACTGCACCACACAGACTTTATCACTCCTTTGTCTAAAAATGGAGATATTTACTAAAAATTTGTAAAATATCTGAAACGAAATAGTAGACATCGTTGCAGAAACATTCCACCAAAGAGCATAAATAAAGTAATATACACTATTTCAGAAACACATTTATAATAAATAACTTCTCTGTTCACCAAAGAGCATAACAATCAATTTTCCATACCTTGATTTGAAATTATATATTTGCCAATAGCTCAGAATCTATAGGTTTAATAAAAATATATTTCAAATAAAACTTTCTTTTATTTCTTATAGTACTACAACTTTGCATTGATTTGATTTCGTATCTCAAAGAGTTGTGGAGATTTGATAAAAATGGGAAATTTACACCGATGTAAAGTCATTTTGATGAGAATATGGAAGTTGACATTATTCTTTATAATGTTAAACACTGGCCATATACGAAATATAATCAAACTCGCTAAAGAAGATTTTAAGAGAATCGATTATTTCTCTTCTCACCCCTTTAATTTTAGGATTAGATATAGGTTATAGTTCTAAAAACTCCCTGAGGAACCTTATGAAAACCCTAGATACCAAGTTTAAGCCCGAATGGTAAAATGATTTAGGCTTTAGTCCCACTAACAGATAGACAGATGTAATTGCAAAATACTCTTACAATATCAATCAAAATCTCTATTTAGATTTTTTTGACGAACAATTATTTTTTTGTCATCCCCTCTTACTACTCGTTCAGGTTGTACGCTTATGTAGGCCTACCAATTATACTAATGGTTTTGGAGATAAGGAAAGTTATATTTACAGGAAGTGTAATAACACTAGCGTGGAAGGAGAGAGAAAATTTTTTTGTAAAAACCACCCTCAGTACACCCAACCGAGATTCATTAATATCTCGATCTCCCCATCATCGGCAGTCTAGTCCATTGCGAGAGTAGTGCGTTAGACCACGCGGCGACCGAAGCGAGTGACTTTTTTTTAAAACTGTGCATTCACGAGACGGAATAATCGAACTCATGAAGAAAGTCGTATTTATGGAAACAAGGAAGGTTCTAAATAATGAGTGTTAGAAAGTCGTATTTATGGAAACAAGGAAGGTTCTAAATAATGAGTGTTAGAAAGTCGTATTTATGAAAACAAGGAAGGTTCTAAATAATGAGTGTTAGAAAGTCGTATTTATGGAAACAAGGAAGGTTCTGAATAATGAGTGTTAGAAAGTCGTATTTATGGAAACAAGGAAGGTTCTGAATAATGAGTGTTAGAAAGTCGTATTTATGGAAACAAGGAAGGTTCTAAATAATGAGTGTTAGAAAGTCGTATTTATGGAAACAAGGAAGGTTCTAAATAATGAGTGTTAGAAAGTCGTATTTATGGAAACAAGGAAGGTTCTAAATAATGAGTGTTAGAAAGTCGTATTTATGGAAACAAGGAAGGTTCTGAATAATGAGTGTTAGAAAGTCGTATTTATGGAAACAAGGAAGGTTCTGAATAATGAGTGTTAGAAAGTCGTATTTATGGAAACAAGGAAGGTTCTGAATAATGAGTGTTAGAAAGTCGTATTTATGGAAACAAGGAAGGTTCTGAATAATGAGTGTTAGCTTTTTTTTTTTTTTTTTGCTGCTCAAATTATCATTCAGTGGAAAAGTACCCACACTTATTTAGAGGGAGAGTGGAAAATTATTTATGGAAATAAACTCTTAGCTAGCTCGACTAGGATCTTAATCCCAACTTACCCATTACCAGCAAACCAAACTAGATGAGCTTGACGTTTAGTCCGCGTGCCCACCGACCGATGTGGGTATGTTCTCATGCTCTCCTATATCTCTATTAAGTTCGATCAAGAAGTTATAAAGACTACACAAATATACAGATACATTTTTTTAAACATCTTGTCTTAATACCTGTTCGGTATATACGCATGTACTAATTGAGATAATGTGTTAGGGGTGAGGGTAGTTGACTATAGAGGATGTGTACTCGCATTTGCGGGGAGGAAGAGTGGAAAAACATTTTGGAAAAACCACCCTCATTACACCGACTGGAATTTGAAACCTCATCTCCTCGCCATAGGCAGTCTAGTCTACCGCGAGAGTAGCGCCACCATATTTGGTTAAATTACAACTAAATTAACCTTTCCCAAAATGGAATAGAGTACCACTTAGTGCGTTTCATTATTTTTCCGCAAGGGCCTTTTTATGTCGAAATAATAAATCACTCTGGCACTCGCTAATTTGGCTTTTTGTTAGCACATTTGACCTTGGTTTGAAAAGTTTGCGCTCCTTCCTAGCTTATCTAAAGATGGGCTTAGTTCTCACATTCTGATCAAAGATTCTATCTCCTGGTAAATACAGGAACCTCCAAAAGCCACGGTTTTCTTATGTACGTTGTTTTTGTCATATCGGCCTAATAGAATAAACATCGAACGAACCCATGATCCAAACCTTCTAATTGTTTGACGTCATCGGCAACAAAATGAGCTTTTAAAGACCTGCCCCCTCCCACTCCTTAAACTGTTACCGCACCAGGCGGCGTGATATGCTAGCGTGACGAAAAACAACCGAGTCATGCACACGACTTAGTTCAACATGTCCGCTACTAGATGCCACTGGCTGTGCCATGCGTCCTCTTTTAGTAACTCAAGTTGTATAGCATAGAGTTCCGTATACATACTCAATAAGTTCCGCATACTCCTAAAGTCGTAGGCTATGAGTTTTTTAAATTATGTCACGTCATATTATGTGCAATCATCCAGAAAACACAATACTTTGTCCAATCAAACTTAATGAAATAAAATATATGGAGCATGGTCGTTAAACACAGTGACGATCCCAGACATTCACTTTGGAAGAGGCATACAATGAAGACTGCAACAAAAAATCAATTTCTGATGGGATGGGGTTTGGGGTGCCAAACATTGGAGGCCAAGGAAATGTATGAATATTAAATCTATGGAGTCTATTTTTAGTTATTTTTTTAATTGTACCTTATGGCAGCGATAATGTAAGTATAGGCCATCCATGGTTGGAAGAGCGGTGACAGCTACTAAAAGTTAGCATACATCCATTCGCTAAGCAGTATGATCTGCAAGACCATCTGTTGAGTTGTCTTAACTTTTGGCAGTCAAAACTTTCACACAAACAAAAAATTTGTTTTTAATTATTAACTGTGTTTACATTATTGAACAACGAACCCAAGAAAATAGCAGTTTGAATGTTTCTTTTTTTATGCAAGCGGCGTCTGTGATTCACTTAAAATGCTTTACAAACGAGAGCTTCTAAAATGCGACGTGCTCATAAATCAAGATGGCAAGCGAGATGAAACTAGTGGTTGATGACGTCATACATACCGTTTTGTCAGCTGTGTTCATGCACTGCTTACAAAATAAAACGTTTAATTTTGAAACAAGCTACGAAAACGCCAATTACCAAACACTTATCCTTAGGGACGTATCATAGGAATCGTTGGATAACACTTTTAATTGATAATATAGTAGTTTATTAGTAATCAAATATTAATTATTTCTGAATAGGTTGAAAGTAATAACTTTCAATCAATGTGTGAAATGAATAACTTTCTACTAATCGTCACCTACCATTCTTCTAGCCAGGGATGGATGCCCTTTGCCCAAAATACAATGTATTGGAGCTATTATTTCTGGACTTTTTTTCTATTTGTAAGCTTAGAGGCCTTTTTAATGTGTAGCCCTATAGTGGTATAGCTTTTGAATATGAAATCAAAAGCTTAGTCCTATATTGTTTTAATCTCTATATTTTGACACACATCTAGTGCTCAATATTTCACTTTTACTTCGTGTGATACAAGTTTTTACTAAAACTATTTTAGGTTGGGCAGGGGGGCTCAAATGCCACGTTTGCCCATCTCTGGGTGCGCTACTGGTTAAACACAATCTAAATCTTCACCATATTATTTTTTGTTTTGTGTTTTTAGTTTAAATAGTGATAGCATTAGATTTATTGAATTCTTCTAGGAATTATTATTAAAGGTAGAAAAATGAAATTACGATACGTTCAGAAAATAGCAACCATTTTCTTTACTATCCCTGACGCTTTGATTGCTATTTATCGATGTTAATTTATTTGTCAATCAGTGATTGGTACTCCGTAGCCATCCGTGAATATAGTTCTTGAAAATGTAGGTGATTCAACTTCTACGTAATGCTATGGACTACAGACCTTATGGATAGGAAGTGTATGGACGGAGTATAATAAGGCCTATAGTTGATCATTCATCACCAGGAAACCTGATTTGTGGTAGATAAAATAATTGGATTTCGCTAAATAAAAAGTTGAATCTTAGTATTAACGTCGGTAAATTCAAGGTATTTTTCGGTCAAAAATGGTATAAAAATCTACTTAAACTTAGGTGGCATTATGTGATATGAATAGAAAAATTACGACTCTCTTTCATATTCCTAAATTTTAAGAAGGTTTAAGGGAAATCTTTTTTCTGGATTGGAAACATTGATTTGTAATAGGAATGTTAAAAAGAAAATTATATTAGTAGAGTTGGTACTATTTTTCCTTGAAATTTCAGGGTAAGAACAATGCAATCTGTGACTATGTAAAAATATGTATTATTTCAATGTAATTAACTCTCATTAAAATTGACTTGATTGAGCATTAAAAGCATATAAAATAGTATTATAATACATTAAAAAATGCTACCATGATCTTTAAAAATGTTTTGATATTAAGTTTATGTGCTTAGTAAATGTTCGTAAAAACATGTCTCACAATATTTCGGTGTATCTATTAATCATTGTTCATTAGGGCCATGATATCTTTGGCAGGTCGTATTTTTACTATAATCCTCAATTCATTGATAAACAGTTTATAAAGATTCTTTGAGATTTCCTGACTACAAAAATTCCTCTATCTTTCATGTAGTTGAATGTTAGTGAATTTTTCAGTTATAGGTTATATTTAAGCCATATTTAGGGCATGGTCGTACCCATTTTATTTTATAAAGGAGGTTGGGGGGGGGGGGGGGGTTCTATTTGTTGGTGGCTTCTAGTGAATATCCACAATAATTGAGACTATGATAGTTTCTCATTGAATAATCCTGAGCTAACTATGGTAATCAAAAACCAATCATGGTAAATAATAAATTAAAATATATTAACTATTTAAAAAAAATTACCTTGTCTTCAAAGTGAGTGCACAAACAAAAGCAATTAATTAACAACGCCCTCTTTACCTTAGCACGATCATAAAATAAGTTAGACAAACTAATATACATTGTTACAAAAATGTGTTGCTATAAAAAAAAAAGCATCACAGTTAATATACTTGGTTACAGAAATATATTGAATAATATACATCATGGTTTTCCGAAGGGTATCATGGTTCACCAAGATAAGTCTTCAGAATCTGTTTATCCTAATTGTTACAACACTGCTAGATAACAGCTAAATTATTTATCCTTCTATTTTTAGCTTTGTTATCACAACTCTAATTGATTCCGTTTAAGACAATCTTTAGTTATATATTCCTATATTCATTTATTTTTAGATTTTTTTGTCTACCTATACAAAATTTAAATTTTTTATAATATCGAGAATTTTTTTTCTCTCTAAGTTAAGCCATATCCCACCTACTTTTTATTTTAAATTCAAACTTTCCAGCTCTTACGATTTTTGGAGAGAGGGGGGGTGGGTCCTTTTACAGACCTGGAAAATTTAAATTTGATTCCATGCCGAGAATAATATTTTATAATAGTTTTTGAAAATTTTTAAACTACTTCCCCCTTCCCTTCTTTCGGTTCCCACATTCCCATTTTGAAATTTTAGCACCCATAGGTTTTTTAATTCCTTTTACTTAACCACTTCTCACCCACACACTCTTTCCATATTTTCCCATGTACAATCTTGAGTCTTGTATAATTATTTGAAGGTTTTTTTTTATAACGTCTTGCTGATTTTCAGTTTTATACAATACAGAAAAGTAGTGGTTTTTATTAGTTTTTGAAATCTTAAGCCCCGCTCCCCCATTTAAACAACTTCTTCAAGAAATTTCTAATTTTTAGATGAATGTGATTACTAGGAATTATGATTCCACCTGCATGCAAAATTTAAATTTTCTACCACACCTAAAAGTGTTTTTTTTTCTGTTCATTCGTCATTGTTATTGTCATTTCTCGGAGTCCCATTTTGATACTACCCGACTATAGATTTGTCTGGTTGTATGAAGCAACATCGCTACCTTTCTGCTAAGCAAAATTTCAAGTTTCCAAGCACAAGGGTTGGGGAAATACTGTGATGTGTGGGTCAGTGGGTCTTACAAATTTCTGCCTCTCTCCGTTTAGATGATGACATTTGTAAAATCCCCTAAAATTCTCACCCATCCAGAAAGGAACCTTCATTTTTAATTTCAAAGCTCTCTGTAACTATATTATTATTTAGCACCGCGTCTTAGGGCCAGTTTCATAGTCAGATTTAGTACGCCTCAAGTGCGGCGCTATACTAAATACAAGACGTCACCTACCTAAAATTGAATGGAATGGGCCAGTTTCATATGCGAACTGGCCCATTCCATTCAATTTCAGGTAGGTGTCGTCCTATATTTAGTAAAGCGCCGCACTTTAGGCTCACTAAATCTGACTATGAAACTGGCCCTTAATACCCGTTCGAGTTATACGCTTAAGTACTAATTACACTAATGGATTAGGAGTTGGGAAGGTTGAGTTTAGAGGAAGTGAACCCGCATTTTCGTGGAGGGAGAGTGGAAAACCATTTAGGAAAAACCACCCCAGTTCACCCGACCGAGATTCGAACCTCTATCTCCCCGTACTTGGTGGTCTAGCTCAACACGACTGGCACGTTAGCCAACTACGCCACCGAGGTGGGTCTGTAAGTATAAATAAAACAAAACGTTATTTTATAAAAGCATTCTTAAGATGTCTCTTAAATGTATTCTGCAAGTTGTTATTTTCATGACAATTCTTTCTTTGCAAGTTTTGGCAAATTACTCAATTATTTGTTGTGGGTCTAAAATAAGATAAATGTGGACACGCAGGATAGCCAAGCCAAAAAAATCTGTTTTAAGATAAATGTGGACACGCAGGAGAGCCAAGCCAAAAAATCTGCTTTCCACCAAAATTTTCCTCAGCCGTGTCTTTATTAATTGATTAAACGCAACGTCGACCCTGCCAGTTACCTTTAACAAGCTTGGTAATAACTCAATCTGAATTCTCCAGCTATATTACATATTATTGTCCGTACGCTTGGCTCTTTTCATTCCACCTTTTCCGTTGATCCACTCAGATGTGTTTATTAAAGCTAAATTCCAAGTTTTTCGTCCATCATCTGACGATTTGGAGGGGGGTAAGGGATTCCCCCCGTAGATCCGCCTCTGATAGACCAGTCCAGTTAGGCCTACATACAGAGGCGGTACAAACAAGCAGGCATGGGGACAGACTCAATTTATTGTAGACCCACTCTTAAAGCTTGGAGACACACAAAATGTCAAGATCCATCATAAGCTCGAGGTTGAAATTAAAAATATTTAAAATTATTCAAGGGTTTCTGTGATAGCCCTCATTTCTTTATCTAAACTTATTGGGATAGTTACAGAAAGAACAAGGCAGTGAAAACATAGGCCTGTTTACTTAATTTATGATAATGGGAACTCGAAAGTTCATTGCCGCACTTCCGAAAGTACATCTATTTCTATCTTGAGCTAGTTATACTCAGTCCAACTTAGTATACCTTATCTCTTTCAGGTATATTCTAATGTTATCCTTCCATCTGAGTCTTTCTAATGGTCTCTTCCCACTGGTTTGCCAAGCAGTACTCTGAACATGGTTCTAGGTTCTTCCATTCGTGCTGCATGTTCTGCTCACCTTAATATAAGAGGTTTATTATCCCAACAATGCCCTGCGATGATTACAGGATAAGTAACTAATTATTATGTAAACTCCTCCATTCCCAAGTAGCCTCATACCTTTTTGGACAATATATATTCCTAAGCACCTTGTTTTCGAACACCTAAATTTGTTATCGTCCCATAAAGAAAGAGACCACGTTTAACACCCATAAAGAACAACTGATACAATTATTGTTTTGTATATTCTGAGTTTTATATTCCTTGAAAGCAGGTGAGATGTCGACAAATTATTGACCGAGTAATAGCAAGAATTTCCCGACTGTTTATTTCCTAATTTCTAATCTAATATTGCTATTGCTTTATAAAATTGTTCTCAAATATTTAAACTCATTAACCCTGTCAAATGATATGCTGTTAGTAGTAATTCCTTAATTTCTCCTTGGATTTGAATTTGATATTTTTTCTTGGTGATCAAGCTAGTAGAAAAAATAATAATAGACCTACGATAGTCAATAGTAGGTCTATATTATATTCATAGAGGACTACCACAGTTCACCGCAGTTTAAGATGTCAGACTGCAATATATGCCATTATTAAAAAAAATATGACCAAGGCATTTGATCGATTGCTTATAATAATAAATTCAAATAAATTTAACTGGGCTGTTAAAATAAAATCTTTTTGAGTGGCCATCATATTAAAACAAATAGCCATATTTATAAACCATGTATTTAAATTGTTTGACCTGGGCTCAAAGAATGTTCCTATAAGATGTATACATATAGACAGAATGCCGAATGAGCAACATAAAATAGAACCCTACTTCGCTCAATCAAAGCACTTTATTTACACTTGCTAGAAAACTAATAAACTAAAGATGACTTATGAATCTATAGCTAAAATATGAGGTATTTGTTAAATTAATCAGCGAGGCCTAAGCATATTAAAATCCCCCTACAAATCATACTAGTTCCCTAGTACATATTTATAGGAAATACACTTTTTCCTATTCTTTGTTAAATTGTATATAATTGTAATTACTCATAACTACAATTAAGAGTATGAAAATTTTTCTATGGGCTATATTTTTATATTACTATAGTAAAATGGTTAAACTGGTAATTTTGACTAATATTTTACCTGAAATACGACTTACTAACAAATTGAACCAACTATGATTGAACAGTTGATCGTTTTTTCAAAGGACTAGCCACAAAATTTTAATAGGTGATAACTAGGTCTCAGATGGTTATGCTTTCTAAAAAATTATAAAATCTGGCCTCAAAATTAAAAAAAAAAACTCTAAATATTTGAAAACACACTCTAAGGCTTTTTCAAATATATTCTACATTTCATGACAATCTTGTATAAGACGTTAAATATCAAAATATTTGTTTAGAAAATATATAGGCCTAATTAGTTTTTAAAATATTATTTATTTGAATATTTAAAAGATACCCACGCATTAGTTATTATAAATATTTTAAATAAGAAATGTATTTTTTTCGGGTAGTTAAAAAATTGTTTAAAAATGCTTTGAATTTTACACTATATTCCATAGATATAATTTTAATATGCGCTGACATTGAAAAAAAACACCAAAATATGATTTTCTTTCATAAAATACCTACAATTTTTGTAATCAGGACCGTTCGAAACATGATTATATCATATTAAACATTACAATTAAGTTGAGGATAACAATATGACATGTCATAAACATTCTTGCCCTAATTAAAATCTATCTGAGCGTTTGGTATAAACCTATAAACAGACACACTTGAATGTTTTAGGCACGTTCATTTGAAACTGAACCATGATCCATCAGACATTTAATTGACCAGAGTCGCAATTGGCCTCAGTGACTGAAAACATTTCAATTTAAAATATACTTAGGCCACAGACAAAGGAAACACTAACTGTCACTAACCTGGTTCCTTTGGCCACTAGTATACTATCAAGTAGGATATTGGCTTCCGACTGTGAGTTCACAAGCACTAAGCCTATTGGCTATGACTATACTATCAAATAGGCTATTGGATTACGACTGTGAGCTCACAAGAGCTTAGCCTATTGGCTGCTAATAAGTTATACTATCTAGTAGGCTATTGGCTTACGACTGTGAGTTCACAAGAACTAAGCCTATTGGCTATGACTATACTATCAAATAGGCTATTGGCTTACGACTGTGAGCTCACAAGAGCTTAGCCTATTGGCTGCTAATAAGTTATACTATCTAGTAGGCTATTGGCTTACGACTGTGAGTTCACAAGAGCTAAGACCATTGACTACTACTTTACTATCTAGTAGGCTAATGGCTTCCGAATTTGATTCCACCACATCCTACTTCACGTCTGGACTATCAGCATTTAATTTCATTAAAAGGGTAGTGATGAAAAATACAGAATTTAAAATATATTTAATTTACATTTGTGTGAAATGAAAATAGGCCACTCTCCATTCACCCACCCAGGATTCAAGCCCTGACCTTTCCCTCACGTGCAAACTGTGAGGTTATTTTATTTTTTGAATGGATATTTTTAACTTTCACAATTTTGTAAATCAAAATATATCTATCAAGCTATAAATAATATATAATAAATAATAATAATAATAATAATAATAATAATAATAATAATAATAATAATACTTAGCACCTTGTCTTACTACCCGTTCGGGTTATACGCTTATCAAGCTATAGCTACAAATGAATGGAAGTAACAAGGAATTAATTCCTTATTTTTGTAAGACAAGTTGGTATCATCAATTTTCTGGGATTTTTAAGGTGGGGTAACGCGAGTTAAGGTGAGTCTAACATTTCTAGCAATGTTTTTACTTACTCGCTATTTTAGAGGTAGAGAAAGTATTGTGATCGTAAAAAAAAAAATCACTCGAGGTTTTGATGAATTTTGACGTTTTATGACCCTCCAAATCCGAAAAAGTGTTTTTTGAATTTCCGTCTTTCTGTCTGTGCCTCGGAGTAGAGCCAAAGGTATTCTACCGATCGGGATAGTACTTGGTATCTAAGGTTTTCATAGAGTTTCCACAAGGGGTTTTTGGAATTTGATATCCAACCCTAGAATTAAGGGTAGTTTACTGAAGGGCAAAAAGAGAAAAAAAAAATAGATTTTTTCAAATTAAGCTCTAACAATTCTGATTAAATTTCATTTCCAAGCATTGATCAATATTATAAACAAAATTGCGACTCTCATTTTTTTTTGGCAAAATGACTTTAACTGTTCCGGTATGATGCGTAAATTCTCATTTTTTTTATCACATCTCCCAAAATTTTTGAGATATGAAATTACTTATCGCTGCAAATACTTAGGTCTATTTATAATAAAAATCTTGTGTTTGAAACATATTTTTATAAAAACAATCATTTTCAAGCTAAGCGCAAATATATGTATTGTTTAACTTTTCGAACACTAAAGGTCAAGTATTGCAACCGTAAAAAAAAATCTTATCCGAGATGTTGATGGGTGTCAACGTTAAATGACCCCTACTTCCTCCCGAACACTAAAAAGTGGTTTTTGCAATGCAGTGTGTGTCGGTTCAACTTTAAAATTAAGAGTAGTTTAGTAAAGGGCGAAAAGAGAAAAAATCAATTTTCTCAAAATCGGCTTTAATGATTTTGATTAAAATTCATATCTAGGCGTTGATTAAGATTATAAACAAATGGGTATTCTCACTTTCCTATGAAAATGACTTTTAGGGTACTTTACAGAAGGGGAAATTTCCGTATCTCCACAACTATTTGAGATAGTAAATAACTTATTATTGCAAAATTGTAGAACTATTAAAAGTAAAAAAAAAAAAAATATATAAAAATTTATAGAACCAATAGTTTCGGAGATATTGTCAAATAAATTAATACAATTTTATGAGCTTTAACTGTAAAGAGATACTACTTAAGTTTTAACGCAATAATTCTCTAATGCCATAGAGTAAGTAGATAGGCCTAAGTCTTTCAAATGTTGATGTTATTTTTTCTTTAACCTCTTAGAGGAAATATTTGTACAGCAATGATCTACCTCTATAATTTTAGACTCAATGGTCAATATTTACTCTTTTTATTGATCGAGATTTATAAATGAGGAATTCAATAAAAATGCGATAGCCATAAGTTATGCAACCTCTAATAAAATGTCGAAAATTTTAACCGGAAGTCAAAATTTTAATACGAAGTATTTACCCTTGTGGACCCAATATAGATAAAAATATATTTTGTCCAAATAGCTTATACTAGTGAGGACTTTAATTCTTTAAAAAGGAAATCATAAGATTTAATTCCGGGATTCAAAAACTGTTTAACATAAGTATTACGCAATTTTTGCTCGGGTTTCCTAGTGAATATTATTTAGTTTCACATATATTATGAGTTTTGAGTAAATACCTCCATTTTTAAACAATGGAGGGCGAAATTCCGTGTGGAGTTCCGTAACATTTATTTTTATACACAATAAATAAAATATTAATACAGTAAATACTCGTATATTTAGTTTGATTTTCTTCAAGTATTGACATCAAAATTTTTGAATATTTGTCATGTGCATCCTGGAAATTGATGATAACTTTTTCTTTTCATTTATAATTTTTTTTTCACCACGTATAATTACCCATTTGGGCTGTAGCATAAACTAATTATGTTAGTTAAATAGTGATTAGTAAGGTTGAATTTAGATTAGATGTACTCGTAATAGCTTGGAGCGAGAGTGGGAACCCATTTATTAAAAACCTTCCTTAATACACCAAACCGGGATTCAAACACAGGTCTGCAAACGGTTAGAAATATTAATTTACCATTCCTATAACTAATTTAGTCATGATGAGTTAAATAGTCAAGTTAATAAACTTTATTTTTTAAGTACGGTTAAGTACGGCATCTAAATATTATAGGTTGAGTTATTCCAAAATTGAAAAATGACACCAGGGCATAAAAATCTAACCCGGGACCTTTGGATTACTACGCCAATGCTCTTACCAATGAGCTATCCAATCAATTTAAATAATATATTTAGATGCAGCTATAACCTTAATTAAATACAATAGCTTGGTTATTTAATCCAGCATTATATGCACATTCGTCAATTGTGTACTACAGATTTATCTGATTGCCAAATCCTCCCTTACCTCTGACAAGACGTGTATTAATCACAACTTGTGAATGTGAGGAGTGCCAGGCCTCCACCGTGGTTCGGATTCCACGTTAAACTGTAGGTCCTCCATTTCATCTCACAATCACCCTACCATTACACATTAGCATAGTGCGTATAATACCGAACGGGTAATAAGACGCGGTGCTAATAATTAATAATAATAATAATAATAATAATTAATAATATAATTAATAATAATAATAATTTGTACTATTGGCAGCACAAAGCCCTCCTAAGTCCAAGAGGGCTGCGTTATCTGATGGCTCGTGATTTTAATTGATCACACTTAGGCCTAAATAGCTGACGATTTCCGCATGTCCATCACAGACTCTGCCTTAAAATAAGATTGAAGTATAACCCAGAGCACGGGACGACTCCTGGATTGCTCAGTGGAATAGAATTAGCGTACAAAGACCAAAGGTCTCTGGTTTGATTCCCAAGACTTAAAATTAATTATATTTGTTTTAGTGTTTTTGAAGATTCAGAACTGGAGGAGCTCCTTTCAGAATTATCAAAGTGTTGGGTAATTTTTTTCATAGTTTTAAGGTGGGTTTATAGAGAACACAATTTAAGATCCATATTATTAATTTATCGTTCTTATTAAAAAAAATTGGCCAAATAAATAAAATATTGCTTCGGTAGATTTTACATCCATTACTGTTTCCAGCCTATGGCCTGAGTCAGTTTTTGATTCAAGCCATATATTTTCCACTACCAGCTTGGTAGGCCTGTAATGTCTTCATGTGCCTTATAATCCAACTTAAGACTAGGACAGGCACAACATCTATTCCCTGGCCATTAATTTATCAATGTGAAAGGGTAAACCCACATTTAACCAATGATATTTTTGGGGCATGCCGGAAATCGAACCCAGGACCCTTAGCTTAGTAGATAGACACGGTACCATGCTCAGGAGATACTTTTACTTAAATTTTCTACAAATACTAAACTGAACTGTTCTTGAATATACCTATTTGTTATAGACCTAAGCATGTTGGAGTTGGGCCAGAAAAATTTTAATCCAAAGAAAAAGTCATGGTAAAATTCCACAATGATCATGACTAATATTCAATATCGTTTAAGATTACTAGGCCTATATGTAGACCTACAATTTGAATCAAACGTAGCCTATATACTTGAGCCAAATGTTATTTATTTTGGCTAGTAAACCTTTTTATAAAAGCTGTAAAAATTTGGAGCTAAACTCGCGTTCCCTTTCACCCCACTTTAAACTTATTTAAAAAAAAAAGACATGATTGTTAGTAGTGGATACTTAATAAGTGGACACACGTGTACCAATGGTGAGCCTCATCTAATCTAACAGTTACGGGGTCATGACCGGGTGTAGGCCCTACTGAAGGTGTGTCTCTTCCTAAATGTTTTCTTACCCTCCATCCACATGAAAGCGAATACATTACCTATAAATTATACCTTCCTCATTCCTAGCCTATTAGCGTAATTGAATTGGTTGTAGGTTTGACGGATAGTAAGATGAGGTGGAGACAAAGAAGAGTGGTTCGTTTCTTCGTGCACTGCCCTCAGGAGGAAACCCTGCCCACGCCACTGTAAATGCATTCCTTTTCTAGCCGCTGACGTCACAGTTCCAAGAAGGCCAGCTTCTTCCAACTCGGAAGGTAAATTACAAGATAGATAGCACAGGGTGGTACTATCTTTCAATATGGTGTCCGACCCATCGAGTCAGTTCCTATGCTTAGCCTCGGCAGTCGACAACGTGGCCTGATTTTCCCTCGTGTTAGGCTCCTCGCACACGTGATTGGTCCCCTTTAAGGGAGGGGAAGGGGCGTGTCCTGGTCACCGCTCACCTTCTCTGATTGGCTGAAACTTCCGTCTTCTGGTTTGATGTCCCTTTCGATTCTGTCAGCTCATTATTAAGGGCTTGGAAGGTAGGGTGAGTGTCGGCCATTTTGAATCGGACTGGTGCTGACATCTAACGGTGGGTATGCCTACACGCTCTCGAATTTTCTGATACGTCAACCGAAGTATGGCCATTATTCTTAACATGGAAAAAACTAGTTATTTTATAACCAATGATCTTGATTATGCTTAGATCCTTGGAAGGGCTCTTTCAGGTACAAGTTCTAATGCCTGATTTGGTACCCGGTTTCCGAACAATCAGCAATAAAAAGGAGTTTATATTAATTTTGTAATTGGAAATTGGGCTATCAAAATCTCTTGGCTTAGTAAGGTTTAAAATAACAAATAAGAAAGACCATCCCGTATAGTTTGTTGAAATAAAGCCTGGCAAGCTGAGTCAGAGTCAGGCGTGTTGATCACTCATCCAACTATTCTATTAAGACATAATGTTCGAGGCTGGGAGTAGAGTGTCTCTCACTATCAAACACTATGATATGCCCCTGGCTCGGAATCCACCACAATTTAGAAACAATATATAGATTCCTCAAGAATTTGGGGGACCAACATTTTGTATCTCATTTGAGGACGCCGCTTATTTGAATCAAAACCACTAAAATAATTAACAGACTGTTTTATAGTGTTATGTTGTGACCCTATTAAAATTACTATTGAGCTATAAGGAGACTATATCTATGTTTCTAACCATTTAGATCTTAGAACTGTAGCCTATTTGACTTGAAACGCCGCCGAAAACGAGTTAATTTGACTTTTTCATTACTTATTTAAAAATCATAAGCTTAAAATAAGAAGATTTAAAATTATCTAGGGCCATGTA
This sequence comes from Timema podura, assembly GCA_033556935.1. NCBI lineage: Eukaryota > Metazoa > Arthropoda > Insecta > Phasmatodea > Timematidae > Timema > Timema podura. The sequence continues at coordinate 37,279,559 of JAVRXN010000010.1, forward strand.
GATAATTTTAGGCCTTCATTCTGGCATGAACCATATTTTAAATTTAAATAACTTGGGATTTCCGAACTTTTGCAACGAGTCTGAATGTTGCAGTAGGTGACCGAATTTGAGAAAATGCGTTATTAGACCTGTTCACTTTGTCAAAACTTTAATGTGAATAAATCAAAAATAAAGAGCCTAGATAAATTAGAACTAGAAATATTACATTAAAAATAAAATCAGTTAATTAGGGTTAGTTGAACAACACTTTTGGTGTTTAAATAGCATGTACTAGCATTTAAAGTACTTTCAACTAAAGCAGAGCTAATAATTATTTAAAATTAACAAATAGCCCTATAAGAATAACAAAATAGTTGTTTAACAAATTAAAGAAATATTTTGGCCTACGTTTCAGTATATTATTTAAAACAAAGAGCATCTTTATAATGTAGATTGCTTTACTCTTGAGATTAATATTTTAGGAAAACTTCTAAAAATATGTAGAACGGGGGGCGTATATTATACCTATTAATAATGAAGGAAATTATTTTAACTAGTTGGTTACACTTTAAACTAGCTTTACAAACTAATAAAGTCCTAAACTAGTATTTAAAATGTAAAACCTTGATTACAAAATTATTTGTTGAAATATTAGTCGGTTTTACAAAATATAAAAATGATTAAAGTTAAATTTAAAAATAGATTGCAAAGAAATTCGATCAAAAACATTTAATGTAGAGTGACAATAAATAAGGTTCAACACATATGCATGGCTTTTATTTTAAAATAATTGTTAAAATGGTTTTACAAAATATAAAAGGGATTAAAGTTAAATTTGAAAATAGCTTAGAAAGAGATTTGATCAAAAATATTTAATGTAAAATGAAAATAAATAGGGTTCAACACATAACCTATACTCCATTCACGGTAGGAATTATTACTCTCTGAAAGGTCTTTTTTCCTACCAATATCCTACTATATAATAGCTTTATGGTAGGGAAAAAGACCTTTCAGAAAACAATTCCTACGCTGAACAGACTTTACGCATGTTTTTTTTTTAAACTATTTGTCATTGACTCTTCAACAATGTTCTTCATGATTACAGAAATAATTTAATTTAGGCCTAACCATACTTTTTTCAACACCAAAGTTTTTAGATAATTATACATCAGCAACCCATACTTTCTACAAGAAACAAGAGATTAGAGACCTCTATGTTTTAAGGTAAGCATTGATTATTTTCGTTGTTGTTAAATTTCACCAACACTACCATGTTCTCACTCAACTCACTTGATTCCAAAGCTTATTGTATTACAACCTAACAGTCTATTATCTCATTTAGTTTCCTGAAGATGTTGTTAGCACCGAAACATTTAGATTTCATGAACCACAATGAACTTAATTATAATAATTTATGTAACAATTAGGTCTACTTTAATTTTGATATAACCTAAAGCTTGTAACAATTTTATCATCTTATAGATTTACAATTTAACTTATTTATTGTCATTCTAAATGTTATTGAATTTAGTTTATCTATGAATTATATTGATGAACTAACTACAAGAGTCCAGCGTTGCACTGATAGAAAATGAATCACTACTCTATTAAACAACACATACTGTTTGTGAACATTGCTTAATCTTTTTTTAACATCCCAAACCAGTAATCACGCATATGTCTTCAGGCTCCTAACAATAAGTAACAGAAAAATAACAGATTTGGAGACTCACGTTTCTCTTAGCGCGTACTTAAGGATTCATCTTTCTAGGATTATTTGTTTTGACACCGGTGGTTCACTGTATGATGCGTCAGACTCGAAATATAGCCTATAAGTTAATATGAAAGTAAAAGTTAGCACCTGAAATGCACATCTACAAGTATCCCTAGGTAATCATACGAAGCTTCATATTATGTTTATTTGTTTCGGAGCTGCCCACTCCAGTGATTACGCCGTTTAAGACGTCTGATTTGTAATATGTGCACAAACTAAGGCTGGCCTAAATAGGCCTACGTATACCCATAGAAAGTGTAAATTTGGCCATAACAAACACTTTAAATTTTTATTGATACCCGATTTGGTGGTCAAGTGGTATAAGGCATAAGACTTGATATATTAAAATGAAAAATCTTTGTTTGAGGTGAATGTTTTTACATCCATTACTGTCCAGCCTGTGGCCTGGGTCATTTTTTTATTCAAGTTATAAATTTTCCACTACCGGCTTGCTAGGCCTGTCATAACTTCACATCCCTTATAATCTAACTTAAGACTAGGACAGGCACAACATCCTGTCCCCAGCCGTTAATTCATCACTGTGAACGTGTAGAACCACTTTTCGCCAATGGTAAATGTTTAGGCCATGCCAGGAATCTAACCCAGGACCCTTAGTTCGGTAGACAGACACGCTACCAACTGAGTTAAAGTATCGGATTGAGGTGCATTTCATTAGGTTTAGTAAAATAAATAAGTTTTATTCAAAGTTCCATCATTATAGGGTTCTTGTATTTGGATTTACCCATACTACTGGTCAAGTGGTATAAGGTGTAAAGTTATGAATGTATGTAGAAGCAAATTATATATGCCTGAGGTTACCCTAAGTACGTAAGCCTGAGAAAATGTTCATCTTTCTATACTTCTTGGTTTAGAGTTTTTCCAATTATACGGTCACTTGGTCTAAGGTGTAAGGTTTGAAATAACTATAAAAGTAAAGATAAAAATAGACTATATGATACTCGAGTTATTGATTTAAATATAATAAGCGCGAGGTTCACATAGACTAATGAGTTTTCCTTTAATGCATATGCAAGATTTCATCTTTCTAGATTTCTTGATTTAGGAGACGTCAAGCGCGTGCATTACATGCCAATGAACTCTTATACAGTCAGATAGAAATCGTAAATTCACACGAACACTATTGCACTTGGATTATTTTCGATTAAAGATTAATGGAGATAAAGAGTTAGTAAAAGTTCCTAATACTGAACATTGTTGAAATATTAAATGGTATTTGGATAAAAACTGCTTTGAAATGGCCGTTTTTGACAATTTAAGAATGGCTTCACAGATAAGCACTTTGCACCAATCTTTATTATTATTATTAGCACCGCGTCTTACTACCCGTTTGGGTTATACGCACTTACGCTAATGTGCAATGGTAGGGTGATTGTGAGATGAAATGGAGGACCTACAGTTTAACGTGGAATCCGAACCACGGTAGAGGCCTGGCATTCCTCACATTCACAAGTTGTGATTAATACACATCTTGTCAGAGGTGAAGGAAGGGTTTGGCAATCAGATAAATCTGTGCCGGGACCGAGGATTGAACCCCGGACCCTCAGCACAGAAGTCTGACACCTTACCCCTAGACCACCAGGTCACCGCACCAATCTTTATTGTCTTAATAGGGACATGCTGTAGTTATTAACAAGAAACTTTGTCGCTTTGTCCCCCATCGTCTCCACGGAAAATTTTGAGTAATCATTCGAATACGAATGCACTGCACACATTTCTGGCATATCTTGGTAGCCGGGAGCTGAGTTGGGCCTGCTATAATGAACGCTCTTAATTTTATAGTTTGTAAAACTTCAAAAATGATGTACAGTACACCCTAAGGTTTCGTTAAGTAGGTAAGCCTCAAGTTTCAGTTTTCTAAGTTTCTTGGTTTAGTGTACTGGTGGTCGAGTGGTCTAATAAGTTAGGCTCTCAAATAAAGAATATAAAAATGAAGTAAATACGCTCAAGGCTCACATCCTCAGGTTTTCTAAAATATTGTAAGTATACAAAGTTTCATCTCTAGTAATTTTGTTTTGGACCTACCCGCATTAGTGGTCTTATTGTGGTCTTATTGTGGTCTTAGGCGCTAAGCTCGGTGTCAGCTGCCTTTTAGTGAAGTCATCTGTTTGTTTGACTAAATAGTTATCAGTGTAAGATAACATCAAATAAAGATTTTACCTACTAATGTGAATATGAAACAACAAACTAATATGAACCCTAATTTTTCTTTGTAATTAAGATTAATATTTCTTCTGTAATTTCTCTTTGGATTTGATACTGTTATTTTTATATTTTGATAAAATTATATAGAAGAATTTAACTTTTATTTGAGGTATTAACCTTGCACTCTCTGAAATGACTAGATCAACAAACGACTTGTAAACTAACTTGAATCTAGAACAAACACAACACCCAGTTCCCCGGACGTTAATTCAACACTGTGAAAGGGGATACCTTTATTTCACCGATGATAAATTTTTCGGCCATACCAGGAATTGAACCTGGGACCGTAATCTGAGTAAACAAAACAGGCTACTGACTGAGCTAAGGTGTTGGACCATACAGGAAAAAAAAGGTAGGTGTTTAAATCCCGGCCGGGTGTACTAAGAAGGATTTTTCCTAAATGGTTTCCCACTTAACTGCCACCTTAATTTTTTTTTTCGCACCGCGTATTACTACCCGTTCGGGTTATACACCTCTGTACTAATTTCACCAATGTTTTATCGATTAGGAAGACTGAATTTAGAGGTATTGTATCTAAATTTGCGTGGAGAGAGAGTGGAGAACCACTTTGGTAAAACCACCCTCGGTACGCCCGATTGAGATTCGAACCTCGAAATCCCCGTCATCGGCAGTCTAGTCAAGCCAAGCCAAGCCACGTCTTTAGACTCGTCCGGGCTATCCGCACTTTCACATTAATAGGATAGAAAATATGGAAAGTTGAATTTAAAGGAAATCTACTAGAATGTGTAAAACTAATTACTCTAATGTGTTAGGGATTAGGAAAGTTGGATTTAAAGGAAATCTACTAGAATGTGTAAAACTAATTACTCTAATGTGTTAGGGATAAGGAAGGTTGGATTTAAAGGAAATCTACTAGAATGTGTAAAACTAATTACTATAATGTGTTAGGGATAGGGAAAGTTGGATTTAAAGGAAATCTACTAGAATGTGTAAAACTAATTACTCTAATGTGTTAGGGATAAGGAAGGTTGGATTTAAAGGAAATCTACTAGAATGTGTAAAAACTAATTACTATAATGTGTTAGGGATAGGGAAAGTTGGATTTAAAGGAAATCTACTAGAATGTGTAAAACTAATTACTCTAATGTGTTAGGGAAAGGGAAAGTTGGATTTAAAGGAAATCTACTAGAATGTGTAAAACTAATTACTATAATGTGTTAGGGATAGGGAAAGTTGGATTTAAAGGAAATCTACTAGAATGTGTAAAACTAATTACTATAATGTGTTAGGGATAGGGAAAGTTGGATTTAAAGGAAATCTACTAGAATGTGTAAAACTAATTACTATAATGTGTTAGGGAAAGGGAAAGTTGGATTTAAAGGAAATCTACTAGAATGTGTAAAACTAATTACTATAATGTGTTAGGGATAGGGAAAGTTGGATCTAAAGAAAGTTTACCAGCATATGCATGGAGGGAGAGAGTATAATAATACTGTTAGTGAGACGTGGTCACAAAAAAAAAAGTCTCAATATAACACTTATTTTATAAGTATGAAAAAAAATACTGGTGAACACGATGTTTTTATTTTTTAGATAATATATAAAAAATGTTGTCACTAAATATATTTAATTGAAACAATCTTTGAAATTGGGATGAATAATTTTGTTTGGTCGTAAAATTAAGAAAAAAAATGATGTTAACAGTCAAATAGCTATGCTCAATGCTCGTTGAAAATAATACATTTTTAAATTTCAACTTTGTAGTCTAGCAAGAGAGGTTGCACTGTATCACGTTATCACAACATAATATATTATTAACATTGCCACTTCAAAAGCACAAAGTGATAAAGTTGTACAATGTAAGCTGTATTGTTTGCGATGAGATTTTGTACACGTATAATGACGTCGAATTTATTTTTTCTTAAAGAGCTCTTTAGGATGATTATGAAGCAGATAAATATGTCACTTCAAGTTGATTGATGAAGAATTTATACTCTGCAAAAAAACTTGATAATTCACTTGAAAATTTAGTCTGATGTTAATTGTAAATAGAAGTCTTGATTGACAATATTGACTCTAGATTAAATATATACAGGTATGAAATATTAAATTGTTGCGAATTAAAACCTTGATAGTAATAATTTAATATCTTATTTTATTAATGTTGTACAATTTTTCTGACGACTCTGTTAAATGTTATCCCAGAGTGCACAGCCTGCAACTGGTTTAGAGGTATTTTCACTAAATGTCAGTCTGAACATAAACATCAATACAAAAACCAAAACCAAAAACATCATTATTAGGAATGAATATAAATAGAATTTGGATATTAAAATTATGTAGTTACATTGTTGAAAACTTCATAAAAGAAAAATTTACTATAAATTTATATATTATGTTGTAGGAAATAATTATATAAACAAAGTATAAACAATTTCAATTGAAAAACTACATCTCGATACGGGAATCGAATCTGGGACCTTTGGTTTAGTAGGTCATTGCTCTAACCACTTTGCTATCCAGGAATAGTGACGTTAATATGGTCATTCTTCACTCAAACCCTAAAAACACATGAACAACGGTTATTCTTTAGGAATATAATGTCTTATTGAATTTCACACTCATTTGTTTTCTATTTAACTTGATCAACAAGGCAAAGTATCAACGCCAAATACAGTGCATATAGTAATTTTTTTTTAATTTGATTGGTTCATATAAGTTATATTGTAAGGATGATGCCTCAAACCCTGTGATTGCCGATGTGGGTAGCTCAAAAACCAAGAAACACACAACGTAAAAAATGTGGTTAATTGACTTAATGAATTTTCAGGGTGTGCCTGTCAAGCCTATTTATTTAAATCAATTATTAAGAGCCTATGTCTTAGACTGGTGGTATTCAAATATTTCTCCCCGCGTATACCCACATATAATTTCTCTTTAACTTTGTACCCCCAGAGTTGTGGGTGCATAATGCAAGCTTTATATATAGTTTATGATCTTCATAATACACATAATACAACTGTAAGTTTTGTCTTTACTTTGATTTCGTCTATTTCTTTGTTTTCAGTAAAGTCAAAAAGTACTCATTGGATTGAGATGGGACTTCTTACTTATGTTGTACTCCTCATCTTTAAGAATAAAAGGTAAGCTGTATAAACTACCATCAAGCTATCTCATCAGCAAGCGAAGCAGTGTTGAAAAAAACTTACTTTTATTGTGGTTACATTAGCATTTTAAATTTGAAACAATTTATATCCTTTAAGCAGAAAAACAAACACAAAATATTCCTTTTATTTTAATATTTTCTGCCTTTTAATGGTAGAATTAATCTTTTTGTCTGAATATTTATCCATGTAAATATAGGATCAAATCTTAAAAAGATGTTGAACGTTACCTAGGTGTAAATTTTATATCATATAAAGAGTAACGATTTTTTTATTAATGTGATTATAAAACAACCACTACCAAATATTGTTTCTCTTTGGATTTAGGATTGAAATTTATTTTGTAATTACTCTTTAGATTGCATTTTATTTGGCAATCAAGTAAGACAGTAAAAATCAATTCTACATTCATGTTTTTTTGATATTTCAAAACCTCTCGTTTCTATTTGATAAGCCCGTTTCCGGTAATAGAAATTACGAGGAAATGACTGAACAGATGTCCAGAATGTCGGAAAAAAATAGTATTTTGCAACGAAAGCCTTATTTTCTCAGAGAATTTTCAGTTTTTCATTCTTTGTTTATTCACCATGGAAAGCGTTATTAGCTGCATGGCTGTAAATCTCTAAATAAAATATATCTCTTTGGCTGAAAAATAATAACTACATCTTTATTTGTTGGTTCGAACACATCACAATTTTCTCTTTGGATGAATATTTCTCTTTGGATACTAATCATAACACATGTAAATTGAGATTCCTAAACTGGGGAAATATATTTTATTGGAATGTTGTTATCGTTAATTTGCATTTAAATCAATAATAATGAGCATAATTCAAAAATTAAAAGGTTAAGTTTTTGAGTTCGTAAAAATATTGTCTACGTTTTGTTTCGCGCATAATAAAATAATGTTTAAATATGTTTTGGTATGTACATAAGCTCAAAAACAATCAAATGGTCTTGAATAATGTTAAAAAAAAATAGCCATCTAAGTACTAGATTTGGTATAGATTTTTTTTTTTTTCAAATATTGGGTTTAGATGTTCATTTTAGCAAATAGTAACACAATACAAATACAAATACATTATTTATGCTACGTTTTCATTTTACCGCTTAATTTTGAGGATATGATATTTAAAAGGAATGTTTTATGTACCCCATCTATCTTTTAATATTCTTGCAAATACAAAGTTCAGTTATGTTTCCATGTAAATACTTGAGGGAACTTGTGTAAAAAACTAGGCTACTTCTCACTGAGCCTGCTTCACTGGCTGCATGGTCTAAGGCTTCACCATCGCAAAAGACTACATTGCTCATAACATGTAGAATATGGTTCGATTCCCGGTCGGGTGTACTGAGGGTGGTTATTCCTTAAAAGATTTTCCAACATGCCTCAACGCAATTTCAGGTACCCTTTCTCTAAATTAGAAATCCCTCATCCCTTTCACATTAGCTTAGTTAGTAGATAGATAATATTCGTATAACCTGAGCAAATAGTAAGATCACGGTGCTAAAATATAGATTATAATCTTCTCACTGTGTTAGAAGATTGAAATTTTTCAGGCAGGTATAAGAGCCACCACAAATACTTTGAAAAATCAAATATTGAAAACCACAGTCAGTGTACCCATTCGATCTTTAGCGTCACAGTACATTCATTCTATTGAATACTTAACGCCTTAGACCTTGGCACCTCTGTTGCAGATTATAATATATGATACATATAAAACTTAACATTATTTTGTTCATAAATTTATTTACCTAAATTGGTTTTAAATTGGTTTTAAATTATCTTATATTTGTTTTAAATATTGTAAATATACATTTTTTCTTAAATATTTTAGCCTCATAATGAATATTCTATTTCACTTAAACATTTGTTTTAGTTGTCTTTAATTATTTTAATTTATATATATATTATATATATGTATTACCTCACTTCCCCCCAAAAAAAGATTTGAACACAGCCCTTCTTGACCACGAAACTATATACATAGTTCAGATAAAAAATTACTAAACTTTTTAAATAAATCTGCTTTGTCTAGAAAATTTGGATTTGGGGACCTAAACTGCAAAGATTTTTCACACTTTTCCTTCAGAACCACATTCACCTTGGTAATTATCTATGAAATTACCTGCCATTTGTTACCAAACAACGTTCCAAAATTGCCCTATTTTTCTCCCAAGGTCCCTCATACGAGTCTTCTACAGTTGGACATTTAAGTTTTTTTTATGTAGTTGTGGAAATTCCAAGTTATATTTTCCAGAATAAAAACAACACAAACTTTGTTAGGCTCTAGTTTCTTTTTCAACTCCTTTGTATTCTGGACTACAGCTGATTCATTATCAGAAGCAATATTATCCTCTCCAAACATTACACAAATTTAGAAACTTAAATAATCTTTCTGTTACACTTAGAATGCAGTGCATCCAATTTAAAAATTTAACACTCAAGTGAATGTAACTTAAAAACCTATTGAATTTATCCTGTCCTGACATTATCATAACCACTCCATTGGATACATCTATCATTTTATTAAAGTCATAGTATTATTAATAGCAATGTGCAATTTTTGTAGAAAATTAAACATATAAAGTCACCCTTTCTGTGAATTTCAATACAAGTATTTATCTTCTAATATGGAAAATTTTTAATATTCAACATAAAATCATGATAACTTATATACAGGTATAGATTTTCTACATCAGAAGATGACTACTGCTTTAAGTATTCACAGAAAGGGCGTCTATCTATTTATCTAAGCATCCACGTAACGGCATGAGACTTGCTAAAGCCCTAAAAAGCAATAAATATGTCTTTCTTGAAGTAGCACGTTCCAAAAAATATGTTACGTTTGTTGAAAAATCCCTTTTCAATGGAAATATCCGTATCATCAGTCATCACCCCTATATAATTCTTACCTCTCAAACAAGTGGTTGTAAATTTTATTCATGGTGGACACATGACCTATCTATTTGCGTGTTTTATTACTCCGTGTTCTAAAAACACCAAAAACCATATAATGTAAAACGAAAAATATTAATAGAGATAACTAGATAGCTCATGACCCTAAACACAAACTATTTAAAAAAATCAAAGAACGTTATATCATGATATAATTAAGACTATTAGAAAAATTATTTTAAAAATCGAAACACGTTATAGAATCATATATTAGGCTTCTTACATTCTTTTAAATTGAAATGAAACAGGCCAATGATATTGCCATCGCAAATTTGTTAGACGAACAAAGTAAAACGTAATGCTACTTATTTAAATGTAATGTTTTGACTAAAAATACTTTAATCTGATATACAGTTTTGGTAAATAGTCGAGTAGATGAGATATTGCCTTACTTCTCATAAGCTCTGTCTAAACTAGTTAATTTGTCTTTGCTATGATTGTGCTTTAGTTAGTACTTCCAATTTTTTCTCAAAAATATCTATCCTACTTGGTTTCTCATGAATCTAGAATAGGTTTATGAAACGTGTCTGTATCTGTCGCAATATGTCACGTGATTTCGTGACGCCGTTGGATGCAGCCGGCTGGCCATCTTGAAAGCGCTAAGTTGCATAGAACAGGAAACTGCATTCACGGCTAGTGCATTTGGATAGCTAGGATTTCGCATTGATGTTTAGGACTGCTGCGACGACGGATAATTTCTTAGCTTAATTTGAATATCGTCTAAAATAATCACCTTTACTAATATGGCAAGTGTAACTAATTAAATTGAATATTTTAATTAAATCAAACTGTGAATATACTTCCACGAGGTTCCATTTCTGCAAGGTTAAATGGCGGATCTCATGTGTTTAGGGGAACAAAGAAAAAGTGTAATTATAATTTTATATTTTGTTATTTATTACTAATGTTAATATGTCAGACATGTTAAATACGACACTGGTTCAGGGTTTGTTTTTCAAAAGGAGGTAAGATGCATGGTTTTTAAAATAGATTAAAACGCTTGATTTTCTTTTGTGTTAGTAGTGCCAAGGTTACTTATTGCCGGGTTAACCTTGAAATGAAGGGCATAAGAAACGTTACAACTACCTTTAGAGTTAAATTATTTCAATTTATTTTACTATAGTTCTATTTGAAATATTAATTTTTTTTATTACGAAAGGAGAAATAAGCACAATTAATATTAATATTATTACTAATAATAATTGACTTTAATGACAAAGTAAAGGTTACCGCCTTTTCTTACACTTGACTTTAATGGCGATGTTAAGGCTACCGCCTTTTATTGCATTTAACTAAAAATTAAAAAAAATATAAATTAATATACATAGAGAACACACAAATGAAGACATAGATAAACTAAAGCTTAATACAGACGTATTAAGTAACATGGACACACAATAAAAATATTACTAATATTTATATAAAAAGAGTTATAATGATCTTAGACAAAAGTTTTGCTATCACACACGTGGGTGCGTGTGCGCGCACACACACACACACACACACACTAGATTTGTTTAGATTTTAATATAATTTTTAAAAATATATAGGCCTATCTGTATGCACATTTACTCGTACATCATCTAGGGCGTCAGACTCACAATTAATTTAATCACTGGTGAAGAAGAAGTGAAGGTTTGAGTATCAATCGAGCACAATGGGTGTGGTTTTCAACAAATGATTTATCACCGTTATTTTCCCATACCCTATCCACGTTAATGCGGGTTCATTTCTTCTATCATAATCACTACACCATATAATAAACAGTTAAATAACCGTTTTATTAAAACATTTAAACTATTTTCTTAGGCTATAAAGGGCCTATACAAGGTTTTAATTAAAATTAGAATACTTAGTGACACAGTTTAATTGCTTTCTTTAGCACCACTGCTCGGTACGGCTCTGATTTAGCTGCTTTTGTAAATAATTTCAGTGGTTCTGCATTTTCCAGATCTGTTCACAGATAAAGACATTGGGGAAAACAAGCTATGATTTGACTAGCAAAGGGCTTTTTTTCTTTTTTAGAAGCAAAGACCTAGATAAATTCAATTTGTTAAATCAAATTATGGAGTTAGTAACCTCACGATATAGTTAAAAATGGCTATCTGGGGAATTATACTTGACAAATAACTCTCTATACTGGTTGAATACTAGTTTTTTTAAAAACACCGCATCTTACTACCCATTAAGGTAATACGCTTATATACTAATTATGATAATGGTTTTATGGAAGATGAAGGTTATATTTATAGCGAGTGTACCCACATTTGAATGGAGGGAGAGGGGAAAATAATTTTGGAAAAACCACTCTCAGTACACCCAACCGTGATTCTAAGACCCTACCATCGGCAGTCTAGTCTACTGCGAAAGTAGCGCGTTAGACCATGCGGACACCGAAGCTAGTTTGAATTCAGAGAAAAAAAGTTAAAGGTGAATCTCACCCTTTGTATTGTTAGATTGTGAAATGATTGAGAGAGCCCTTGTTTTACGGATACACTAGATCACGTTTTAATTTGGAATGTGTTATATTAAGTTTGGTTTTTTAATATTACAAGATATAGGGCCTACTTATGTTTTTCTTTACTTAGGATTGATAATTTAGTAAATTTTAATATAATTTAACCTCACTATATATATATTAACACAGGCTGGGAGTGCTTGTAGTAACTACTGTAAAATGTGTTTTTCGTGATTCGGGTAAAATTATCTAAATATTTGCTCTCTCAACCCCTGGAGTTCAGCCGTATCTACTTTGCTCTTTCAAGGGACACTTTCATGCCAACAGTGCATTTAATATTTCCTCCTCGCTTGCGTTTGATTGCTAACGAAAAAGAATGCCTCAGGATGGGATTTGAACCTTGACCTCCCAGTTACTGGCACACCAAAGTAGAGGAGTTTGGCATTTGGTCTATTTGTGTGGGTCTTTAATTAAACATCGCAGAAAATTATGACCTGCGGCTGCGCTAGCCAATTACCAAATTAATTTAAGAGTTTACTTGTTAACTACTTGTTTTGATACAAGTTTTACAACCTTGTATACACGATGATGGTTGGTTGACTTGTATCGAACTCAGTTCTGAATTAGGCACGGAAACCTCACCCGTGTGTACGGTGCACGAATAAGTCCTACCCGGGCGCCATCTTGTCGACAAGCTCATGACAGTGGTGGACGTTGACCAAGCACGTATCTAGTACCACGTGATGGGAGTCATTCGGCCTATCTCGAGTGTATCCCTTCTCGAGTTTAAGGTGGGGAAGATGGAATGTGCACATCGACAACTTTGTCTTCGGCAGCTTCAAGCCTCAACAGTGGTTGAAACCACAAATACATTGTGCAGGGGCGTTTCTCAAGACGTGGAAAATTCAATATTAGGTGTAGTGAACACCAGTCAGAGTAATAGATGTGAAATGGAGAATTTTCTGTTGAAAGAAATATTCCCTTAATTTCATAACAGAAAATTTTCCCTTAGTTTCTTAACGGAAAATTTTACAAAATGGAGAATCTGAAACTATTTATTTTCTTTGAAAAATATACCCAACCACTAAAACGGAGTGAATGCCATTAATATACCCCAAGTTTTAAATTTACACTTGAGTTTAAGTTCTTCTAAAGACGCTAATGATTGAACCATCTAATGAGGAACAATAAAGCAACATTAGCGATTTCCGTTCTCTTTTCATATTCACTTATCGACTGTAGCGCTTGGTGGTTGAATGTGTCACTAAAGTTGTGTCTAGTGTAGAACAGAGGATTTTTCAATATTATAATCAAAGCCCTAACGAATAAGTTACAGCCCCTTCCCCAGAAATCCCATAATTTTAAAATTTTACACCAAAAGATTAGCAAAAATATTTAGGTATTTACTAGTTGCCTTTGCCCCCCATCCCTTCTAATAACCAAACAAACTGTTGGATTTCTTTGTATAGGCCTAGACCTAACTTATATGCAACAACCTTGTTAGGTACTAAATACCAGTGGCGGGTCCAGATCATTTTCATAGGGGAATCATAATTATAAATAACATAGTTACTCACAATGTTAGCTTTCTGTTTAAATCTATTTAATAGTTTCTCATTCATATTTGATCTGATATTATGTATGCTCTAAACCGTGGTCATCCTCTCTAATTTTTTAAATAAGTTTTTATAAACTGTTTGGAGTGACCCTCCTTCAGCAATTTTTTGAAAAATGGTTCACTCTAAAAGCTATAAGTAGTAGTCTTCGCCTTGATTTTTATAAATTAATTCTTTTATAAGCCATTTAAAGTCTTCCTCACCTTATTTTTTTGAATGGTTAGATACCGCTAGAAGATAATCTTTGAAGTGGTTTTACACGACAAAATTTTGAAAATTGAGTTATTTTAGAAACTTGGCTATTTGGGTGGTCCTCGCCTGAAAATTCTTCAAAATGACTTGCATCTAGAATCTCTTTGGAGTTGTCCTCACCTAAACATTTATGAAATTTGGAAAACCTTGGAAGCTATTTAGAGCTTTCCTCCCCTGACTCTTTCTGCCAATTAGTTGCCTCTTGTTTAGTAGTTATTTGAAGCGGTCTTCTCCGGCAAATTTTTGACAATAGAATGCATCTAGAAGTCATTTGGAGTTTGATTTAAGGCCAGCTTTCAGCTTCATATTTGATAATATCAGAGGATTTGAAATATATCTAGTGGGGGATTTATTACAGGGGGGCAGAGTCTCCCACAGTTCCACCACTCGGTAGTATACTGTATCTATGGGAGAAATGTTCATTACTTGCTATGCACGACAAATATTCGTACATGAAAACGAATATTTTTCCGCACTGGCGTGAGTCATATCAATCATTTAATAAACTAGGACGAATAACGCACGTGTGGATCCAGCTTAAGAGGTGTCTGCGGGAAAAGATAAAATAAATATAATTGTATAATTTATCTGTGTTGTATATTCTTTATAAAATTAGATCTTTCATTTTGTTTTTTGTATTAATTTTCTAACTTTCACAGGGTGTTAAATGATCCTTTGTCTCCTCCCTCCCCTGAATCCGCGCCTGCGAACTACCAGAACAAGGCCTTTTCACCTACTTAATAAGCTGCAAGTTGTCACTGCGGAAAATTCACCAGAACATTTTACAAATAAAATATACCGTAAAATACTCTAATAAACGTGAAAGTGATTTAAAGTCCATTGTAAATAAGTTCCTCACTGCTACCAATCCTCTAATAATAATTTAAATTTCTGAATCCAAGCTTTTCAATTTCAAATCTAATTCGAATCTTGGCTAACTGACTAGAATCGAATAACTTATTAATCGAATCTCATACTTATAAATTTTTTTGAATCAAATCCAAATCAAATCTCATACCTAGAAAAAATTCTTGTGAGATCTGAATTGAATCTTATGTCTATATATATTTAGTCGAATTTTGTGTTAAAAAATAATTTTATAAATTATTTTATTTAAAAAATGTTCAAATCAAATAATTTATTTTAGGCTTACTATGATAGTGTTTTAAATCAAATTTGTATTCAATATTTTACCATGTCAATTTTTTAAAATCCAATCCCATGATAACATATTTCAAATAATTTTGGTTATTACTTTATAAACATTTTATGTTCACTAAGAAAATAATGTAATCAATAGCACTAGACTCAAAAGATGAAAAATCAAATAGATACTACACCACTTTTATAATCATAGTGTAAATGTTAATTAATATTTACTTAAAGATGGGACAAACTTCGGTGGCAACATGGTCTAATGCACTACTTTCGCAATAGACTAGACTACCAATGATGGAGAGATTGTGGTTCGATCTCGGTCAGGTGTACTGAGGGTGGCTTTTCCTAAATGGTTTCTCACACTCTCTCAACGCAAATGCGGGTGCACTAATTTTAAACTAAACCTTCCTCATCTCTAGCCCATCAGCGTAGTTAGTAGCCTACATAAGCTTATCACCCGAATGGGTAATAAGATGTGGTGGTAAAAAAAAGGTGGGACTAGCTACTTTTTTAAATAAAAGATATTCACTGTCGTAAACACTGTCCCTCACGTGATTCTTTTACAACCTGGAACTCAAGATAATTTCGCTATTAACTGTAGGCTTACCTATCAACTGGTTTCCGATTTGATTATGTTTATTTTTTAAGCAATTATTAATAATTAGATTATACATTTTAATTTTGAAATCAACCCTTCGAATACGGATTTAGGATTTATTTAGATTTTAAATTTTGAATAAAATCCGAATCTTTCCAATGTTAAGATTTAAACATCGAAAACCAAATCCTAGTACGATTTGAACTTGGATTCTGAGTTTCCAAGGTTCACACAGGCTTAGTGCTGATCGACAATCACAATACCTCTAAGAGGTGAACACTGAAAACATACTTTAGAATACGATATTGTATAGGAATAAGAACATTATAAAATAATCTAATGTGGCTAAGTTAAAAAATCAATGTAAATTGCAAAAATGAGGTTGTAAATATTTACAGTAAATAACAGTAGGTTAAATAAAGATAGTAAAAATGAACATTATTTAAATACAACATAAGCTAACTTAGAGAAACAAATGGGGCCCATTTATAAATTTCAAAGTACGAGTATAAGTTTATACTTACTTGCTTTATGGTATTGGGAGCTCGAAAGTTCATTGCCGTACCTACAAAAGTACGCCACCTATAATTATCATGAGCTAGTTCTATTCAATACGCCTTATTGCACCCTATCCCTATCTTGCAATAGTTCTATCCAGTCCACCTCATTACACCCTATCTCTTTCAGCTCCATTATAATGTTATTCTCTCATATGCCTCTAGGTCTTCCCAAAGGGTTTAC
The DNA here is from genome assembly GCA_033556935.1 of Timema podura. NCBI lineage: Eukaryota > Metazoa > Arthropoda > Insecta > Phasmatodea > Timematidae > Timema > Timema podura. Next base: position 37,296,445 of record JAVRXN010000010.1, read on the forward strand.
CAGTCATTACCCTGAACACGGTTCTAAATTCTCACATTCACGCTACATTTCCTGCCCACCGTCATCTACGACACTTGACTATCCTAACAATGTATTGTGGTGAGTACAGGCTATGTAACTCATCATCATGTAACCTTCTCCATTCCCCAGTAGCCTCATCCCTTTTTGGACCACATATCTTCCTGAGCACCTTGTATAAATATATACTAGTGAATACCAAATGAAAAATGTTAGTGCTACTCGGATGGTCGTCAAAATGGTTGATCTTAAAGAAATTACAAATATATAAATTTTTAAATCAATACCAGGGTTAATAATATTAATGATAATAATAACAATAAAGCATTTATATGGCCAACACACGAATTAAGATCCAATTTGGAAAAAAAATCTGCATCACGTCTTACTAACCATTCGGGCTATCCACACTTTTATCACACTATTGGGGTACATACGAAGATTGTAGAATTTAAAGGATATGCATTCACCTTGGCGCAAAGGAAGAGGTGGAACAATTTTTAAAAATCCACCCTCAGTACACCCAGTTAAGATTTGAACCCAGACATTTCTACCACCAGAAAACTAGACTGGCAAGCTTGACATTTAGACCACATGCCCAATGATGCAAGTTTCCACAACGTCTTCACTAAATTTTCACCCTGCAAAAGTCTCATTTAAAATGTATGGTTTTCGAAAATAAATACTCAAGACAACTAAGTCTACACAATAAAATTTGCCTATAGTGGACCAAATAGGCCTAATAATTATATAATATGTCAAAATAAATGATTTTTTTATCATGTTTTGGTTGAAATCGTTTAAAGTAGACTATAGCTGGGCTTAAATAGTACAATTTTTGGTAAATATTCAAAAATCCTTTAAAAAAAATTGTGTTCCATTCGTAAATTTTACTTATATTGTTAGATTACTTAATTATATTATAATTTACTATTAGTTTGGCAAATTCTATAAATTTTTATTTTCATTTTTACTTTCTCATATCAAGAGAAAGTATTGTAGTCGTGAAAAAAATCAATCTTCAGATCATGAAGAAAATTTACGTTTTATCTGAGCCCGAACCCAAAAAAGTGGTTTTACAATTGTGTCTCTCTATCTGTCTGTCTGTCGCTGGCTACGGATCCAAAACGCTTCGATGGATTTTTTTCAAACTTGATATTTAGATTTTATAGGGTTATACCTCAGGACTTTTTTTAAAAAAAATTTTGACACTAACTCTCAAATTAAGGGTATGGGAGACTGGTGCTAGTTGTTACAAGGGCAAGTTGATACATTTAGTTTTGTGGGTGAATGGCTAGTTGTAGCATCTCACGATTTATATTGAAGGAGAAGAATTACTTACACCCACCATTTGTCAAGGAGAGTTTAACCTGATCGTACAAATATCCTTCTGTTGAAATATTTTTTTTTTACCGTCAAATATAATCTGCCCTTCTTTAATTTGTTTCTATTTAGTGCTATAAAGGGGTGGTAAATAATTTGTTTAAAACGGTACCTTAAATGAAGTATTAATTAAGCTACAATATCATGTAGCCTTTACTGATTTTGTATTCAAGACAATCAAAATATTTTTTAAAAAAATGCTTCCTATGGCAAATAGTTACGTTTGTGTTGGGGCACGTTTTTAAAGTGTAACAACTTGCACCATAATTAGTATTTCTAAGTATGGTTTTAGAACGATAAATGTGAAGTGTTGTTAGATATAGCACTAATTTAATATAATACTATTATTTATATTTTTTATTTTGGGAGCTCAAACCAATTCTATAAGTATATCAAAACGATTATAATTTTTTTAGTAGGCCATACGCCAATATGCCTGTAAGCGGAATCAATCCAAATTCCCTGTCGCTTCTTCATGTTAGAAAAGTCCAAGAAATATACGTTCATTTCCTAAGATGGGACCAAGAAATAAAAATTAAGAGGACGCAAAACACGCCATTCCGCAATTCTGACACACCATGAAAGGAATGTTTAGTTATTGCAGAAGCAAAAGCCACTGAAAAGACAACTGGTATTTGATAGAGATAAAAAGTTTAAACAAAATTCAAGTCAAATAGCTCATACAAACATAAAGAAGAGGATTCAGATGATTGTTTCTGTCTTGTGTGCATAGGTTCTTACCAACCTTCGAAGCCAAAAGAGAAGCAAGTACAATGCATGAAATGTAAAATGTGGACACATTAATAATGCACTGATGGAAACCATAGCTACATGTGCATAGATCTTGACACTCATCGACACTTTCTCCAGGATCTGACTCTCCATACATCACGTTGATTAGTAACCACACCTCCCGACTGACCATGAGATAGTAAGGGGTGAACTTCGTCAAATTTTGTGGAATAGACCAGTATGCAAGTAGAACCTGTTGCAAGGCATTTTCCTAGTTGTCTTAAGATTTGTTGACCTACTGGGAGATCATTGCGAGGAAAATTCTATTAAATCTTTCTACCAGGCCACCTAATTGTGGCTGGTAGGGAGTTGTGCCAGTTTTCTCTATCCCAAGAAGTTGGCATACTTCTTGGAATAACTTAGAATAAAGCTGGCATACTTGCTCTGTATGAAAATTAACTGGCACAACAAACTTCCAGATGAACTCTTCCACAATAATCTTAGCTACTGGTACCACTTCCATATCTGGCATAGCATATGCCTCCGTTCATTTACTGAAGTGGTCAGTCATTACAAGAATGTATTGGTTTCCTTGATCTGCAGCTACATGCTGAAGGGTAAATCCTACAAGGTAGGTTCCAAGGCGTGCTCTCAGCTTTGTAATAGGTGATTTCCTTCTGGCGCACTCAGAACATTCTCTACATTACGGCTCTACTTCTTTGTCATCCTCGGCCAATAAAACCTATGTTGGATTTTATATAATGTCTTCGTAACGCCTAGGTAGCCACCAGTAGCCGCATAATGCAAAAATATTAATATATATATATATATATAGTTGACGATGTACTACAAGCTGTCCAGCTTATTTTCTTCCAGCCAGCGACGGTGAAGAAGGCCTTGGTGTACTTCTAATATTCTTAACTGTGCCCACAAGCTCATGCAACTCTCTCCTCTACTGGATGCTTCACGGATGGTTGGCCTCTATTTGTCATCTCGCTTTGGTTTATCAATGTGTCGGATGGCTTTATCAGTGTCTTGTAGCAATCGGATGTCCATATCTGAACGCTGAAGCTCTCAACTTGAATCCTCCTTAGATGTACTGGAGACCGGCAGCTCCTCATACCCACATTACTTACATAGTAAACGGAGCAGTCATCAGCATTTTTATTACTCTCACCAGGACGATTGGTCTGTGCGTGCTTTAAACCTCTTGCCGCATAAATATTTTCGAAATGACGAGTTGCATACACCAAAGCTAACATCTTCCTCCTAGTTACCCATAAAGTCACTCATTCTTTGTTAGCACTCGAATAAGGTCTGATATTATGCTTTCTTCTACTTTATGTATTTGTCTTAAGACAGCTCCAATGCCTGTTCTACTGACGTCTGTATCCAAGATAAACTCAGAGTCCATTCTAAAATAGGCAAGAATTGGAGCAGACGTGAGACATTGTTTTAGCTGTTTAAAGGCATATTTACACTGTTCTTTCTGATTGCCAAACCTTTCCTTCACCTCTGACAAGGCGTGTATTAATCACGACTTGTGAATGTGTGGAGTTCCAGGCCTCCACCGTGGTTCAGATCTCACGTTCAACTGTAGGTCCTCCATTTCATCTCACATTCACCCTACATTACACATTAGCGTAGGTTTGTATAACCCAAACGGGTAGTAAGACGCGGTGCTAATAATAATAATAATAATAATAATAATAATGATATTATTATTTAGCACCGCGTCTTACTACCCGTTCGGGTTATACGCTTAAGTACTAAATACGCTAATGGATTAGGAATTGGGAAGGTTGAATAGAGGAAGTGAACCCGCATTTGCATGGATGGAGAGTGAAAAACCATTTAGGAAAAACCACCCCCAGTTCACCTGACCGAGATTCGAACCTCGATCTCCCCGTCCTCGGCAGTCGGGCTCAACACGACTAGCGCGTTAGCCAACTACGCCACCGAGGCGGGTAAATAATAATAATAATAATAATAATACACTGTTCTTCCCATACAAAACCTCTCTCCCTTTGGTGTCAGCTGATACAGGGGTGCTGCAATGTTAGAAAATCACTTTACATACCGTCTACAATATGAAAACAAACGCATAAACGGACTGAATTCAGTTACATCCCTAGGTATGGGGCAGTTCACCAATGCACGAGTTTTTTCTGGATCGATGGTCATACCTTACTTTGAAATAACGTTTCCCAGAAACTTCACAGTGGTTCATAAATTACATTTCAATAGATTAACCTTCAGCCCAGCTTCTCGCAACCCCTTGAATACCTCACGGCGCCTACTGATGTGCTCCTCAAAGATTTTCCCAATCACGAAAATGTCATCCAGGTACACCAATACCATATCCTACTAGAAGCCAGATAGAACTAAATCCATCAATCTTTGGTACGTACTTGGGCCTTCACAAACATTAAAGGGAAGCACCTTGAACTCCCACAGTCCATTTCCTGTCGTAAATGTGGTCTCACGATCCTGAGTGGCAACCTCAAGCTGCTAGTAGACACCATATCGATTGTGGAAAATATATTCACACCTCCCAAAGAGTCTAGTAGATCATCTTTATGAGGTAGAGGATAGGCGTCCTTCTTGTAATGTCGAGTCACCGATAATCTACATAAAACCTAGTTCCACCATCTTTTATCTTCACCATAATAACAGGTGAGTTTTATGTGGAGGTTGAGGGTTGAATGACGTCATTTTCACTCATCTCTTTCAAAACACTTCTCATTTCCTCCCTACGGTGAAATTGTACTCATCTCAGTGGGTGGCGGATGGGTGCACTTCAACCTGTATTTTTTTTAGCACCATGTCTTACTGTCGTTCAGGTTATACCAAATGTACTAATTACACTAATGGGTTATGGATTAGGAAGGTTTAATTTAGAGGAAATTCACCTACATCAGCGTGGAGGGAGAGTGAAAACCATTTAGGAAAACCACCCTCAGTGCACCCGACCGGAATCGAACCCTGATCTCCTTGTCTTCGGCATTCTAGTCCAACACAAGAGTAGCGCATTAGACCACGTGGCCACCGAAGCGGGTTTCAACCCGCATTACTCTAGTGAAAAACTATATTAGTGCGATCAAGTTCATTTGGTTCCTACGAACACAGATCTGTAAAATCATTCAACATATATTCTACTATGGCACGTTGTGTTGGTAATAACTTTGCTGAGTCTAATTAAAATAAACTGGATGCCTTCTCGCCTCAGGTAGTTTCATCTTCAGTCCCTTCCATCCCTACAATAACGCATGGTATCAGCGATCCGATATTCGTCCCACTATATAGTTATAGGTTGTTGGTATGGGTTTAATAATCTCACTGGAATAGCTTTGTCCTTGAAAAATACTTAAACGCGAGCCGTGAAATTCCCTTGATTCTCGGAGAGGGGGTTATTGGTTTATAATACTCCCATTTCCACGTCGGCCCTGACTGCTGCTTGGAGCACCACCCGTTGTCCACTGGTTAATCATGATTGTGTCAAAGTAACCTGGCACACCCCTGTGTGTGGTTCCCTTAGTTTTTTATTTAGTGATACCTATCTTTTACCCACGCGCATTATTAATCTCGAAAGTAAAACATCTCATTTGTTTCCGCGTAGTAATTCATACCTGTAAGACACATTTGTGTCAGTATTTTTGCAGCAATCATTTCCTGTGTTACAAAATAGCTTCCTATTCTAACGGGAACACTCACTGTACCAAACACAGTCATATGATCACCACTTGCATCTATAACTGACCTGTTCGTTGGGTGAAGTCTGCCATTTAACGCTCGTCGCCAAACTTGTTCACATACGAGGGAAACAGCAGCTCCTGTGTCTACCAGTAAATCTATAGGCTCGCCCCACAATTTCCCCCCCACAAACGAGGCCGAATCTAGCTCCACACTTCCTACTACAACACGGTATTGTTTTGAATCATAATTTATTGTCGATGTGGTTTCGGGTACACCAGCACGCACTAATTTCTAGTTTCTTGTACTTACTACAATACATACATAAAGTCTGTTCAGCGTAGGAATTGTTTTCTGAAAGGCTTTTTTCCTTACCAGAAATGTATTATATAGTAGGAATATTGGTAGGAAAAAAGACCTTTCAGAGAGTAATTCCTACCGTGAATGGAGTATACGTGCCACATGACCCTTCAGCCTCCATGCCATGAATATCTTCACTATGTAACTTTCTTTATTCATTTTCCTGTTTGTTCATCCCTCTTAGGCCCGAAATACTCTTCTTCAGTTATAAAACACTCAATAACATTAATATCTTAATATATATAATTCTTCTGTACGTGTGTATGTCACTGAACTCCTCCTAAACGGCTGGACCGATTTTGATGACATTTTTTTGTGTGTGTTGAGTGGGTCCGTGGATGGCTTAGATTCACAATTGTACCCGGTAGGTAGCGCTGCATTCGGGTTCTAGGATTTTATTTTTATTTTTTAGGGAATTTTTTTTGGGGGGGGGGGGGATTTTTTAATTTTTTTTTTAGATTTTTTGCATATCAGAACATGTAACCTAAAATTTTCACCCTCTCCCCCCCCCGCCACCACCACCCAATATTTATAATACTGAATATAATATTAATAATTGACCGTTTAAAAAATCATAAGTTCATCAATAATTGACCGTTAAAACCTTCTGAAAAGTTCATGAATAATTGAACTTCTGAGAATAATTCATAGTTATGTTTGTTTTTCGATACAGCTGATATTTGTGGAGTTGTGGGGGAAATGCCAAAAATGAAAATATATTTTATTTTGTATGTTGTCTTGACAAACACTGAATTTTTAATATTTGTGTTACTCACTAATTGGAGTTCATTGTGAATTTGTAATTGTGATGATCATATAGTATTTGTTTTATTATCGAAATCTATTATGCCACCCAAACGAAAAGCCAACGTTCGGGCAGGACAACGTCTGTTGGGTCCGCTAGTATATATATATGTTGGGTCCGCTAGTATATATATATATATTTATAATAAGGGACACAGGCTAATCACAACTAGTTTCAGTTTTATTTGATCGCTATTATTAGGTATAACACAATGGCTATTAGCAACTTTATATAAGAGGGATGAGTAATGTTGCTGGGGATAACATAGAAAAACAACAGGGATAAGTCACATGTTAAAATTTTTTACCCAAGTTCGCCCGGCTTAAATTGAAACCTAAGCCTTCCTGTCACCAAAAATTCTATAAATTGCTGGAAGGACGCCTTATATCGTGTGACCAATAATGCTGATAAGGCAAACAAATTAGTTTGTGAAATATTCTCTTTTGGTAGAGAAAAGTAAACTCAATTTAAATGTCAGTTACGAGGTAAACTTAAAAGCAGTCAAACCAATACATTTACTCCTCATTACATTCTAGATGATTTGTTGCCATGCGGTCTAATTGAACTAAATTAAATATTGAGATAGCATATTGTAGCTCATCAAAGCATTGAATTACTCTTGATGATGAGTGCCTTCATACAAGGGCTCACTAATTACTGTTCAAGAGGAAGGTAGACCTATATTGATCATTGGAAGCTTATGTACACTCCAATAGTGGAACGGAATTTGAAAAAATTATAAAAATGCACTTTGTATAGCTCTTAAGATATTAGTTATTTTGTTCTAAGTCACGATAAATAAATTACACTTTTCTTTGTTCCATAATTGATTTTGACTAGCACTGTAATAATTTGTATCTATAGACAATTATATAATAAAACCACCATCATAGTAATGGTTTTAAATTAATATTGATCAGAAATTTAACGTTATATATATTATAGCTATCCTAAGATTTAAGTGTCTATAGACACAAAATATTTCCAGATTAATATATAATTTTTATAAATTATTAAAAATTGTTTAGAGAGAGACCGAATCTTATGTTTTTCCCACCCTATTTTTGTACGTTTCCAGTCCACTTTCAAGAATTATATAAAACAAATCACTTTTATTATTATTAAACCATCTTACCACATCTCCTAAACTTAAAAACTTTGTTGTAACAGGCTTAATTTATGTTGAGAAATTTTTTGGGTCTATTAAGATTTTCTTACGAGAAATTGTCAAGAAAAGAGATGTTTTTTTTTTTTTTATTTTTTATTATTTAGCACCGCGTCTTACTACCCATTCGGGTTATACGCTTAAGTACTAATTACGCTAATGGATTAGGAATTGGGAAGGTTGAATAGAGGAAGTGAACCCGCATTTGCGTGGAGGGAGAGTGGAAAACCATTTAGGAAAAACCACCCCCAGTTCACCCGACCGAGATTCGAACCTCGATCTCCCCGTCCTCGGCAGTCGGGCTCAACACGACTAGCGCGTTATCCAACTACGCCACCAAGGCGGGTAAAAGAGATGTTAAAAATATGCCAACACGTAAAATAAACGCAAAATTTCCACTAAAAAAAAATATTGGCCTGAAAAACAAACAATACAAATAATTTTTCTTATTAATTTTTATTTTGTGTGTATTGCGTCTAACTGCCCATCAAGGCTATTAATTTTGAACTTACAAGAAATGTACTTGCAATTAAATGAAGGGAGAGGGAATGACCGTTTGGAAAAAACTAACGTTAGCAAACCTGACTGGAATTCAAACCACTGTCTTCCTTTCGCCAGAAAACATATCTATTGTGATAAGTTGCCTTAAGCCATGCGGCCACTAATGTGAATTTTTCATCATAATTTAATTCATATATTAATTATTGTGTAGTTTTCCAAAGCGTACTTAAATCAAAATAAATGGTAAGGTGCATTGCACAGATCTCTTTCTTTAATCTTGAAATAGAGACATTTGATCAAAACGGGTAACATTTGTGGAGAGAATAATATACACTGTTGCAGAAACACTCCACAAAATAGCATAAATGTAATAATATACAATGTTACATTGAGAAAAGAGGAGCATCTTGGTCCACTAAAGAGCCTAACAATCAATTTCATATTTGTAAGTACCGTATGGTACTCTATAAAATATTAATAATATAAATATATATATATGGTTGCTTATAACTAAGAAACTATTGGTTTTATAAACATATATTTTAGACTAAAATATATTTAGTTTTGAAAATATTACAACTCTACAGTGAGAGGTTATATCTTATCTCAAATAGTTGCGGATATTTTATCTAAATAGGAAATTTCTGCTCATATAAATTTCCTTTAAATTCATTTTAGTGGCAAAATGAAAATCGCTATTTTGCTTGTGGTGTTAAACAGTCCTTATACACAAAATTTAATACAAATTGTTTTTTAGGGTGAGATATATAATTCTACTCCTACAAAAAATATTTCAAGAAACATTTTTGTACATAATATAATTAGCTTTTATTTTATAAATAGCTATTTTTGACGTATAGCACAAAGGAAATTACTATCGAAAATCTCTTTTTTGTACCTTTAAGGGGTCGTAAAGGCCAACACTCATTCCATAGAGGGGTAAGCGAGAATTTATGATATTTCAAATCACACAAAAATAAACAGCTTAAAACATTAAATCTTTTCCAACTTTTTGGATGCTTAAAACATAATTGCTGCCTGTACTGGTAACACAACAGATACATTTTAAGATGAAGGAAGCAAATTGCAAATTTATAGACAGCTAAGATATAAAACCGAATGATGTTTTAAGAATTGGCTTCTGTTCTAATCTTCAGTCTTTAACGACCATTGGTAACTAAACCAACCCGAACGGGTAATAGGACTCACTGATAAAAAAAAATACGATTATGATTTGACAATAAATCGCATCTAAGTGCGGTTTTTAGTACTATTCACTTTATAGCAGTGAAATTAGGTTAGTGCAATGATTTTGTTATACATTTTGTTGTGATTATACTTCCTCATAGAGAGAATTCATTGTAACTAATTCGCGGACATTTCTGGCCTCAAACTATGATGGATCTTGACGTTTTATATGTCCCGGACTCACAAATGTAGTTCTAAGGACTTTTGCCAACGGGAAGATACTTGGCTGCGAATAGACTGGATACTCACCGATGGAAGCCACACACTGGTCATTATTATTATTATTATTATTATTATTAGCACCACGTCTTACTACCCGTTCGGGTTATACGCACTTACGCTAATGTGCAATGGTAGGGTGATTGCGAGATGAAATGGAGGACCTACAGTTTAACGTGGAATCCGAACCACGGTGGAGGCCTGGCACTCCTCACATTCACAAGTTGTGATTAAAACACATCTTGTCAGAGGTGAAGGAAGGGTTTGGTAATCAGATAAATCTGTGCCGGGACCGAGGATTGAACCCCGGACCCTAGCACAGAAGTCTGACACCTTACCCCTAGACCACCAGGCCACCGTTCACACTGGTCAGTTACTGGTTCTTACTTATGTTTCGCACACGATGCTACGCTAAAGGTGCGGAATTTCAATCAATTTAGTACTATCTAGCTGCAAGCACCCTCGTCAGGCTTCTAGAACATTTCATATTTATTAATATATTGTCTAGTGACACGAGTGGCAGGAGGATTTGCTTCTCTACTATTATTACAGATATAAGAGACGTGACCAAATAGGATTTAGGTAGGATTCATCCATACAATGAAAAGAATATAAACTGCAGTTTAATAATAATAATAATAATAATAATAATAATAATAATAATAATAATAATAATAATAATAATAATAATAATAATAACAATTCTTCGCGACAAAGGGACTGCAACAAACTGATGCAAAATTTATAGCGTTGTACAGAATGTGTAAAGAAAGCTACCTACAATAGAACATTAAATGTTCAATAATTGTTAATTAATGATGATTAAGCTTGAAACTGAGGTAGCCCGGCGACGAGCATGTTGAGTTTCCAGTGACTAATCACGGACGTGTCGTAAACCGGTTAGCAAACAGTAGCCCCATGAGCGGGCCGCTGTTAAACTACATTAGCTGTGACGCTCAAGCTACTAACTGGTAGTTCAGGTTTTACTCGCCTCATTTTTGGGTTTTATTTGAGTAACTTCATGGGTGAAAGATCTTACAATCCCATCTATCCCCGTGTATGTATATTCTTCTGTCTGTATCCAAAGCTAAAGCAGACATGGTTTAGTGTATTTCATCCAAAGTGGATATTTAGGTGTCATATTGTTTTACCTCGAGGCTAAACCATGATTTTGATTTCATTCCTAAGATTAAGGGCCAGTTGAACAAATATCATATTGATTCTTCAATCACCGGATTGACAATCACTTGGTCCTAGATCAAGAAAAATTTGGGCTGCAACAAAGATAATTAGATATTAAAATCTACGATCACTTGACCATAGATTTGATAAAATAATCAAGTAAAACAAACATGGCAACACTGTAAAATGCATGGTATTTGGAAAATATCATTGTGAAATGACCTAAATCGATAGGTACCATAAAAAATGCAGATGATATTTGAATTCACAACACGAGCGTGCAAGATGACTACATTTTAAAGTTCTTGCAGGGAAAATCTGAGCGGTATCATGTTTACCGCGATCAAATACTCGAAAATCCTAAAACATGATTCACCGTTTCTCGTAAACTAATTGAACAATCACAGCAGTTTTTTCAGAACTCGTTATAAAAACCTTAAAAGACATGAGGATATTATTAAAATTCCCATATTCCAATTAGTTTTTTGCTTTGAAAAAATTGTTTCCAATGAAAGAACTATAATGGGATTTTTAGTGCATACATATTTTCACTCTGTGTAAAAGTTTTTTCCTAATTGAAATAGATAGATAGTAAAAGTGTACGAAATGATCATCATGAACTGAATTTTATTTTGATAAAATATTCATTCCTCTAACACCAATACTTTTCACAGTTTGATATGTTTAGTTACGAGCTCTTGACGCGCGACTGGTTTTCGATAAACTGAAGATTGTCAGAAAGATCGACCCGTCATTCCGTTCCTATTTTTTTTCCTGATCTACTATTACTAGCTTTACAACAATTATTATTATGTTAATTACTTTAAATCACTTTTGGTTCTACACTCTATTTATAACATATCCTACCTTTCTTGTAAATTAGTGAATATATAAATCTTAAATTCATAGTATTGTTGTCCACTTTGTCCGACAATAATTCAGCTAGGTCATTAATACGTCTACCTTCTGTGTTAAGGGTCCTGGGTTCGATTCTCGACATGTTGTATATTAATCTTTGGTGAATTGTCAGCCTAGACACTGGGTGTTGAGAATTTCCTAGTACTGTATTAATTTATTTTATGAGTCGTGTGCTGATATCATAAGTGTGTTCAGAAAGAGCCTATTAATTAATATTCTCAATTACAAAAAGAACTAAAAATGTTGAAAGGGATGTAGTATTAGGCAAACCAACTTCCATTATTAAATCACTATTATAATGTTCAGCCTCCCTTCAAGCACATTCGTCAATCAGTGACCGAACGGAATGACGGACTGGTCTATTTAACAATCTTCAGTTTATCGAAAACCTGGCGCGCATGAAGAGCTCGTAACTAAACATATAAACTGTGAAAAGTATTGGCGTTAGAGTAATGAGTCTTATATCAAAATAAAATTCAGTTCATGATGATCATTTCGTACAGTTATACTACCCATTTATCTCAAATAGGAAAAACCTTTACAGAGAGTGAAAATATGTATGCACTAAGAACCTCATTTTAGTTATTTCATTAGAAAACAATTTTTTCAAAGCAAACTAATTGGAATACAGGAATTTAAATAATATCCTCATGTCTTTTAAGGTTTTTACAACTAGTTCTTAAAAAAACTGCTGTGATTGTCCAATAAATTTACGAGAAACGGTAGCTATGTTTTAGGATTTTCGAGTATTTGATTGCGGTAAACATGATGCCACTCAGATTTACACTGCAAGAACTGAAGAATTCCTCTTGAGTCGCACCACCAGTACACCGCCTATACATAAGGCTGGCTATGTTATATAAACGTTATATCTCTGGTAGCCTAGGCTGCCTTGTATTTATATATTGGTTTCAATAACTTGCAATTTTGGGTACGTTCCTTAAGAAAAGGGTTTTAATTAATTTTGAAGTGATGTTAGTAAATATACACAATACATTGTGATCAGTCCATTCTCCTTCTCAAATTGGATTTCTCTGTGATTGAATAAAAGCTAATTTATTTTATTGAGCTGTTTTGGATATTAATCCATTATTTATTACTTCATTGTCTATTTGTAAAACTTCATTTGAAGACGCCCTAATTTACAACACTTTTCTTAAAAATAGGTCACACTCTAAATAAAATATATACAACAAACACTTTAATTTTATTAATGACTTAAATAAGGATGCCAACATTAATTCAGTTATTAAAACCTATAGATTTTGTTTCCCATCAATATGATGATCGGAGAATCAAACAATTGATGGATTAGCTTAGCTTGACTAGCTTGACCAGAGATTTGATCGACAATCACGCACGTCTTAATAATAATTATTCTTAATGGTGGATCTTAAAATGAGATTGTAGACATTGATCGAAGATCAACTTACATCTGAGCTATGATCAAGCAATTGGTTAATGTTTGCACAACTGTCCCGAAATTTTGTATACTGATGATTGATTTTTGAAAATTAAATTTTTCAAGAATTTCTCTAATGATTATGATAAGAAATTAATATCTTGAAAGTGCTTATCATGATAAGTACTTTTATACTAAATTTTTAAGGAACCCTGGATTTAAGAGTAGTTTACAGATTTATTTTTTATATTCATTACTGTTTACAGCTGTTGCATGGGTCAGTTTTTTTTCATCCAAGCCACATATTTTCCACTGCCAACTTTCTAGGCCTGTTGTAGCTTTATAGAATACTGGTTTTGAAAATTTTCGAATACAGTATTTTGAAAATGACTAATTATTTTTATACAAATAAATATCTAGGCATTAGTTTCAAAAATAATAACAAATAGGCTTATGCAGACTATTTTCAAATAAACATATGAATGACTAATTTTTGAAAAGAGATTTTTTTTAAATGGTTATAAAGATTTTGTTTAAAATGAATAATTTGTAAGTGTTTTGTATCATAAAAACCTTATATATATTAGTAAAATGTATCATATTATAGTTTAGTATTACTAAATGCCATTTTTTTTTAAAAATTTTTAATGATTTTTCGAAAGATCATTTTATAATGATTTGGATTAAAAGGGATATCTGGGGTATGATTGACATTACTCTGCGAAATAAGTTCACTGTGCATACCTTTTAATACCCGAATACGTCGGGGCCTTGCAAACGTATAAGTTTGTGACATTATTCACGCAGATAGGTTTTTTGGAGTAGCGTTCCCCCTTTCCTCTCGTGTGAAGTATTACTGGGTTAATTGCGTTAACACCAAATTTACTTTTACCTTTTTTTTTTACCGTTTCTCAGTCGGTTTTGGTATTTCTTTGACATGTTAATTTGACACTCTTATGTGCTCATAAATTTCGAAACCAATGGAATGCAGATTTCTTTAACTGTTATTATAACGATTATTACAGTATCAGTACATTACTCTCGCACTATAATGAAGACTATTGTTTCCTTATCTATAGTTATTGTTGGTTTTATTACAGAAAGAATGATCTAAGTCATTACTCTCGCAATCAACTGGACTGAAATTCGAAATGGCAATAGCAATTACAATGATAATACATACATATTGTTTTCAAAGTTTAAACATACATTACTAGAGCATTCAGACTAATTTTAACTACAACCCACACACAACACACACACACCACACACACACCACACCAGGTTAGAATGATTATGTTACTAGAGGATAATGAATCATTTGTGACATCAGATGTTAAAAATATACCGAAACATAATGATAAAATCTATATAGAGTTGTAAATATAAGTTCAATTTTGAGTAAAGTAACTCAAAATTAGTTAAATTTACAACTATACCTAACATTCAAAACAGTGGTTTTCTAAACCCGGGGTTGAACATTTCTATTCCGCAACCAACCTTGGGAGAGCAGAAGGGATTTTTGTTCAAAGATTCCCCTTTCCTTCTTACTAAGTTATACTTCTTTTATTTGTTTATGTATTTTTTTTAAAATATTTCTATTTTTCCAAAAGCTACACAGGCTATAGCTAGGTAAATCTGGCGTAAAATCAGTCCATTGTCTGCTGTATGAATGCATTTTCATGTGTGTGTATTAATTTATATGTATACTACTCTTACTTAACTAATTTGTATTAATTTAATTGTTTCAGGAAGCAGTGTGAAATAATAATTTTCATAACAGCTGTCAGATTGAATGATTGAGGTAAGCTCACTTTTAAATAAATTTAACATATTAAATATAGCTAAATTGTAAGTATATTTAGACGTTGTTTAATTGGTAGCCCCATGAGATTTAAAAAAAACTGGCATTACTTTTTATGCCTTTATCCATTGAAAGCTGATAATATTAATACATTTTTCACTTAAAGCCACCTTAAACATTTGTGTAGTATTCGTGAGCATAAATTGATATTATGCTGTATATAATAAAATATATAATGTGTTTAGTCCTAAGTCCTTTGACCGTCGGATTCTTGTGTAACCCGTGACGGTTTTTTTCTTTTACAATATGTAACCGAGAATATTAATGATTTATATTTGAAAGAACCCAAAGGATTAATGTTGTACTTACATATTAAAATTAACATTTAATAATTATATTAACATATATTGGAGTTCTAAGTCGTTTAATTTAAGCTATTACTACATGGTTTTAAAAATAAAATGTAAAAAATAGTGAATTATACCCGCTATTATGACCGCTGATCAAAACTAAATTTCAGGGTGGGGGTGGATTAGGCACTTTTTATGTGAGTGGTTGTTGGACTGGGAACCGTCGATTAGACTAGAAGGAATTATAAACAGATGAAATGGTCACTTCATAGTATAATGTGGCAGACTACATTTCACTATATGACATGCAGTTGAACGTTAGCTACTCCGTAAAGTAAGTACGATGTATATTAGTTTCTTAGTGAGAGGGGGATCAAAATTATGTTGGGGTAGGTTAGGCTAGGCTAGATTAGGTTGTGTTAGGTTGGGCTCAAGTTACTCTGGGAGAGAAACGTATTGTAAGGTAGCAGTATCCAATCCACCTTGTGAGTGGTAATGTTGGTGGTAGCCTGGGTCATCAGTGGTGCACAGTCAACCCACGCCCAAATTGCATTAGCAGACCTTATAATGCATTTGGCTAGTCCATCATTTGCGTAAGAGAGCAAACAGTCACGGATACATATCTAGGTCAGTTAGGATCTTCTCTGGCCTACAAATATTTGTATATAACATCAACAAAATAACTTTCTTTCTAATAACAGTGAAGTGAAGGATAATATACTTTAACGATCTAGCTATCCTCACCCTTTCTGTCTCATGAGAAAGCTTACACCTTTCCCTTCTCTGTTAAAATTATGTGGAAGAGAACATGAATAATTAATTACAGTATTTTTTTAAATTCTATAGAAAAACAATTTTTTACCAAAATAAACATTAGATAGGCTTAATTTAATTTTCTACACATAATATCAAAATTTGTTGAATATCTGTCATGGGCATGTTGGCATTTTATGATAAACTTTTTAAATCGATAGGAAACGTTATCAAATTCTATGATGCCCATACCAGATTTTCAAGAACAGTTAGTGTTTATTATCACTATGTGTAGAAAATCAAACTAAACGAATCTACTGGAGCCATTTTAGATTTGTTATGTTCAAATTTCCATTTTGGTTTGTTTTAAGTACTGCACAAATATTGTCCTCAACTAGCTTTCCCTTCCATCCCACCTTAAGGTGAGGATGTAGGGGACGCGAGAAAAGGCCAGTGATTTTGCACTTTTTATAGCAAAGCATTTCTTTGTCCAAAATATATCAAATATTTCTCCAGTAGCAACGTTTAGTTTAATTTACTTCACACAGTGATATCACCAGTTGTTAAAATATAGCCTATCTGTCAAGGATGTCCTGAAATTTAATGAAAAATGTTTCTGTTCATTTGAAAAGTTTTTCACACAATACCGCTATGATCATGGCAGGTATTTAACAACTTTTGATATCACCACGTGAAGAAAATTAAACTAAACGTTGCTACCAAAGCAATATTTGATATATTTTGGCCAAAGAAAGTTTTGCTATAAAAACTAAAAGATCACATTTTCTTGCATCTCCACATCCTCACCTTAAGAAGTATTGAATCAATCTCCCAGCAAACTAAAGAAAGTACCTACTACAAATGAATTAACCGGAAACATAATATTAAAGGATGAGATTATTCAGGTTATAGAGCAATAGTTGAAACAATTGAGAGCACTGTTATAGGACTTGCCTGAAAACAAGCAAATCAATACAAATCAGACTAAATTATTTCATATTTGAGTTCTTGCTGATGGAAGGTCGTGTTGATTTTCAGTACGTTTATAAAGCCTACCATATCAGGGATCGACGCCGTGTTTATCGAGCGTGTGCAGCAGTGTGCTACACGTGTGTAATCTAATGTACCAGGAATTGGTGCAGTGCTATACCATTTCGTCTTATAGGGAGTGCAGCAGCTTTCAGTGACGTGTGGTCTGATTAGGTAACCACAAGGAACGGAACTTGGACATTAGTCTGCTACGTTTACATGTTAGCTTACATCAGACAAGAACTAAGTATAACTGTTGTTAAAAATAGCATAAATAGAAACCAAGAACTCGTGAAAGTATTTATGATTTGTGAAACCATGAATTCCCCGTTCACAGGAATAAATAAACGGCTAACAGACTTGATGTTTCTATTTTAAAGTTAAATTAATTAGTGAGTCATGTGTCTATCTTATCTATAGGTTCAGAAAATACACTTTAAATGCCCCTAATACAAAATATAAGACTTGTGAATATTAAAAGTATTAACAATGTCTATATAGTTTATAAATTGAATCATATTCAAGGTCATTTCAAGGCCAACGATTGTTTTTCAAATAGGACACTGTGTGTTTTTTATTGTAGAATAGTATTTTACGTAAAAACAAGACATTTTTGTCTGAAACACTCTTTTACCCAAAGTCTATTTTTGATGATATTGAATGAAGTAAAGAAATACATATCACCCTTTTATAACTGTTTTATTTAATTTAATTGCCAATTCCACTAGAGTGTGTAGAGTGTAAACAAATACGAGCAAAACGTTCTCACAAACAAAAAACAAACGTTCATTCATAAGGATTGAAATGTTAAATTGGTCTACCTATTATGTAAACATTATGTAAACTATTATGTTACATAAAAGGTTGATCAATTTAACATTTCTATCCTTAAGAATGAACGTTCACTAAACAGTACACATGGTTCTTCACAACGTGATATATTTTCGTTTATTGTAAATCTACCTATTGTGAGCTATGGTGCTGAAAAATATTGAGATAATTTTAATTAATGGTGAATGTAAGCTAGTTATGATATTTTACTGTACGCTGATCGTTTCCCTGAGAGAAATCCATCTTCACGTTGATCTTTTTATCGTGTAGTTATAGAATTTGTGGAAAATGGAAGTTTTCAAGCGGAGAAAAGGAGCAAAGGTAACTGTAACCGTGAACATAATGATATTTTAGTCCTAATAATCCTCATCTAGGTTCTCGTGAAATTTCTGGCTATTTAATATCCATGAGTAATGTGCGCAAAATATTGAAGCGTCATAAATTCCATCCTTAGCACATGTTATTGCTTCAAAAGCTTCCTGGAGAAAAGTTTCTCAATCGAGTGGCATTCTGCCAATGGGCACTTGAACAAGTAAGAATAAGTATGAACTTTTTTATTAGAGTATTATTCTCTGATGAATCGTGCTTTATGAATCATTGGGAAGTCAACCGACACAATATGTATTATTGGAGTGCATAAAATCCACAGTGGTTGCGCCAAGTTGAAAGACTGTGAACTTTTGGTGTGGACTTATCGGATAAAAATTGATCGGGCCCTCTTTACTGACGATTTATTAAATGGAAATAAATACAGACCCATTCTAGATTAAAGGTAGACATTGCTGCTCGAAACCTTAAACCTACAAGAAAGGCAGACCATGTGGTTTCACATAATGGTGTCCCTGCTCATTATTCCAGAATAGCTCGACAAATATTGGATCGGAATTACAATGGCCGCTGGATTGGCAGAGGTGGTACAATTAGTTGGCCTACTAGATCGCCAGATTTATTCTTGTGGGGTTACTTGAAAAAAGAGTATACCATATGTACCAGACAACTCCAGAAAACTTGATGGAATGCATTAGAATTTCTTGCAGAGATATTTATCAAGAAACTCTATTAAATACATTTCTTTTATAAAGCGAATAAGAAAGTGTATTGAAGTAGAAGTTCGTCATTTCGAACAATTGTTCTAATTTAACATTTTGATCCTTATGAAGGAACGTTTGTTTTTTGTTTACGAGAGAATTTTGCTTGTATTTGTTTGTACTCTACAGGTACAAGTAGGCAATAAAATTAAATAAAAACAGTTCTTAGAACATATTACATATTCTTTATTTAATTAAATATCATCAAGAATATACTTCTGGTAAAAAAGTGCTTCAGACAAAAGTGGCTTGTGTTTTTTTTCGTTGAATACATTTCTGCAATAAAAAATGCAGGGTCCCATTTGAAAAAGAATAGTTGACCTTGAAATGACCTTGATTACATCCACTAAGTCAAAAATAAATCATGTCATTTTGTCAGCGTCTCAAAACCAGGCATCTTTTATGGTCCCATTTGAAAAACAATAGTTGACCTTGAGCTGACCTTGAAGACGTCCACCAAATCAAAAATAAATTATGTAATTTTGTCAGCGTCTCAAAAACCAAGCAACTTTGTATGAAACTTTTTTTCTCAAATGAGTATTTTTATAGATATTTCGCTGTGCCAACTTAAAAAAACACCATATATATATTATATATATATATATATATATAGTGTGTTCGGAAACGCATATAACTTGTTTGAACCAAAAGTAATAAAAAAATCCTTACACTTACTTCCGTAAAACTATGATAAAACCATTAACTTGTGTTCAAAGTTTTGGCGTACAGTGCCTGGAGAGCAAAGCTGTCAAGCTTGTGTGTATAACAAGTTGCATAGGAGCTAGGTGCGTGGCACTGCACATGTAACCATGGCAAGACTTTCTGTGATGTAGGACCGTTAATGATGACCCTCAGAACGTATTTACATTTCTAGATGGACTAGTGTGTTGTTTACTATTAATTGTTATATGTTCTTCTGCCATGTTCCAAGATGTCGAGGTTTGTAGTTCCACGCGCCTAACTCCTATGCAACCTGTTGTACACGCATGCTTGCACAGCTCTTCTCCACCCGCGCTGTACGCTGAAACTTAGAACACAATTTAATGGTATTAACATAGTTTTCCGGATGTAAGTGTACAGGGATTTTGTATGACTTTTACTTTTGGTCCAAACAAACTATATGTGCAGTTTGGGCTATGAGTTTCCGAACACCTGTATATAAGTAGCGTGTAGGCCCACCTGGTACAGCCCCTAGGCTATTTTCCGTGAGCGAGAGTGTGTATTGTGATGTCAATTAACCTACTTTCCACATCCGGTTGATTTACCGTTATTCCCCCACCTACATCCTGGGACCACTTGTCACAGCCCCGAGGCTATTTTCCGTGAGAGATAGTGTGTATTGTGATGTCCACATCCGGTTAAATTACCGTTATTCCCCAACCCACAACCCCTGGACCACGGTGGGGGTGGAGGGCCACCTACCCACTATTTAACTTATGAACTTATGTAAAAGTTATAAATTATTTCATCAAAATATATAGCAGCCATGATTTTTCCCTATGTATTTAACTTAGAAACATATGTACAAGTTATACATTATTTCATCAAAATATAGCCACCGTGATTGTTCCGTATGACACTTAAAATAAATTCAAGATCTTCATAATTGTATTCAATATTACTGATGAATAAATGTAAGTTCTCGCAGACTGACGTTGACTTAACACACACAAGATAAAAAAAACAGTTAATTGTGTAGATTATGATTATAAATAAATATTCTTAAACTGTTATGTTTATGTTTTAACATCTACACCCAAACACCCCCCTCCTATCCTATAAATACAATTACCTTAAACCCATATTAGTTAAAATTATAAACCAATATTTAAGCAGTGAAACTGGTGGAAATAATAATATTAATAGTATAATTGTTCCTCCCTTCTACTCATATCCTACAGCCCAAATAAATATTTTTTTGCTAAATCTATATTAACTACACACGTGTGATCAATAAAGCTTAAAGTTTACTACTCTGAACTATTTAATATTTCATTCTGGCAATGTTAACACATGTATATTGCAATCTCCTGCCTGTGTTTGATTCTCCAAGAATTCCCAAACAACATATTAAAGTGATTTTTTTAAAATAATAATATCCACATTAACTTACTAGCTATTTTATTGACAGACAGCAGGTGATTAATAAATTTTATTTAAAACATTTATAGCATACAACAGAAACAACAAAGTTTTTTAAATTATAATCACCAATCTTGTGAGCTGTAAAAGTAACTAAGCGGAGCTCGTCTGGTATGGTTGGTTTAGGAGGTTGGAGTTTGAACACTGCCCTACTAAACTAAGGATATTTCCAAATCTCCCTCCACACAAATGCGGGTACACCTATCCCTCATAAATAATTTCATTATTCCTACCCCATTATCTTATTTAAATTATTGTATGAATAGTAATAATAACATTTATTAAATATGGATATGTCTGTGCTATCACAATCTATTCAAAAAGTCATAATTACTAATTGTATTCGTTTGATGGCGCAGAATGAAAGTGGTTAAGAAATAAATACATGTGAATATAAGTTTGGCTTATCATAATAATTTAAATGCGTTTGTTTACGTGTGTGTGTGTGATCTAGCCACCTCACCTTTAACCTAATTTTGTTAATTTATAAACGCTATATAAACACTGAAACTGTTTGCAATAATATACTGGTTTATCCTTTCTACTCATTAATATATAAATATATTTATATTATACAATCAAACAGATATTTTTTGCTAACGTTATATAAACTCACATGTGTAAGAAATAAAGCATAACATTTACCAGTCTACCAATCTCATTCCGGCAAAGTTGTCACGTGAATATTGCTAGATCTTCCCTGTCTTTGAATATCCAGGGATTTCCAAACAGTATGTTCTAGGTTTAAAAAAATAATAACATTTTCTTAGTATTCTTTTTATTGACAATCAGCGATTAATTAATTTAAAACATTCATAGCTTGCAACAACAACATAGAGTGTTTTTTTTAACAAGCAGCAATATTAATATTATTTAGGCTTTGTGACCACTACAGGTAATTAAGTTGAGAGTTTAGAGTGCAACAAATTGTGATAGCAAGATAAACATATAATCACTCTTTTACCTAATAAAAAATCATAAGAGAATATCATACCCTCTATAAAATGAGTAGGAGACGCCTCCAAAATAGTTCAGGACACGCTGAGAGGCGCTAGAACGCATATTGACAATGTCTCCAGTTTTTACCTGGTATTCTTATTTTTCCAAAACCCTCAAGCACAATAATGTTCGGTTCATTGCTGGCCTCTCCCGATAGCACAACGTTATAACTTTGTTTTTTTCAAGCTCTATTAACCACTTGACACGATTGTATTCCTCTTTCTCGATCTGGTCTAATGCACGGCACAATACCTCCTCGTCCCAACAGGCAGCCTGGTGAGCAGGATTTGGAGGAGTTTAATGAAATTGATGTTTGTGTCGAATAAGGTTGGAGAGCTTTGCGTAGGACCCCTCACAAATGTTACATTAAAATGACATAATGGCAACTGGAGATGCAGCGAAAATAAATGGTGTAGATAAATATCACTGGGAGGAAAAAACACTCTCGCTCAAGCAGCAACACCCTCTACTCACAAACTGAGTTCCCCTCTCACAGAGTAAACGTTTTTTCAAAATGTCGAAAATATTCCATCACCACTAGCTCCGATGACGTTAGCAGATTGTGTGAAAATAGTAACGTGGTCAAATAAGGCTACGGAAATATGAGTGCGTCTAATTTTTTAATTCACTTTTATACATCACACTTTGTCCTCGGAGGTATATCATACAGCGTGGTTTAGATTTAAATAGCTTACAATTCAAATAATAGGCAGACTTTGGAAGGAAGACCTTACCGATACTGCCCAGACTGATTATGTAGTCATCGGGCTTTTCATACATAATTTTAACGTTTGGATAAGTTTTGTACATTGTTAAATCCTCGAGATTTAAGGGTTCTTCGGACTTTACCTCCTCCGTTGGCAGTGGGCACGTGGGTGACTTTGGCTGTGAGTACTCTGATGTCTGGTAGGTGGACGACTCTTGTGTGGGTACTCAGGTGACTCCGGCGGTGGGTACGCTGGTGACTCTGGGGGTGGGGGTGGTGACTGCGGCGTCATGAAGGGTTGTGACGGGTGGTGTGGAGCTCGGAAGGTTGGTGGAGGTCTGGGAAACACGGCCACAACGTCCCCTTTGCGGAAATTGTACACAGCACATGTCATATCACACAGGTAAGTCTCCTTGATTATCTCGTAGGTTAGTACTTCAGTCGCTCTGATCGTGTGACAGGTATAGTCACAGAACTCGATGTAGCCTCACTCCTCTCTGTCGTGGTTCACTACTTTGAAAATTACATGTCTTTTGCTCACGGTCACACTGTGAATATTTTCTGCTGTCATATAGGCAGCCTCCTAATCGTATGACCCACAAACGTTAATCAATATAGCCGGTTCTAAGCATGGTGAGCGTACCTGTCCACTAAACTCGTTGGATGATTTGCTCAGTCTTTAACTTGTCCACCGTACACGTCCTTAACTCTTGCACTGATGCTAAACTTGTTCTAACTGCCAGTGAAGATGTGTTGACTGATGTTGTTGTTAACTGCTCTATGCTGCTGCCAGTCTCTTAAACGCGTTCAAAGTTCACAATTGTAGGTGTACCAGGTTCTACTTCTGCGCAGGTAAGTATCAGTTTTTCCTTATTAAGATCATACACGTCTTAATCCTTTAGAGTAGCAAAACGACAGGGTAAAAATACACAAAACTCGCCATCTAGATATGCTATTTGGCTTCTCCCGAACTTTTTATTGACAGCTTTTAGTTTATCCACCGAGTACTTTTGATCAGCGATTAGATCACACGATTTTTCGGTCTGCATGGCGTCAACAATATTTACCAGCTACTTTAACTTGTCCATTGTGATCCGCTCTACAGACGCTTATAAATAGTCGACCAAGAAACCCCCCCTATATATTCACCCCCGATCAACACCGGATTTGGAAAGGGTGTCGGGGAAAATCACAGCGGCACCTGTTTGAACATGTTTAGTCACCGATTAATGACCTGGGGCACCCGGATGTGTAAAAGGGCTCACAACGCCGTACTGAACCAGTGCAAGCCAGTATTTTCCTGTTTGAACATGTTTATACACGAGTAATGACTTGGTGCATCCGGATGTGGAAATGGGGTCAAATTTGGAGGGGGGAAAATCACAGCGAGACATTGCCAAAAGCTCACACTTGATGTTAGACAATCATCGAGAGAGGATACTTCTCCCTTCCTCATGGGCTGACACGTCGCAGGAGAAGTTCCCGACCCCCAAGACTGCACGCTCCCCAAAATCTCCCCCGTCAGTCCCAGACATTTATATCTAATGGACACGCATAAAAAAATGGGCACATTAAAAACTATTGGGGCAAAAATCTAAAAATCTAAATGAGGCTAGGGCACAACACGTCATGGGAGGAGTGCCTGAGACTGCACGTTCCCCCACGCCAGTCCCATCCATTGGGCACACATAAAAAACAATAGGCACACATTAAAAAGTAGTGGGCAAACATTAAAATCTAGTGGGGCAAAAATCTAATTGGTCTGGGGCACACATTAAGATCTAATGAGCACACATAAAAATCAAATGGGCTAAACCCATCAGCCCTAGAATACTGGGGTGGCCCTCCACCCCCGGGTCAAGGGGTATGGTCTCGGAGGGTGGTGAGGGGAGAGGTGATGGGGGATAATGGTAAATCATACTGTGTTGACCCTCCACCCCCGGGACCTGGGGGTATATTCTCGGGAGGAGGGGAATAATGGTAAATCAACCGGATGTGGACATCACAATACACATTTTCGCTCACGGAAAATAGCCTTGGGGCTGTTCCAGGTGGTCCTCACAACCCCAGGATGTAGGTGGGGGAATAACGGTAATTCAACCGGATGTGGAAAGTAGGTTAATTGACATCACAGTACACACTTTCGCTCACGGAAAAAAGCCTGGGGGTGTACCAGGTGGGCCTACACACTACTTATATATGCTTATAGCTCAGAAACTAATGGTCTTATAGAAATCATTATTTCAAATAAAATATTATGGTTTTAATAGTAGTCTACTAAAACTTTTACAGTGATACGTTATTTAGAATCTCAAATAGTTGCAAAGCTATGATCAAAATTGTAAATTTCTGCTAATGTTAAGTACCCTCAAAGTAATTTAATGAGACAATTGGATTTGTCGTTTTGTTTGTGGTGATAAACAGTGCCTGGATACAAAATTTATTCAAAATAGTTAGAGCAAATTTGGAGAAAATAGATTTTCTCTCTTTTTGCCCTTCAATAGACTACCTTTAATTTTAGGGTTGTATATTTAATTCCAATAAACCCTCGAAGACCACTTTTTCAGTTTAGGGGATCATGAAACGTCGACATTTATCAGAATCTCGATTTCGTTTTTTTTTTTGCTGGATCACAATACTTTTCTCTTCGAGGAGTCGAGAGATAGTAAAAAATTACTGATGTAATAAATGAGCTCTAAATATGCATTTCTTTTTAAACTAAATCTAACTTTATTACTAGAGCCAAAATACAGTGCGTCCAAAACAATACCAAATAAGTAATGTTTTCTCTCGTTTCTTTCAAAGAAAAATATTTGTGATAATTCGCATTAATTTTTTTTGCTATATATAATATATATATACCACCAGATATATATATATATATATATATATATATATATATATATATATATATATATATACACACAATTCTTTAAGATCATTTTTAAATATTTTTTTTTAATTTTTGCAAAACCAGATAGAAATATCTATTTATAATATAACAATTTTTACTTTCTCACGACACTTGGTGTAAAAAAAAAGTTTTTGAAGGATCTGAGTCTCAAATCCTCGAATCTAGAATATCCTTAAAGATTCAAGGGTGAATCCTACTTACGAGATATAAGTATAATTTAGATACAGAAGCGAGAAAGTCTTTCCGGTGCACCGTACCATTTATTTTCTTTGTGCTTCTGTATCTAAATTAGCATTTGTTTTTTAAAATGGATTGGTCTATATCCCTACTTAATAGTTTTGCATGTTATTCAGTAATAAAGTTGATAAGAATGTGTTCCTGGTCAAAGACAAGCAGAAAAGCCTATAAGCATGGATTGAAACCATTTAATAAAGACAATTAAGGAAAATATGTTCATTCCACCATCTTCGTGTGAATATTGGGCAAATGTGGCATAGCAGAAGTACAAAACCAAATTATTTTCTTCCGGAAAATACCTTGAGTGGGTAAATACCGTAATGCATGACATTTTCAAGTGTATTGTTGTGTTATACCCTCACACACATGCCATTGTTTGTTTAGCTCATTCACAGTCATATGCAACTTACTATGAAAAAATCCTTGTCACTTCTGTAACTAAATTATTATTATTATTATTATATTTAGCACTGCGTCTTACTATCCGTTCGGGTTATACGCTTAAGTAATAATTACGCTAATGGATTAGGAATTGGGAAGGTTAAATAGAGGAAGTGAACCCGCATTTGCGTGGAGGGAGAGTGGAAAACCATTTAGGAAAAACCAACCCCAGTTCACCCGACCGAGATTCGAACCTCGATCTCCCCGTCCTATGCAGTCGGGCTTAACACGACTAGCGCGTTAGCCTGAGGTGTGGATAATAGACCTGAAACCACACAAAAAGTTATTATGAACATTTGTCCTATATTCAGTAGTTCCCGAGATAAGACCTTCCAAAGCTCTACTGGAAATGTTAATAGTCCTACTCGATCCACCCCTGTTCATGTAGTTGCAGCCCTGCCTATGTACAAGCAGTAATACACCACCTGCAAGAGGTGCAACAGGGTTGAACCAAGTAGGGTTATTGACAATTCCACCAGAATTTGGGAAGGGCTTATCTCAGGAACCCTCTAACATAGAACATATGTTCATAAGTACTTTTTGTGTTGTTTTGAGGTCTACTATCCATACCTCCAGTTACTTCCAATATAAATCGATACATCCTGTATATGAAACTAAAATACAAGAAATTAAATAAAAATGTAATCTACAAATAAGTATTTTATTTTGTTTGCATAATTTACAATGTAATACATATCCTAACCATAAACTCATATCATTCCAGACTAAACATGAATTGTATCGCTTATTTATATAATGTTAAGATTATCTTATCTGTAGGCTATACCGTAACCATACTAAACACTCATTGTTTCATTGTAATATTTTTCAATCACGTAAGACTATCCCAATTTGGCTACATTTCACCTACATTGTAGACTCATTTATTAATGTATCTATCGTATTCTTGAGCACGTTAAGCACTTGATTTGATTGGCTCTTCAGTATGAAAGGAGCCATCATAGAGAAAGTGGAGATTTGTTATCTCTTTATCATTGGCAGATGACTGTTTGTGGAATTATATTAAGACTCGATATTTAGGTTTTAAAATATGTATTGTACCCTTTTTTACTGTTCTTAGTATCTTGTCGTATGTGTTAGCTCTAATGTCAGACTATACCAAGGGTGGGCAACATTTTGACAAAATTATAAATCTGTACTTTACTTAAATATAAGTTAATATGCCTATTTAGGAAACCATAAAGGAGAAAACTGTTTTTGGTTGAATTTTCCTTTTGATTCAACTAGGACGGATTTAAATTTTTTTATAATTTTATATCTTCATAGAAGAACACCATTTTAAAAAAAAAAAAAAGAATAAATAAATTATAAAATGTTTGAAAGAAAATATGCTTTGATTTTCCTCGAGTTTATTCTCCATGGATCTTAGTTAATTTCTAAATTCGACTTTAAATATGTATTGTACAAGCATACTAAAAATATATATCAGCATGTAATAAGGATTATAAAATAAATTGAAAATCACTCATTAATAGAGTCTAAGAACTAAACATCTCAACCGCTATTATATTATATTGAAGGAATACAATTTAAGTTAGAGATTGTATATTTACAAATGATGAAGAGACATAATTGACAGAATATGTGAAAAAGTCAGCGCCGAACACCTCAAAAGGCCACATTCAGTCTAAAGGCCACTCGTTTCTCATCCCTGGACTAGACCTTTAGGAACTTTGCTCCGAATCGAATCTTATAGTATATTCTTAATCGAATCTGATGCTTAAAAATAACTGTACCAACAATTTTATTTTAAAAATAAGTTCAAATCAAATAATTTATTTTGGTACGATAGTGTTTTAAATATAATTTTCGTTCCATAGTCTACTATGCCAAGTTTTTGAATCCAATCTAATAATAATATATTTAAAATTATATTTATAGTCACTTCATAAACATTTTAGTTTCAATAAAAAAATAACGTAATCAATAGCCTCAAACGGTGAAACATAAAATAAAGAACACAAAACTTTTTAAATTATAGTTTAAAGATTTATTAATATTTAGAAAAGGTGGGGCAAGCTAATTTAATAAAATAAAAGATGCCGTTTTGACTATCACATACAACTGTCCCCCACGTGATTCTTTTATGACATGGAACTCAAGTTAATTTCTCTATTAACTTAAACTTTTAACATTTTCTGATTTTATTATATTAATTTGTTAAGCACTATGAATAATATATTTTAATTTAGAACTAAACCCATCGAATCCAAATCTAGGATTTATTTAGATTCGAAATTTTGAACCAAATCCGAATCATTAAAATATTAAGATTCACAAACGAAATGAATCCGAATCTTAGTAAGATCCTGAATCTAATTAGAACTTTCAAAGGTTCGTACAGGCTTACTCTATTTCATTCTGATCCCATCACTATTTTATTCTTGATTCAAATTTAACTAGTTTTTTCCTCATGTGGCTTTTATTATTTTAAGATTTTGCGTCCAGTTTTGAATAAATAACTTTTATAGTTTTAGTTGACAGGTAATTTCATGTTCATTTTGGAATCCTTCTTGGTTAGTTCATTCAACTTTTAGTTGTAATTCATTTTTTATTAAGTACTTATTTAGTAAATTACTTGGACAATTTATTTTAATTTCTCACTTTTTAATCTTTCCATTTATGAGTAGATCATTCATTGCCTTATTTGTATGAATGTTATGTTTCGTGAAGTAGTAACATTATACTATATTATACTACCATGGGTGGCAACACGAGACAATGTTCTTGTACTCAACCAATGTGTTCTTTTATATATCTATTATATTATCCAATGTAAATAACTTTGAATATATAATATATATATATTACATGTACTAGTTTTCTTTTAATACATTACAAATAAAAACCAAATATTCTTAATAATTTAAGTACATAAAAGAAAATAGATTGAGTAAATAGAATTAAAACATAGATTGAAGTGTGTAAATCCATGTTGCAGGGATTGGAAATATTACTAGATAGGGAGAAAATAATCATCATTAAATATTTCACTAATTATGGGATTGATCCACCATTACTAAGTCTTCGGTGCCCTAACAATATGAAAGCTAAACAAACCTCATCAATCCCTTTCATTCAAACAAACTAGGGACGATTTATTTTCCATCGTGTCTCATTACCCGTTCAAAATATACTCATACATTTGTAAGTTATTTATTAATTACGATAGTGTGGTAGAGATGAGGAATATAGAATTTAGAGGAAGTGTACCCACATTTGCGTGGAGGGAGAGGGAGAAATTACTTAGGGAACCCTCAGTACACCTTAGCTGCAAATTGAATTGAACAACTTGTGAATGTGAGGGATGCCAGCTCTCCACCGTGGTTCGGATTCCACGTTAAACTCTATGTCATCCATTTAATCTCACCATCACCCTACCATTGCACATTAGCGTAAGGGCGTACAACCCGAACCGGTAGTAAGACGTGGTGCTAATAATAATAATAATAATAATAATAATAATAATAATAATAATAATAATAATAATAATAATATAATAATAATAATAATAATAATAATAATAATAATAATAATAATAATAATAATAATAATAATTCAAATTGAACCTCGACCTTTCTGTCACCGACAAACATAGCGTAATGCTCTTGACATTAAGACTGTGTCAACTGACGTGAAATAACTCTTGTGTAACTTATTACAAAATATTAGTGTTCCTCTGGCCACTATCTATAGGCCTATAGGTGCTTAGACATCCGTGATATTCTCATATATTCCAAGTACGTGAAAAAAAGCTAGTTTGACATTTTTATGTGCGCTTAAGGGCTTATTAAATCTCATATAAAAACTATAAATAGATAGGCTGCGTCATTTTCAAGTTGTGCGAAGAAACTATTCCAGAAAATATAATCTCGTGTATAAATTGCCGCACACTGGTTCATTAAAATGTACTACATAATCCATTGCGGCAAGCTTGTGTTGGTAAAGTAAGCGTAACTTACTTAGTTACGGGCGTGGCTTTTGCTAGGGTAAGTAGAGCTTTGTTAAGTACTGTATGCGTGGCGTGGCTTGTTGCTAGGGTAGTAGAGCTTGTGTTAACTGTAACCCCTAATTGCGTGGCGAATTGTCTAGGTAAGAGCTTGTGGTAACTGTACTGTATTGCTGCAGTTGGCTAGGGAGTAGAGCTTGTGTTAACTGTACCTGTAGTTGCATGCGTAGTTGTGCAGGTAAGTAGAGCTGTGTAATGTCCTTAGTTGCGTGCATAGCTTGCTAGGTAAGTGAGCTTGTGTTAACTGTACCTTAGTGCTGGCGTAGTTGTGCAGGTAAGTAGCTGTGTACTGTACCGTATTGGTGCAGGCTTGTTGCTAGGGTAAGGGCTCTTTTCCACGAGCGTATTTAGCAGCGCTGCTAACGCCTGTACCGTGGAAACAGGCCCATTTAATGTAATGTATCCACACTGGCAGCGCTGCTAGGAAACGCCGCGGCTAGTTGCGAGGACAGTCGATCGTGCGGGCAGCATCGCTGCTAATTCAACCACACACGCTCGTGGAAACACAACCAATTAAAACAAGGTATCGTCAAGCAGCGCTGCTAAATACGCTGTGGAACTAGGCTCAAGTAGAGCTTGTTTTAACAGTACCTCTAGTTACGTGGCGTAGCTTGTTGCTAGGGTAAAGTATAACTTTTGTTAACTGTACCAGTAAAATGTTCTCATTGATCAGTAGAACTCTCACTAGCCAACAATAAATGGAAATACATTCCGATGTGAGGCATAAAGATCGGATATATGCTTGATCAAATGGGAACTAGCGGGGGAGAAAATGTTCCAGGAACTGTTTTAACACGATTTGCTTGTCTTGGAAACACTCCACCACACGATACTGCGCAAAGCCTAACATCAAGCCTTAGGGCCAGTTTCATAGTCAAATTTAGTACGCCTCAAGTGTGGCGCTATACTAAATACAAGACGTCACCTACCTGAAATTGAATGGAATGGGCCATTTTCATATACGAAACTGGCCCATTCCATTTTGGTCTAGGTAGGTGTCATCCTGTATTTAGTGTCGATCGCCCTTTAGGCGTACTAAGTCTGACTATGAAACTGGCCCTTAGAGTAAAAGAACTATTTGAACTTAATTAAACTTGTTCTTACTTATCTAAAATACACTATATGACGTTAAAATTAGGTAATTAGCTTTATATTGTATTATATATTTATGTGTGTTGTGATCTATTCATTTAAGGGGTCTAGTAAGGACTTATTAAATTTTTGTTACCTTGGTTTAGTTATTTCTAATATTTTTTTAATACGCTCTGTAATTTCTAAGAGACAAGAATATCCTAAATTGTCCAATTTGGCAAACCACCTCTAATAATTCCAAAATATACATACAATCTTATTTGGTTAATTCTTTTGTTTCCATTATCAAATTTTCTCTTCCGTCCCAGCTTGGTTCAGTTCTTCAGCTTACAGACTCTCATGGTTAACCAGTTATGCTTCCTTTTCATCCTTTTCCTTCACACCTTTACAGCTTTAACTGACCATGTGATAAGTTATATCTTCTCTCTTCTTATTGTTTGGTATTTTGTTTATTTAATTGCTCGTAAGGTATATTCAATTATTTTAATTTACTCTTTTTTTTAGCACCGTGTCTTACAACCATTTCAGGTTACACACGCATGTGTAGTAAATTAGTTAGAGATGAGGAAGGTTGAATTTAGAATACGTTTACCAGCATTTGCTTAGAGGAAGAAGTGAAATACCATTTTGGAGAAAAATCACCCTTAATACCTACCCGACCGGGATTCGAACCCTGATCTTCCTGACATCAGCAGCTTAGTCTAACATGAGAGTGACGCCTTAGAACAGGCTGCCAACCTAAGCAGGTTTTACTCTTTTTATTCTATTATTTGTTCTAATAACACTTCGAGGAACTTTTTCACCATGTTCGTGATCTCATACTCGTCACCTTCATCCTAATTTTCCGTTATTATATCTTCCCACTTGCTTTGTACTTTCAGTCTCTTCTTGAACATGACCTAGTTCAGTTCTCAAGTTTTATTCTCTTATGTGTTTTTACTCCTAAACTGCACCTAATTACGTACGGTATAGTGGTGTCTTTGATTTATTCAAAACATCTGATTATGGCCCAAACAAGTCGATTTTTCTACATCATCACTCTACTATTCAAACTTTCTGCATTTAACTACGCCATTGGGCAAGGCTTGGAGAAAATGGACTAATATTGTTCGAAAAGGGAGTGGGAGACAGTTTAGGGAAAAAAGCACCCTTAGAACACCCAACCGGGATTCAAACCCAGCTTCCCTCTAACGGTCAAACTAAACTAAATGGTCTGGATGCTTAGTCTGCGTGTTCAACCATGCAAGTAACACAT
Source organism: Timema podura (assembly GCA_033556935.1). Classification (NCBI taxonomy): domain Eukaryota; kingdom Metazoa; phylum Arthropoda; class Insecta; order Phasmatodea; family Timematidae; genus Timema; species Timema podura. The sequence continues at coordinate 37,329,742 of JAVRXN010000010.1, forward strand.
TATTTATTATTAGCACCACGTCTTACTACCCGTTCGGGTTATACGCTTAAGTATTAATTACGCTAATGAATTAGGAATTGGGTAGGTTTAATTTAGAGAAAGTGAACCCGCATTTGCGTGGAGGGAGAGTGTAAAAAATTAGGGAAAACCAACCCAGTTCCCGCAACCAAGATTCAAACCTTGAGCTCCCCGTCCTCTGCAATCTAGCTCAACACGAAACTAGCGCGTTAGCCAACTACGCCACCGAGGCGGGTAACCCATTATTGATGGTTCCCACCAAAATTATAAATTATTTACGATTTATTTATGAACGTTCATTAGCTAAGACCCTCACGTTTCTTGGATGTACACTCCGTTTACCATGAAAGCTAACAGTATTACCTTGATGGATTACACTATGGCCCTATCTCATAAACAATACCATGGTTGAATAATGCAAGGTAAGCTTGCTACCCGACAGTGTAAACTAAGGGTACATAAAAAAAAAACCATCAAGTTTCTGTGCCCTAATCATGGTTCTGTAAGCGAATGGTATAATTACCTTTTTCGGTGGCTGCATATTCTAACGCGCTAATATTGTATTATAGACTGCTGAAGATGAGGAGATCAAGGTTCTATCCGGCGGGTGCACTGAGGATGCTTTTCCCTCAATTGTTTACCACTCTCCTCCACGCAAATACGAGTGCACTTCCTCTAAATTAAGTGTAATTAGTACTTAAGCTTATAACCCCAACTGGTAGTAAGAAGCGATACTAAAAAAAAAATAGTGTAGTTTTTATTTCCCTCCTAGCTCATATTTGTAGTACTTTCTTAAACCTTTTTTTTATAATCGTGACTTTCGTCGTTGAGATTCTAGATGTGTCATTCTCTCTCCTTGTTTTGACTACAATCGACGTAACACTGGTTCGATTATTGACGTGGTCTGACCCCTTAGTTCATTGGTAACGCATCTTCCTACTAAACAGAGAGTCACGAGGTCAGTTTGTACCTGGTATAACCAAAACAATTTATTAATAGTGAAATACGGGCTCCTCCTTTCTCAGTGATGAATTGATGGCTACGAGACTGAGTATTGTTCTAGAATAAAGTTAGATTATATAAACACAAGAATTAATATTATCTGTTCCGAAAGTGCATGTTAAGTAATTCATATTATTAATTATAATAAGCTCTATTTGCCAGAGCTATTTTCCATTGCAATTTCTGTGAGTTTAATAATTGTTCCTGTTCGTCGTTTCATTATTCCTGTGTACGAGTTCTTGTTCTTATGGCTAATTCAGGATTGTATATAGCCTAATACTAATGGAACTTCGCAGCGATGGCTGCAGATTATTGAACTAAAATGTATCCTACACTTTTTATTGGTGGCAAAAGTTCTACATAATAATCCCTTGCTCGACTTTCTAGTTAAAATTTACTCATCAAAGGCTATCACTTGATAAAGATATTTAGCTATAGGTGTTTAATTTGAATCAAAACGTATATTTTCCTCCTTCACCCCAATATGAGAACTTTAAAACGACCCCTCCCCCAGCTCTCTATATATTCATTACACCAAACCACTCGACTAAGAATCAAGCTGCATTACTTTTAACCAAATATATTTTATTTACCGATATACATCTATACACAAATCATAGTTCCCATGGTGATGCAAACAAATAATGATTTTACAATAAGCCACTGCCCACACAAAAGTAAAATATGGAAACTTTCTTAGGAAAATTGCTTTTTAGTTATAGGCTAATGATTTTTCGGAAATCCTGGACCCCTAAGCTTTAAAATGAGTCTTCGTTTGTCAAAATCGGTTAAGCCGTTTTCTAATCATTTAAAGTACTGACAATTGGCTTATCAGATTCTATATAAGATAATTGATTTTCGGGTATAAATTTATCCCCAATTAAACTTTAACTCTTTGTTATTTCGTTGACTGGGAGATTGTTTGACTCCCGAGACTATACTATATATCAATAGTCCTTAGGCCCAAGGCTAGTCATCTGGTTGGATATCCATCACGTCTTAAAATTGGTGCTACTTGTCTACGCCAGAATGGCGTCATCTAGACGTCATTTAGAACACATTCCTTACAAGGAACGTTACACAGGACAAAAATATTAAAATAAACCCTAAATTTATATATAGACCTTCCAGTAATATAAAAAAATAATTATACTGACAAATTTTTATTAAAATTCAATAACACATAGAAGAAATTAATAAATTAAACATTCTACTATCTATGTAAAGGTCCAGAAACAGTAAATACAGATTTACTGACAAACCTTAGGAAAAGATAAATAATAACTGGATAAATCTTTACTGTTTTTATAGAACATTAAATACATAGAAATAAATTAAAATCTAAAGTTTCCAACACACACATGTGGAGTAACTATATTTATAAGAAGTTTGATATCCAATAAATTTGAGTCTAAATAATGCTGCAAGCACTTTAGAGTATCGAACAAATTAACCCTTGATATGAAGTACCTTCGATGTAATGGGGGTCCCACCTATTAATGTAACTTTCTGGCTACAATAGTTCAAACACAAAATAAAAAAAAGCTTCTAGGTTATAGATATATTCAAATTGATAATTTTTTGGTGAAGTGTAGATGTATTTTTGATAACATGGCTTATTTTATGGGGGGGTTGAGGGTTAATTTGGTTAAACAAGACATGAAAAAACTGATTCCTTTATCCACTTTCCTACCTTATTCGTGTAAATATGAACATAATAAATATCATAAAAAAAAGAATAATTTATTATTTTCGAGCTATATATTATAAGTAGGCCTACTCTTAATACCTGTTAAGACTAATTATTGATGGTCGCACGTCTACGGTGTCACTCTCGCAGTAGACTTGCTTGTTGGTGAAGGAAAAATTAGGAGTTTGAATTCCGATTGAGCGTACTGAGGGTCTTTTACTAAATGTGTTTTAATAGAGGTAGGGGGTGGAGTATAGAGGGATGATTTTAGGGTTCCAGAAACAAGGTGAATGCTGAAAAAAAAGTATGTTCTTAAATCTATGAGTTTATAAATTCCAGCGACGATGCAGTGTGACGATTCAATCTGCCTGCTACTTGTTAAGTGTTCGATAAAGGATTACGGCCCAACGGCTTCCTATACGAAAGTATTAGACGATTTATATATTTTTATAGTAAAATAAGCTAAAAAAAACTCTTACATGAAGCTTTTATCCATTCAACCCATGAATAAAAATCTATGACGGAAAGATTTAATCACTTGTCATTGTTAATTTTGTTTAGTTACTAAATAATTATCAATTTGGAAATTTTTATATACGCATATTCAAGAGAATTTAAATAGCTTTCATTAAAAAAAAACCACCGAAAATAATGCGAGTGGTTCTTGTTATAGACTGATTTAAAAGCATTTCGTAGCACTGACCATCTTGATGACGTCATAACTCCTGTTCTTGGAGGAATTTGTTTGGGACCCCCTATTTGAAAATGCATATCTTAGTTATGTCTAATACTGTGCAAAATGTAATGCTTGTTTCATAAGGTGTAATGTAAATTCCCTATGCGGCTCAGCTTAGGTAGGTCTATATAATTTCACTCTTTTATTCGAGGCAGATCCTTAACAAAGTTTGTAATTCGTTTCTCCTTTGAAACAAATCTTATTAAAGGGTGAGTCGGCTGCCAATATGCAGGAGAAACAATATTATTGAGTCAGCATCTTGGCCTCTTGCTTTACAGCAACTCGATACTTAGCCTAGAGTGACAAGTTGATCATGCAGTAAAGCAGCCCTGTAGCTGTAAAAAACAGTCCCACCGGCGAAACGATGGAAATAAACCAAGTTAGTTGTGCCAGCAAGATGGAAATAAACAGAGGTGTTGTTTCGACGGTAATAAACGGTGACAAATAAAGTAAGCTAACTTCATCCTCAGATCTCGGATGTTTGTGTTTAATTAATGTGAAACATACATACAAATATAACCCTACAAATGTCAATAAACAGCTTAAAATTTAAAGTATTTTGTAAATATTTAACTATTTATTTTTCAAACAAGCCCTACATTAGATTAAATGATCCTGTAATTCCTGGACGAATAGCTTAAATAATATACAATTTGTTATAAAATATTATAAATAAAATATAAGTATTCATTTAGATAATGTAGAGGTAATTTCTTTAATAACTTGCATCAGTGGTCACATGGTATAAGGTGTCACTCTCGTGTTAGACTTGCTTGCTGGTGATGGAGAGATTGGGGTTCAAATCCCGATTGTGTGTACTGAGGGTGGTGTTTCTTGTACGGTTTACCACTATTCCTCCACGCATATGCGGGAACTTTTCCTATAAAATTATATCTTTCTCATATTTTTTTCCATTAGCATAGTTATCATATACGTATAACACGAACGGGTATTAAGACGTAAGAAAAACAAATCAAAAATCCTAGGCCATTATTATTATTAGTTTAAATTGGTTTAAAAATAACACCTTGACACCATAATCGAATCTAATTAAAGCGAATTCCAATTAATTTACCCTTAATTACAATCTTGTTTTGTACACTTACCAACCCTCCAAGTCAAAGATGGCTGTAGTGTCTGATAGCTCGCGATATTATTGATCGCTTATTTTTATGTATCTGATGATTACACACGTCCCTCACAGACTCAAACTTAAACTATGAGTGAATAATGACCCTGAACACGGGACATATCCTGGATAGTTCAGTGATGGAGCATTGGAGCTTTGAGCCAGGTAATGGGTTCGATTCCTCTGTTCAGGTGTCATTTTTTAGCTAATTTAAATTAATTGAATTGTTGTCTCCTCCATACGGATATTCCCGTAGTTATAATTATTTGCAACCTGTTTGTTGATATTCATTGGTATTATTGTTTTATAAAATATTAAATAATATTTTGCCTAGTAGTAAAAAAAAGGTATTTTAAAAGTATAGGCCTATTCAAGTTTTAAATACATGTATTCATACTATCCATTTTCTCTAAGATTTGATCAAATATTTTATAAATGGGTGTTTTTCTAATTTTCAGAATTCCATAGGCCAGCATTGATGGTCACATGGTCTCAGCTCGCTCTAAACTAAATTGGTGGTAGCTAGGAGGTCAAGGTTCGAATCTTAGCTAGTGCATTGGTTCCACGTGAGATTTATCAATGTTGTTTACTTCCTTTTCCATTTTATAGCGGCTGTATTTCCTCTTACGTTACGTTTCTCTTAAAATAAGTTTTTTTTAGCGCCATGACTTATTATGCGTTCGGGTTATACGATTATGTACTAATTTCACTAATGGTTTTAAGGACGAAGAAGGTTATATTTATAGGAAGTGTATCCGCATTGGCGTGGAGGGAGAGTGGAAAACCATTTTGGAAAAACCCCTCTCGGTACACCTTACCATGATTCGAGCCTCGATCTCCCCGTCATCGAAAATCTAGTCTACTGCGAGAGTAGCACCTTATACAATGTGGCCACCGAAGCGGCTAGTAGGTTGCTAATAGCCTTATGGTTTAAGGAGGGCAAAATAGAATATTTGTGGAATGGAACCACATTTAAAATAATTGGAAATATTTGACTAAATATTAATGATAATCTATAAATTAGTGATTTCAACCAACAATTTTTTTAAAAGCCATTTTTTATTTTTTTTATATCTTTTTAAGTAGGGGGCTTTGTATAAAAACTGACAGAATGGTGAAATCCAGTTTTTTTGGTTCGTGTTCACATCAAACGTTAAGATTCATCATAATCACGAGATCGATTTTTTCCACGATCACATTACTTTCTTTCTTATAATAAATTTAAAGTTGTACAAAATAATCTTAAAAACTCTCACGTAATGTATTCATGATTGGAAAATTTATTTCAAAATAAATTGTTTATAAACTTATCTTAAAATCTGTATTTTCTTATTTATCATGAAAACTATTCCTAGATTTTGTACTCCATCTTAAAATCTATTTTTGAAATAAGCCTATTTCAATTTTTATAAATTTGTTATAACTTAAATTAAATTATTTTAGGAAAACCAACATACCTTATTTATTATCACGTAAAATAGTGTCCAAATATCAATTTTAAACAAAATCTTAGAGCTACTCATATTTTCTAAAAAAAAATTTTTTTTCCAAAAATAATTAATTTTTAAACTATGATAATATTACTTAAAAAAATTGGATTGTAGAAGATTTAACTCATACCCATTTTGAACCAAATCCCTAGAACTATTTCTAGAATACTAAAAAAAAAAATTTTGTTATAAGCAAACTACCCTTAAACAAATTTTCTAGTCTACTGGTAATTTGTTATAAGCAAACTACCCTTAAACAAATTTTCCCCCATTAAAACAAGAATACATTTTTGTTTGGCATGTCAAACATTCCCAGATATACATTTAAAGCATAAGCCAAGGCAAGTGTTGAAATATTTCAAATTTTCAAAAAAAAAACATCATTAAACTGCCCCTTAAGAAATGTTTACCCAAACTGCAATGCTATTTATAAGCTAGTAAACTTAGAGCCATTTTCAAAAGATTTGGAAATTTTAAAAAAATCGCTCATCGGTAAACTACCCTTCATTTGAGGACTTAGGTCAAAATAAGAAATGTCCTGAAGTATTGCTCTCTATAACATCTAAATAACAAGTTTGAACCAAATACTTCAAACCATTTCAGATCTTTGGACAGGGACTTATAGATAGATATTCAGAAGACAAACGTAATTGAAACATCCACTTTTTTTTGTTTCGGACCTACTTAAAACGTAAAGAGTTATAATTTTACTGAGGTCATAAATGTTCAAGATTACAATACTTTTGTTTGATATGAGATATTAAATAAATCGTATGGCACTATCTCACAAAATTTCTCTTATTGTGTATTATAGCTTTCAAGAAATTTTTCAAAAATCGGTTTTTCCATAGACTACCCTTTAGTAAGTTTTACTCAAAAAAACCAAAACATCATATTGTTACTCACAATAAACACTCTTTACATATTAATTTTAAGCCATCTAGTACTGTTTTCAGCCTGTGGCCTGGGCTAGTTTTTTATTCAGGTAATTTTAAACCAAATTTAAAATATATTTAACTTATAATATTCAAAAATACTTCATTTGTAAATTACCCTAAAATTATTCAAAACAGTAAAAATAAAAACTTATTTTTTTATCATTAATAAGTATTCCTAGTTATCAATATTAAACTCAATCTCCAAGGCCAATTTCTAAATAGTTCATACTTTTAAAGTAAGTAGTAAACTACCCCGTAATTTATTAATTTTAGAAAAAAAAAAGATAAGTTGTAATTTATCATATAAAATAGTCCACCAACATTAATTTTAAACAAAATCAATAGATCTATTTTTGGAAAACTCAAATCTTATATAGGCCCTAAATCAATAATCAGTAAACTACCATAAAAAATTTTTTAAACAAATAGATAGAATAATTTATGATGTAAAACAAAATTAACAGATACCCATTTTGAAACTAATCGTTAGTCGTTTTTTAAAATATTCAAATTTCTTAATAAACAGTAACTAGTCCTACTTAATTACCCTTCTTAAACGAATTTTTCAACATAATATAAGTATAGAGATTTATTTGTCATGTCAAAGTTACAACCTTATAAAATCTAAATATCAAGTTTGAACAAAATCCATCAAACCATTTTGGATCAGTAGCCAGTGAAAGACAGACAAACAGACATGGGGACAGACAAAATGTAAAATTCACATTTCTGGATTCGGATACATATTAAGCATCATAATCTTTAAGTCAAACATTTTCATGATTACAATAGGCCTACTTTCTCTGGATTTGAAAAAGTAAATATAATTTTTTTCAAAAAAAGCCATTATTACACTTATTAAATCAATGTTTATATGAAAAACCATAGATACATTAATATTATAAATCTAACCAGCTAGGATACCCATTTTGAACCAAATTCTAAGAGCCATTTTTAAAATATTTAAAATATTCGGAAGATCAGTCATCACTAACCTATACAAATGTTTACCCAAAAAATGAGTATACACTCTAATGTGTCACATGAAACACTCCCAAGATACTCATTTGGAACCAAATTTTTTATCAATTTTTTAAAATAGCTCACATTTTTGAAAAATCAGTCATTAGTAAACAATATTTAAACAAATCTTCAACACAAAAACTATAGAGTGTAATTTTTCATGTCAAACACTCTCAATATATTCATTTGTATGCAAATTATTTAAGCCACTCTTAAAGTATTTCAAATTTACGAAAATTCAGTCATTTGTCAGTTACGCTTAGGCTTGAATGAAATGTTATCCAAAAAGCAAGTACACACTTCAGTTTGTCGTGTCAAACACTCCCAAGATACCCATTTAGAGTCAACTTATTACAGTCATTTTTAAAAATGTATCAAGTTTTTTGAAAATCAGTCATAATTAAACCACCCATAAACGAGTTTTCACTCCAAAAACAAATCACAGTGTTATTAGTAATTTCAAACAATCTCGAGATACCGATTTGGAACCAAATCCTTAGATCTATTTTCAAGATATTCCAAATTTTTTTAAAAATCAGTCATCAATAGGATTAAAACTTCCCATAAACGAATTTTTACCTCATAAACGAGTTTTGCCCCAAATATTATTATACACTGTATTTGTCACACCATACGATCCCCAGATATGCATTTTTAAACTAAATCTTTATAGCACTAAAAAAAAATATTTTGAGTCACTCATCAGTTAACTACCCTAAATTTGAGGGCCTGGGTCAAAATCAGAAAACTTCCCCGAGGCATAGTCCTATAAAATCTAACTATCATGTTTGAACAAAATCCATTTAATCGTTTTGGATCCAGGCCAATGACAGACAGACACGGGGCGGATATAATTGTAACATTCACATTTTGTGTTCGGGTCAAATGAAATGTAATATTCATCATAATCTCGAGATCATTTTATCCACAATTGCAATACCTTCTCTTAAATGAGAAAGTAAAAATCTTAATTTGACTGTAATTAGAAATAAGCCTTAGTCGTATGCACCTTAAAATTATTGGCACGATGTACCATACATACTTTCTCTTTCTTTTTTCAAAATAGATACATTTGCTTGAAATTTGTAGGATTTGTGAAACGAAATAATATGCATTGTTTCAGAAACACTCCACCCAAGAACATAAATAATATATACTGCTACAGAAACCATGACAAAAGGGACTGTCTCTCTCTCTGTCCACCAAAGAGAAAAACGATATTTTCAATTTTCGATGACCTCTATAAAACATATATATTTGCTTATAGTTTAGAATTTATTGGTTTTACAAATATTTATTTCAATTAAAATATTTTATTTTTAACAGTACTATGACTTTACAATAATGGTCTAATCTATTTCGTATCTGAGATAGTTGCGGCGATATGATCACAATTGTAAATTTCAGATAATTTAAGGTACAGTACCCTAAAAATTATTTTATGGGAAAATGAGGGTTTCCATTTCGTTTGTAATGTCAAGCAGTGCCTAAATAAAATATTTAATCATAATCGTTGAAGTGGATTTTGATGAAATATACTTTTTATTTTTTGCCCTTAAGTAAACCACATTTAAATTACTAAGAGTTGGCTATTAATTTCAAATACACCTTGTGGAACCTTATGAAAATTACCAAGTATTAGGCTGTATGGTAAAATTATTTCAGCTCTAGACCAGATAGAGACTGACAGACAGACAGACAGACTGACGGTATCGTAAAAACAACTTTTTATTCAGGGAGTCATGAAACTTTGAAATTTATCAAAATCTTGACTGCGATTTTTTTTTTGACGATCACAATACTTACTCACTGAGGAGAGGCGGATCTAGATCATTTTTTAGGGGGGGTCATAATTATAAATAACATAGTTACTTACAATGTTACATTTCTGTTTAAAGCCGTTTAGTAGTTTCTCAATTAATTTTTAATCTTATGTATGTTTTAAACACTGGTCACCCTCCCTAATTTTTTTAAAATTAGATAGTTTTTTTAAACCATTTGGAGTGGCCCTTCTTCAACACTTTTTTGAAAAATGGTTCATTCTAGAAGATAATGAATGGTCTTCACCTTGATTTTTTTTAATTAGATTATTTTATAAGCCATTTAAAATGTTCTCACCCAGAAATGTTAGAAATTTGGATGCCCCTCAAAGCTATTTAGAGTAATCCTCACCTTAATTTTTTACGATGATTAGAGACCCCTAGAAGATAATCTTTGAAGTGGTCTTCCACCAACAAAATTTTGAAAATTGAATTATTTCAGAAACTAGTCTAGTTTGAAGCGGTCTCCTCCAGGCATCTAGAAGTCATTTGGAGTTTGATTTAAGGCCATATTTAAGCTTCATATTCGATAATATAAGAGGATTTGAAATATATCTAGGTGGGGAATTTATTTTAGGGAGGGGCAAATTATTTCCAGGGGGTCAGATTCCCCCACAGTTCCACCGCTCCTCTGTCCACACATACTCTATATTCAGTATTCGTGTATGAACTGCTCTCAGGTGATTATTAGTCTTCTTTGATATTTGGTAGTCTACCATCTCTATGCGGAACAATGTTCGTTAGTCGCTATGCATGACAAATAGTACATGAAAATGAATATTTTTCCACACTTGCATGAATCATATCGAGCATTAATTAATCATGAACGAATAATGCACGTGTGGACCTGGCTAAGGAAGTGTCTGCACGTAAACAGATAAAAAAAAAGTGTATAATTATTTATCTGTGTTGTCTTTTCTTTCTAAAATTTGAATTTTTTTATATGAAATTTTTTAACTTTCACAGGGGGGTCAACGGACCCTTTGACCCCTCCCCCCCCCCCCGAATCCGTGCCTGTCGCTGAGGTGTCGAGAGAAAGTAAAAGTAATCAGAACATAATTTTGCTACTACTAAGTTTAATACAGATAACTTATATAATATAAGGCTTCTTATACATACATACATAAAATGGCTTACATACAGAACATGTCTTAAATACATACACATGTCTTAAGTACATACACAGGAACATTCATAGCTTTTATAGGCCCCAAAGTATATCTACATAGACTCTAAATGTATATATATATAAGTAAATAACTATATGTATATAGCTTACATACATTCATAAATTTATAAATCCATACATACGTACGTACACACGCGCTGCAAGCATACAAGCATTCACGTCACATGCATACATATAACACTGTACATGCATGCACGAGTTTATTTTAGATAAACAGATATAAATTCTTAATTATCATATAAAACAGGTTCCAAATATCCATATTTAACCAAATTGTTGTTCATTTTAATAAAATTACAAATTTAAAAAATAAATCCTTAGTAACCTACAATATTTAACGAATTTTTCCCTGAAAAAAGTGTATTCAACGCCATTTTTCACGTAAAAACTCCACAAATAACCACTTTAAACAAAACCTTCTTAGCCATTTTAAATTTCAAATTTAAAAAGTTTCTGCTCCATACAGTGATTGCTCCAAATGTAGCATTTCATCAATTTCTTCCTTAGCTTTAACTCAACTTGCTGGTCAACAATAACCTCTTCTTGTTGAAAGTTTCCTTAGCCATGGTGATCCTCGACCTAATTTCTTTAGTGCATTTGGCATCCTTTGCCAGCAGATTTCCCAGGTACTTGAACTGCTCTATATTTCAACTCCTGGTTTCCAATTTTGATTTTCAGCAGCTATTCATTTTTTTAAATCATATTTCAACTCCTGTTTCCATTTGATTTTCAGCAGCTATTCATTTTTTTAAATCACCATCACTTTTGACTTCTCAATGTTGATCTCTATGCCAAATCTCCTCCCTCTTTCCACCAGCTGGTCCATCATTTCCTGCAACTCTTCTTTATTTTTGGCCTCCAGGGCTAGATCATCTGCGTATTTTATTGTGTTGATGACGTGTCCTATCCTGAAATTACCACGTACCTCCAGGACTTCTCTGACCAGCCATTGTCCACAAGTTGAACATACTGAGTGACAAACATCATCTCTGTCTCACTCCTCTTCCTATCTCTACGCTTTTAGTCTCTCCAGCATTTAGCCCTAATAGTACGCTATATTAATAAAGCTTTAGGGAACTGCAATGTTGTACAGAGTTTTTATTTTAGGCCTATTCAAATAAAAAAATCTTTTAATACTCACCAGATCTGGAAAAAAAATAAATGTTTAAGGCATATTTATAATAATTTACACTAACTTCAACAATCAATTTTTATTTTTGGCACCCTGTTCAGTATTAAGAAGATTTTATTCATTTATAAATGTATGCCTTCTATTGTTTTAAAGCATCAAACTTTCCTAGAATTGTTACTATAGCTATTTTTTATAATTATGGCGTATCTAGGCAGAGGTGCACCTTGGGGGGAGGGTAAAATATGTTAGTACCCCCCTTCCCTCTGATACCTCAAATGAAATTTCAAAAATTGGCCAGCAAACGAACACTCCAAATAGTGTCTAGAGATTTACAATTTTCAAAAATTTGCCAGATTAGGCATGCCAAAATATATTCTAGCAGCATGTAATTTTCAAAATATCTTCAGGCAAAGATCATTTTAATTAGCTTCTATAGCAACCATTTAAAAAATCTAGGGAAAGACAAATTTAAATAGCTTCTAGAGGAAATAGACTTTTTAAACAATGTCCGGACAATGATACTATGAAAAGCTTCTAGAATCATCTGGATTTTTTTTTCCAATTTTTCAAAGGAAAGACTCCTACAAAGATTTTCCAGGTCGATCAATTTTTCTAGCAACATTTTCCTGGTAAAGGTTCTTGGACTCCCCTTTGAGTTTGAGGGGAAAACTCTTTAGTTTTATGACTGCCCTTCCCCCTTACGCAAATAGAGTTCCGTCACCACTGATTCTTCTCTTCAAGTAAAACATAAAGTGTCCCGGTTTGTGGGGAAAATATTACACATTAAAAGTGCTCCAAAGGTACTAATTGAAAAAAGTACTGGAAACATAATTTTGATACTTTGTATCTAAGATAAGGTCACTTATATTGAAATCGCTGCCCTTATTTACCATAAAAATAATTTAAATAGCATCATCAGGCATTTATTAGTCATAAATTGTCTTCGCCTCCAGTGGTTTTGAAGCTGAGATCCCTAACCCCCCCTCCTCCTAACAAAATTTAACTCTGTACACAACCTTGGTTGTTTACAACACCCCTTTTTTTCAAGAAAATCTCTGGTGCGCCACTGCATCTAGGCCTACCATCAAGTTGGTGTGCCAAAGAAGAATGTAAGATTAAATAAACCGGTTGATGTCCTTGTGGGCTATGTGTGTTATAATTTCATGGAAAATTTCAAAAGTTACTGGAGAAGGACGCGCTTAGGCATAGGAGTATCCCACATATAACGTTCGTCTCGTTAGTCTTTGTTCCTACTACAGTGGAAAACGGCTAAAAGCCCTCTCAAACAGCGATGTCTGAAAATACTAACTTAGATTATGCCTCGGCTATGTTTGTAAGAAGTTTGATTGAACTCTCTGTATGCAAATCTATATTGTGTTGCGTTATCTGTCCAATAATGGAAATAACTTTTCATATCCTCAAAAATAGTATAGTCTAATTTCAGTTGATTATTTCTTTGATTTAGTACTATAAAACTGATGACACTTGATGTTGCAACAAATGACAAGTGTAGCTAATGTATTTTTAATGATACGAAGTGCTAAACATAAATGAAACTGTATTTTATAATAAATGTTAAGCAATTTTAAGTGCTATTAAGCCATAAACTATAGTATAGGTACTAGGCAAAAGAGGGGGAAATATTACGATTAGTCATTAGTCTATATTTAAATATCAAAACTATATTTTGAAATATAATTATTTTTCAATTTGTTTGGAAAATTTGCAGGTCTATGCCTACCCTCTTTTACTGTAGCCCTACTGTAGTCAATATCTAGTTAGTTTCAAATTCTGTAGGTTTGGACCCCTGGCCTGGTATGATAATGTCTGAGATATATTTTTGTATATTGACTTTTAAAGGGTGGGCCCGAACAAGATAAAACCTAAATGGAATACTTAGTTATATTCTCGCTAACGCCACTAGGTATAACAAAGTTGGCCGTGATCTATATGAAGTTAGTTCAAAGGCAGTCAGGATAACACATCAATAGTCACAGCATACGGGCATATTAGTTTTTCCCTACTATTATTTTACAACTAATTTTAGGGCCTACATTTGAGAGCTTATGGTCTTTGGGCTTAGTATGATTTAAAGAATAGGCCCTATATTAGGATTGCACTGACCTGGATCTAAACAGAATTCATTTTAACCCAGAAGATAAGATAGGTCTACCAGTCTTCACGTTATAATTTAGGTAAAATTTCAATTGTTGATAGTGGACCAATTTATGACCTACGGGGGAAAATATGAACTAAATACTAACTTAGTGTGTTACGTGTCTCACTCTATTAGCGCTAGCCGATAGCTTTCCCCAAATAGGCCTACTTAACTAAGGATAGGGTCTACCCGAGATACCAATTTCAATAAATTGACTTTATTTCCCTTTAAAGGAATTTCCCCTACGGCCCCTACAAAGTAAAATAAATAAACTAATAGGTCTATGAAAAAATTAAATTTAGTATCAAAAATAATAATAGGCTAACTCAGTGTCACATCAATATCGGTGCTGATAGGTGGATATATACTAATTACCTATTTGGTGGTATTCTCCATCAACTCTAGGTATTCACTTTATTTTGTGGTAGCTGAGGGACAAAACTGGATGTACTTCTTTGATTAATAAGTAGGCCTAAGTGATTATAGACATTTGTCATTTAGAATTAGTTGATTTTATTAAAGCATTACTCGTTTTATTAATAGTATACACCTTTATATTTTATCCTCTGACTTGAATTTTAAACGTATCTCAACATTTGGACTTTTTGTTTTTCCCTAGTTTCAAACCAATTTTTATCGCGAAAGTGCAAAGCTCCTCCCCTGTCTTAGGCGTCATTAGAAGCAATTTAAACCACGCCTTGAATGGGTGGAGTTTGAAACACGTTATTTTGAAGGAGGGGAGGGAAGGTGGGGGTGATGTAGTTGATTCGTATGCCCACCAGGGCGTCGCCACAGTCGTTGCGCGCTTGTTTAAGGTACTCTTTTTTTTTTTTTTTTTACTGACAAGGCTAATACCACGCCGACCGCGAGTTTGAGGAAATCCCTCTCGTGTAAGTTTAGTTGAAGTTTTTAAAAAATTCTGATTCTTATTGAAATCCCTTAGGATAAAACTACGATTTCGATAAAACATTGTGGTCGATGTTTAACTAAAAAAACAAAAATCCATGCGAGTGCGAGGTTGATTGAATCTGTTCTCTAGCATCCTCCTGGCAGCGAGAGTGAAGGTAGGTTCTCCGTAGAAGCGCTCCGTGTGTGCAACTGAGGAACTAAACAGTGGCGGTTAACCGGTTCCAATAAAAAAGTGAACGAGTGGCAGAAAAGTGGTGTGTGTATATGGGATTCATAGACCCAGAAATTTAAATAAAAATTAAGACCGGACGATCATAATTTTTTAGCAAAAACATTTTGTGTGATGATAAAGAGTCTATTTTGTGGAATGAAACTTGATTCAGATGAATTAATCTTCGAGAAGATGCTTCGATTTTGACGTGTGTAGGTGAGGTGGAAACGTAACATGTGCACCAAGGAGAGTGTCACTTTCTATTGTTTTCATTAGGCTCTGTCAAACGACTCCGACACGGTAGACGTGCGCGGGAAATAGCAATAATAACAATAATTATCGGGTAGCTATTTTGTGTACTTCAGTGGTATTTTTTTTTTTTATCAATGGTGAGAGGATAGAAAGGGAGAGAAAATAAAATATAAATGTGCTAGTGAATATTCCGTCGGAATTAGGCGTTTTGGTGAGATTATATAACACTGAAAAATTCGTCTCGACCAGTGGAAAAGGAAATTAACGTTTTAATGAAGAATATTAGGTGAGTTCATTTAATGTGCTATTGGTAGTTTTTTGAAAGTATATAGAAGGATGAAAGAAAGGGTCTAGTGGAAATATAGTTTACCAGACCACTCAGAAACAGATATATCTTACAAATATGTACACATATAAAAACATACAAGTATACACACTGGGCCATATAGTGTTTGGGAGCTAGGCCACGAGTATTGATCTGGTTCCTGCTACCCTTCTCCCAAGTTTTCTCTGTCCTTGCCGGCTTCCCTTCATCGCTCTTTCTCTGTGTTTATCTATCCATCCTTTGTCTCATTCTTCTCTTCTCTCTCATACGCTCACAAACACAAATGCACACATACACACGACCCTGCTTGGCTGGGCCTATACTAAGACTCGATTCAACGTTGGATCAGCAGATTATGACTAAAATGTTTAGGGTGTGATGTTATGATAGGGTACCCATATTTTATTCTCCAACCCTTCCAAAGGATCGTTGCATAGTGAGTAAATACATTTCAAGCGATTCTCTCCAAGTCAAAGATGTTCCTTTTGGAATAATGTACCTAACGCTAATGTAAAGAAAATCTTTCATTTAGTAAACCTTGCCCTTGGCTGATTAAGTGTACCTTGATTTACTTATGATTGGACATATGGAGCACCATTTAGGAAATAAAAAACATTTTATCTGCGATCAACATTGATATTCTTTTACTATAATGAGTCTTATTTTAAAGGCACTTTTAAATTGACTTGACGTATGAATACGTGAAAGTATATCTGGTAACTTTTTTAGATGTCAAAATATCATGTCCATTCGTAAGTAAATTGGGGTTTAGATAGGCTGACATCATATTTAAGGGATCTGGTTTCTGACTCGCTCATAGGCCATCTTACATAATTTATTAGGCCTATTTATGTGTTGGTTCGTCCTCTTACCCAATTTATACTGAGGTTGAGTTTTTAGCATTAGGAGTATTATCACTGACAAAGTTTGTTTGTGAATAGTTTGTCGACATAGCACTGTTAGAAGGTGTAACTTGAATAGGTCATTTTTCAAGGACTAGCGAGCTTTAAATATATATGTGTGTGGACTTATTAAAAAACTAAATTGAAAAAATCTGACACCTTTTTCTTTGAACGATGACTAAAATAAATTAATAGTCTATATTCCAAGATTACATTGCACAATAGGAAACGTAGAGTATTTCAGGTTTTCGCAGAGCTAAACTTTTAAACAGGTTATTTAAAAAAGTGTTGAGTTATATACCAACCATAAACACTATATACACAGTATATAATTATATACTACCGTTATTTCTTGACTCTAATAGGAAGGATTCTAATAGAAGGATGCCCGCCGAGACAGCACTATTATTTTCACTGGTAAAGAAGCCTTTGTCTTTGCCTTTGCCTTTGCCTTTAAATGCTGCTTAGTGGAAAATAGATGAAGTGATACATATGTGTTGTTGCTATTTTGAGCTATACGCAACTTAAAATAATTAGTACTAGGATGAGGAAGGGTAATTTTAAGTAAAATGCACCAACATTTTCTTAGTTAGAGAATTAAAAACTCAATAGAAATCTTGCCGGAATTGAACCCTAGTCTCATAAATTAGGGTAAAGTACGTTAGCCCTTAGTTGTGTGTTTTAAGTAGAAACATAAACATTGTGTGTATCTGCAACTAAGTTTTATTTCGATGGAAATTAATTTTAGCACCGCGTCTTACTACCCGTTCGGGTATTACGCTTAAGTACTAATTACACTAATGGATTATGAGTTAGGAAGGTTGAATTTAGAGGAAGTGAACCCGCATTTGCGTGGAGGGAGAGTGGAAAACCATTTAGGAAAACCACCCCAGTTCACCCGACCGAGATTCGAACCTCGATCTCCCGTACTCGGTGGTCTGGCTGAACGAGATTCGAACCTCGATCTCCCCGTCCTCGGTGGTCTGGCTCAACACGATTGGCGCGTTAGCCAACTACGCCACCGAGGCGGGTTCGATGGAAATTCATTAGCATCGTACGTAGCCTATTTTTGATTTTCTATTAAAATTTTGTTGGTAGATATTCACGCATGCATGCTGCTGCTTAATCATCCTTGTAGGTCTTTTAGCCCTAGCAGGATAGTTTGCCACCCGCATAGATGGTCACGTGGATTAAATGTCACGCTCACCTAGTTTGGTTTCCCAGTGAAGGCTAAGTCTGGGATAGAATCCTGGTCGGTATACTGTCTCTGGTTTTTATAAAATGGTTTCGTAGGCTTCCTCACGCAAATGCAGGTCCAACTTTTATAAATTCTACATTCCTCCCCCAAACCTTTTAAGTGTAACTAAAATACGAAAAGACCATCTAGGTAATAAGTCATTTCAAAGGAGAAACGTTTTTTATGTATACAAATTAACAATAATTTACTAATTTTAAAGTTCTTGAACATAAATATACAATTTGTGGCGCAACAGTTACATTGACTTATATTTTTGTTTGTTAAAATACAATGGTTTGGCCCTCTCCTTTAGATTTGAATTTTGAAACTAGAGAGCCTTATTGCTCACAATAATAAACGTATGCGCAACTAATAGACTAAGGCACACCTTACAAAAAATGAAACGAGTTTCCTGGAATAATATTTTTTCATCAAATTGCTTTCAAAGAATTTAATTCAATCAAACTCATTTTTATTAGCCTTGATTTTTACTAGCCTTGTTAATAGGACAACTTTTTTTTAGCACCGCTTCTTACTACCCGTTCGAGCTATAAGCCTATGTGCTAATTACATTAATGTATTAGGGATTAGGAAGGTTGAATTTAGAAGAAGTTCACTCGCATTTGCTTGTAAGGAGAGTGTAAAACCATTTAGGGAAAAGATCCCTCAGTGCATCCGACCGGGATCGAACCCCGATCTCATCGTCTTCGGCAGTCTAGTCTATTGTGGGAGTAGCGCCTTTGACCATAAAGCCACCAAAGCGGGTGCATTGAACTTGAAATTTTAAATGTTCCATTCTTGTTGTTTTTAGTTCGTTAATAATAGTTGGTACAGGCGCCTCTTTGTCTTCACTTCTTTGCCCTCAATATTATCGCGGTCACCGCGCCATCACCGAGCCTCATTCTAAAATGGGTTTGGTACACAAGAGCTAGTGGCAAAACTTGCAAAGACTATCCTCTCTCCAAAATCCAAAGCCCGAATTATTATTTTTTCCCCAAAGTATCATACTAACCTTCAGGACTATCCTCATTTAATAACTCTAGTGGGATAGGGATGAGGAAGGTAGAATTTAGAGGAAATGCATGGAGGGAGAGCGGGAAAACCATTTAGGTAAAAAACTCTTAACACCCTTCTGAAATAAGAACCCCATTCTCCCCATCAGCGGCAAACAGGGCCAGATGAGCCTGACATTTGTTCCGCGTCTCCACCGATGTGGGTAACCTTCTAGTAAAAAAGTTGTGCGCGCAAATAGTTCATTTAAAAAAAATGAAAACTGAGAGTGGATAGCAATGTGAGGTTTGGAAGATGGGAGGGGGCTAGGGAAGGGGGGGGAGGAAAGGGGGGCTAGTTGGGTGCCACGGAACATTTTAGGGGGCCCGATTAAGGCAGCACAGACCAGCAGATTTAGGCTGTTTGTGTAGCGTACTCTAATATTAGTGTTACTCGCTTCAGTGGCTGAATGGTCTAAGGCGTCATTATCGCAATAGACTAGACTGCTGTTGACAGTGAGATCAGGGTTCGAAGCCAAGTCGACTGTAATGAGGGTAGTTCTTTCCTAAATGGTTTTCCACTCACCCTCCACGCAAATGGGGCACACTTCCTCTAAATTCAACCTTCATCATCCCTTACTCATTAGTAGTGTAATTAGTAGGCATATATGGCCTATGTATATAAACTGAAATGTTGGTAAGACACTGTGATAATTTTTTTTATTATTATGGAGTATTTAAGCTTACGTGCACCACTTTCAGAATCTACTGATTATTTCAGAGTATGACTTACATACTAACTTATTTCTGTAACAGACACAATACTCAGATTCCCGGCTGTCATTTAATCGCTATGAAAAGGGAAGCCCTGGTTTCACCATCTATATATATTTTTGTACCGTGCTGGGAATATACCCCGGGACTCTTAGTTCACTAGTCAGACGTGCTACCAACTGAGCCATGGCGTCAGGATGACTCTTTATAAAGGGCCAGTTTCATAGGCAATCAGACATAGTGTGCATCAATACCAAACACAAGAGAACTACCTAGACCAGAATAGAATGGGTCAGTTTCATATGCCTATCTAAAATTGGACCATTCCATTCGAGTCTAGGTAGGTAGGTGTCTTCTTGTATTTATTATAGCGCCGCACTTGGGGAGTACTAAAATCCAGTTTCATAGTCAAACTTAGTAAGCCTCAAGTGCGGTGCTCTATTAAACACAGAACGACCCCTACCTAAACTCGAATAGAAAGGGTCACTTTCCCATAAATGAAACTGACCCATTCCATTCTGGTCTAGGTAGATGTCCTCTATTTAGTATGAAGCCGTACTTGAGGAAAGAATTTGCACCTCCCTCTGGGCGCACTAGGGATGGTTATATTCTTAGTGGGCTATTCCATCCATTCTCCTAGATGATTTTACCACATTAATTTAAAATTCACTAACTTCCTTATTTGGTTCAATTGGACTAGGAGAATAAACTAAACAACCTGGTATAGAGAATTATTATATAATATTTGGCAAGAAGCTCAAAATTTAATAATTTAACACATTAAGAAGAAAAAAGAACTGTTTTAAACATGACTTGCACCCGCTTCGGTGATCACAAGGTCTAATGCACTACTCTCGCAGTAGACTAGACAGCCGATGACTGGGAGATCAAGGCTCGAATCTCGATTGGGTGTACTGAGGGTGGTTTTACCAAAATGGCTTTCCAATCTTCCTCCACACAAATGTGGTTATACTTTCTCTAAATATAGCCTTCCTAATCCCTAGAAACTTTAGCCTAATTAGTACATAAGCGTATAGCCCGATGGATTGTAAAATACGGTGCTAAAAAACAACAGGACTTGCAAATAGACATGTAGCATGGCAACACTTTCTACAGAAGGCATGTGAATAAAGGGGTCAGTCTCGTTTAGTCTGGTTTTTCAGTGACTGAAGGTGTACTTTCATAAATGATTTTCTACCTTCTCTCGATGTGAATGTGGGCACATTTCTTTCATATTCTAACTTACTCCACCTTACTTAAATAGTGTAAATATGCGGGTAGCCTGGATGGATTGTAGGATGGAGTTCACACAATATTTATGGAAGTGAAAATTAATTAATTAAAAAAGTACCATAGATATCAATATTTGAGTCATCATTACACTTGATATTAAAATGTCATAGTTAAATACATTCACAAATGTGGTGTTTTTATCCATACAGATGATGAAGATAATTTTTTCTTTACACAAGGATATTAGAAAACCCCAAGAACCACACGTGAGCTAAATGTCAGGTTACCCTCCTCGATGGCGTAGTTAGCTAATGTGTTAGTTTCATGTTAAACTAGATTGCCAAGGATGGGGAGGTTGAGGTTCATATCTTACTCGGGTGGACTGGGGATGGTTTTTCCTGAATGGTTTTCCACTCTCCCTCCACGCAAATGCGGGCTCACTTCCTCTATACTCAGCCTTCCCAATTCCTAACTCATTAGTGTAATTAGTACTTAAGCGGATAACCCGAATGGGTAGTAAGACGCGATGCTAAGTATTAAATGTCAGGTTCATCTAGTCTTTTTTTCCTGGGAACGAGGAGGTTGGGATTTGAATCCCAGCTGGGTGTACTGTAGAAGGTTTTGCCTAAAGGCTTTACAACTCTCTTTCTATGCAAATATGGATACATTTCCTCTAAGCTCTAGCTTCTTCAATGCTATCCCATTGGCCTTAATAAAGTGCGTAGAAAGCCCAAAAGATTAAGAAAATAAAGGTATGTAATAGTAAGGTTGACAGACATTAGACTTACCCATAATATCAACATTTGCACCACGTTAACTTTATTATAGTTGCTCTATGCTAACGTTGTTTTTTTATAACAGCCAAAAATCTAGAAAAAGAATAAATTAGTATTCACCCTCTTTACAAAAATGGGCCGTCACTTTAACAATAAGCTAAATTAGCTAAGAATAGTTGTTAGTCTGTGTCGGCTCATGAGTTGTAGTCTGTTTCGACTCATGAGTTGTTAGTCTGTGTCGGCACATGCGTTGGTAGTCTGTGTCAGCTCTTGAGTTGGTAGTTTGTGTCGGCCCATCAGTTGATAACCTGTGTCAGCTCGTGAATTGGTAGTCTGTGTCGGTTAATGTGTTGGTAGTCTGTGTCAATTCATGTGTTGGTAGTCTGTGTCGGTTAATGTGTTGGTAGTCTGTGTCAGTTCATGTGTTGGTAGTCTGTGTCGGTTAATGTGTTGGTAGTCTGTGTCAGTTCGTGTGTTGGTAGTCTGTGTTGGTAGTTTGTGTTGGTTCGTGGGTTGGTAGTCTGTGTCGGTAAGTGTGTTGGTAGTCTGTGTCGGTTAATGTGTTGGTAGTCTGTGTCAGTTCATGTGTTGGTAGTCTGTGTCGGTTAATGTGTTGGTAGTCTGTGTCAGTTCGTGTGTTGGTAGTCTGTGTTGGTAGTTTGTGTTGGTTCGTGTGTTGGTAGTCTGTGTCGGTAAATGTGTTGGTAGTCTGTGTCAGCTCGTGAATTGGTAGTCTGTGTCGGTTAATGTGTTGGTAGTCTGTGTCGGTTCGTGTGTTGGTAGTCTGTGCCGGTTCGTGTGTTGGTAGTCTATGTCGGTTCGTGTGTTGGTAGTCTGTGTTAGCTCATGAGTTGTTAGCCTGTGTCGGCTCATGGGTTGTTAGTCTGTGTCGGGTCACGAGTTGGTAGTCTGTGTCGGTTATATGTCGGTAGTCTGTGTCAATTCGTGAGTTTGTAGTCCGTCTAGATTCATGAGTTGGTAGTCCAACAATTTCTGAGAGATTTTATTTAATATCCCTTTTAATAAAATTAGTTAGTGCAAATTAATTTGTTCTCTTTATAAGTAAGATACAAGACATTCATTACTTTCTACAATGATAAGCACCTTAATTAATATATTTTTTTTAAAATGAGCTCATGTATATATTTCATGTTGAAATAAAAATATTTCTAACTCAGATAAAATCCATATGTTATATCTAAAAAAAACCTCTCAATTCCTTATCAAGCAAACACCATTATACATTGTATTATTCATGCAAAAAAAAACACATTTACTTTGCAAGCCTTGACTTGCCTTAGCTGAACTCAAGAAAATTTTATTTTATAAGAGTTAGATGCATATGCCAACGGCCCATCCTAATACACTACATAGGCTACATGTATTCTTATCAAAGCCAGGGAAATATTTGAATGTAGGCTAAGTGCTTATCAATCTGTAAAATACAGCATTTGTATTTGCCTTTGTTTCATATTCACATTTCACCTGTGATACTACTTGTGTCCCAAAGTATTGTTGACTTAACAGAATTTGACTTTCAATTTTGTGTTCTTTAGCTATTTCACAGATAATCTTTTTTTTACCTATGGTTATGTCTGCGGACCACCTGGCCATCCACCGGGTTGACCACCATTTTTAGAACCACTATCATAAGTCCACTCAGACACGGGAACCCTCCAGATGGAACCATCATTACCAAAATCTTGAATTATTGTGAATTCACACTTTCGGCAGAAAACAAGAGCTGAACTGAAATGTGGTCACGTATTGATCTCCTTACAATGTTTATTTTTTAGCACAGCGTCTTACTACACATTGGGGTATATATCTATATACTAGCTACTTTAATGGGTCATCGATAAGGACTGTTGAATTTAGAGGAAATGTACCCGCATTTGCGTGGAAAGAGAGTGGGAAACCATCTTGGGGGAAAAACCACCCTCAATGTGACCAACTGGGATCAAACCACGATATCCCTGTCATTGGCAGTCTAGTTTACGAGAATAGCGCCGTAGGCCACCGAAGCGGGTTCTTTACTAATTAAAGGAAAGCAGTGTTAACTTAGTTGGTTCGCTCTGCACTAGCTGAACAATCTCAACTTTTACAGCGCTGCTCCATAAAATCTGCTTGGGAGAACCAATCACATTTCAAAATCAACTGTATCAATAAGTAAGCATGCACTTACATATCGAGATACAAGCAGACACCTGTGTTTATTGTTGTTGCGAGGATATTTTAAACAATTCGTGGAATGGATAGCGGTTATTCCATTCTTGTTCAGTTTTGGTTTGTCATGACACAGCACAATATTATTATTATTATTATTATTATTATTATTATTATTATTATTATTATTATTAATATTATCACCGTGTCTTACTACCCGTGCGGGTTACACGCACTTACGCTAATGTGTAATGGTAGGGTGATTGTGAGATGGAATGGAGGACCTACAGTTTAACGTAGGATCAGAACCACGGTGGAGGCCTTGAACTCCACATATTCACAAGTTGTGATTAATACACTTCTTGTCAGAGGTGAAGGAAGGGTTTGGCAATCAGATAAATCTGTACCGGAACCGAGGATTGAACCCCGGACCCCCAACACAGATGTCTGACACCCTACCCCTAGACCGCCAGGTGACCCCACAACTCAATAAAAGAAAAGCATTGAGCATTACATTAATATTAAAGAAGTGTTTATCCAATCCAAAATAAAACATGTTTATAAATCGTTGCTTAAAGTTTATGTTGTGAAGAATCATAGGCCAACAT
Source organism: Timema podura (assembly GCA_033556935.1). NCBI lineage: Eukaryota > Metazoa > Arthropoda > Insecta > Phasmatodea > Timematidae > Timema > Timema podura. The sequence continues at coordinate 37,354,449 of JAVRXN010000010.1, forward strand.
ACATTTCTGCTAACGTGTAAACTGCTGCGCCACTAGAGCAGATTCTGCTCTCTCTCTCTTCTCGTTGAACGTATGAATCAAGTTTTAGACTTGCTAATAGATCAGTTACGGAAAGATCAAGAATGGTAAGAGTTGCTTAGGACTATAATAAGGCTTCCTAGCCCCTCAGCCATGAGTAAAATCAAGATAGAACCATGTTCACCTAGCCCTCTAGTTAGGCACTCTAACCACTCATCTACGAGGATAGCCAGGACCATCTACAGCTATAGTCAGTCTCTATAAACATTGTCATTGGGATAGGCTTATATATTTTTTATTTCATACCAAGTGATACTCCATTAACTAAGTTCAACTTTTTTTCACAGAAAAAATTAAATAAATTAATGACATGCTGCACAGACGCAAATCATATGGTATTTAACCAGATTTAATAAATTACGCTTATTGAAATTATTTGTTGCTATTTTAATTGATCACTATACTGTAACTAGGACTATACCTTGTCATATACACAAATTATTGATTTGTGTCAGAAGAACTGGGTAAAATAGGAAAACATTGAAAAAGTTTGTACATTTTCGTTCACAAAATAAAGCTGGCTATATAAGTAGAACTAAAACTTAAAAAATACTACAATATTTGTTTAATGTAACTGTACAAATACTTCTGTATAGAGACCCCATCAATCAGAATCGTTACACCAGATATCCACTTTACCTTGTTACTAAACATATTACCATAGATGATAGTAGCTATTGTGTTGGCATGCCTTTTACCTTTCATAATACCTACTAATCAAAACTTTCGTATAGTATACATTATTTTACTATAATGGCTAGGAAAACTAATTCTAATGAATGAAGCTCTCTTATCCCAGCTTATAGAAAATATCACCCACTCCCTCCTCAATCCCAATCGATCACCTTTCACTCATCTGTAAATATATGGCTCTGCTAATATAGTTATTGATCTCAATTTCTAATGGTCTTGTTTGCTTTTAACTACGATATAGACTAACTAATCACGCGTGATAACATTTAATAGTATACATTAAATTGTGAACGCTGAGCTTTTCACGACCTGGATGGTGGTGTACATAGTATACTCGTATATAGTTTTGACTTTTTGCGTTTTTTACAAAGTCATGCATTATGCCTCGACTCATAAAAATAATAAGATAGCTGCTTTGCCTGAAAATAGGAAGATTTTTATTTGTTATATTCAGCCTTATTGAACTTGTTGTTATGAAGTTTTTAATGCTTATATTCTCTAAATATTGAGGTTATTTCTGTTGCTACGAGTCATGACACGTAGAAACCCAACATAGCCTAAGTGTCATGCACGATGGTTTTTAATCAAGGAGCAATAAATTTCCACCTAGAAAGTTTTAGACCTTACTTATGATATTAATAGAATAATCACATTTTAAAAACTATGCCTTGAATAGTTATATCAATTAAGTGTTCGGCTTAAATGATCCTCATAAATGTATTTCCCTTCTTGAGAATAATGTTGGAAGAAAGGTTTTATAATATAGATCTTGACAATTTTAACTGATAAATACTGATAATTATTTTATAAGAAAGTTCTTATACTTGTAAAGTGGATTATTTAATACGATGAAAGTGTCTAATTGCCGATAAAGAAAATCTATGACAATTGTGGTCTTGAAACTTGTCCATCACAATAGCTGATCCTTTGTGATCATAATAACTTATTTAGATCAAAAAAAAATAGCGTTATTAGGGTGGTTGCAAGTGATACCATTCGGTAGTTGAAAAAACTGATCTGTCAGCTGCAAGAATTAATTACTACCGGCAGTTTCATGATATTGTGTCTAGCCGTTTCAAAGTATTCTCTTTCCTGGTTGCAAGAGTTTGTTCTTGGCAGGTGTATTAGCTATTGCCTGACACTTGCAAGAACTGATTTCAAGCTGTTGTATAAGGCGGTCTCTGAAATTTATATCCATCAGATCTCAACAATTGCAACAACTTGTAATAGGATCGTCCAACCTCCAGAGGTATTCTACACTTTTACAGCCACCATTTTTCGACAGTGTAGGATTATATTATTAATTATTTAACAAATTGAATTCATCCAAAATAGCACTATCTCAGAGCTTATAACAGCAATTAATAATCCTTACAACCATCAAAGATCAGACATCGATCATATTCTTAAAGTTATTCACACGATGAACATAATTTTATCTATTGTTATTATTGATAGCAGTGACATTATGTTTTTCCCAGATTTTTTTTATATTAGCCTATACATAATTTTAGATAAGCTTCACTGGTACATACCTCAAATCAAAAGCTACGATTTTATTCGAAGGATCAAGGCTATCCAATATTTAAAGTAAACTTGGATGGTAATCCTGAGAAAGTTGATGTCATTAGCTAATAGCTTTCTAGCTCACAAGCTTTCGAGTGTTTAAATATATAATGTAAAAATCTATTTTAGCAACATCTTATATTTATTTTTTATTCACTCATGCATTTGGCATGAGGGTATAGAAGAACGTCAAAGAAAATTTCACAGATATCTTCTGGTCAATGGTTTATAGGGATTCAAATCGCTTATAGATAATAAAAGATTATGGTTCAACTTAAATAAATAGGACTGTCACAGCTTTATATAGTGCGTTGAAGTTGCAGACTAATATTGAAAAAAAACAGTATTTGACTATCCTTTCACGATTGGTTACCTAGAATATATGTTAGAGTGTGTTAGGATAATATGGCATTTATTGTTTTTATTCAGACAGTATGAAACCCATTCATCCTTAAATACAAAATATCATATTATTTTCGAATCATTAGCGAAGTCTTACGTAGATAAATCTACTACATTTTATTGCTTATTTGACCAAATGAAAATTAAAGTGTGATCTAAACTGTCTTTGCCACACTAAATTTTCATGTCAGATAAAGAACCTTAGGTAAAGTATATATTATTATTTTTATTGATTTTACCTCAAAAATGTGTGATTTTGTAATTAAATAATATTCAAAACTCATTACTCACGAAACTTGTAACATCGTAGTGCAATAGTGTTTATATTTATTTAATCGTTTCATGATGATAAGTGATTTCCTTGACTAAATTATGGTTTACGTTAATTTAGATCACGAATACAGGACAGATAAGAGTTAAATGGAAGTAATTAAAATATATTTGATGAAAAAGTTAATAAAAGTTATTTAGAAATAATTTACAGAGAAATAGTTCTTTTACATAGAAGTAGATAGGATAAATTCAGTTTTCAAATTACTATAAACAAGGTATTAATGACAATATTTTAACTCTCATTTTTAGAGAGAAGGTAGATGTACCAATTATGTGACCTTATATAATTATAAATATACGGTCTAATTACTTTTACAATTATTGTTCTAACATTATGTATTATTCGGAACTCAAACCAGAGACCATCAAATAATATTTTGGAGGTGAAGAGAAGTGCCTAAACGCTCTAGGATACCAATACACACACACATTTGTATTGCCATATTTGTAACGTCTAATGAAAAAATAATAAATATATATGTATATTTATATATACATATATATGCGATTAAAAAGTGTATTTATGACAAGAGACAATTTTATCAATGGCTTTGATAATGATTTACCCCAATGTTTTATAATTTAGTTACTACTGTAATTATTTCACTGACAAACTAAATAATGTTCACAACTAAGAGTAAACAATTAATTGCTTGATTGATTGATTCAATGCATCATAAACAATTTTAAATGTGAGCATATGTTTATTTATTTAGTTGCAACTGTTTTTTCTCCGAAGTAAATGTTGGTTATTAATGTCAAATAATTTAACAGCTTCTAACCTGAATGTATATACATACCTCTTAAACATCTAATTAACTAAATACGTGGACATTAACACTAGATGAAAAATATACCGTTACTAATCACGTTTAACAGCTTGTAAGGCGCATTTTCTTAGAACATGAGTTGATTTTGAAGGATCTAATCTACACTAACACTCTTGATGGTGAATGTAATGCTACTCATCACAACAGCATGTAAGCCACTCATTTTAACTAATAGTTCCAGATACCATCTCCTAAGGTCATTTGACTAGAAACATTTTATTGCAACATTTTAATAAGTGAATGATTATAAACTATAGATAGTAGTTCAATGATTTCCAATCATTACAGTTCACGAGTTATAAGGGGTCAAACTTGCTATTTTATGCGATTCATGTACCATTGTTAAAGTAAATTAATTAATATATGGGGACATTCATACGAGGTGTACAGAATTAAACGTTTATATTACGTTAAATGAAAATCATTTTTAATGTATAAGCAGTTTAAAAGTGTTAAAATTATTTTTTAAATAGTTTTTAACTACATATAAATACTGTTTTTTTAATACATCGAGAATTTGCTTTCGTTTCATTTTGTGGTACACAAAGTCATTATTTATAATTAATTGTTTTTTAACCTAATTCTATTCGTTAATTTTATTAATGTGTTCGAATTGATTACTGCAAATATGAATTTGAAGTATCTATTTCATGAAATTTTATGTTAGTTAAATCGGGGCTAATATGAGACACGCAGACAAATGGGGCTAATGTGATACACCAAAAAAATATATTAGCGTGGCCAGTAAAATTCTAAAAAAATAGGCATTTTGCAGGAAATATATTTCTTATTGCTGTCCACAATGAATTCATTCAAATTCATACAATTATGAACACACAAAAATAATAACTAAACCTACCTTCTTTTTTTTTATGGACAAAAACATTTTCCGTCCAACTTGAAAACTTTTGTTGTGAGGCCCTGAAATGTAAACTTATGTGAATAGTTGAAAATGAGCTTTATTCAGAAAGAAATAACGAGTCTTTTCAGCTTTTGAAACATAGAATATGATAATTGTAGCACGAATTATAAGCCATCAAAGTTGTGGGGCTAATATAATACTATTGTAACATACAACATCGAAAGTCCATCAAAAAGAATAATTATTTCACATAAGCTGTGTACCGTATTTTTCCACTTATTTCTATTTAAAGTTCATAAAATATAGTTTGAGTGTTGTAGATAATTTTCTGCTTAGTTATTTTACTCTAAATTATGATTTCATTTTTTTTAGGGGCGTTTATGTAGGGGGTCTTCGTGGTCACGAAATAAGGGTGTATCACTTTAGCCCCATAGCCATATCATATTAGCCCCATTAGGTGAGCCTAATGTGATACAGTGTTGTTTTTTTATTGTCGTTTACATGAATTACATTATTTTTTGGATCCATAAATAGATAGAGCAAACAAATACACATTTTTCGGTATTTTTAATTTGGGTGTGCAGTCAATAGATCAGAAGTTATTTAAAATTTAGTCTCATATTAGCTCCAATTGACCCTTCAGGGAGTTTTTATGACTTGGAATAAGGATGAACGTGAAAAGTAATCTGGGGTTTCCAGAATTATCTTGTTTGTAAATGACAGCACCTTATTTTTCTGATAAGAAATTTCAAGGTTGAAATTAATTGTTATTTCAGAAAGAGAATCACTACTACTATGGCTCCCCGTGAGTTGTGGCTTGAGTTTGAATCCTATTTGGGTTTGACTAGTAGTTTCCAAAATGTGTTTTCATAAAATAAAATTGAATAACTAGGCAATTTCTTGAAATAAATTAAGTGGTATAAGTTTCTGTTACCTTATTTGTAGTAAAAAAAAAAGTATTACTTTTAGTTTTTATTACAATATTTAACATGGGTTGCACCCACTTCAGTGGCAACATGGTCTAGGGCACTACTCTTGCAATAGACTAGAATACCGACTGGGAGATAAAGGTTCGATCTCGGTTGGAATTATCGAGGGTAGGTTTTCCTAAATGGTTATCCACTCTCCCTTAGTGCAAATTCAAGTAGGCTTCCCTTAAATTCCACCTTCCTAATCCCTAACTCATTAAAGTAGTTAGTACATAGGCCTATCATCCGAATGGGTAGTAAGATGTGGGCTAAAATAAAGTGGTCACAAGAGGCACCATATAAACTAGTCGACAAGTTATAAACAAATATTTGAAAGGACAGATGGGGCAAGTGGTCGACACGATTGAACCAACTGTTGACAACCTCATGCATAAGAGGGAAAAATGATCGACAACGAACTGGTCGACGTAATGAAACAATTCTTTTAAAGATGTGGTGGGTCAAATGATCCACACGAGTAGAACCATGTGATAGACAGATAACTGGTCGACACGAACGGACAAACTGGTAAACAAATGTCGAGATTGATTAAGTTCAGAGTTGGCCAATTGGTAGACAGGTTAATACTTTGCGAACGAAGTGCCCGATAGTGAAATAGTAAACGGGAAAGAAAATTAAAAATCTATAAATGTTATTTTGTAATATAATTTATAACTCTAATAAATACCTGCAACGGTGGTAGTATGTTTTAATGCGTCACTATCGTGATAGTGACGCATTATAATGGGTTGCCAATGATGGGGAGATCGAAGTAAGAATTTATATCAAATGTACTGAGGTTTTTACCCTCTTAATCCACGCAAATGCGTCTATATTTCATCTAAATTCTGCTTTCCTCATGATACATAAACTCGAATGGGCACTGAGAAACAATTGATTAAAGTTATCATTAGTAACGCATGCATTTCGATGTTTGTCTACCAGTTGGTTCTTTCTGTCGACCAATTGGCTGTATATCAGTTTTTCCTACGCATGAATTTGTCGACCAGTTGTCCTGGACGTGTTGGCCACTTGAACCACCAGGCCTTCAAAATAGTTTTTTATAATATGTTGACTAGTTGGCTATAGTATACTCTGTCCTCCTATGCATGAGTTGCCCAACAGTTGGTCAGAGCTATGTAAGACGCTTGTAAAATCGAAAATAATATTTGCAAGGCGGGCTGCCTTCCCGATATTTGTTTTGATTTTGTTGACCAGTTGTCTATCACTTAGTTCTACTTGTGTTAACCATTTTGTTCACACTGCTCCTGGATGTAGATCACTTGTCTGTCCAACACTTTATCCTCCCGTGTCGATCAGTGTGTTGTCGATCAGTTTTCCTGAACGCATCAGAAGGCGTTTGACGAGTCGCTCCATAACCTTTTGTGGGCCGCATGTGGTCTTAGAACCTCTTGATTGGTACCTGTAAAATAGATTTGGTATTTTAAAAATGTATTTGTCTAGAAGTTAATATTTTTATGCATAGTAGTAATTTTTCCTTTCTTCAAAAATAACTTTATATCTAGTCTTTTGAAATTTGGCAATGTATAAATAATACATTAAATATAAAATTAATGAATTTGATTCCAATATTTACTGTACTGACTATCTGAGATGATACATTAGGGAAGTCAATTGTAAAATTTAAATGAACAGTAAACAATCAGACATATTTGATGTACTAACGAAAGAGTCAATTTCACACTTTGTTTTGAAACACAAAACTAATACAGTGTAATTTAATATTTCTCAAGCTCCAAATGACTATAAAAGGAAAAAAAAAGAGAGCATAAACTCAACTTTTGTTTCTTGGAAAAAAAAAGGTCCCTTACCAATATCACTCAAACAGATCTCCACAGCGTGTGATTTACTTGAGTGGGTCATTAGTCTGGGTATTCTGATCTTGCCTAGGCCTGGCACGTTATGTTCTGCTAGTCTGTGTTGTATTACAAATTGGTTTGCTCAAAAAATGAAATTATATAAATAGAGGTTTAAAATCTATATTTTGCTAGCGTTAATAAAATTAACCTATAAAAATACTACACTACCCATAAACAGTATCGTACCTAGATTTTTTCCTAATGATTTTTGCGTATGTCTAACCAAGGTCGATGTTTGACCATATCTTTGACTTTCTCTTGATTGCAATATTTTATAATATTCTCCTTGTTCTTTGTGTAGCCTTATGTTTCAAAGGAAACTTTAGTATTTGGATAAAGTTGGAACTTAAAAGTGTTTTTCGTACATTGTTAATAAACCTGTTTTTTTAGGCTAACATTCCCGCCATTTTTGTAGGGTGCGCTAGCTATTTGACGCCATTTTTATCAATCAGTTCTTTACTAGCTCTGAATCGGCACAGAAGCGACGAGTGATTGGGAGTGGAAATTACAAACAGGGTCATGAACCTAATGTGTTGATAAAGTGTTAATAACTTTAGGACCATATACTTTAATATTATATTTAAGTGTGTGCAACGTTCTGTTCATCGATCAACAATGGAACTTCCAGTCCACCAAATGAGATGAATCACAGCTACAAAGTAAGTCGCCTCTGAGTTCCTTATTTCATAATCCTTATGTAAATTTACAATTTTACAGCTCACTTTTTTCCATACAAATTTATTGTAAAATGTTTTTGTAGTTCATACCATTCGTACTGCTGATAATAAGGTTAGGTTTAGAGCCACCGGTCGAGTTGCTTCCCCCATTGAGTAGATAAAAAAAACTTCTCATTTAAGAAGATCAGAAGGGAAGCAGGGTTGATACGCTCCTGGAAACGGGGAAAACATTGATCAGTCAGGGAATTTCTTGTGACATGGACATTTCAGAATTAAAAAAAAATCATTGGAATTTCCCAATTTTTTTGTGATAATTTTCAAAATACAAAGTAAAAGTGTAAACGATTAGTTTTATGCGATGATTTAAGCTTTTAATGGGGGTATTAATCGAATATTTGTCTTTAATGATTCAAAGATTCAAAATCCACCAAACAAGAGCACAGTGGCCTACCATTGTAAGATATTCTTCCTCCCACCATTCCCCAATAGGTTAGGTAAATGTGGATATTTGTTCATGACAAATTGGCAACAGATTTTGATGAGTTCTTGTCTTGCTTGATATCCTTTTAATAGCTTCGTGTGATAGGTAAACTAAGTGCGGGAATGGGTAAGAAACTTTATTTTCAAAAGGGCTGCATGAAAATTTAATTTATTTAATAGGACCAACTTCCCAAAATCACTTTATTAAGAGAGTGTTGAAAATGGAAGGGTTGTTGATCTATAGCTTTACATATAAAATACTGTAAAATATTATTTATGTCTAGATAATTTTGAAAAAAAAGTAGGAGATTCAAAAATTTACCAAGCCAATAATTTCTACAAATTACTTCTCACACTATCTTAAGTCGTTTATAAATACTTATAAAATAAAGTTCCCTGCTGCTAAGTACATATCTGATTACACAAGGGGATAAGTAATTAATTAAACGTACAGTATTTTTTTAATTACCGTTGGGAAAACTTCAAAGACAAAACAGCCAAGATTTAGGTGATGAAACCCAAGCAGGGAACGTTTTGCATCTGTGTAGCTTGTTGTAGCTTTTGCAGCTTAGATAAGGTATAGGGTATAACTAGATTTTGTATATTAGATGAGACAAGGCATAATTAGTTTGTGTACCTTAGCTGAGACACTTATCATCATTAGTTTGTGTACCTTAGATAAGACATCACCTATGAACCCGAATTATGGTTACTCTCGGTCCAACAAGATGACATTGGGGAACATACTGTTATATAATCTGGCGTTCAAATACATAATTGAAATGGTGGTCTAAGAGTACAATGAGCCTAGATAGGCGATGATAAGCCGATAACAGACTAGTAACAGTGTTCACTCCCCATTCTCTAGTGACTTAAGTTAGTCTCTTTTGGAGAGTTTAATATGTGTACAAGAGGCGTGTCTCAGGAATTGAACCATGATCATGAATCATAATGGAATATATCTGCGCTATGGGCAGTAGCAATGAAAATAGCATGTTCCAAATAAAGGCCTTGATTAAGATTTGACCCGTTCATTCTGTTATATTTGATATCAAACCTATTTCATATTTTCATAATTTTCTATATCTTCTTTTCTGTCAGATAAAATGGATTTATTAGGATATAGCCTAGAGAGATTGACAATGTCTTAATGTCTTTGTGCAGTTTCTCTACTTATATTGAATGTGATAAGTGCTTTGAATATGAGATAGGCAATAGAATCGAAGTTGGACTGACTACCAATGAAAAAATATCAATCGACCACCATAAAAGGTCTAGCAAATAACTAACTTATAAGTTTTTCCAGGTTGTATATATATAGGCCTAAGGCAGTCTTTTGGTGGGTATCTAATCTTTTTAAGATCAATTTTTTTAAATCTTTATAAAACATCACAATATACCCATTTTTGGTGGCCACTTTTACCATTCATAAATTAAATATGTTTGCAAAGGCTTCAATATTTACCTTTGAGATTTGGGCTCAGAAGTTTAATTTAATATTTGTACTGGTATATTAATTAAATTATACTTTTGATGGTGGTTCATTTAAATGTAGGACTTTGTAGAAACTTCTCAAGAGTGTCAGAGCTTTATGGTTGTGCTTGTACATTAATGTTAATAGGCCTAGTATTAAAACTAATAATGTTTTGTGAAGTTTTCCAGTGATGGCTAGTCTTACTTTATTAACTGTCCCAACAGTACCATACCAAGTAACTTGTAATTTCATTAATATTCTCCTTATCTTTGTGGGACTCGTTTGATAACTACTTTGATACACTTTGTTCCCAACTAGATTACTATTTTTACCTTGGAACCTCAAACAACATAAGATAATCAATCTTTCACTGAATAATATATTCTCAGAGGAACATGCGATTATTTCAATATAATAGCTAATAAATGATAATAACAATACTGTCAGATATTTTTTGAAAGTTTTAAATGGACTCTGATCTTCTTCTGAAACCATTTATTTGTTTATGAGGATTTTCTGGTTTATTTTTATTTAAACTTTCACGTATACTAGATGAGATTAACAATAATTCCATAGCCAGTTCTAGGAATATCCGACCTAAGTCTTTGTTTACAGCGGCTAATTTAAAATGTCATCTATTATTGAAAAAATTACATTAATTAAATGACTTTAAAAATTGGATCAATACACAATTTAAAATTGCCGCGGTACAACGATAAAATAATTCTATAAATTCCCGACATGTTCTAATTTAAGGAAGATGTGAAAAACCTATTTTTTTAGACCAGCTGTGGACACGCAATATCAATTTAATAATAATTTTCTTTTTTACGATTGTGACATTGCTGCCACGCAGTGTCGGAGAGTACTGCACATTTAGTTTTTCTCTTGCTACAAGCTCATTCATCAGTCCTCTCTGGGCTGTCAACGTCAATATCATTCATTAAGTTCCCTAGTCCACATACTGCGATGGGCCCCTCTATATTACAACAGTAGGAGTAGGATATGTCCTTTTAAACTTCTAATAACAAAAGGTTGGGTTTGAAAAACAAGAAGTATAGCTACCCTGGTCTAACGAATCACTCTCGTGTTAGACTGAATTGCTGGTGACGGGGAGATTGGAGTTTGAAACCCAGTCAGGTGTACTTAGGCTGCGGGTACATTTCTCAGGAAATTCCACTTTACTCATCCTTATTCGATTAGTGGAATTAATATATCAATTAAAAAAATGAATAATATATTATTTAAAGACTACAATCACCGTTCAAATTGCAAAAATAAGTTTGAAGCATTTTTTTAAATACTTTATTTAACATAAAAAATAGATACAGATTTTTACGTTATCGAATTAGCAGGGATGGCTTAGCAATAGCGAGATTGGCTAACATGTTCAGCTCTGTCTTCGGAGGTTACAACCAGGTTTGAATCCTGGGTTGATGCCAAAATGGTTGTTATTGATCAGGCTATTTTCCAATCCTCCCCACGGGAGAATACCTCTTCTGAATTTGCTTAGCATTAACCATAAACTTTTTCCATATATTTGAGTAGGTTTTGGATCGTTATAACGCGTAGCTATCACCAAATATATATTTATCTGTGGGAATTTATCACTTTAGACTAATCAATTACGGAAGTATAAAATACATTTTAAAATAAAATCAATTACTCTTAAAAAATAACACCTCAATCACTAAATAAAGCTACTATAAAAGTAACTAGACAAATTTGATGTTAATATAGTAGATTAAAAATAAATTTAATACTTAATAAATAGGCCTGGCAAATAAAATAGTTGAAAATCTAGGTTGCATAAAAAGTAAAATGGTGAGCTATACCTATTCTAAAAGTATCTGATATACTTATTTTCTTAACTTAGTACACTCATTATGCCCTTTACCTTATTTTTTTGTAATATGCCTATTCTTTGTTAACAGTTCTGAATGTTAAATAGCTATGCATAGCTGGTAGTGTAAAGTTTTTTTCTAAACCATCTAATTTTTTTTATGAGTAGTTAAATTACTAAAATATACTTTTAAGCTCACACTTTAATAGTGAACTTGCTGCTTAGTAAACCCAGCCTTTAGACTCACAGATTGAAACAAAATCATTAAAACTTAGGGCCGTATGCAAGAACTTGACTAAGTGGATGCTTTGTTGACACTAGCGTGGGTTTGCTTGCGTCATCATAGGTTAAAAGGTGGAGCGAGAGTGTGCTTGAGACTACACTATCAGTCCACTAAGAAATCACTATACGTTCTGGCATACTGCTCTTAAATTTTGGTTTATTGTTTATACAGAGTTATTGACATTTATTGTAACTAGTCTGTTTCCTTAATGTGGTCCAACCTGGCCCTCAAGCGAGTGATCCCTTGAATCCTACGGTGCCTCACGAGTCCCTCCCCCTTCTTGCGCCAGTTACGGCCAGGCTGCGCCGGACAACTGCGCCACGACCGTCCAAACCGAAAAGGGTGGGGGAAGGATCGCGAAGGCGCCGTCCTAACTTCTTCGAAACATGAAGTAATTTTAACAACGTTGCCTACTTGGAGATTTCGAAGCTATTTTTCGAAGCGGGTTGCATCTTGATCTGACGTGCCCAAGCACTATAAACACTATCACACTTAGGTGCCGATGTTCAAAATATAAATAAAGGGAAGAAAGTGATTAGTTAACCCTGTTAGGCCTCTTGCTTATATACTGATAACACTTTCCCTCTTCCTCTGACGAGTTTACACAGTCACTTTAATATTTGCGCCCTAAAAACGTTGAGTTGCTTTTTAATTTTATCTTTTTTTTGTTTCTTATTCTAGATAAACATATGCTATCGTGAACTTTTTTAATCTTCATCCTGGCAGGAAGACTCCTACAGGCCATTTCCGTGGCTAAGCCAAATAGCCTGAGTTGTAGAGGAATTATAAAAAAATACGTTTACAAAAAAGAACTAGTTAAAGATAAAAAATAATAATTCTATGACACCAAATGACTATTTTTAGAATTATTTAAGAATTTATGGTTTTGGTTTCAACATTATATTTTTATAGCTAGCTGAGTAAAACGTAAATTCATTAATATGGGAAATCCTATCTCTAACTTCCGTGACGTCATAGTTAGGCAACGTCTTTAAGGATGTCACTGTGGGGATGGCTGTGAACGACAAATAAGAAAGCACTCTTGAGTAGACACACACTTATACATACGAGGAAATGACCGGGTCAGATAAAAATATTAATTTTCGACCAGCCTAGTGTTTAAATCTAAATTTTTTTAAACTTTTTTTTTAGCTCTGTATTTCACAAACCATTCGGGCTATACGTATTTAACTACAATAATTGAGTAGGAATTAAGAGGTTAGAGGAAATGTATCCGCCTTTGCTTAAAGGGAGTGTTGAAAACCATTTAGGGAAAACCACCGTCAGTAAAGCCGGCCGGTAATTGGCCACCAACCTCTCCATGGCCGGCAAATCAGACTAAAGCTTGATTCACACGTTCGCCGAAAATAGAAAGCAGAATCTGCCTGAGTAGAGCAGCAATTCAGATGGTGTATGTTGACCCATGATGGATTGAAACGTAAACTTAAAACAGCTGATTATCAACATATTTTATTTTCTAGTATATATTATATATATTATTAGCACCGCGTCTTACTACCCGTTCGGGTTATACGCACTTACGCTAATGTGTAATGGTAGGGTGATTGTGAGATGAAATGGAGGACCTACAGTTTAACGTGGAATCCGAACCACGGTGGAGGCCTGGCATTCCTCACATTCACAAGTTGTGTTTAATACACATCTTGTCAGAGGTGAAGGAAGGGTTTGGCATTCAGATAAATCTGTGCCGGGACCGAGGATTGAACCCCGGACCCCAGCACAGAAGTCTGACACCTTACCCCTAGACCACCAGGTCACCCTATTTTCTAGTAGATAGACATATATTTCAAATCATTCTCTCTAAGGATATTTTCAAATTATAACGCTGTCTCGTGGCACGATACAATACATCGATACACACGCTTTACATAAACGGGTTATTTCAAGTCTCCTCACAAAGACCAACGAATCTGTCTGATTGCTTCTGGCTTTAACGCGCATGCGTTGACACATGCTCATGCGCACTGATTTGAGATGGTTGGTTCTGAGATTTGATTGGTTCTCCAGTGCCTAACATCTTAGGCAGAACGGATAAAGTAGAGATGAGTTGAACTTGAGAGCGGAACAGCTCGCGCCGATTAGGCGGAAATCATGTGATTGCCTTAGAGCTAGTCACGTGACCACTTTTCTGTTATGCGCTAGTTTTTCGGTAAACATGTGAATCCACAGTAAGTTTAACATCCAGCCCGGCTAAAATAATAGTACATTTTAATAATCTCAAATTAAAGGTTGTTTGTATATTAATGTTACAACTAGCAACTGCCGTTGGCCATTGATCTAAGTGTCATTGGTGTCCTGTTGCTATACAAATCTGAGAAGTAGATGGAAATTCAAAATTGGTATAATAGCATAAACTAGGAGCCACCACTTTTAAATGCCAATGTGTCCAAATGGGTTGTGGTACAAAACCAGGGTTGCCACGCTCCTTCTAAACTGCGAAAACACAGGGATTTTTTATGTCTCAAAAACAATCAAAAACACAAGGAATCTCGCTAAAATCTATTAAAAATACAATAATATTGGTCAATTTGGGACATTTAAGGAAACACTTTGAATATTAAGCCTTTGTATAGAAGGAAAGTTATACTGAAGAACTAAGCACGCTGATTCAAACACATGTTCTACCCTCACTTTCCCGACCTGAAATGTTGTATAACTACTGCATGGATTTCATTATTAAGCCCAAATCATCGTGTTTTGAATATCAGTCACATGACTTTACACTAGTCAATTTTATTAAAAATGACATTTTATTCCTTTATTCTTCAATCTAATTTGGCAGGAAAAATGGGAATACCATTTGAAATGCCTGCAAAACATGTAATTTTTCAATAAGAAAATATTGGAAACCCTTGAAAACTATGACAAGGTCATAAGTTTAAAATTCAAATGTGTTACAAAAAAAAAACACTAATAATATGGAGTCACCATTTTGATATTCCTATATTACTCAAAAGGGGTGTTGGTGATATAAAACTAGATAATTAACAAAATTATAAAATTCTATAGTGGCACATCACTATTCAATATCTTTGAGTCTTAATTGGTTTATACAAAATATTTTCTTGCTGGTACAAAACTAGTCCAAAACTATGTCATTGAAAAGAGTATATAATTAGTTTACTAATATAAAATCTGAGATTTTATTAAGTTCTCTTTTACTGTTCCAATAAACAAATAAATAACTGATTTAACCTAAGTGTTAGCATGTGTATACATCTTGATTTACACTTTATGATTATCTTTGACGTGTGATGCGTCTTGAGGCCATACCAATGCGTGACTTGTTTAAAAACAAACAGTTGCTAGGCATTTCCTCTCATTCCATGCCAATGGTTGGAGTTAATAGACCATCATGAATCACTTAAAAAGCACGCATACACAAGCACGCACAAACAAAAGTTTTCTCGAGGTGTTGGCTTTTCCATTGGGTGAAATCGTATGACTCATTTTAATCGAGTACGACACATTAAGTGCAATTTTCATTGGAAGATCCTTATCAGACATATATCAAAGTTACTAGATCTACTTTCATGTATTCATACGTCAAGCCATGTGATCTGCATATGCCACATTTGATAGATTGTATAAATATCTAAAATAATAGTATAGTATAATTTTATCAATGTTGACTACGAAAAACATGTTTGGATTTTCTAAAATGTTCTTCTGAACGAAATTAAAACGGACACAAATAATATTTGTTTTTTCTTGTATTTAGAGCCAGTGTGCTGACAATCAGCGGGCGAAGAAAATAATATGAAAGAATCCGATGTAGGTAAGAGAGAAAATACAATATCTAACTAAAACAGTATTAACTCATTCATTTGCTTGAAAGTGCAATACCCCACCTGCAAGATAATAATATAATCTGTTTTAAATTTTAAATGTTTAATGTTCTTAGTTTGGTATCTTACACTATCACCAGTCACATACCCCTTTCGGGCCTATGGGCTATTCAACATTCATTCTTTCATAATAAATAATAAATAGTTATTTCATCAAAAAAATTCAAGTTGTAATCTAAATAAATCTATAACATGGGTAAAAACTTATAAAAGTCCATTACATAACGTTAAAATATGCGCTAATTGGTTTATTAGACTCACAATTACATACATAGTGGACTAATTTATCTCAGTGTTATGATGCATACCTTCTGCAATCCTTCACGTATCTCCAGGGCTACACGTACCACAGTTTGGGAAACACTGCTTTAGATAAAACGTCGTCATTGAAATATTTCTATTATTAATATTATTATTAACATCAAAAATATTAATATTAAAACATTTCATTCTGTACAGCACATATGAATGTCTAGCTATACTAAATTTCTGCTTCATACATTATTTATTTTACTTTAACAATGGTACGCCAGAAGCATAAAATAGCAAGTTTGACCCCATTTTATTCATAAGCTGTAATGATTTGAAATAATTGAATCACTATTCACAGATTATAATTATATACTTATTAAGAGTGTGCAATGTTTATGGTTTATGGTTGAGTGACCTAAATCTCTGGAGGCCCTCAAGCTGGCGTAGAAGCCTAAGCCTTAGTCTATAGAACCCAATTTTTAATCCAGTTCTGGATATACGTTTCTAATCATTCACTTCGATCTAAGAACTGCAACATTTTGATTGAAACTTCTTGGAAAATGACTTAGTTTCAAGTTTTTTTTAAAGATTAAAATTAAAAGTAGGATCTTTAATCTTATTGAAGCTGATGTTGATATTTTTCACCTTAAATTTACGTTATGTATATTTTGAAATAAAACCCTTCTTAAGCCACGTGTGATTTATAGACGTCTCAACCACGACGAATTACTCTATGGCATTCGAAAGTTCACTACCTCACTTACAAAAGTACGTCACCTATCACTATCTTGAGCTTGTTGTATCCAGTCCACTTCATTATATCCTATGCATATCTTGTATTAGCTCCATCTAGACCACTTCATTACACCCTATCTCTTTCAGGTCCATTATAATGTTATCCTTCCATTTGCACCTATACCAAAAGTATATACCAGATACTTACCCTCCAGGTTAAAGGGGCTGCGCTCCGTGGTAGAGCTTGATTCCTTCAAAACGGGTATCGCTAGTTGGCATCAAAAGGCTTTTTGTTTTTTAATGCTCATTTTAAGCATGGTTTCACTAGAGAAAATACATAAATATTCTCTTCGATTCAATCGGCCAGCTCCCACAAAGCTAGGTTCAAGTAGCGACCCAACCCACTCTTCACATAACCCTAACCCATAAAGGGCTTAAGCAGACTTCCCATTACGATTATATTGGTCCATTTATAATAAACTGGTTAAAAGTGAGTCGTTTAATAACTACACATTTGGAAGGGCTTTTGTCACAGCATTGACACTAGCGAACCCCAGTGTTGATGGACTCAACCTGGCTCGAGGAGTGCAGCGAAACTCCCATAATGCTGAGAATCTGATTTATACCTGTCGGTGGTCTAGGTCTTCCCAATAATCTCTTCCCATTGGGTTTGCCAGTTAATACCCTGGACACGGTTCTAGATTCTTACATTCCCACTGCATATCCTTCCAACCGTTATCTGCCAGATTTGAATATCCCGAGAATATATTGTGATGAATACAGGATGTAACTCATCATTAAGTAACCTCCTCCAATCCCCAGTATCTTCTTTCTAAACGAATAGTATATAATTTAACAAATATGTTGTTTTTAGCAGTAACACTGTAACGATCCATTAATAGGTGATGGCTCTTATACAGTTTCGGTACTAATAAAACTAAACATAAAGTAGGAACCAGTCATGTATTTGAAGTGTGGACATGTAAAACGTTCTAAGTGCTAAAATAACATTTTACAGGAAAGACAAAAACGTTCCTAAATTAAAAGTTTTCTATATTTTTGTCTGGAAAAAAATATTGTTTACTACACTATATCATACAATTAGTTCTTAACTCAAAATAGTTAGTTGTTGGACCATAATTATATAAAAACTTTAAAAGATAAGAACGTTCAACGCGCCATATATAATTACCATAAGTTCGAAGTGTGTTATGGGTTACCTTCTGTTCTAAGTACCTTTAGAAACATTTGAAGAAATAAATAATCTTATACAGAGAACAAACTTAAATGTATTCTAATTTGACAAAATGAGTTGTAACAAAATTGTTAGAAGAAGTATGCAGTTAAAATTAAACGTCCACATAGAAATTACGATAGTTTGAGGAGCAAAAATGATACCATCTTGAACAAGTATATCTATTTTCTTATCAGCTCACAGCGTTGGTTTATTTATCGGAAGTATTTCTGCATGTCTTAGACCTAATAGGGTCACATCCTTTTTCAAAACGTTACACTCTTTCCAATACATCAATTTCAGAAAAAAATGTTCTAGAATAAAGTTTTTTTAGTTGACTGTGAAGTAACCTTTATCATGGAACAGGTAGAAATTGGTAATTTTGTAGTGTTACGCATACACTTAGCGACAGTTATGAAATAATGAAAGTCATCTTCTTTCATGGGAATCACTTGGAAGGGATAATTTTGCTTTTCCTCCCTCACCATTTGTTATAGCTGTGAGGGGACAACTTTTTTTTGGTCACTTTTCGCCTCTTCTCTATAAGCATGCACGCAATGACTAGCATAGACTAGTGAAACACAACGTACCATGATGACAAGGCACATGGGACAGCTGGCAGACAAAGGAAGAGTGGCACATACCCAGCGCTTTCTAACATTACTCTATCAAAAAAAAGTCACTTAAAACGTTTGACATTTCTACCCTTCATTTTATTCACAGATATGAAGTAGTACCAACTAGGACCTATTGCTATTTTTCCCACCGCGTCTTAGGCCTACTATCTGTTTGGGTTATACGCACATATATTAATTAAGCTAGTGTGTTGGGGATGAGGAAGGTGGAATTTAAAGGAAATATAGCCACATTTGCGTAGATAGAGCATGTGAAACTATTTGGGATCATATACCCACATTATATCTGTTCGGGATCTAAACCTCGACATCCTCGTCACTGGCAAACTTTACTAAATGTTCTTGACACTTAGACCACATGCCCTCCGGTGTGGGTAGTGGAATAAAATATAATAGAAATAACTTTATTCTTTGTTCTATACAGTCTAATAAAGAGGGATAGTAAAAGGTGACCACTTTGATTCTAGATTTTGAAGTTATAAAATATCATAATATTTGCGTATTTTATAATGATGTAGGTTTTGTTATATTTTTTAGTGATGCCTTTAACACACAATATTTTTTAAATACTTTTCCCCTTAACTCTCATACTAATTTGTATTATACGCAAATATGGGTTTATTAATTACGCTAATGTAGTATAAATAAGAAAAGCAAAATTTTTAATAAATTTGCCCACATTTGCGTGGACGCAGAGTGGGAAAGGTCACATGAATTGTTGATCTAATGGGCTGGATATTTAGGTGGTAGTTTATAGTAAATTCACTCTTATTAGTGTGGAGAGATGAGGGGAAAACATTGAAAAATTACATTTAAAAAACAACTCCCAGTTACCCACCTGTTCTTCAAGCCCAGTTTTAAAAAAAAAAACAATATAACGAGAGTTTAACGTCTTAAAGCCCACTTTCATTGCACTAGTGGGTACGATTCAATTTTCATATGAAGAGCCTTTTAGGAAATACATACTTTTTTTTGTGGTTAACAATTATTATATTTTACTTTTTCTTTTAGTCTTATTCTATAGATAATTTAAAATATTTATCAATAGTTATTTGACATATAATACGTGAAAGTAGATCTAGTAGCTTTTATATTTGTCAGATAAAGCATTTGCTATGAAAAATTAGACTGTAGTTGTCCCCACCTGTCAAAATACAATTATTTTTCTGTCAAATATCTTACATGAGACATCATACATCAGTAGAATCTAGAAAGATAGTTGGAGCTGATTGGGATGGGCCAATCTCGAACAATCGAAGACTACGGATTACACGGAATAGCAGCCAAAAATGAAAATAATTACAAGTTTTTTGTTGTGTAAGTACTTGATATGTATGTATGTTTAAATTACTTAGTACAAAATTAATTTCATAAATACACATATATAAACGTAGGTCTATTATTAGAATTTTAAGGAAAAACTATAATTTGTTTTCATTTGTTTTACTTGTGATCATTGTTTATATTGACTGGCCACACGTTTTCCTATGCGTGTCCCTACTTCGAACTCCAGGAACTATCAGTACTCTATTGTACTTTTACTTACAAGTTTTGATGCAATTGATAATTTTACTGAAGGAATATCTTCCTGTTTGATTGTCGGGAGAGTGAGAACAGGTGTATGCATTTTTCACACACATGGTTTTTGTCGTACCTTAAACACAAGAGTTGCTAACTTTTTTTTTTCCTTTTTGCACTGCGTCTTACTACCTGTTCAGGTTATACGCATATGTACTAATTACGCTAATGAGTGAGGAATGAGAAAAGTTGAATTTAGAGGAAGTGTACCACATTTGCTTGGAGGGAAATCGGAAGACCATTTTGAAAACCTCCCTCAGTTTACCCTACCAGGATTCCAACCCCGATCTTCCTGTTATTGGCAGTGTGGTATATTGCGAGTGTTACGCCTTAAACCATACGGCCACCAAACCAAGGAACTAACAGTTTAATTAAGAGGCATTACTGACCTCTAAAGTTGAGGGGCAGGAGTTCAAACCCCTAGACTAACCCTATAAGTGTTGATACAGCGACGTGTTCCTACATGCTCGGAATCACCCCCTAGATTCCGTGATAAGATAAATATTCGTCCAACCTCTTATCAAACTCCACTGGCTCATTTAGGGAAATTGTTTGTTTACTGGTGAAGGAGCGTCTAAGAGGAAATAAGACGTGCGAGAGAGAGAGCGCTTAACTGCGTCACTCCGCGGGCCAGAGCAGTTTTGACTCAAAAAGAAGAGTCTTGACCTTAGCGTGGAGGATTATGTCCTGCTCAACCCGACACAACGGCCAGCATCAGGCTGCTTGGCTCGCGGGCGCATCAGCTTGCCGCCGCGCCGTCACGCTTGTTTTTCAAGGCCAAACTCCCCTCCCCCCCCGCCCCCCACCAATCCTGAGCCTTGCTGAAGTCTGTCCACGCTCGCCTCGTGTTGCAGCAACACGATCAGTTTGTTGCTCTCACCAAAATTATACGAGAAAATATTTGTTATGTAAACAGATCAAATTAGAAGAGTTTTGTTCTGGTGGAGTTAACTTGCATGTTCCTGATACACTTGGAAATCCGGGGTCCAAGTCCTAGCCAGTTGAATTCTACACGTTTTTATTCTTCTATTATTGACTCTACATTATCTTTTTAAGGGAATGCTGATGCATTGACTTATTGACGCTGCCTTTCTGAAACCAAATATATTTACACCAGGATATTTCTTATGAAAATGGAAGCTCTGACTCTTAAAAAAACCTCAAAATCTGTTAAGAATTTTGTGTTGTGGCCATAACATATAAATTAATATTTTTTTTAGGCTTGGATGGATCTAGCTTCCTATACACTTCACAATAATCACATAATTGCGGCAATTTGGGTTAAACAAGTCACAGTTTCACGCTATAACTTCTGAGAAACGAAGTAAAATTTAAAAAATACAGTTTACCCATACACTTTAATATTCATTTAACTTGATCTAGCTTTCTATAAATACTCTTGTGTGTGTTTCAACCTAATTTAATTGTAGGCCAAGCTATCACTAAAATAAAAAATACCAAACAAATATGTCACTTTTCAAGACTAAGGGTTTAACGTATTAAAAAAAACTGCTTTTGAATTTTAGCTACGTTAAATTGTGTAGATATTTAAAACACTTTTATAAGTTCTATTTTTTTTCATATAAAAATATTGATTATTTAGAGGGGAAAAAAGCGTTTAAATGGTTACTAAGAATGATAGACCCTTTATTCAGAAGGTCACCAGTTAAAAGATAATCTATTTATAGTTACATTTTAAATACAAATGTACCAACATCTTAGCATATGAGACCTCATTATTGCAGAAGTCCGGGCCTGTTTCTAGTTCGAAGCATCAGTTGCTGTTCAAACCTTTCATCTTAGAGATTTATATTTGATGTTAAGTTGGGTGCAGTTGGTTTATAAAAAATATAATGTTATTTTGGAAGGCGTTAGTTATCCATCCACACATTCAATAATAAAACACCTAGTGCGATTGGGTCCTCATCATATATTTGTGGGTTCCTTATTTTATTGAATAGTTTCGTCAATTTAATACACATACAAGCCATCATCTAAACATCTTCCCTTTGCGCAGTTTTCTTTTCCTTTGTAAAACCATATAAACACCATGGGTGCCTATATCTATTTATCTAGATAGCTATATATAATACATATAGCCAACCATTTATATACATTGTGATGTTTTGAAATAGGAAATATGGATGTATTTATTAGGCGAAAAAAAGAGATTACAATTTGTAAATATTGTCCTTTATTTTGCATGATACATAAATTATATCCACAACTTCAATTGCAAAACTTCACTACCTTGTTCTATGGCTCAAAATTATTATAAAAGTTCCTACAAATATAAGTTTAGAATGCTTCCTTTTTTAGGTACAGAGTCTGCTAAGTTCTTAAACTGTTTTTTTTTTAAATTTGGGGTTAAAATATAAAAAGAACAACTGATTAGGAAACCATTTTGTTTATTTTCCAAAAAAAGTTTTCTGATATTTTATTTTATTGGTTCATTTAATTTTAATTGGTTTTATTGATATATTGTTTTGTTAGTACATATGCTTGCGTATGACCTGAGCAGGATGAGGGTGAAAAAGGGGGTTGGGGGGTGGAAAAAATATTGTATTGAGATGAGTTGCCAATATATATATAACAAGCTTGATATGTATGGGTTTCCATAAACTCACTTCAAAATTGTATTTTTCTACTCGTTAACCATTTTATCGTCCGGCGTAGAATTAATAGAAATGTGACTTAGTTCTAGCCTGCCACTTTGGAGGTCTCGTTGCTAATGATCCTATTTCTGTGACCAAAAAATTGAACCAAACATGACAAGATAAGTTTCTGGGCTAGCTTTCTATTACCTTTGAAGTGCATTGGAGGTTTGTATTGTAGAACGTAGTTTCCCATTATTCATTACGTCATCAATAAGCCATTATAAATAGGTTACAGTTCATTATGTTAATTTTGTTTACATAAACTATCAATGAGATTAAAATAATATAATCTTCTTACGTAGAAATGATAAAGTTTTACTTGGTTGGACAGTGATTGTAAAACAAAGTAACGACGATAAGTCTAAAGCGACTTAACAAAGAGATGATTTTTAAGTATTGGATAAGATATGCCAACATGTATTATAAAAATGAGCTAGAGCCTAATTTATCTTGTTGCTGAGCAAATCATTTGTGCCGAATCACGAAGTAAAAAAAACAAAAATCTCAATAAAGAGTGCTAACGTGCTACTTAAAAACTATAAAAGACAATTTAATATATACTTAAATTTACACTAAAATATGAAAACACTGAACTTTAATGTAACAATACTCTTTTACGAGTGTTTAAATTTGCATTATATAGATTAAATTGGTATAAAAATTTAAAACAATTAGAATTTTTGAGTCTATAAAATTAATTGAATGAAAATCTGGCTAGGCTGAGCTACAGGATAAAGTTAAATTTGTATCTGAAGTGAAATCCTTTCTTTATATTATTGATGATTGGCTCCCCGACCATCATCTTACTTTTTGATTCTATGCTCCCTGGGCTATCCACATATTTATACTAATAGTATAGGGATGAGGGAGATATAATATAGGAGTGAGAAACCATTTAGGAAAACAAACCTTCATTACACCCGACCGAGATTTGAACCCAAACTTTCACGTCACTGTAATACCAAACAATACACGCATGTCCCCCTTCATGGGACAATCATATAAGCTTACGGATTGGGGTTGACAAAATTTGATCGATTTCCCTGTCTCTTTTTATCCTAATCATACATTACTCGAAAGTACAATAAATTATTTAAAATAAAATATATAATTAGAAGTACAATTTTATAGATGATATTAAATACATATACACATACATAAATATAACATAAATAAAAAGTAGTAAATAATATCTAAAATATATCCCGCATTGGTGACTGCGTCCAGGACTATAGACTGGGCACTGTCTAGTTCATCCACGACAGCTCAAGGAAGGGATTATAAGTACAAGTACAATAGTCTAGTACAAACCTAACTTTTAATCATTTCATAAGTTCTACATATAATTATGGCTCTTACTTAACCTAACGTTTCATACGTTTATGAATTTTATGCCTTGTGTATGTTATATAAAAAAGGATTAATATTGTAGCCAGATGTAAAATAATTGAGGGGAGAAATAGTTGAAACACATAACTATTTATTAAATCTACCTTTTCATTGCTAATTCAAGGTAACACTAAGTTACATCCAGTCAAATGATTCCTTAAAGAAAAATGTCCATCGTCAATTTCAAGTGACAGAGAAAAATTCTATTCGTTCAGACACAAATAAATTTAGGATGTTAGTTGTTAATCACTTCAAACTAATACTTCATTACACAGGTTCTAATAATACTTCTTATTAAAAGCAAAACAACTCTAGAAACAAAATGAAAGATAATATCAAGAAATATCTATGATCTATTTATGTAACAGAAATTGAAACGTACTTATATAATGATTTTTGTAAGAATCCGTTCTGATTGTTATTTTTTTCATACCAAAATCCTGTAAATACATCTTCTCAAAGTTCCTCGCTCTGTTCATTTCGAAACATTATTTTCTCTAACTACAAAAATAAGTAATTTTGGAAGTAATTGGTTAAAAACCAGTACCTATAGCTGCACTTACCACATGTCCTGCAGTAAAACAGGACATCACTCCAAAAATCAGTAAGTTATTGTCCTGCAAAATACAGTACACATGGTCACCCAAATTAAATTTTTTTTTTTTCATTTATTTGAAAAATTATATGTGCACGTTCTGACCCAACTGTTTATATCAGCACACGACTCTTGGACTAAGTTAAAATCTAGAACATACACGACAACCAATATCCACCATCAATTCATCACTGTGAAAGGGGAAACCCACATTTCAATAATGACAAACTTTCAGCCTTGGCAGGAATCAAACCCGGGACATCTAGCTCAGTAGACAGACACGTCATCGACTGAACTAAGGTGCCAGCCTAATTATAATAAATTAAAGGCACTAGTATAGGTGGTTCCACACTGCTTGTTCCCATGAATGAGTGGTTTAGACAAGTGTTCTCAAACGCATACTACTCCAAGGGTCAGATTCACAAACTCGGGGCGCGCTACTAGCCATAGTCTGTGTAAAAATGTTTGCTTTACATTATAATTATAATCATGTTTTTCCAAGCGTGTCTCCTTACACGTCCCGAATATGCACATTTTAATCACGCTAGTGGGTAATACTGGTAAGAGTGGGTAAGATATAATTAAGAGGAAATGTAAATATATTTTATTCAAGGCAATGAGGGAATAAACCACCCTCCACACATCTGGCTGGAACTTGAACTCTGACTTCACCGTCAACTGCTAACTAGACCATAGGATACTGACGTTTAATCAGATTGACCACCAATTTAGGCCTAAATTAGCTATTTGATGCTATGTATTAAAACTCATTAATGTATATTTAAACTATTTAACTACCTTATATTTTATCAAATGTTTATGTGGGTTGGCGAAGGACTCAGCGATATTTGTAATATTATGAAAATAAATATTTCCACAATGAAATATTTAAAGTGATGAAAATATAAAGCACAGCTTGAAATAGTTTTTTGTATTTTTATTATTCAAATTTATACACACACTAAAATATACTATTATTTTTGTTTGTGTGTGAATAAGACAGCAGGTCAGATAATAATATAGACGTACTTCAAACAAGTGGGCTGGTCATTTATGTCTCGTGGACCCGTGGGCCTTGTGTTTGCCATCCCAGGGTTAGAGAGACTACACAGGTCTATGTATCCCTTGTTACATCTTGCTTGTCACTCTGGCTGGGTGGTTTGAGAGACTACACAGGTCTAGGTATCCCTTGTTACATCTTGCTTGTCACTCTGGCTGGGTGGTTAGAGAGACTACACAGGTCTAGGTATTCCTTGTTACATCTTGCTTTCACTCTGACTGGGTGGTTTGAGAGACTACACAGGTCTATGTATCCCTTGTTACATCTTGCTTGTCACTCTGGCTGGGTGGTTAGATAAACTACACAGGTCTAGGTATCCCTTGTTACATCTTGCTTGTCACTCTTGCTGGGTGGTTAGAGAGACTACACAGGTCTAGGTATCCCTTGTTACATCTTGCTTGTCACTCTTGCTGGGTGGTTAGAGAGACTACACAAGTCTAGGTATTCCTTGTTACATCTTGCTTGTCACTCTGATTGGGTGGTTAGAGAGACTACACAGGTCTAGGTATCCCTTGTTACATCTTGCTTGTCACTCTGATTGGGTGGTTAGAGAGACGGCTGACTCCCCTCTTTATAGATAATCAAAATCCCCCCCTCCTGCTATTTGGAATACCTAAAAAATAGCTTTTTTAAATGCTTTCTAGTCCTTATTTTGTATTAAAATAAATGTAACACTAGCCAGATAATGATAGGAAAAAAAAGAATGAAGATTATCATGATGTTTGGAACTTTTCATAACTGTTGTCGTTATTGAATGTTCATAATATTAGTGTAATAAATTCTATAAGGGCTCCAGCATGTATTTCTTCTGGTTCAAGGGCTCCTTTGATCTAATCAGTTTGAAAACCTTTGGCTTTGGAGGGGGGGAGGGTAATCCTAGTCTGGCAAGTTTGAAAATAAACACGCGCATGCACTCTCTTGGCTGTTCAGGTGAATGTATTACAACTGGTAGGCAGTGATGCCAATACCGCAATAAATAATAATCCTAATTAATTTGAAAAAGTGATTTAAATGAAAAATATCTTAGATTTGTATATGATTTTCAACGTTATTTCCGAATTATTCCACCCCCCAGGAACCACTGCTTTAGAGGACAGCCTACACACTATACACAGGTCTAGGGTGGTCCCTAGTTCCGTCTGGATTGTCCCTGTGGCTAAATGGTTAGTCATAACTGGCTCAGAAGTTGCGTGGTTAGTGGCCAGGGGAGATCGGATATATTTTAGTGACTCCTCTTGCTCGTTATTTACAGCAACGAACTACGAGTCAGGAATCAAACCCAAACTAGTACGTCACGCGAGACCTTGAAAGTGCTGGCACGTACTTGAAAAGAACGCTGCGACAGGATTAGGGCTAGTGTTCCCTCTCAAGGTTGCGTCTAGTTGACGGCGGATGAGGGGAAGTCAAGTATCGAGGGGGAAAGAGGGGTGTGGGAGTCAAGGAACTTTGTTATCA
This sequence comes from Timema podura, assembly GCA_033556935.1. Taxonomy (NCBI): domain Eukaryota; kingdom Metazoa; phylum Arthropoda; class Insecta; order Phasmatodea; family Timematidae; genus Timema; species Timema podura. The sequence continues at coordinate 37,382,277 of JAVRXN010000010.1, forward strand.
AAATAAGGTTGACTCGCTCGCGTTGCCAAAAAGCTTGAATTGGCGCAGATCATATATCATTAGTATGATTTCCCAAACCTCGCGATAAGCTCTATCTAAATAGCTATCTAACTCGGTGCTAAAATATAAAAACATAAGTTACACTTTTATGTTACAACAAACAAAGATAAATTATATAGAGTGAAAATATTAGAGGGAGAGAGAAAACAATTCGATATAACACAAAGTTGTTTATTAAAACTCCCTTTTCATTGCAAATTCATAGGGATACCGAGTTACATTAAGTCAAATAATACTTGAAAGAACATTAATTTCATCATCAATTTCAAGAAACCATTTTTAATAACAAGAAAAATTCTGTTCGTACAGACACATACATACTTGTAAATTTAAATTTAAACTCTTTTTTACTTTCATAATTAATTAAAAATTCACTTTGGATGTTGGTTGTAATCACTTAAAACTAATATTTCAGTACCAAAGTTCTAATAATATGTAATACTAAAAGAAAATAAACTTTATGAACAAAATAGTAATAGATAATATCAAGAAATATATTCGAGTGATGTCTATTGTTAGTAGTCAGAGCTCCTGGCTACATCTCAAGAGGTCACGGATTCGATTCCTAGAGCTTTCAGATCTGTACAGCATTGGGTCTGGGACGGGTCAAACTCAGCCTCGTGAGGATTAAGTAGTCGCTCCGGTCTAGAAAACTGAGATTAATGGCCAGAGGGTTTGTTGTGTTGACCATATCACACCATAAAGCCCAAATGTTGACACTGTCGTCACCAACGGTGGCAGTCGCTCGGATGGTATAGCTCGCTTGTGGGCTCACACCATGGAGTTATTAGTTACCATGTAACAAATAGTTAAGACGTAAATATACATTAATTTTTGTAGGACGTTTGTTCTGAAAGAACTTTTTTCTGTTAAAATCCTACTATATACATTTTAGGATTCTGGTAGGGGAAGGATATTATAGAATGGAATTCCTACAAAAATCCGTATTTATTCCCTTTCCTTGGAAATTTATATATATCACACATTAGATAGGAAATTCAATTGTCATATCATGTTTACATAACTTTTGGCAACTAGAACTTGTAAATACAACTTCTCGACAAAATTAAGCTAAAGGGGTTGGTTCCTTGTGATAGCTCTGTTCAATTTGAAATACTTACTCTAACTTCAAATATAAGTACTTTTGGAAGTACTTGGTTAAAAACCAGTACCTATTGATGTACTTACCACCTGTCCTGTAGGACAACAGGACATCACCTTTAATATAAACTACAAATCCAAGGAGAAATTATGAGAGATATTTCAACTTGAATTCCAAAGAGAAAATATTAAAACTAGTTAGTAATAATGATAATAAGATGGAATTCACACAACTACTAGTATGACGAAATGCAAACTAAATAAATAATGTAGTATCATGAACGAGCATAAGAACAGCAAAATGTATGGTCATTGGTCACCCTGGCTATAACATCCAAATTGGTGGTCGCATGCTCTAACGCAGGTGCGTAAGAAGCCCTTACACAATAAAAATACATACCAGAGTCCTCATACATTTTTCTACACAAATATTATGAACATTATACGACAATTAAATTTTACAATTAATATAAATGTATAAATCAAACGTAAGATATCACATGTTTTGGTTGCACCATTAGCAAAATATATTTTATTCAGAGTTGAAGAAGATATAAAAAAATAATTGGCAACCATAATAATTACTGATGCTATCATATCGTGTAAAAAACAGATAAAGAATATTCTAAAATTGCTTTACGTAGTCTGAGATAGCTATGACGTAGTCTAAGGGCTCCACGGATCACAGTTTTAAGATTGCTTATCTAACGTCTCACACTCGTGTTAAACTGGTTTGCCCGTGACAGGGAATTGGGGTTCAACTCTCACCCAGGTGTACTAAGGGTTGCGTTTACTAATGGCTTCCCACCTGCCATATATATAAGGTTTGGTATAATTCCTCTAAAATCATACCTAACTCATCCTTATTCAATTAAAGAAATTAATACATGTGTATTGCCCGGATAGGGGTACTTAGACGCGGTGGAAATTAAAAAGTTATTTAACTAACCCTTGCTAAAATGTATTCACATAGTTATTTAACTAACCCTTGTTAAAATATATTCACATAGTTTTTAACTACCTTGTTAAAATGTATTCACATAGTTATTTAACTAACCCTTATTAAAATGTATTAACAGAGTATTTACTAACCCTGTCAAATGTGTCCACAGAGTTATTTAACTAACCCTTATTAAAATGTATTAACAGAGATATTTAACTAACCCTTATCCAAATGTGTTCACAGAGTTATTTAACTAACCCTTGTTAAAATGTATTTACATAGCTATTTAACTAACCCCGTGTTAGAATGTATTTACGTGGATATTTAACTAACATATGTTATAATGTATTTAAAGAGTTATTTAAATAAGCTCACAATAACATTTACTTTACCCGTGCCAGTGGGCATGTGGACTTAATTAATGCCCAAGGTCATCTAGTTTGTTAGCAGATGGCGGGGAGCTAAGGGTCCAAATCCAGGTCCGTTATACCGAGGGTGTTTAAAAAATATATATATATATTTCCCCCTCCCCTCCATGCAAAAATAGTACATCATCTTAGATTCTCTCCTCCTTATCCCTACCTTATTTGTGAAATTAAAATGCAGATATCCACTTCAGTGGCTGCATGGTCTAAGGTGTCACTCTCGTGTTGGGCTAGGAGATCGGGGCTTGAATCCTGGTTGGTTGTACAAGGGGTGGTTTTCCCTAAATGGTTTTCCACACTCCCTCCACCCAAATGCGGGTACACTTCCCTCTAAATTCAGCCTTCCTAACACTTAAGCCACTTAATTAGTACATAAGCGTATAATCCAAGTGGGTAGTATGAAGTGGTGCCAGAAAATAAAATGTAGATAACCTTAATGGGTAACCCATTGGAATAAATAGTACGGTGCACTTCTCAGACTTTATCGCTCCTTTATTTATTATACTTATGACTAGTCAAGATATGTGAAATAAAATACGATGTTATAGAAACGTAAGGAGAAAATAAGGAGATCGCATTTCACCAAAGAGCATAGTACATGAAATATCCTATTATACACTGTTACAGAAATATTATTTGTTCTGTGCCTTTTTACTCCCCATTTCCCACTTTGCATATAACCCAGAAAACATTGATTCTATAAAAATATTCTTTCAAATAAAAGATGTTCAATTTTAGGAGCCTTAAAGCTTTTAAAGTTATTTCATATCTCAAAGAGTAGTGGATATATGACCAAAATTGGAAATTTCCGCTTATGTAAAATACTCTCAAAATGATTTTCTTTTGGAAATAAGATCCGCTGTTTCTTATGTAATATTCAATAGTGCCTGGATACGACTTTTAATCAAAATAGTAAGAGCTGATTTTGAGATAACCTATTTTTTCTCTTTTCAAGCTAATGTAAAATACCATTAGTGTAAGGGTTAAATATATAGTTCCAAATTTTTGTCTGGGGAAACCAATGAAAATCCTGATACACATTTTTGGCTCTAGTCCCAGTAACAGACAGAAAGAAAGAAGTAAGGCATTTAAAAAACCTTTTTTGCTGTAGGGGGTCATCAAACATAAACATCCATAAAAATCTTGAATCAGATTTTTTTACGATCACAATACTGTCTCTCTTCGAGGGGTCATGAGAAATAAATTAATAATAATTGAGGTTGGGTTTATATTCTAAGCTTCTACTTTCAACATTTATTTGTTACCGTATACTTAAAGGTTGTTCTATACCCTGGCGCATGTTTTTGGTTAAATATGGTTTCCTAAATAACGGCTTCACTTATTTAAACAAGTTTTATTTAGTTTTGAAGTAAACATATCTAGCTACCTTTTTTTTCGGGATTATAAATTTGATATATAATGTTTTATTTAAGGTTTTATTCGAAACATATTTATAATACATTGATCTTATTCAACTTTTTCTTTCCCAAAAGTTAAGTTCTCTTATAAATGTCTCACTAGTGGTTAGTTACCACTCCACCTAACTTAACGTTATCTGCCCGGGGTTCAGGCCACCTGACCTTTGCAAACAATCAGATCATATCCATCCAACAGCAAAAAACGACAGGTGACAGTTATAGTTGTTTTGCCACTTGAAGAACCTTTTCTGAAAGAACAGTTACGTTTATATTTTACCGGTAAATCATGTTTTATGTAGCTCTTTTTTTTCTTAAAGATGGCTTCATTTTCGAAGCTGGAAGCTAAACATCGTAAACTTATATCAATATTGGCTAATCTAGAGTATTTTTTTCATATTTTATAAAAAAAAATTAAAGCTTGGGATTGGGTAGGTGGATAATAGACGGTGAATCTTTGATGAAAGGAATTATGTTTTAAAACACGAAATACTGACGAACACATGTGGCAATACTATTTTTCTGATGGAATGTGAAAATAGCTGTTTTTCACTAAGATGACAACACTGGCCAGATGTTATAGCAGAAATATTTTTTGTTGTCAACTTTGGTATATTACGATGGTCGCCAAAAGCATCACAATAGGGAAGGAAAATAAATAAATACTATATTCTCCGTGCAAGAAGCATTAATGTAAGCTGTATAACTTCGGGAGTTGTTTTAAATCTTACAAATTATTATAATCCTTTGGTATTTGTTTCTCGTGGAATAGAAAGGGACGCGAGAAAAGTCCAGTGTTTTTGGAGTTTTTATGGCAAAACAATTTTTTGGCCAAAATAAATAAAATATTACTCCAGTACAAACATAGAATTTAATTTTTTTCACATGTTGATATCAAAAGTTCCTGAATATCTGTCAAGAGCATAGTGGCTTTATCTAACTAACTTTTTAAATGAATATAAAAAGTTGTCGTTAAATTCCAAAACACGCTTGATAGGTATTTAAGAAATTTTGAGGTCACCATGTTAAGAAGATTAGATCCTATGTTTGTATTGAAGCAATGTTTTATTTATTTTAGCCAAAATATGTTTTGCCATAAAAATTGCAAAAACACAGTCTTTTTTTCTTGCATCCCTTCCATTCCACCTTAACTGTCCTCAGAAGTTTTGAGGAGACCAAGGGCCAGATTCCGAGTCAACTAAGTTCATATGAAACTGGCCCATTTCATTCTGGTCTAGCTAGATATCATCTTGTGTTAGGTATCGAGCTGCACTTGATTGCACTAAGTTTGACTAGTCTCATAGTCTACTCTGACGCTTAGCCCCTGATAATGCTATACCAATAGTGAATTGACGATTCCTACCTTGGATACCACCCAATAATATACCCATTTTCTTACAAATAGACACATCTGACAGCTAGAAACGTTACTAAAGCTACTTTCACTTAATAGTCCTTCAAGTGCTGTCTGCAATTGTAACTTTTGATATGAATATCTATAAAATAATACAAATAATATAATGTTTAGTATATTATATTATTGTATTGTATAATATGTATATTGTATCAATGTTGAAAGAAAAAAAAATAATTTTCTAAATGGTACTCCTAATGTCCATTTTTAAGATAATCTGGGTATGTATATATAGTACGCATTTAAATAAAAGTAGTCTTTAAAATAAAGAGGTTTGAATTAATTTTTCTTTATGTAGCATATTACATTATTTGTTTTTGCACGTCACTATCCTTGTATGTTGAAAAGTGGTCTTTTTAAAATATAAATTATTGTAAGTAATCGTCTTAAGAACGAGTCATCAACGAAAACAGTCACTTTTAGCAGTCGAGTAAACGTTTCCTTCTTCACAATCCTGCATACGCCACTGAGTGTGTATTGTGCTATCACTCCCACACGCAGCTAAAGAAACAAACAAGGTTCAATGTGAGACAACTAGACATTTATACGAGATTCAGAGGAGAAAAAATTATATTCAGCTACCTCCCAATCTCGATATCATACCACTAGTGACTACAGCTGGCACTAACATTACGCGAGCAATAATATTAGATAACCGGCGACAAGCAATATAGAGAGATCCGTCAACTTGGCTCCGCCCATGTAAAGCACTAATTAGCAAATTCATTTCTAGTGCTAGTGCTGGTTAGTGAACGCAAAACTTTCCTTAGTAATCCTATGTTAATTTAGGATAAATAAGGGTGCAAGAATCATCCACAGGGGAGCATTAAAGGATCTACAAGACAAAATGTGCATACACTTCATACTAATCTCTCATTCGTTAGTCCTGTGTGTTTAGGGTAGCTCTTATAACTTGCTTATCAAATATCAATCTTTTACCACATTATAGGTTAGGGAAACTTCGAAATCCCCTATTTCAACAACCCTCAATTAGAAATGTATAATATTTAATAATTATTTGGGCATATGGTCCACCACATTCCTGGCATTTTTAAGATTTATATATCTCCTAAAAACAATATAAAGTGTTATTATATTATTGATGAACTATTTAGAGGGCTTGAAGCTTGAGAACTTCCACACTCATAAAAAATACAGTAGAATGTTTTTATCACCACTTCTTAATTTATAGGAAGTGTACCCATATTTGCGCGGAGGACTATAGGAAAACTATTTTGGTAAAAAAATCTTCAGCACACCAGTCGGAGTTCAGAACCATACCTCCCCGGCACCAGCAAACCATGAAATATGAGCTTGATATTTAAACTGCGTGTTCATAATTGCAGGTAATTTATAGTTATCCTCCCAAATAGTGTTTTTTTTTCATATAAATCAATCATGTCGATGTAATCTACATGATTACGACACGACACGACACTACAGTCCCTCTCAAAATAGAACTTGTTTACTGTACAGTACAATGCCCTTCTAAGAAGAGAGTGAGAATCATTTATTAGATAGAGGTCATTAAGTTGTTTGGAAATAAAACTTAAAAATATAGCACTTGTATAGCGTAGCTAATGTAATGTATGTTATCAGTGCACTTAGCATAATGTTAAGGGCATTGATACCCCTCAACTAATCGTCACACATCCGATTCACATTAAGTTGATAAATTATAATAGCTTGATCAGATGTGTCCATTTGTATAAAATTGTTGTACCATTACTGACCTTCCCCCACTACTTTTTTAAAAACGATGGACCCTCTTGCTCGACACTATTGAATTCCGACGCCTAAGGGCCTTCAAAGGAAGAGCTCTATGTTGCTTGCTCCTGTGACTCTTATCTTGGCCGAAGTTTTCTTCCATATTGTACAGTTTTATTAAATAAGAGATATCTTATTAAGTATGTTAGTTCATGATTTCTTGATGATTTTCTAATTATAATTTGTCCTGGAATTTACACACTATAAATTTTAAAATAAGGATACATATGTAATTTTATGGCTCTAGCCTTGTTTAGTTACACAGTACGATTATAATTATGGGTGAACTTTATGCTTATGACTGCTGGATTAAACTACTTAAATGCAAACACCAGGTATAAGCATAGGCTAATTTTTTTTAATCTAAGTTTAGTTTATTACCGCTTATCGTAACATTATATAACATATTAGGAACTTATATTTTACAACAATACAGAAATTACAGGTACTGGCATTTATTTCTGATGTCCAATCTTAATACATTATACCCTCTTACGAACTACACATAGGATTGTTACACATCTGAAATACATTGGTACATTTATAGTGAAATTTTCTCTATTTAGTTTATGTATGGAACATTAATTGAACCTCCCACAAAAGTCCTCCTGATTGCACACTTTGCAGACGAGATCAGAAAATCTCATTTTATTGATCCAAAAAATCTTGGAGAACAGGAAAGTTTTATCTTAATAGTCTGGTACACTTGTGTCGAGTCACATGTTTCGGTGGATTGGTTGTCTATAATTAGTTTCTACTCTGCCTGGCATGCTTCGGATGAGGTTATCCATGTCCTCTAGTGCAAGATTGTCATAATCTTCCAGTGCAGCACCAATAACCTGCTGCACATTCTCAGGTGGGTGAGCAAAACAACGAATGGCCTGTTTAAACATGTTCCAGGCATGCTCAAACAGATTAATGTCTGGTAATTGGTCATGCCATTCCATTCGATGTACTTGCGCTCTAGGCAATTCCGAGCCACGTGTGCATGGTGTGGTGTGGCATTGTCATCAACCATAAAGAATTGGTGTTCTAATGCCCTCCTGTATTGAAGCTCAATGGGTTCTATGATGCCCTGCAAGTATTGGATACCAATAATGGTGCCTCCTATGGAAATCAGTTGTGTAAGATGGCCTAACTATATCCCCCACCGAAATAGTGGACCTCCTGCACATGCATGTACTGGTGTTGGCGTCCAGACTCTCGTATATATTGTGTTGGACCTCAGTGCACCCTACTCTCATTGCAAAACAATATATTGCACCACTGTTGCAAGTCCAATTTCGATGCGCGGTGGCTTAGTTTCTTCTGCAGATGCAGTTTTGTTGTCTTAGTGCGTTGATGCCTCCGTGCGGAGATCTGCACTTAGTGATCTTGGGCTACTGTTGTCACACGAGGACCTGTGCGAGGTCTATACTAAATACTCTCTGTCTTCCTGAATATTCTCCACACTCTCGAGACGGTACGGTAACTGCAACATCATCTTGAATACACCAACTTTGAAGCATTCACAATCCATGTCTGCTCAAACTTCATTATCGGTGTACAAGACATGTTTCCAGACAACTGTGATGCAAACAGACTGACTTTGCTTGCTAACTGCACCGAATACTTGCTGCTGTTGAATAACCATCACGTGACTTGGCTCATAAACAAACACGGACAAGCATTTGACTGTGTCTGATCTTGATTAACATTACGGAGGGTCACCTTCATCGTATAGTAGCAGTGAATAAGGTACATAGTATCCCAGAACTATTTTATGGCACTATGCAAAACCTTTGTTGATGTGTATATTATAATATTTTACTGTCGATTGTTCACGCTATAAAACACATTTCGATCATGTTAAGCATTCAAATATTTACTTAAATCAATACAATTTATCAATGTTCACATGTTTATCTGGGGGCTGTAAACTATATAAGAAATGTTGTAACTAATTAAAAAAGTAGATTCACATTGTGTGAAATCTAGTACCTTCTACTACTCGGTTCAACTTTATGATTGTCATTGTGTGGCAAAGAATTCCTTCTACTATTCGGATCAACTTGATGTTTGCCGTTGTGTGGCATATAGTTCCTTCTACTATTTGGACCAACTTGATTATTTCCCTGTGGGATGGGGCTTAGAATATTCCCGCTACATCCCTTGTTTGTTGTAAGATGCGAATAAAAGGGGAACTCGAGGATAAGGTGTAGTCAACGTACCAAGGGCCTTCCCAGCAGAGTAGTCTGTCGCAAACGTGGCTGTTTGAGAACCAGGATGAAATAAAGCTGATAGGCAATGCACAGTCTAACATGTCCTAGTCCCCTACCTTCCTGGGGTAACATGACACTGCCTCGGGTGACATTTCCTGTGATACTCGTGCTAACAGAATCTCTAAATATACTTCTGCTGCTAGCAACGTACTGCCCACTGGAACAACACTCAATTTTTGCCATGACTGCGTAAGCATTGAAGAGACAGTTGAGGGACTAGCCCCTCAGCATGTCACCGAGGTGTACCTTAAGGGTATAACAACAAAATGGAATGGCCTTGTCAAGAACATGAATTCTTACGTTTGCGACACCTTCCCTTCCAAAGGAGTTGCGATAAGTTTCCACGTGTCCAGGGTCTAGCCATATGTACCTAGCCCTCTTTGTTGTCTTCAGTGTCAAGAATATGGTAATACTGAGCTGCGATGCCGTGGGAAGTCTGCATGTGCGAACTATATACTGGAAGCTCACGATACACTGTGGAAATCTCCTTAATTGTGTGTAAATTTTAGGAGTTCACACTCATCCTGGTCTCAGCACTGTTCGAAATGAAGGGTGGAGAAAGATATCCTTAGGATAAAGCCAACAAGAAGATCCCTTATGCACAGGCCTGCAAATAGTATTTGACCATTTTAGCTCATGTGTTTCAAACATATTACAGCCAAATAGTTAACCAAAATATCAACTGTCCAAACTGCAACTGTACAGTTAATGTGGCAAAACTTTATTCTCAACCAATAACCTCTGCATTCTCGGCATCACTTTTTGTCCAGAGTGATACATAATTTTATTCCACCACGAAGAGTCCACAAGTGGTAGCTCGCCCGTGCACTTCATTGCCCCCCCCCCCCCCCCCCCAATCTATCAATATTCGGGATACGTGCCCGAGGCTTCCTCGAGGGACACCTCCGGATCTACCTCAGAGCAATCCCTGAAGCAAACTCGGCCAATTTTGGGGGACACCACAAACACAACTCGGGGAACACTCTCGCGTACACGGCTGGGAACTACATGATAGGGATGTTCGATCCATAGGTCTTAAATCGAGTTTCTTTGTCTATTTAGATCAAAAGATCTTGCATCAATATAGGAGAAAAACTGAGTTCATGATTCGGAAATGAAACAGGTGTTTCCACCATATTTTAAATATAAATGGGCATATAGTAAAAAAAAAAGATTGAACCCATTAAATGTCGGTATATTTTCCTACTATGCTTAATTTGATCAACTATTGATACAATTAGCCAATTTTTTCTAGCACCACATCTTAATACCTGTTCAGGTTATACGCTATTATTTTAATATGGTAAATTAAGCCTACACTAAATTATTATCATCAGTTTTAAAACAAGTTTTAGTACAACAAATGGTCAATACAACGCTTGCTAGGATTCCTTTATGTTTCATATAATGTCTTTAAAAGTCAATTTTAATTAATTGTAATATCAGTTAATATTTCAGGAGAGTGACAAACCCTTCTTCACCTCTGCAAGACGTGTATTAATCACAACTTGTGAATGTGTGGAATGCCAGGCCTCCCCATGGTTCGGATCCCACGTTAAACTGTGGGTCCTCCATTTCATCTCACAATAACCCCACCATTACACATTAGCGTAAGTGCGTATAACCCGAACGGGTAGTAAGAGGCGGTGCTAATAATAATAATAATAAGAAGAAGAAGAGTACCCCTTGTAAACCCATAAAAGTACAGGGAAACGCTGACATTGCCTCGATTGGTAAGAAAGCGTCAAAGGCAATATCTATATTTCTCGCAAGAACACTGTTCCCGTCTCTGCTGGAAAGGCGAAAACCTCTTCTCCAATGAGGTCCAGGAACCGAGTAATAGGGCCAGTTTCATAGTCAGATTTAGTACGCCTCAAGTGCGGCGCTATACTAAATTCAAGACATCACCTACCTAAAATTGAATGGAATGGGCCAGTTTCATATGCGAAACTGGCCCATTCCATTTTGGTCTAGGTAGGTGTCGTCCTGTATTTAGTATCGACTCGCACTTTAGGCTCAATAAGTCTGACTATGAAACTGGCCCATAGCACTTAATTGATATTTACTAATTGGATAGTAAGACCAATCCCTAAATCAATAGTAATTAGCTTCCTTATTCACTCCAGTGGCCGCTTGTACCAAGACGGCACTATTGCAATAGACTGCCGATGATGGGAAGATAGGGGTTCAAATCTCGGTTGGGCGTATTGAAAGTGTTTTTTTCCTAAATGATACTCCACTCCCCCTCTTCTCTCAAATGCGGATAAGCTTCCCCTAAATTCAGCCTTCCTCATTCATAACACATCAGAGAAAGTATTACATATGCGTATAACCCGAATGGGTAGTAATACGTGGTGCAGTTTAATTATTTCTTAACTGTCTTTTAAATAAGAGCCTATAGCTAAATCTTAATCTAAATAGTAGGTATGAGTAAGGTTGTTTAGAGTAAGTGCACCCACATAAGTTTGAGGGGAGTAGGGAAAAACTACAATACAATTGACCTGTGGAAAAAACAATCTGGTGCCCTCTAGGTTGATATTCATATCTCGATCTTCTCGTCATCATCAATCTAGTCTAATCCAATACTTAATTGACACCTTAGACCACGTAAACCCCAGTGTAGATCTAGATTAAATTAAACAGCATAACATTTAATGGTCTGATTCTAGCTTGACACCTTGGTCACGTGACCATCAGTGCAGCTATAGATTAACTTCAAAATTCTAACATTTTATTGTGTGTATGTAAACATTTTGAAAAAAAAGATCCTAATTTTATTCGATAACATAAGCATTTAACCAAATAAGTGTTTATCTTTTATTGCGTATTGGATCATTTTAAGTTCCATTTTATCCATTTCTGAACATTACTATCCATTATAATCCATTATTAGAACATTACTGATGCGATCAAAGTGTGTTACAAGACATCTAGAAAAAAAAATAGTGTTCTTGTTATATCTAGTTTTGCATAATAGGCCTATGTTATTTTTGTGGTAGTTTTTTCACTTTCTAAAGTGTGGTAAAATAGTAGGTATTGTTATTTCAATTTCAATTTCAATTTCAATTTCCTTTATTATAGTGCCGACCAACAGTCGTAAGACCTATAACAGGCCAGCACTGAAAAGCACACAAGTACATACCCTACAATACATACATTTACATAAGAAAACATGATAGACAAAAAATGGCCAAATAATGCCATAAATAACCAAATAGTGGTTAAAAGCAGTAACATTTTGCAAAAAAGAGATCATAATATTGTAAACTTAAACAATGTAAACTTAAATAGTATTAAATAATATAGGCAGAACCTCTACAAGATAAATTATTGATATGGGATATCCTTAAATAACTCTCTGAGTTTAGCTTTCCTTTTATGATAAAAGTCGAATTCGACAAATCTAGAATTGGCACTATGGATACAACGACCTATAGGGCTTACCTTGTAAGAGCTATTAAGAAAAAATAATTTTTGATTACGAGAAGCCCGAGAAGGGATAAGAACGCCTACATGATCAAGGGCAAATTTGCAAGAAATTATGTTATTGAAAATATTAAAAACAAAACACTAATATACTAATTAAATTAATAGAAAACAAAAGTAATTTAATAGAATGCAAGTTTTAATATAAATCACAACAATAAATAGCTACGAGCTATTTATATTGTATGTGTACATGACTTATAAACAAACCTATATTTATAGCAGACACAACATCCAGTCCCTGGCCGTTAATTCATCACGGTGAAAGGGAAAAGCCCACATTTCTCCAATAATAAAATTTTCGACGAATCCGGGAATCAAACTAGGACCATTAGCTCTACAAGTTATTAAAAAAAATCATAACTTTAAGAATTTTTAGGTTCATAGGTGGACACATAGTAAATGTAACGCTCATCTAGTCTGGTCTTACGCAACTGGGTTCATATCCAGTTTATGTGTACTGAGTGTTTTTTATATTTGGTTTCTCACCCTATCCCCGTGCCGATGTGGGTACACTTCCTTTAAATTCTACCTTACTTTCTCTTAGCCTATTAGAATGTTTAAAAATGCATATATCTCGGGTGGGTAGTAGGATGCGGGGGAAGAAGAAAGAATTCAACCCAAAATTAGGTGCTAGATTACTGTTCTGGGATCTCGTTGTTTTGTTCAAAAATTAGCTCAAGCTAATAGACAAATACACAGTACAGTGCATTATATACGTAATAAACATGTCTCAAATCAAGAGTAGTTTATTTCGTCGGTGAATGTAGCGACCCTTAGCACGGACTGATTGTGAGCGCATGTAATCATGCCACGTGGGATGTTGGAAGCCTCAAATTGAGGGGGAAACGGATGAAAGGAAGAGGGTTGGGAGGGTGGGGGATCTAGCCCGCAAGATTGAACAGAAGGGGGTCGCTCTCTCGCCCTCGCTTGGAAATGGATGCGACCCCTGGTGTTAGGGGAGGCCCCGCTTGGAATGCTTAAAAAAGCGATCGAGGTCACACTATACAGAGAACGGTTTCAACCTCGTTTCCCGGCATGGGTTTTTTTTAGGGTGTAGGGGAGGGGGAGGGATACTCATAGACAATTTTAATTATAATATGCCTTTTCGTGTATTCTATCAGGGGAAAATAAGATTTAGCGCCAACCAAGACACGAATTTAATTATATCACTAATATACTAACCCTAATATTACAAAATGTATCTAAATTTCACCTGGATAAGGGTGAAATAATATTTTCTTGATAGCAGCAAGCTTTGAACCCGTGCCCCGTAACATATATGGTTCATCGTTTGATAGTTCATGATAGCCGCCCTTTTAGCTTCATTATGTTTCCCTGCTAAATAAAGGTGTGTAAAACAGTCTGATATGTGCAAATCCAAAAGTTCAGACTTACAATTATTTTTAAAACCCTGGAAAAAAGCTTCAAGTAGAGTATTAGTATATAGAATAATATTTGGTTCTGAGTCTTCTTGAATCAGGACGTCCCTGGTGCCAATAACTCGCACTTGATAAGTGTTCTAAACAAAAATACACACACGTAGGAAAGATTAATCTGTGTTGTCTCACATACACTCATATTATATGATTTGGATGAGCTCCAGTAATGGTTCGATTCTTCCCTCTCAAAGTCAGGTATAAATCGATTCTAAACAAATATAAGTCGACATGTTTAAACTTCAAACATTGTTTCAGGTGGGTGGGGATGGTTCAATTTGCTGAGTTAAGGGAGTTTATTTGTATTATTTAGTTTTTCATGTATTTAATTTATTTGAGGTATTTAATGACAACTTTCCTAATCGACTTATTGTATAAGAACACTAGAATTTCTATGAGTGAGAGCGAAAGGGCTTACCAATTTTTCGGGAAAGGTATTTTCACATACCTTCCAGGGTTCTTTTACATGCATTAATAGACATGGACCGACGGTTTTACCTCCCCTCCGAAGGAAGTTGTGCTACGGATTTTTATCACTCAAGAAAGATCCGTTGAAACCCAGCTGGGTTTGAATCCACGAACATTGGGTTCTGAGACACGCCCTTTACCCCAAGACCACCGAGGTTGACTATTATTTAAAAATCACATAAGAAACCAACGAAGAAAATAAAACCCAGTGGGAAATAAAATTTATCAATACTTGAGTTGTTTTTAGAATGATTCCATAATTGAAATAAATTCTAACATCAGTCTACCTGCACCGCTGGTCATGTGGTTTAAATGTAAATCTAATTTAGTTAAGCTTGCCGGTGATGAATAGTTAGGATTTGACTCATATCCACGTGTTCTAAGAGTATTTTTATCCTAATTGGTTCCTTCCTCCCACGCCACGCAAATGTGAGTACATATTTTCCTTTATGATATAGGCCTACATTCCTCATACCTAGTCCATTAGCGTAATTACTATGCGTATAGCCTGAACGGATATTAAGATGCTACTAGAAAAAATATAGGCACAGTTATAAAATTAATAGAAAATGTACTCACATTTGCGTGGAGGTAGAGTGGGACAACTCTTAGGAATAACACATCTTCAACCATGCACTTACATCATACATAAAATTTAAATCGGAAAAATATGTTTTAAAAGATTGTTTAATAGTTTTTTGTCCAAGAACTTAAATTATATACGCCATTACTCATAATTCTACTGTAAATTAGGTAACTTGTTTTATACGTTGACTTGGCAACCACAAATATGTAATTTCTAAAGAGTTTCAAAGGCTGGTTGTAATTTGTAAAATGTCCCATTACATAATTATATATTTAATTTACAAAATATTTGTATACCTCGGTGGTCTTGAGTTAAGTGCTCGTCTGGGTCTCGATGTTAGTGTGTTATTAGGTGAAATCAGACTATTGAATAGATTAGTTTCATGGAGTTCATTATTTATATTAATATTAGTATTAATTTCTTTTTTTGGTGCTGCTTATACATTATTTTTATATTCTTATAGACAACACGGAATTATATATTCAGGTTTACTTAATTGTTCAATAGGGTATATTCATGAATATCTTTTATTATTTTTACATTGATTTCCTTTGAATTTATTGATTTTGAAGTGTGATTTTGTTGCTTTATATTTTTAATTTATTTAATTAATTTAAATAATTACTTAATTAGTTAAATTATAATATTGATTTGTGATGTCAAAGGTGTATATTAAATACATTAGGTCATTTTATTTGGTGTGTCATTATGTATGTTGAGTTTTATATACTAATATTTATTATATTAATTATATTTAGATTAGGAATTAATTTATTGATAATAGATCTTGTTTATTTTATTGAATGGGAATTAATAAATTTTAATTCTTGTTCAATTGTTATGGCCCTATTAATTGATTGAATATCTATAATTTTTATGAGATTTGTTTTGTTTATTTCTTCTTTAGTTATTATATATATAGAGGATTATATACATGGGGATAATAATATTAATCGTTTTATTTTATTGGTTTTAATAGTCTTATTATAAGACATTATTATAACATAACAGCCAGGACCGATGGATTTTTCTTTAGCGATATAAATCCGTAGCACAACTTCCTTCGAATGAGAAGTAAAGTCATCGGTCCCATGTGATCGTGGCATGTAAAAAATCCTGGAAGGGATGTGAAAATACCCTCCCGGCAAAATTGGTAGGCCCTTTCAATCTCGCTCATAGAAATTCTCATGTGCTGATATAATTAGTAGGTTCAGAAAGTTCACGTTAAATTCCTCAAATAAATTAATAAAATATAAAAAGATGCAAAAGAAATAGTTTTCGAAATTAATTTAACTAACACCCATGCTACACTCCAATGGTTACCAAACCCTGGGTCACGACCCAAATGAGGTTCGCAAGGATGTTCTTGAGGGTCACAGGAAGGTCTCGATGTATATTTTTTTTTACTTTCTGAAATATTACATTTACAAACACTTCATCAAACTGGAACATAATTAAGAATTACTGTAATACTGATAATAGCAACATTGTTGCAACAAAGTTTTGAAACTCTCCTCTACTCGGAATTTTGAACCCAGATCAAGGACATGTTCATTCTGACTAAAAAAGTTGAAAAGACTCTTTCCTCTCTTCTGACAATATAGCCTACCTCTGCGAGCAAGGATTTTGAGGTCTTGTAACGATCAATATCCTCAAAATGATGTGTTGTAATCTTCTCATAACATAGGACTTAAAATTGAAGTACAGAAGGACCCCCATATCCGTGGGTAATACGTTCCTAGACCCACCGCGGTTGCGTGAAACCACGGTAGTACCAAACTATTATATTATAACATGATATTTATATAACATACATAAATACGGTAAAGTTTAATTGATAAATTACCCACCTGGTGGGCGTAGTTAGCTAACGCGCTAGTTTCATGTTGAGCTAGACTGTCGAAGACGAGGAGATCGAGGTTCGAATCTCGCTCGGGTGAATTGGGGGTGGTTTTTCCTAAATTGTTTTCCACTCTTACTCCACGCAAATGCGGGCTCACTTCATTATATTCAACCTTCCCAATTCCTAGCCCATTAGCTTAATTAGTACCCAAGCGTATGACCCGAACGGATAGTAAGACGCAGTGCTTAATATTATAAATTGTTAAATTATTCACAGTAAGACATTACCAACATTAAATAAAGTACATAATAATAACGTGTACTGTACCCTACAGTGTACTTCTCCATTCTTTTTGTTGCGACTATCACTGATGATTATGGTGATAGTGATAACGATGATTATGATTATATTATAACACAATGTCTAACATTAGAAGATTAAGTGGGGTGATGGCTTAGCCATTGTGTCTTATAAACAATTTTTTTCTTTAATTAAAAATAAATAAAATTGGGCAGCGGTAAACCATGGATACTGAATCAACGGAGGTCTTACAGTAGCATCATACTTGTCACTGAAAAACTATTTTCGTCACCAATTTTTTCACGAGAACATTTTGTGTTATTTTCTGTTTGCAAGCTTAAAAAGTGACTGGAATTGATTTAACTTAGTTGAGAACATCTATCGATATGAAATAAGAACTCAAAAGAACTCTCCCCATGAATGAAACAACATCATAGTAACCACCAAAATAATATTTTGTGGTCATTTACCGAACATTGCAATAAAGTCACATTTTTATTAAAAATTGTGCTTTACTCTTTGTTTGATTATAAAGTTATTGAAATAATACCGCTTTTGTTATTTTAATTAATTCAATTAAATTTATTCAATAGACACTAATAAGAATTAGAAACTACATTTAATGACTCTTCGGGTTGTCAGCTCAAGAAAATATTATATATTTTAAGGTCGCGATCAAAAAGTTTAGGAAACACTTCTATAATCTTCCACGATTTTATCATAATTTGGTTTCATAAGGATGACTCAGTTTTGAATTCATTCAGATCTCCTTGGTTTTGGTTCAAGAGATGAGTACCTGCCAAATAAGAAGAGTCTAGTACCATTGAAAATACAGGATTATTTGAAACCTAGTTGAGCCATTATTACAATTACCAGGCCTATTTTTAATATTGATACTATCATTATTTCACTATAGGCTAATGCACTAGTAAGCCTTGCGTTTGGAATTCGAATTATTGTCAATCTGGCAAATGTTGGCGTATTTTATCTTGGGTATCCTCATATTTATATCGTTATTATTATTATTATTATTATTATTAGCACCACGTCTTACTACCCGTTCGGATTATACGCACTTACGTTAATGTGTAATGGAAATGGAGGACCTACAGTTTAACGTGGAATCCGAACCACGGTGGAGGCCTGGCATTCCACACATTCACAAGTTGTGATTAATACACATCTTGTCAGAGGTGAAGGAAGGGTTTGGTAATCAGATAAATCTGTGCCGGGACCGAGGATTGAACCCCGGACCCTCAGCACAGAAGTCTGACACCTTACCCCTAGACCACCAGGTCACCAATTTTATATCGTTAGAATGAATGATTGAAAGGCTTTTACTTGAACTTAACATTACAAATATATTATTTAGGTTTTATAACATCCACTTTCTAAGCCCAATTTTATATCAATACCATTTAAAACTAACCAAAATCAAGACTTTAGCATTTAACATCCAAGCCTAACACCCGCTTCAATGGCCGCGAGGTCTAAGGCGTCATTCTCTCAATAGGTTAGACTGTCGATGACGGGGAGATCGGGGTTAGAATTCCATTCGAGTGTACTGAGAGAGGTTTTTCCTAAAGGGGCTTCCCCTCTCCCTCCACGCAAAGGTGGGTACACTTCCTATAAATTCAAAATTCCTCATCCCTATAAAATTAGCGTAGCTAGTACATATGCGTGCATCCCGAATGGGTAGTAGCCCACGGCGCTAAACAAAAATAATGAAGTCTAACACATGAATGCACGTATTACTGTAAATATTTGGACATTCCGGAAGGCTAGTAATAGGGAATAATTGGGAATTATCCGGTCGGGTAGTAAGGTGTGGTGCATATATTTATTTAACTATTTGGATAGCCCAACCAGGTAGTAAAACGTGGTACACTTATTTATGATAACCCGGACGGATAGTAAGACGCAATGCCCTTAAAATATTATTGAAAATAACTCAACGAAAGTATCAAAATTTAAAACGTTTTTTAAATACTATTTTCCCATCACCTCCCATCTGATAGCTGTCATGTCTTCAACGCTTTCTTCTAAAGAGATCCCATATCACATTTCACTGCAAGGTCAGTCAAAGAATCAATCGACGCACAAAAATTTGTTTTAGGAAATAATAACTACCATTCTAGTTTATTCTATGATTGAAATACGCCTCGGTGGCGTAGTTGGATAACGCGCTAGTCGTGTTGAGCTCGACTGCCGAGGACGGGGAGATCGAGCTTCGAATCTCGGTCGGGTGAACTGGGGGTTGTTTTTCCTAAATGGTTTTCCACTCTCCCTCCACGCAAATGCGGGTTCACTCCCTCTAAATTCAACCTACCCAATTCTTAATCCACTAGCGTAATTAGTACTTAAGCGTATAACCCGAACGGGTAGTAAGACGTGGTGCTAAATTATAATTATATGAGATTGAAGCATATATTGTATCTAATGAGGTACACAATTAATTTTCAAGACACTCTCAAGGCTGGCCTATGTATTTCCACAAAAAATACTTCAATTATTTTTAATGAAATATATAATGTAAATAACAATTCCATACTACAACCTACCTTAACCTTTGTTTTTATGTACACATTATAGTTTGATAGGAAAACAAAACAACAACAAGACTGTTGCGTGTGTCGGCAGATTATCATATTTACGTCACGGCTATATGGGTACGGTTTTGTACAGTTTGCGTAAAATAAAGTAAGCCGTTCGTGTTTCATGTCTTACTACTTATCAAAGCTATCCGGATAATTACACTATCAAGGAAGGTAGAATTTAATGGAAGTGTACCCGCATTTACGTGGAGAGGAAAATGGGCAAACTATCTAAGAGAAACTACCTTAATACATGTTGGGGTTCTGACCATGACCTCCCGATCACCGACAAACCAGACAATACGAGACTGACGCTTTTGTCTGGATAAACTATTCTCATAGTTTTCAGAGTCACCATATCCCGTTGGGAGTGTCCACATTATTTACGCACGTTGACAGTTAGTTTATGTCACTAGGAAAAAAGTTCATTTAGGGGTTACAACTTACTGATCTGGTAAGCTAGGGTTGAGCTCTTCTTCCTGCTCTTAAAATGAATATAAGAATTTCTCTACGGCAGATAGTTGGTGCATGGGCCTTATAATCCCCCTCCCCTCATCGTGTGCCCTTGAATTATGTAATATAAGTAGCCTTAGCGGGCAGCAAGATTTCTAATATTAAATACGAACAAAATTGACTTGCAAGCACAGAGACGAATTATGGCCATTACACATTGCCAGTAAGATTGTCATCGCACTCCTTTTCATAAAAAAAGGCATCCACTCACTGATATTCTAAATATATACTTTTAAAACTTATGTTTGTTGGGAGGGTCAGCCACTCAATGTGTTTTACAAAACAAATTTACTTCATTTTCAGCAATTAACGATAAGATTCCATTTGATCCTAATATCAACAAAACACAGTACATTACTATAAATACATCTAAATAAGCACTAAAATAGTTATCTCTACTGTGATAGACCTTACAAGACTAGTTTTCTTGTCTTTCTATCAGAATGAAACCGTGCTTCCCACGGCCTATTCGACTCATATGTTGACAGAACATACACGTATCACACTAGCAAATGTTTCGAATCTGTCTGGCGGTAAGTTTGGGCTCCAGTTTGCGTCATGCGAGAGAGAGTGTGTGAGGAGGGACTTGGCAGCCAAGGTTACTCGCCAATCAGCTGATAAAGGGAAGGCTATGTCTAGCAATGCTGTCTAGCGTGCCTGCAGACGATGTCTAGACCAGCAGACAACCTTGTTAATACTAGCTCTCTTGCTCTCTAGTTCACCTTGGAATGAATGGGTTTGTTTCTTTCCAAGCCAGACAAGTTGTTGGTCTTTCTTCTTCTCCTATCTGACATCATCCCCCAGAACAATGAGCCACTTCTAGGACTGCAAAAATCTGATCTTCTCTTTTTTGGCCCTGTCTTTTGTGAGGTACCTAACTGTTTTGGTTGCTATTAGTTTTCGCGCGTCTGTCAAGATATCTATGGTAGGTAGCTTGCTATCTTTGCCGGGGGGAGGGGGGGGAGAAGAGTCAATTTGCAATCTTAGACAATCTTAGAGGTGACCTGGTGGTCTAGGAGTGAGGTGTCGGACTTCTGTGCTGAGGGTCTGGGGTTCAACCCTCAGTCCCGGTACAGATTTATCTGACTGCCAAACCCTTCCTTCACCTCTGACAAGACGTGTATTAATAACAACTGGTGAATGTGTGGAATGCCAGGCCTCCACCGTGGTTCGGATTCCACGTTAAACTGTAGGTCCTCCATTTCACAATCACCCTATCATTACACATTAGTGTAAGTGCGTACAACCCGAACGGTTAGTAAGACGCAGTGATAATATAAATAATAACAATAATAATGACAATCTTAGAGGACCCTGATTCGATTCCAAGGGTAGATACCTGGGAGAACAAACTATTTAATAATTTGTTTACTCTCGTAACCAAATCGTATATTTCCTGAAGGTGGGCTTGATCACTATTAGCTCACCAAAAACTTACCTTTTTTTTTCTAGAGGCTAGGTAGGGTGATAGCGGGGGGAGTGGGGGGATACAATCAAGGCCATAGCCATAATAAAGACTTGGAGAGCTATGGAAGAAGATATTTGGAGTTCTTAGGGCAAAGATTCAATTTATGTAAGCATTGTTACTTTTTGCGCATATAACTGAAAGCTAAAATAAAATATCACTCAAATGTGTCACTCACATTTATATACTACTAGTTAGTTAATTAATGAAGGTTGGATAAAATTTTGTGAAATGTTTGAAAATATATTTTATTTCGAATACTGGTATACATTGGACCATATTGGGAATTTATAAATTAACTATTTAAGGCTTTCAAGTGTGTGTAGGGTCTACTAAGCTTGACTGAGATTAAAGTTGGTAGAACATGGGTAAATACTTATAATAAATGTTTGAAATATATTTTACTCTGTAAACGGTTCCTTGCCTTGGTAAAGCCCACCAAGACACCTCAATGCGTTAACTAACCAGTTCTCTAAGCCCCGTCAGTCGAAGTGAATTAGTTCTTACGTGATGAGAGGTCGTATGTGGTGCGAAAGGTTCTAAACTCTCAATAAGTGTGGTCCCAGGTTTTAATGACCTTAAGCTTGAGTTAAGAGCTTTAAACACTATATTGTATTTAAAACATCACTATTAGTTAGACTATATGTAAAAAAAATTGTACCTTTATTTTGATATTGTTCAGTAGTAAATAAGGTAGTAAGGTGTCTATTAATTATAATTGTTATCAGTTTAGTTAGAGGTGGGGGATGGGGTCGATATAAGGTGTTGAACCCTCCAATATCCACCTACACCTCTCCCCAGCCATGGCCTTGAACATAATACATCAAAGAATCCACCCTAACATGAGTAAAACACCTAAATATAACAACATTTAAACTGACTTTTTTTTAAAATTTGTTCACACTGCGTCCAACTTTTAGAATTTAGAGATGTACCCTAATTTGCTTGGAAGGAAAGTGGAAAAACAGTCAGGAAAAAACTTTCTTAGTGCACTCAGCCAGAATTTACACTCCAGCACCCCCACCCCAGCAAACCAGATTAAACGTCTTAAAATCTTAAAATAATGATAAAATTCAATCTTCGACATTTTGACAAGGATGTTACTGTTTTAAACCACGATTAAAAATAATGTATGTTTGTTTACCTAGTTGTATGTGTACCTACCTACTTTTCTTTAGCTTACACTGCAATTGGGATTTTCATAAAATGGGATCCATTATGAATATGAACTAAGAAAAATATCATGCCAAAACTAATTATGCACGCCCCCTTTTGTATTTTTTTTTAACAGAGCTATGATTAATAAAAAAGAGGCATATTTACACAAAATACTATTTTGTTACTAAACTTGTCTCATGTATAATGCGCAAATTTCAGCTCTTCATATATTAGGTATTTTAATGTATACTCGTATAGCTCAAAATGGATGGTCTTTAAGGATATAGGACCCTGTTTTATTCTCCCTTTTGGCCTAAGCTTAATGACAAGTAGTGTCCAACCGAAGGTCATTTTTTTGGCCGAAGCCGAAGCCGAATAAATTACATATATTGTGAAAAATCCATATGTTTAAGTTTAATACAATTTCTGTTGCATTTTAAATTTAAGATCGTGTTTATTTAAATAATAGGTCACTTTTTACTGTTGATAAAATAAAGTAGAGTACATTTCCGAAATTGTGATACAAAATAATATAAATACAAAATAAAACTATGACAAATATATCAATCACTTCTACCTCTTAATATTTGGCTTTGAAAAAGTGACCAAACTATTTTTATTGCCATCCAGTCCCGTACAAAAATTAATCAGTTATCTTTTGTGTATATAATAATTAATTACATTAGCCATGGTTTGGGGGGAGAAGTTCTTTATAAATCTGACTAACACTAGACTATAGTAAACATGGACAATGTGTCGCCACTACTGACTAGTCTACCGACCGGTCACGTGACCGCTCCCGCACCGCACCCACGAGCGTACACTAGGTAAAGTAAGTTAAATGAACCTTCGGCTTCGGCGAAACCTTTGGTCTAATTTGGCCGAAGCCGATTATTTTGCCAAAGGTGCAATTTATGGCTGAAGCCAAAGCCGAAGCCGAATGTTCGGTCGGACACTAATAACAAGATACTTTGAAAAATTTTTCGGGACATCTTAACACCTACAAAGCGTTTTATTGTATTGCATACAGTTAAAACAAACGTGTTAAAGATTGTAAGCTAGTTTTGTGTTTATCTAATAGTATATCAGTGTTTTCCAAAATTTGTCCGTCACACACTCCTTTTAGGGCCATGGTCTAATAAGTGTACCCCTTCCTGATCCTTTTAATAAAAAATAAACAAATACCTGCCAATTCTTTGACTTCAACATTAAAAATATTTGACCCATACTAAAGTTTGGGTAACACTGTAATTTATGGACTATTATATTAAATATTTTATTGGAGTAGAATTATATTTTGCAATACATATTTGTAACCTATACATATAGAGAAGAGATGTGGTATAAAGAAGATTATGGGCAAAAAAATAATGTTGAAAGATAGTAAACATGCTCTAAATTAGACACACACTGTATAATTACTGAAAGCATCGATAAAAGGCTAGATAGTATCAATACATACCACAATTTTAATTTTGAAAATGCCTTAAACCTTTCTCTTCCACAAACACGCCTCGTAATAGGCCTAATTAAGTTTTTTCCACTAGCAAACAAACTTTTATTTCATGAATTTTGATGAATATTCTTTCACCAAACTTGCTGGATCATTTTACATAAATATAGCACACTTCTACAATCCTCATAGCCCCATTCTCTGAAAACATTGTGAAACATTATTTTACAAAATTTAAAATCACAAAATAAGTTGCCAGCAAACATTGATAGTATTCCCACAACACTCGATTAACAGTGTTTTAAGGCCTGTCTCAAGCTCAAACTACGGATCCTACTATGTTATAGGTGAACTGGTGGTCTAGGGGTAAGGTGTCGGACTTCTGAGCTGGCGTCCGGGGTTCAATCCTCGGTCCCGGCATAGATTTATCTGATTACCAAACCCTTCCTTCACCTCTGACAAGATGTGTATTAATCACAACTTGTGAATGTGAGGAATGCCAGGCCTCCACCGTGGTTCGGATTCCACGTTAAACTGTAGGTCCTCCATTTCACCTCACAATCACCCTACCATTACACATTAGCGTAAGTGCGTATAACCCGAACGGGTAGTAAGACGCGGTGCTAATAATAATAATAATACTATGTTATATTTATGACATACCCCATGCATCCAACAAAGATTTAACCAACAATTTCTATTTCACATCTAGGAAATAGTATTGTTGGAGATCTCAAGTAGATTACTTAGGCCTACTTACTCTATGGCATTAGGAACTCGAAAGTTCATCGCCGCACTTACAAAAGTACGCCACCTATCACTTTCTTGAGCTAGATCTATCCAGTCCACCTCATTATATCCTATCTATTTCAGATCTACCCAAATGTTATCCTCCCATCTGCGTCTAAGTCTTTCCAATAGTCCCTTTCCATTGGTTTTACCAGACAATATCCTGAACATTATATAGTAGATTAACGGAGATAATTGTATACTAACTCTTCTATAATTATTAATTTTATTTGTTTCTTAAGTATTCTCAAAATCCTTATAAATAAAATCATTTACAGAAGGGATGAATTAGTTAAATTTTGCATACCAGAGGATTCATGAAAATGAGACAAGTAAATTCCCCACGTTATGTGTGAAGTAAAACAATGAAAATCATTAGTATGTTTTTGAAAGTTGTTTTGGTACGTTAAATTGTATTCAGTCCCTGTAACGTAACGGTTTTATAAGCCCCGCAATTGGGCGCCAATTGAAACATTCTTGAATTGATTGTGAGATAATTGGTATTTATATCCCCGTGATCGAGCGCCAATTATAATGATACGGAATTATTATAATGTCCTAATTTTTTGTTCTTCGGCTCCTCGTCTCACAAGTCACGGCCCATAAGGGCTATATGCATTTAATTACTCTAAAGGATGGGGATGAGAAAGAGGGAACTTAGAAAAAATGTGAACCTTAGGGAAGAGTAGAAAACAATTTTTGAAAACATCTCAGTATACCTGGCTGGGATTCGAAACATGACCTCCTCATCACCGGCAAACAAAATTGGATGAGCTTGACATTGGCCACGTGCCCACTAGTGCAGGCCACATCCTAATCCAAGCAAAAGAAAAGGCACAACTTGGATTTCGAGAAAAGCTATTACGAAAGTAGTAGACTATTTAAGATAATAAAAATAAAATATATTTGATCTAAGAACCGAAGAACAATAATAAATGTGTTAAGGCTGTCAACGCTATTTTAGGTACGGTCACGTTCTCGCAATTTAAAAGTTATATATTTAGCTGAACGTGCGATTAAAACGTGTGCGATGCCAGATATTCTAAAGCATTCGTTACGTTTGTACTTTATGCATATGTTTGTGTAAGCGATTTGATGTTCTGAGTTCACGCAAATAAATAAATCAACAGAT
The DNA here is from genome assembly GCA_033556935.1 of Timema podura. Classification (NCBI taxonomy): domain Eukaryota; kingdom Metazoa; phylum Arthropoda; class Insecta; order Phasmatodea; family Timematidae; genus Timema; species Timema podura. The sequence goes on from JAVRXN010000010.1 coordinate 37,408,889, forward strand.
GATGTATGATCTAAGCGCTCGTGCCGTTTTCAAAGCGTGTGAAATGAGCGTGGAAAATTGTTATTACACATGACCGATTTGTGAACAGTAAGCTATCACAACTGAAGATTAGGCAAGCTAATTTTTGAGGTTGAAGGCCAAAGTCGTTATACGGCCTAGCTCCTTACATACAAGGTGTGGCATTTAAGTTGAGACACCAGAATATCCCGAAAACGAGGAATTATAGAAAAAAGTTTCGAACAAGGAAAACAGCACTAGATATTTTTGATTTGATGGACATCTTCAAGGTTATTTCAAGGTCATTTTGGTTTTTAAATGAAAATATTTTGTATAAAACCTGTTTTTACTCGGCATCAATTTTTGAAGATATATGGACTTGTATTTTATTGAAACAATTTTTACTCAGGAACTTTTTATTACACATGTTATTATTTATTACGTTGAATGCAGTAGTGTTTATGAAATTACTTTAATAAATTCTCAAAATGATGACCATTAACATAAATACACTTTTACTCCAATTAAAAGTTCTTGAATAAAAATATACAAGTTAAAGCATCTTCAAAAATTGATGTCAAACTAAATACATTTTTCAGAACAAAGTTTTTTTTTTGTTGAGAAAAATTTTTTCGTTAAAAAACAAAACGTTTTGATTAAAAAAAAACAATGTTGACCTTGATATAACCTCGAAATATACACCAAATAAAAAAATAGCTGGTGTTGCTCTCTTTCCGCCTCAAAAACAAAATATTTTGTTCGAAACAATTTTTTTTCTAAAATGTCTGTGTTTGGGATATTCTAGTGTCACGCCTTAAAACCCACACCTGGTCATAGGGACCTTTCAAACTGGGACATCGGTGTCACATACTTTATTGCCAATAAACTGGTTAGTATTTTATAATAATTTTAGTAATTAAAAATTGACTCAAGTATCATATATATGCATGCTTTGATGCATAACTCGTAGCCTAGTATTATTATTATTATTATTATTATTTAGCACCGCGTCTTACTACCCGTTCGGGTTATACGCTTAAGTACTAATTAAACTAGTTGATTAGGAATTGGGAAGGTTGAATTTAGAGGAAGTGAACCCGCATTTGCGTGGAGGGAGAGTGGAAAACCATTTAGGAAAAACCACCCTCAGTTCACCCGACCGAGATTCGAAACTCGATCTCCCCGTCGTCGGTGGTCTGGCTCAACACGGCCTAGTAGTAGAAATATTATCCAGTACTAATGTACCGTTGCCCAGGGGACGACCGGATGTACTAGTCGTACTATCTCTCCGTGGAGGCTCTTTCCGTGCCCCGATAGGATGAGATGATGGTGATAGAGAATATGAGAGTGTGGAAACTATGAAGACTTTGACCTAACTTAATCCTAGTTAACCAAACCTGGTGACCGTTGGGGTGGTTCCCTTTTCGGGAAAATTACCCATGGTACCAGCCGGGAATCGAACCCGGGACCAAGGCCGTAGACAGCCAGTAATTTCAGGGGGGGTTGGTGGGCACACCACCCAATTGCTGGAGATAAGAAAAAATTCTAAGTGATAAACCGTTCTAGAAGTTATCTGAAGTGTTTTTTATGGCAACATGCCGAAGGCTAAGAAAAATCTTATATATTTAAACATCTCTAGAAGCTATCTGAAATGTTTTTTATGGCAACATAACCCCCTAATTTCCTCGTTTAGGACAATTTTAAATATTAAATACCTCTAGAAGCTATCTAAAGTGGTTTTTATGGCACCATAACTGCCGAAGGCTATAAAAAAATTCTAAATATTAAAAACCTCCATATCTTAAGTGCTTTTTACTGTTACACAGCCCCCTAATTTGTACTTGTACATTAATTTTGATATTTTTGAACCATAAATTGATAAAGCCATATATATTTTGTTCATATCATTTTGGGGGAGTTGAACCCCCCCCCCAAAAAAAACCTGACTACGGCCTTGGCCGGGACCCTTAGGGGTTAGCAGCCAGGTGCACTGACCACTATACCACGGGGTAGTTATCAACTCAAGTGATGAAAACTAGAGATTCGAAACATGAGGAGGATAATGAATATAACGAGAAAAAAAACGCTTACACGCAAATCCACTGCAACGTGATCGGTTGGAGAAAGGCTTGTTATACACTATATTTGACTATCTGAGGCATTCGAAATGTCAAGACGACTTTCTTCATCATTTATAAAATGTTATGCGTTAGTCAAATCTAAACTCATGGCTAGGACAGGAAAAACAGCAGTGTGGTTGACGTGGAATCAACAAACGACTGCTCGCTTCTAGGGCCAGTTTCATAGTCAGATTTTTGAGCCTAAAGTGCGAGTCGATACTAAATACAGTACGACACCTACCTAGACCAAAATAAATGGGCCAGTTTCGTATATGAAACTGGCCCATTCCATTCAATAACAGGTAGGTGACGTCTTGTATTTAGTATAGCGCTGCACTTGAGGCGTACTAAATTGACTATGAAACTGGCCCATTCCATTCAATTTCAGGTAGGTGACGTCTTGTATTTAGTATAGCGCTGCACTTGAGGCGTACTAAATCTGACTATGAAACTGGCCCCTAGGTGTCAGAATTGCTCATAGTGTTCGTTGCCGGTGTCCCAGTGTGAACGCTACTATTGGAACTATGAACCTCAAGCGGTGACTCGCCCAGACACACTGACCTTGTCCGTCACTTGTCCACAATGCTATTTGTTTATATAATATGTTTTGCTAGTAAGCCTTAAACTATGAATGAAGAATAGCCCTGTGCACGAAACGAATCCTGCATAGCTCGGTGGTAAGAGAATTGTCGCGCCAAGCCCAAGGTCGCCAGTTCTTTTCCCTTGTCCAGGTGTCATTTTTCAACTAATTTAGATTAATTGAATTGTGGCCTCCTCAATACGGACAATGCCTTAGTTACAAGACTAGCCTGCTTCAGTTACCGCATGGTCTAAGGCGCTACTCTTGCAGTAGACTAGACTGCCAATGACGGGGAGCTCGAGGTTCAAATCTTGGTCGGGTTTACTGAGAATGTATTTTTCCAAAATGGTTTTCCACTCTCCTTCCACGCAAATGTGGGTATGGCTCCTCTAAATATATCTTTTATAATCCCTAAAACCAAAAGCGTATTTAGTACAGGGTGGTTGCGCGGTGTTAAAAAAAAGTAAATTCTTTATTTGTCAAAGATTTTTTTTCCTGTTTTTACTATTCATCCGAGCTACAGGCATTTTAAATATGCTGCAAATTGGTAAGGTCAAATTAAAGTAAAATGTAACCACATTTGCGTTTATGGATGTTTAATCGCTTAGGAAAAACACACTCTATACACATGGATGGGGTTTCAACTTTCGACTCCAACCTAATCGACCAACAAACCAAACTAGATGCGCCTGAAATTTAGTACGCATGCCCACGGAATCAGGTTTTATACTTTTTATTTAATAGTTTTATCACATAGGCTACTAGTCATAATCTCGGAAATATAAATATAGAGATAGTGAGATTATTTACTAGACCTAACACTATAGCTTTCGAGGTTTCAAGCTTTCCGTTTTTAATCTAAACAAACGAATTCAGTTTTTAACGTTCTATCGCCACAGTGACCTTGGATCTATAGATCTCACGTGAAACCTCCAATTTTCAAAGGTAATCGAATCTAAAGTTCCAATGAAGCGTGTCCCTCGCCAAATGTTTGACTTCACTACTCCCCGATTGCCATTTCCACGCTGACAGCCCTGACCTTGGACAGGCCCTAGTGAAGGTGTGCCTGCGACTTGGCAACGTCGTGTCTGTCTGGTGCTTGATACGTCCTTCCTTCACACTTGGTTTGTTTCATCGTCGGAGGATGTCTCCGGTCCTGATTCCATCCAGGGGTCTCGGGAATCTTTTCAGACAGGCCAAACGAGCCTAGTTTTTTCAGACCTGTAACGGAAGTCAAAGTCTTTAGATCAGGGGTTCTTAACCTGGGGTCCGTGAACTTGAATGTGGAAAATATTATATATTAATTTTCACTAACGTCTAAGTGAAATTTAGCATTTCCTTCAATTAGGAATGTAGACAACCATATTTCTATAACTGTTTTTTAATATTATCGATTTCCTTTATAATCCTTTCCATTTTATTTTGTGCGTTTAAAATGTTTATTCTGAGAAGAGCTCCATTTACTTCACCAGACTGTCAAAGAGGTCAATGGCGCAAAATCAGCTAAGAGACTATGCTCTAAATGGTGGAAACACGAACATGTTCGTTCTTTTTTACTGTATCATATATATACATTACTGTAATCATGAACATTTTTGACCCATATATTAAACTAGATCTTGACGATTTATGTTCACCCGAACCAAGAAAAGTGGGTTTTACAACTATTGTGTCTGTCCATCTATAGTTTCATTTATTCTTACAACTATTGTGTCTGTCCATCTATAGTTTCATTTATTCTTACAACTATTGTGTCTGTCCATCTATAATTTCATTTATTCTTTTATTTATTTGAGATATATAACGGTCAATTTCTTAACCGACTGATTATATCAGCACACAACTTATAAACAAACTTAAATCTATAACAGACACAACATACAGCCCCGGACGTTATTTCATCACAATGAGAGGGGAAACCCAAATTTCAAATAATATCATAATTTTCGGCCATGTTGGGAATCAAACCCGGGCCCCTTAGCTCAATAGACACGCTACTGACTGACCTAAGGTGTCGGATGTCTATCAAGCGGGTATTTCTTATTCACCGCCTGTCTCCATACAAACCGGGTCTATGCGCTGCACAGCTAATGAGATTCCTTCTTAAGTAGATCAGATTATTACATGTTGTAGACATTTATAAGCCTTAAAAGTTCAGTTTAGACCTTTAGTTTCCACTTTCAACTAGTCTGGCACCTTATTTCGTTTCACAATTGATTTCGTCCACATTGGTTCAAGTCTTTATAAATAGTAAAATATATTATAGGGTCTGGTTAGTGTATATCTTCCAGGATGAATCTTTCAAGATTAAGCTATGTATTGGATTGAATATTTATGCGCGAGGAAAATTCTCAACGATCATTTAGTCAGACCACTATAGGAAGAACTTTTAGAAGATGAAAACTTGGACCAAAAAAACACATAATATATCTTTTAAAAAATCAACACTTATGGTTAAACGTGATGTCCTTAGAAAACTTAAACGGTTGATTTGCAAGGTATCACCTCCAGGGTTGCACGATGCTTGGTAATGAAGAAAATAAACGTGTGCTTGTAAAAATATAGTCGGTTTGCTTGATAGATTGCGGAAAAGAGGGCCCACTTCCCCCGCAACCGTATTCACATCGCACTTAAGTTCAACACCAGTGAACTTCTGCGTGGCACGCAGGGGTAAAACTTGTATCTGGGGCAAAAATATGGCTTGTATTGACGAAAAACTGATAAAGCTAGTGATAAGCCATCGTCGTTGCAGTCGATTGTTGGAAAACACCCCAAACTCCGTATCCAGCAAGCGTAATAGTGGGGCTACGTATCTGCCGTCACACATTTCCAGACGTGATGTCTTGCAAACAAGGCCTTTAGCCTAGTAAATATATAATTGGTAGCGTCTTAAACTGTCAAATAAGGTTTTCGTTCCCGCTATTTGACCAAAGGATGACAATGGATATTATTGAAGCACTACATCTTCTCGTTTTGGTGTTTCCGATTCTCAGTGATGCCAATGAAACTCCGCCAACTTATCACGAGAAGATTTCGAAATAATCTGAAGAGATAGGTTTTGTCGTATTGGTCTAATAGAGCTGATGTTGATGGAGCAGACTTTCTCTTACTTTCTAAGACATGATTAAAGGTGTTCAAACGAGTTTTTAATAATTATTTATAACATTGAATTTCTTTGGTTGGGAATTATTTAAGATTATTACTAACGTTTTACTAATAAATTATTAAGACTCAATAACTGGTATAATGCAAATATTAGAGAAGGTCCTTTAAGATATTTATTTTAGAACAAATTTGTATTAATTAAAAAAGAACAAGTGGCTTTACATTTTTTTAAATGGTACAGTGCACCGCAGACTTCTTTATTTTTTCTAATAACTACCATTTTGACCCGTTATTCACATAGGAAAGGTGCATTAATAATATGTCAAATTAGAACGTTCTACGTCCAGCTTCTAACTTATGTACAGTCCCTCCTTGCAAAAACCTACTCTAGTTCTGGCAGTCCTAAAACATTTGTGGCCTTCAATATATTATAATATATTAAACATATTAAATAAAATATTACCCAGCCTACAAATTAAATGCATAAACGAGCATTGACAATGACTTATTTGCCTAAACATGATAATATAAGTGAAACGAAGAAATATAACTCAATATTGTTACAAAATAATGTTGGCAAAAAGAGCATCAGATTTCACCAACGAGAATAAATAAAATAAGACAGTGTTACATAAACATAATAAATAAGTGAGTATCATGGTTTCCCAAGTTATGTCCCAGAGCTTGTTTATTTTAATTGTTATATCGCTCTTAGATAGCTCATCTTCGATTTTTCTCTCTGCGAGTGCAATGCTCATAGACGCTCTTTAAAATATTTTTTGTTTGTTTTTATATTCGTTTATTTTAAGGTTTTTCATCTGCATGTTTTTTTACCCCATCAAAGAGGTTTGTTTCTTATAATTTAGGAAATTTGAGCCACCTCCAACGCCCAATTTCTCGGAACCCTATTTTGAAATTCCAATCTTTCAATCTTTCATGGGATTCTGGGGTCGTCCCTTTACCTTTTAACCAAATTTATTCTTTTTGTCACGCTGATAAGTGGTTATTATTAGTTTGGGAAATATCCAGTCAAAACGATTTCCTGGGCCCCTGCATTAAATATTAAATGTTCATAGTATTCTGGTAATTTGAGATTGTCCCTCTACATTAACTAAAAATTTCAATTTCATACTTTATTGAAAAGTTTTTTTCCCCTTTTAGTTTTGGGTATTTATTGAGCATGCCTTCCCCTCCCCATTTTGCGGTCCTTCATTTTGACATTTAAAAATGTTCAGCTCTCTCTGCCTGTTTGGGGTGGACCTTATGGCTCTGACATATTTCAATCTTTTAACACAGTTTGTTTCTATAATTTTTGAAATATCGAAACCCCCATTTTACCAGCCCTCACTTAGTAAAAATAAATATTTTACACTTATTTATCTATTTTAGTGAACCCTCTGCATTCCTGGCAAATTTCAATTTTCTACCTCATATAACAGTGTTTCCCCCCCTTACATCCTACCCAACTTCCCCATAATAATAGCAATTTTAAATTTTCAGAATTGTATGATTATTTGGAGTGGTCTCTATATTTTCCTGCCCAATTTCAGTTTTATTCCCCACAGAGTAGTTGTTTCTATTAGTTTTGGAAATGTTAAAATCCCGCCCCCCTTTTCACATTTCCTCCAACTCATACTAAATCATTTAAAATTGTAAGACCTATTTGGTTATTTGGAATGATCCTCTTCTTTTTGACTGCCAAGTTTAAATTTTCTATTGCACAAACAATTTTTTTGATACATTTCTGTTCCCTTATTTCCCGAAATCCAATTTTAAAATTTTAATTTTCAGAATTTTATGGATTTTGGAATGGTCCCTTTACTTATTTGCCAAATTTAAGTTTTCTACCTCACTGAGAAATTAATTTAGAGCTCTGCCACCTCCTGGGCCTACACCTCGGGACCCATCGTGTGGGTGCCGTACACAAATTAATGTCATAGTCGTACTCTATAACCCCAAAAAATACCAGTTATCAAATTTAATCGAAATCAGAGGTCTGAGATTTCCCACCCCTTTCTGCTCACCCTTTAAAGTTTGAATTTCGCAAAATCCCATCTTATCGCTTGCTTGGGGCCTAAAAGGAACCTTCACGAAAAATTTCAAGTTTCCAGGCCCAGGGGTTGGAGAAATACGGTGATGAGTTAGTCAACCTTCTCGTCACCGGGAATCCAGAACATATTAGACTGATTTATTTGTCCACGTGACTACAGGTGCCTTTTGCATTTTATATAAATAGATAGACATTTACTAAAAATTTATAATATTTGCCAAACGAATAACTAATATGCATTGTTATAGGAATAATCCACCAAAGAACAGAAATAAAACAAAAAGGCCTACACTTTTACTAAAACATTGAGTAAAGAGGAACACCTCTGTCCACCAAGAGCATAACAAACAATTTCCTATTTCAAAGTTCTGAATACAAAAATATGTTTTCTTTTAGCTCTGAAACTATTGGTTTTATAAAAAATATATTTCAAATGAAAATGTTTATATTTAATAATACTACAATTCTACAGTGGTATGTTATTTCCTATCTCAAATAGTTGCGAAGATATGATCAAACTGGGATATCTACCCTTATTATGTAAAGTTCTCTTAAAGTCATTTTCATAGGAAAATGAGTCACCGTTTTGTTTGTAACTGTAAACAATGCCTGGATAAAAATAATATCAAAATAGTTAAAGCTAATTTAGAGAAAATAGATTTTTTCTTTTCTTGCCCGTAAGTAAACTACCCTTTATTTTAGGGCTAGATAACTAAATCCAAAAATAACTCTGCGGAAGCCTATTAAATGCATAGATACCAAGTCTTAGCCTGATTGGTTAAATGGTTTCGACTCTATTCCGAGGCATTGACAGACGGCATGGTGAAAACAACTTTTTCTGTTCCAGGGAGTCATGAAACGTTGACATTTATCAAATTCTCAAGTTCATTTTTTTTTACGATCACAATACTTCTATCTTCGAGGAGTCAAGAAGATAAAGTAAAATTGAAATGTTAAAAAAGTTCCCTTGTACACCCTTCTTAAGGGCAATGCTTCCTAGAAGTAACACTTAGCTATTTATCATGGAAAGGACAGCTATTGGGTTTTAAAACCGTTAAAACAATCCTCATTTATCTCAAAATTTTAATTTTTGAAACTTTAAAAAACCAATTTGTTTGAGCAAAGCTGTAGCTGGGTTTCTTACTATTTAGCACAATCCCAGAGCTGCAAAACACTTAGAGTAAAACTTTGTTGTAAGTGGATTCATTTTAGATTTCCATATATATTTTGAACATTATAAAACTTAAAAAGGAATATGTTTAATTTAATTTAAATATTCCATATTTTAACGTGACAAACTATTTACTACCTAATGCGGTGTTTCTCCTCTTCTGCAACGCGTCTCAGCCGCTTACTCGAAAGGAAATATTCTCACATTGCTGTATTTATTTTGAGGAAGGAAGTTATAATGAAATAAGCATTAAAAAAGCCTAAAGTATCTTAAAATGTTCTTTTTTGACCCTATGGAAAGCTGTTTTTTTTACAGTAAGGATAAAAATGTATTTCTCACCATTTGATTTTTTTTCACAGAATTGCATCATTTCGGGTAAAACATCAATAAAATGATTTAATTTAACCTTTTCATGAAATTTCTTTGAGAATCATTAAAACTCAAATGTGAAGACCATGTTAATACTTTTCCACCCTATTTTATCACGAATAGTATTTTAAAATATTATAAACTCTTCTTAAATAACGCTGGATTTATGAACGTCCACAACGCATCTCAGCACTCCTGTAGACGTCCCTCTTAAAGCGGCCGCCTCGGTCAGTGAGAAAGTATCAAGACATACGGCTTAAAATACTATGATTTTTCTCGTTTTCTGGAACTACCTATTTACTTTTTTAAGCTCTAAGCCTATACTCCCTTTCACACTTCACCTAAAATCACAATTTATCATGTCAATAAGAAAGAGACCCCCTCGGTGGCGTAGTTGGCTAACGCGCTAGTCATGTTGAGCTCAACCGCCGAGGACGGGGAGATCGAGGTTCGAATCTCGGTCGGGTGAACTGGGGGTGGTTTTTCCTAAATGGTTTTCCACTCTCCCTCCACGCAAATGCGGGTTCACTTCCTGTAAATTCAACCCTCCCAATTCCTAATCCATTAGCGTAATTAGTACTTAATCGTATAACCCGAACGGGTAGTAAGACGCGGTGCTAAATAAATAAATAAATAAATAAGAAAGAGGAGAAAGAAAACTACAAAACCTCTTATCTCAAATTAGAGAGGAAAGCTCACTGCTAGTTCTCAAGTATCTTAAAATGTTATGTCGTGAGCCTATCAAAAAATTACGCTATTTGTTAGAGGAAGGCTAAATCTAAAGCCTTTTTTCATCAAGAATAGTCAGATAGCTCTGCTAATGTGCTTAAAAAGTCGTTGAAAATGAGATCATGTTAAGGGAAAAAAAACCTGTTTGAATCTTTAGATTATATCTGTCGTGAACCATATTTTGAAATAATGCATCGTATAATTCAATATTACGTTAGAGCTGAAAGTCTACGCGGCAATTTCTCACTTATCGAAGCGACCTCCTAAAGGAGGAAACTCAAGTTGTGAACACAGCAAAACTAGCTAAAAATAGACCATGTCCCATACGCGCATGGGAGTTCGCGAACCCGTTTTCTAATTTGGGCTTAGGACCTCGAAAGAAGCTTTGACCTTGGTGATGCAAGCACTTTGTCTCTCATTCGTTTCAGGAGGTCTCGGATATTTATATTTCAGACGTGGTAAAAGATGGAAAAATATAATTAATAATTAATAGGGCACTCCCATTTTCACACCTTAGCTCAGTAAGTAACGTGTCTGCCAGTTGAACTAATGGTACTTCTTTCGATACATGGCGTGGTCGAAAATAGATTTTGTGTGAAATTAGGTGTTTTATTCTCGCAGTGATTATCAACGTCCAGGGAACTGTTTTTTTTTTATATTCTAGAATTAAGTTAGTTTGTAAGATAGGTGCTTATACACTCATTTGGTTCAGAAAATACACGTTAAATATTTTCAAACAAAATAAAAAAGTGAGCGTTTATATTTACTTTTTTAATTTTTTTAAAAACTTAGGTCACTGTTCTCAAAACATGCAATCGAAATTTGTAAGAATATTTTGATAAAGGCTCATTTTAATTTTGTAAACTATTTTTAATAAACCCATAAATAAAATTAATTGATTATTGTTTTTAAGAATAAATTCATAGCCTTAATCTGAATTTTTTTTTCTATCAAGGGGCTTTAAACATGTTCGGGTCCCTTATAGGAATTAAAAAATATATATTTTTATTAATATTGACCACAGTAGTCTTTGTCTAAAGAGCTTGCCTCAGGATCTGATGTTCGTGGGTTCAAGCCCAGCAGAGGTCGACGGATTTTTCTTTATTTGATTAAAATCCGTAGGACAGCTTCCTTCTCAGGGGAAATAAAGTCGTCGGTCCGATGTCGATCGTGGCATGTAAAATAACACTGGAAAGTACGTGAAAATACATTTCTAGCAAAATTGGTAGGGGCTTATATAGAATACCTAGGTTTTTGTATGAAAGAATAAGTGAATGAGAATTAAGCACGCTGATTTACATAGCCTAATTTATCCCCCTAAGAGATTGGTTGGAGAAATGACTGCATATATTTCCAACTCAATGCTAAATCATTCTATTTTAAACATCAGTTACATGAATTCACACTAGTCACTTTTATGAAATGTCAAATTTCATTCCTCTATACTTTTAATATAAATTGTACGGATGAATTGGAACTCCTGCCGGCAAATCTAAAGATATAGGAATTTTCTAGAACGAAAATAGTGGAATTCCACAGAAATAATCAAAACGTTAAAGTTCTACATGAAATTGTTATAATGATTATATCATGGAAGTTTAAGAATGCGTTACTCAAAATTTAAGTAAAGTTATTTCGAAAAATAAACAAGCTATATTGAAGTAAATATTTTAACAGTTATATAATGGAAATGTACCTGCATTTGCATTACGGGAAAGTGAGAAATAATATTTTATTCTGAGGTTTAGGGGTCAGAGTTCCTGGCTATGGATCCAGCGCTCCCGAGCTCGATCCCCAGTGCTTCCAGATTTTCTGTGACTCATTGGGTCTGAAACGGGGTCAACTGAGCCTCGTGAGGACAAATGAGGAGCAATTTGAACGAAAGCTTTGTGGATTCGGTCTAGAAAACTAAGATTAATGTCTGGATGGTTCATTGTGCTGACCAGATGACACTATCTTTTCGCAGAAATTGGCAATAACTTCTCCAACAGACAGCGGCTGCTTAGTTGTATGGCTTGCTTGCAAGCTGATGCCATAGAGTCTTGTATAAAGATTAGCTTTAACATAGCATATTCATATTTAATAATACCTTGCTTTAAATGTTGATAAAGATATTTATAAAAATCCATTTACAGCTTGCTTAAGGGGTTTAAACGTCAAGCTGGTCTAGTCTGGTTTGCCTGTGACGGAGAAGGTCAGGGATTAAATACCAACAGAGTAGGCCTATACTGAAGAGGTTTATTCCTAATATTTTCCCAACTTTCCCTTCATGCAAATGCAGGTACACTTCCTTTAAATCAGATCTTCCTCATTAGTGTAATAAAATACATATAATCCAGATTGGTGGTAAGACACGATGAAAATAAAAATCATAAATGTTTGCATTAAGGAAAATATTGCCACGTCATCCATTTTCAAAATTATGTATGAACTTAATTCTAATTCAAATCCATTGACTAATCAAACTTGAGTATTTAAGAAATAAGTTTTTTATTTCTAAACAAGCTTAAGAGCCTTCTCATGTTTTGATTGAAGTTTTCTGTTGAACTTTGTTTTTCAACCAGTTTTCTTTCTTTACAGAAAAATCTATTTTGATCTCAATGTCGAAAACTCGATGAATTTCCTCTCATCCGATGCCGTTGACGACCGACTAGATAGAGCGGAAGAAATAAACTCGGCGAGACAAATAAGTTCAACTCAAACATAAAAAGTAAGTTTATGCATTTATTTAATCAAATTAATTTTTTAAATTCATCTACCCGTATCGGTGGGTATGCAACCTAGATGTGGGGCTCACAAAGTATGGCTTACGGGTAACAAAGAAGGTGGGGTTCAAGGCTGGGTGTATTGAGTATTTTTCCATTTTTCACTCTCCCTCCACGTAGATAAATTAAATTTCTCTCAATTCTACCTTTCTCATCCCTTCACCAAATAATAAATAATAATAATATTTAGCACCACGTCTTACTACCCGTTCGGGTTATACGCTTAAGTACTAATTACGCTAATGGATTAGGAATTGGGAGGGTTGAATTTAGGGGAAGTGAACCCGCATTTGCGTGAAGGGAGAGTGGAAAACCATTTAGGAAAAACCACCCCCATTTCACCCGACCGAGATTCGAACCTCGATCTCCCCGTCCTCGGCGGTTGAGCTCAACACGACTAGCGCGTTAGCCAACTACGCCACCGAGGCGGGTCTCTTCACCAATAGTTTAATTGAAACGCGTGTAGTAGTGAAACGCGGACGGTTGGTCAGGGTGGAAACTAAATGATTTGCTCTTTGAAAAGCTGGTCATGTGACTCGAGCCCTAGAATTTTGATATTCTTTTATCACCCAATATCTCAATTAAAAAATAGATTGTCATAAGGTCAGGGGATTTGGCAATGATGATTAAAATCGTTCACTTTATTCTACCAAAATCTGTCAGTAGATTTATTCACTTGATTTGTGGCCTCTGTAGCATGTGAAAACAAAAGTTAAAATTTGCCATATATTTTGGTTGAATGCTATCTACCTTATTTTTTAATGCTATAGATGAATTGAAAGCAGCGTCTTACTGTTTTGCTTTTTTTTTCTCTATCAGTACCTCTTATTGAATAGCCTACTCTGCATGTGCAAATAATATGTTGTGGTCAATCCAGTATCAGGAATGCCTTCACCCTTCATCCACCCACTTGGCATACCCTGAAAGGTAATCAACCCTCTTGGTGAATTTAATGAGCACCCACGATCATTCATGTCACTCGTTTCTTTCACAATCCTCCCCTCCCCCCTCGCTATATAAACTTGAAGAAGAGCAGGGCTGCTGCATTGTTGTCAGGATTCCACGTGGAGGTACTTCAAGGAATTCCTTTCATTGGCTGATCGTTCGAGTTAGCAGGGTTCAAGGTAGCACTGACCACAAAAATCTTGCTTTGAAGACTGGCGAATATTGAAAACGTGGGAAAGAACCTTTTATATAAATGGCAAGTCGTTATGGGCTTTTGTTATCGATAAAAGGCGAAACATGTTTCGAAACTAGTGCAGGGATAACATATTATGAAAGAGATTGCTGTTACCTACATAATATATATAATATATATATATATATATATATATATATATATATTGTGTGTGTTTAAGTTTACCGGGCAATACTCACACAGTAGATTATACCTAGATACCAATTACGGGGAGATCGAGGTTCGAATCTCTTTTGGGTGTGGTGAGGATTTTTTTCCAAAATGTTTTTCCCCTTTTCTTCCACGCAAATGTGGGTACATTTACTCTAAATATAATCGTAATAATCCCAAAAACCATTAGCTTAATTAGAGCATATGCGTGTAGCCCGAATGAGTACTAAGACGCGGCGCTAAAAAAAAGTTTAAAAATTCAAATGTCTTCCATCTGTGATATATATGTACAAAAAGTAAACATTCATTTTATTGTAGAAATCAGTTTGATATTTTAGATTATCTATTAAAGGGCTGTGTACTTGTGTATATTTAAGTATATATACCCGTATTGAAGCTTACAACCCGTATCGGTAGGAGGGTGGATTATACCCCAAGCTCGTCTTGTGTTTGTTGTTGATGACGAGAAGATGGGGGCTTCTAGCCCAGCCAGGTGTACAGACGGTATTTCTTCAAAATAGTTTCCAGCTACCCGCCTCCGGGGGGGAATTATCTAACGTGCTTGTTTAGTGCTGAGCTAGACTGCCGAGGACGGGGAGATCGAGGTTGGAATCTCGATCGGGTGAACTGGGGTGGTTTTTCCTAAATGGTTTTCCACTCTCTCTCCACACAAATGCGGGTTCACTTCCTCTAAATTTAACATCCCCAATTCCTAACCCATTAGTTTAATTAGTATAAGTAGTATAATCCAAATGAGTATTAAGACGCGGTGCTATAATTTAATTTAGTTTCCAGCTCTAGCTCAATGTAATTGGGGATACATTTCCTATAATTTATACCTGGATTTTAAATGAATATTACCTAAGTTAAATAATAGACGTCGAGTGAAAAAATACATTTTTTGTTATTTCTAGGAATGTTTGTAAAGGTTGTTACCTTTTTTTATTAGCACTGCGTCTCACTACCTTTCCAGGCTATACGCTCATGTACTAATTACGCCACTGCTTAGGGATGAGGAAGGTTATATTTAGGTTAAGTGTTCCCGCATTTGCATGGAAAAAACCACACTCGGTACACCTTAACGAGATTCGAACCTATATCTCCCCGTTGTTGGCATTCTAGTATACTACGAGAGTAGGGCCTTAGACCATGCGGCCACCAAAGCTGGTTGAATCTTTATTGAAAAACCTTTCAATTATGTATAGGCCTATAAATAGGGATGATAACTATTTTGGTTACAGATACAGCTGTCATCGTGTATGTAAAGCTTTTACTTTAATGTGTGACTTAGATTTTGAAGTAAGAGCTTTTTCCCACGAAGAGGGTTTAACCCGACACAATCGCTATGAGCGGTACCGCTTGAAGTAAAGTCTTCTTGTTGCATTTAGCATCCTTTCACATGAGGCGGGATTAACCGCTTGTTTGCGTGGGCCGAGAAATCACCCGCCTGTGTTCGTAGTTTGGCGCGGGACCACTCCTGCGACGGGACGAAACACCAACTACAGACCATTGGCTCTTAAGGAGGTTTTCACACGCAGTGGACGCGGGCTGTTTCTTCTCGCGCTCAGACTCAATTTAGACCTGGTGCGAGGTGGAAGCATTTTGTACTTCTATAATTTTATTATGTTATAGAGTTTAAGATGGAGCCCGGAATAGACGTAGAGAATCTAATCGCGTTAATTGAGATAGGCCTGTGCTATGGGACAAGACTCTAGAGGAATACAAATCGCGAACATTAGCAACCGAAGCGTGGAGAGGTCTGTTCTTTAAACTAAATTAGGACTTCAAGAATATTAGACATAAGAAAGAAGTTAATAAAACTTTGCATAGTCCCACCTCAATTCATGGTACACGTATGAGAATGCTCCAAACTCTGCTATTTTCTGTAAGAGCGGGTGCACCCATTCTCTCCTGTTACCCCCTTTCTTTCTTAAGTATATCAAAGATTAAACAAGAACTTCCTGATTGCGATCTATTTTCACTCACTAGAAAACCCAAACTGGCTACAGAATGCGTGGGTGCAACTTGAAAACGACACTCGCCTCTAGCGACGGTGGTCGGTAAAATCCACTACGTGTGAAAGGGCTCTAAAAGGATAGCGCACACTACGCCAGCACGGACCAGCACAGCACGGACCAGAAAAATGCGTTCGTGAAGGTCCCCATGTTATTAAATACAGTAGCGCACACTAAACCAGCACCAGCACTTACCGTCACCAACAGCGACCATCAATGCAGGTCATGTTGGTCGGGGTACAATCCCGACCAGCAGTTTCGGTTGCCGGTCGTGCTGGTCCGGTACATTGTGCGCTGGCCACCAGCACGGACCAGCAACATCTTCATACTTTATCTTTGTTCGGGTAGCTACGCCAGGTCTCGGGTCTACTCGCGTTGGTAGTAAACACAACAGTAGCTCATAAGGGCACCCTACACGATCAGTAATACTGTCAGTATTAAGAAATAGTGACAGTATTACTGACCGTGTAGGGTGAATACTGATGGATTGATGAGAAGTACTGATGTATATCTAGATTTCTTGAAGTAAAACCATCAGTATCGCTGAGTGGTGGGGGATATTGACAGTAATACCGCGCGCGAGAGCTTGCATCAGTATTACTGTCAGTTTTTCCATCAGTCTTAGTAAAAGCACGAACGATGGAGGAGGTTAATGAAGGCATTACTCTCTGCAATGATGAAGATGAAAGTACAGTTGAAGAAACATTGTTATTAGGTAGTAAATGTGCCAAAGACCATGACCGTGAGTTATTACAAAACTTCATAGAATTATATGAAACACTCCCGGAATTGTGGGACACTCGTCGTCCTGATTATATTAATAAAAACAAGCGCAATTCGGCACTATTAAAAATGTTAGAGTGCTATCAGAAAATTAAGCCGGACGCTACCAAGGAAGATGTTAGGAAAAAGATAAATACTTTGAGATCCAACTACCGCAAAGAGATAAAAAAAATTATAGCGTCAAAACGCTCTGGAGCTGGATCCGAGGAGATTTACCAACCGACATCTTGGGTATTCAACGCCCTACAATTTCTTGGCTCATGTGAACTTCCAGCTAATGTAACCATGCAAGTGGTTGCCACAAAGGAGGTAAGTTACTTTTAGAAATGTGTACCAGAGTTTGTTGGGTTTTTTTTATGGCAATGTGTTTACCGTCTATTTATCCCACGCAGTTCCAAAATTATTGGTGTTTCATTCCAAAATCATTTGCGATCTGAAGCCACTCATGACTTCTTGTTGGAAACAGAAAAATAAAATAGTATGGATAATTTACGAATATGGCAATACATTATGTGTGCGTATCAATGCCTAATTTTTTTTATTGAATCCTTCATTTCCAGGCACTACAAGCTGAATGCACGGACGTTAGCCAGGTAGAACTGCATTCTGAGGACCACTGTGGGTCACCATTACCACAAACACCAACAGTGTTCACCACCAGCCCAAGACCAATGGCTGCATCATCAAGCTCGATTGTAGGCCTACCTTCACAACAGCCGGCTAAAAAGCAAAAGACACAAGGCCCTACAGCAAAACAAAATGAGCTACTAAGTCTCGCGTGTAAGTATTTAGCGAATTCATCAAAAGAAGGAAATGTCAATGATGAGTACTTAGACATTGCCAAAGTGTGGGCAAAGAAATTAAAAGATGTCCATCCTAGGCAGCGATTGTTCGCAGAGAAGGCAATTAATGATGTTTTATTCGAAGCTCAATTAGGAACGTTACACAAGGACTCAGTAAAAATAAATGAAAGTTTTAAACTAACAAGTCCAAGCATCTCTTATTTGTCTACTTCAGAGTCAACAAATATGACCAGTCAAATTCCTTCCTACAATAACACACCCTCTCCTTATCATCACCAGCATTCAAACGAGCCACTATACTGTCAGCCTAATCCTAGTGAAACACAGCTAAATAATTGTCAGTCCTCTAATGAAGAGCATAATTTAAAGTCTCTATTTTCTTCATACACTGACAATACTATTTTGTAATTGTAATTTTTAAAAAACATGTTGAACAACCTTAATAGCAATTAAATACATGTATATTAATTTTGATTAAATTTATGTTAAATATTATACAAGCAATGTTTTATTCATCCACCTATTATTTATGTAGTTTTGCAGAACTTTTATTAGCCCTTCACATGTTTCCAGGGCTGCATAGCTGTTTAGTTATATAAAAGTATTGCAGGTAAGCGGGCCGGTCAGCTATATCTGGTGGGCCGGATTTGGCCCGCGGGCCGAGAATTTACGAACCCTGATTTAGAATGTTAATTATGTCAAGGAGGAATTTGAGAGTAGACATGAATTAATGAAGTTGTTTAGAAATCAAATACACAGAAATATATAATAAACGTAATATATATTTTTAATAGCCTTTATTTTACAAACAAATCATACAATAATAATTTACCTTTCTACAAAAGTATTGATTTTTTTTACATATTTGTTTATTATTTGTTTTTATTTATTTACAAACATTCACTGCATGAATTTCACATTTTGCCTTCATTGCTTAAATACTCGCAAAAGCGTGCTCTGGTTTGTTTAGCATTGTTTGAACTGTTTCTATGGGACGTACCTTGTAAAGGTAACAGAGTGCACTCATCTGTACTGTCACTGCTACAAGGGAAGTATGTGTTGGCACTTTTCTTAGAAAGAAAATTGTGTAAATAACAACAAGCCAACGTAATTATGGTAGCTTTTTCTGGCTCTAGACATATTGGCTTCTGGAATACTCCAAACCTAGTTGCGAGTATCCCAAAAGCGTTCTCCACAACTACTCGAGCACGAGATAACCGTTTGTTATATTCCCGCTGTTCACTGGTCAGAGGTAACTTCATTGGATAAGGCTTCATTAAATTTACGTTCAACGCAAAAGCTTCATCAGCAACGAACACAAACGGGAAACTTTCCGTAGTGTTATGTATCGGTGAAGGATCTGGAAGATTTAGAGCATTTTGTTCTAACAGTTCTCCAAATTTGGAATAAAAAAGTACACCTCCATCAGATATTCGACCGTTTATTCCAGCGTCCACCATGATGAACTTCTTGTTGGCATCTACCACAGCTAATAGTACTATACTGTGAAACCCTTTATAGTTGTAGTACACAGAACCTGAGTTTGTTGGTTTTTTTATGGCAATGTGTTTACCGTCTATTGCTCCCACGCAGTTCCAAAATTGGTGTTTTGTTCCAAAATCATTTGCGATCTGAAGCCACTCATGGCTTCTTGTTGGAAACTGAAAAATAAAATAGTATGGATAATTTACGAAAATGGCAATACATTATTTCTATCAAATGAAGAGCATAATTTAAAGTCTCTATTTTCTTCATACACTTATAATACTATTTTCTAATTGTAATTTACAAAAGTACCATATTGAACAACCTTAATGGCAATTAAATACACGTATATTAATTTTGATTAAATCTATGTTAAATATTATACAAGCAATATTTTATTCATCCACTTACCTTTATGTAGCTTTGCAGAACTTTTATTAGCACTTCACATGTTTCCAGGACTGCATAGCTGATTGACGATGTTGACATTATTACTGAAAATTTTAAATCTTCAAAATGTCTTCCTGTTGCTAAGTATCTTAAGGTCAACGCTAATCTCTCTTCGACAGAAATACAATTTCTCATATTCGTATTATTTCTCTCTAGAAAGGGCTTCACCTTGTCTGCTAAAATATTGAAAGTTTCCGAACTCATCCTAAAGTAATTCTGGTAATCACTGGCATGGTTAAGTTGTATCTCACTTAATAAATTTATATGTGAGTATTGATCGCGTTTTTTTAGCCACTCCTTCACCCAACGCTTACGTTTCACAGTCTTCTTCGTACTTAGATATAATATCATGGCTAGACACGCTTTTTCCATGTTATTCATTTTTAAGAAGTGTAAAAACGTAGACTTTTTTCAAGAAATAATAATGTTTTCCTAATCGAGTTAAACTTCCACTGAGTTGTTTCCAACTTGAGTTCGTATAAGTTCGGTCAGTATTACTGTCATTAATACTGACCGTGTAGGGTCATGCCATCATTATCGTTGCAGTTGACAATACTGACGGAATTACTGACTCTGTATTACTGACAGTATTACTGATCGTGTAGGGTGCCCTATAGTGAGGTGACCTGTCAACAAGTCAATTGTATTGTATTATCCAATGGAACAAGTCCCCAGTTCTGAGATAGGTTGTTGTGAATCAACTCACTATGAATGAGGAAAAACTTATTGTTTTGGTTCAAAGGTACCCAGATCTCTGGGATATGGGTCATCCATCCTACCATGACCAAACTGCGTGCCTCTCTTCAGTTGGCACTACCCTACGAAACCTTGTGTTCTGAAACTGTGAGGGCGAATGCTCTCCAAGAGCTCGTTGAATTTAAGTTGTGACATTCAGAAATATTGAATTTTCTTATCTTTCTCCAAATCTAGATATAGATGGTAAAATTTATATAAAAAAAAAGCTCCTCTTCTGGTTGATAGGATTCACCCATAATTTTGTTTTCTTTCTACTGGCCTCTTCTTCCTCCTCTTTTTCTTCGCACAACAGCGATCCAATAGAGAGAACGTCCTCTTCAGAGCTACACAGTTCCTCCGTGTTCAAAGCAGTCACGAAACTAAACTAAAAAATAAAGTTTGTTAAATATTTTAACCCTACCAACCAGCACAAAAGGTTGCGTGTGAGTGCTAGTCCGCGCCGGACAAGTAAGCGGAGTCGTGCAGGTTGCTGGTCCGTGCTGGTCCGTGCTGTCCAGTGCAGACGTAGTGTGCGCTATCCATAAGGAAGGCAATATGATTATGCTACGCGCATAAACGGACATCAGCTAACCCACTCGCTTTCGTGGCCAGCCTGAAGCTGATCATAATGGCTTCGCAAATGAAATGAGGTCGACACGGCATGAATGTTTATTTGTTCAATCTATAGTTTTGTAGTGATTGTGTAGTGGCTGCGTTGTTGGTTATAATAATAAAACTTAATTTATTTAAATTCTTATTTATTATCTTATATCTTTAGCTAGTGTGTTAAATAAACTAACGAAGTCATATATCTAAGTAACTATTTATTATATTGGTTGGTTCTAGTATTTCACTTGATACACGTCACTCGTCTTGGTTAGTGTGAGAGTGGCAGTCAACAGATTTAAGATAAATTCACAATATCAATTGCTTTAGCCATGATGTAATCTAATTACTATTGATTATCACGCCCGTTTTTCTATTCTACTAATTCGATCCGTGGTGTGAATACCCGAGCGACTAACGCGAGGTTTTATCAAAGATTCACAAAACTTGACTCCCAAGAGTTGATCTAGGAGCGTCCTTGGCGCAAGCCCGGCGAGACAAGAGTAACAAGTCTCCTAATCAACTCAACTGATATGTTTTTAAATGTCAGGAAAACACTCCCATTGGTCCTCAAGATCCAACATGGACGAACCTAACTGTCCCCCGGACCTTTAGCGCGGTCCAAGACAAGGGAAGAGAACCACCTACCATACTTAACAGCTTTTAGGAAGCTATTGTTGTTTGGCGGTGACTCTCACAATATTCCTTAATACCTGGCTAGCAGGTTAAACCTTGCAATACCCCGTTACTGTCTACAAGGTTGTTAAAAACATCTTATTTTCTAACGTGGTAGCCTAATAAAAAATTGCAGCAATTAGACAACATTTTTTGTTACTTTCACCTCAATATATTAAAGTTGGGATTTTACAAATTTAGAATGTTGGGAAAGTTATTTCAAAGTGTGTTTACTAGCTGATCAGGAATACTACTAGAGCTCAAAGATAAATTTTTCTTTCATGTAATTATAATATGTAAAAATGGAACACTATTATTCAAGTAATCTGATTTCTGTTGGGCAAGAGACATTTGATCAAAATAATAAATGTTTAATGGAACTGGCTTAGGTTGGTCAACATGGATAGACGTTAACTCTCTTGAGCTTCCAGTTGCTGAAATTTGCAGCATTTGTCAAGAGGAAAAGCTGCATAATGCATTCCATGGAATAAATAAATATGAGAAAGCTCGTTAATTTTTTGGACTGTCAGATAAAGGTTCTTCAATTAGAACATTTAGGTGTTTCAATTTATTGTGTTGAAGATAGATGAAAGCTTTAAAAGTATATAAAATCTCTAATATAGCTATAAGAGCGAGGTTTCCTGAGGGTCCCTTCCCTAAATTATCTCAGTCTCTCCCCCACAAATACGGGCGGGCACATTTAATTTAAATTATAACTTATTTTATCCATACTCTGTGTTTTGTGTAAGACGTTGTTAAAAAAGATCTAACTTAACATTTTAAAATAGACTTCTCAATTTATTCAACTAATACTGTGAGGTTTCGTATGTTATGAAGCTAGTGCCTTTAAGCTTGATTTTAGGGGGAACCATATTTTGAAATAAGAAACAACTATTTAAATACTGCAAGACAGTCGAATATTTGCAATGCATTTCGACACTCTATATTCTATAAGGTATCCCCCTTAAGAAAACGATGGCTAATACAATAATTAGAGAGCTATCAAAAGACGTGCGTGGAGCCAAAATATGTTTTGTCATATTCAATAAAATTCAAGACACAGGTTAAACTAAACAGCTTTCTAAATGCCATGTTTATATATTCTGGCTCGTGGTAATGGGGAGATTGGTGCTTGAATAGCTCTATCACCACGCAAATGCGGATATACTCTTATCTTAAATGTACTTTGTTCTTACTACCACATTAACGTAGTTAAAATGCGTATAGCGGACATATCGTATGGCGTAGTGCAATATCATCAGCTTTCTATTTGCCTTTGAGGAACAAAATATACTCATCTATTCGAAATCTAAAGAGAGAGAATGAGAGTAATTTATCCAACTTACAGCTTAAGAGTAATTACATTACATTTCGTATATTGAAAAGGAATTAGTCTTGATTATGGCAAATTGTAGGCACCACGAAAATGATATTGTAGTTGAACATGATAGGTGCCTACATGAGTGTTACTACTTGCCAGAACACCAAAGAATCTAAAGTTGTTAGTGTAATATACTGAAAGTAACCTGCATCATTGGCTGCGGGGTGATACATAATTCCAATAATTATTTCTCACTGAAAAATAGTTTCTTTTAATATTTTCATAAAATATGTTGGATACATATTTGTATCTGCAAACACTTAGGACAAGTTATTATTGTATAGGGCAAAGTTTGAGATAACTTACCTTCCGGGGTAAGCTTTTGTTTCTTAAATGTGCTCTTATGCTGTTATTGACTACCATCTCTTAATCAACTTACCTCAAGGAAATATGATGAAAGTGGA
The DNA here is from genome assembly GCA_033556935.1 of Timema podura. NCBI lineage: Eukaryota > Metazoa > Arthropoda > Insecta > Phasmatodea > Timematidae > Timema > Timema podura. The sequence continues at coordinate 37,432,460 of JAVRXN010000010.1, forward strand.
ATTTAAGAAGATGAAAAGACATCCTTCTGAAGAAAAATTAATATTGAACTTATTCACTGGTAAAGTTTTATCTCCTTTGCAATATCCGGTCAATATCGGATTTGACTTCCTGGCTCAGAGTCAAGCTATTCAGAGGGTCTGAATGGTTCTCAATTTTTCTAAGTGCCCACGGCCTAAGACGAAGTCTAATTCCTTGTTCACAGTTTTTACAATAAAAAATGATTTTAAAAATGTTAATCCTTAAGCCGGGCTCACATTTGTATTATATCCTCATATCGTATCCACATCACGATCATAGCTGGACCCCCAATTTTGAAACTTGCGAGAAAACCCGCAACTCATGGTCTTGCAAACCGCAGGCTGTACCCAAACAGAGACGATTTTGAAATGTTTCTGTCGTGCGAGTCGGTTTGGCGTAGTTTCCCTTGCGGCCGAGTTTTCAATTGGAGCACACTGTAAAACAATGACGTCCCAAGCAATTGAGGCGATGGATACCACAACGTGCCATTGTAAAAGACACGTAAACGAAATTAAATACTATAATTCTATTTAGTGCATCATGTAATACGATTTGTTTGGTTTTATTAAAAAACCATCTTCCACTTGTTTGCATCTAAGTTTATTTTCTCAAAATTTACTTAGACGTTTAGCTGATACTTATATAATCTAACTCATAGATTAGTTACTTTAGCTCATTTGGTAGCGTGCCTTTCTTTAACGCTGAAGCTCACGAGATCGATCCCAATTCTAATATAAAATTTGGATTTTGTGTTGTTAATTTGATAGGATTATTTACTTTCGCAACTATTTTTAAAACCTAAATATGGCCTCGAGGTTTTCACACTGCTAATAATAATTAGTTTGCTAGGACTTATATTTTAATATAAGTATTTTTATGTCACAAAACCCATTAATTTAGTTTTTAAATATTCACCTACACACAAATTTACAAAGTTAATGTAAGTACTGTTTTTAATTTACCCTATTTAATTATTTTAAAGAAGAATATTTGGGTATTCTACGTAAGGCCAAATACCTTATATATTTTTATAAAAATATTTAAAACAAATTATCTGCTTATTAATTCAATCTAAAATAATTATTTTTAGTCTGATAAAATTAAAAACTATAGTAGAGTCAGGATTTGAATACGAGGACTTGGTTAAGATTATGTCGTTCTTCCATCCCAGCTAAGTTGACAATTAGACAACGGGGAGAAAATTAAGATAGATTGTCATTTCAAACAAACAAAAAATTTTACTAAAGGATTGCATAAATCGTCCAAAGCAATCACATTTTTTTACTTCGGTAAACCTGATTTATACAATGATAGGTTTATTTCAACAAAATAACTCTCCAGAGGTTGAAACCAAAGAGGGAGATTGGGTCCGTTTTGTCTTATGCTGTTTTACTCGTCAGACAAGCCCTGTCTCGCACGGTGTAAGGGGGCGGCCAGACTGAGCGCGCGAGCGACTAAAATATAAAATAGAATACATGGGTTGTAATGAGAGGTGGCCAGACTGGAGCGCGCGAGCGAGCGAGCGAGCGAGCGACTGAGCGCGCGCGCTTGAAAGATAGAACTGGTTCTATTTTTCAAGCGCGCACGCTCGACCCGGCACAGTCTAGTTTACAGGCGCTAGGCAATATTATTGTGTGTTGGTTCATCGAGTGCTAGGAAAACTTCTCATTTTGACATTTTTTAATTAATTTTTTATTACTATCGATAGGTTTAGCACACTTTCTGGAAATTGAAATATCACACCTGGACACGGGAATCAAACCCGGTACCTTTGGCTTAGTACGTCAATGCTCTAAATACTGAGCTATCCAGGATTCGTCCCGTGCCCAGGGTCATTCTTCACTCATATTTTAAAGCAGAGCCTATGATGGAGTGCGGAAATCGTCAGCTACAAGTATGTGATTATATTAATATCACGAGCTATCTATCAGATAACGCAGCCATCCTCGACTCGGTAGTTGGCTTTTTGCTGCCATTTGTACAGTTATTAAATTGTAAGGGATTGCATATTAAGAATTAAATAGCCAAAGCTATTATTTATGCTTTTAGTGAGGATTACTCCATCTAGATATCATATTCTGAAAAGTGAAAAATGACACCTGGATAGCCCAGTGGTTAGAGCCTTGGCGTACAAAGCCAAAGGTCACGGGTTCGATTCCCGTGTCCAGGTGTCAATTTTCAATTTTCAGAATATGATAGCTAGATGGAGTAATCCTCACTAAAAGCATAAATAATAGCTTTGACTATTTATTATTATTATTATTATTATTATTATTATTATTATTAGCACCGCGTCTTACTACCCGATCGGGTTATACGTACTTACGCTAATTTGCTATGGTAGGGTGATTGTGAGATAAAATGGAGGACCTACAGTTTAACGTGGAATCCGAACCTCGGTGGAGGCCTGGCATTTCTCACATTCACAAGTTGTGATTAATACACGTCTTTTCAGAGGTGAAGGAAGGGTTTGGCAATTAGATAAATCTGTGCCGGGACCGAGGATTGAGCCCCAAACCCTCAGCAAAGAGGTCAGACACCTTACCCCTATACCACCAGGTCACCGTTTGACTATTCAATTCTTATTATTAGCACACTTGCTATTAACGGCCTAATTTAATTGCTAAGATCATAAACCATGTATATATTTATATAAAACTGATATGTTAAAATACTTCAATATTATCAAAGTAGGCCTTTACAAATAAGAATCACCATTAGCGTGGAGAGAGGAGGAGAAAACCACAACAATAAATCACTTGTTAAAACCACCCTCAACTCACTCAGCCAAAATTCGGAGCCTCCTCGTCAACAAATAACGAGAGGTATCAGCTAATCACGCGCTCGCTCGCTCGCGCGCTCGCCAGTGTGGCCACCTAGTCGCTTACGCGCTCGCTCGCACGCTTGTCAGTCTGGCCGAACCCTAAGGCTGGTGGGTAGAATCCGCTCGCATTTCTATAATGTGACATCAGTCTTCGCAGCTCAGACATATCAAAATTAGGTCTTTGCAAGATTGTGTGCGAGATGCAAGAATTCCTCTAGCTACTCGCAACCCGCACGTTTCAAAATTAGGGGTCCTGGAGTAGGTAATGATAAACACGGGCACGGTTGAGACAACATTTCGATGATCTGATCCTCATTCCGTCACGGTCATAGATGTGACCCATAGTTTCCATCACGGTGGAATAAGAAAAATGAACTGGCGTGGTGAAACTCGATCCACGACAGTATTAAATCTGTTTCGGAGCACGTTCATACATGCTGCATCCTCACCGCGAATCTTCCTTTGTTGCGACGGCGGAATACCGACTAGAAATGAGATGCGGTAATCTGACACGTGTATCGCTCTCATTATCGCGTCAAAGATACAGGGTCCCGTCCAAACCGACGCGTTCAAGATACGACTTGGAGATCTGGTACAAGTATGGGCTCGGATTTACTTGAGTTTGTTGAGGACGTGTTCCGAACAAGATATAAATTAGATCAAATCCAAACACAAGACTGTTTAAGCTACATTCATTTTTTGAACTCAGAACCGCCACAATGTTTTGATTGTGGAAACTTGCTATATAGTGACGTAGGGGACATTTTTCTTTGGCATTTGAGAGTGGCAAGGCATTCAATTTGATAAGGGAAGGTGAATTACTAACGAATATACTAGTATATACCACACATTTTTGGCTAGGAGGAAGCTTTGTCCCTCATTTTTCACCGTGACAGCGCCACTGTCGTAAATTTGCTAGGATGGAATTTTTCCCCTATTTCTTACCTTGACACCATAATTGTAGTAAAATTTTTAGGATGGAATTTGGTCCCCTACCCACCTCGGCGGCTACATGGTCTAAGGAGTCACTCTCACTGTAGACTGGACTGCCGAGGATGAGTAAATCGAGTATCTCGGTCAAGTGTACTGAGGGTGGTTTAACCTAAATGTTTTTCCACTATCCTTCCACGCGAATGTAGGTACACTTCCTACTTCCTATAAATATAACCTTCCTCATCCCTAAAGCCATTAGCATAATTATTACATAGGCATATAACCCAAACGAGTAGTAAGATGCAGTGCTAAAAAAAAAGTGTCTCCTCTTTCTTAACATGACAGCGCAGCTGTAATATATGCGTTAGGAAGGAACTTTTTTCCTCTATTCCTCGCCGTGATACTGCGGCATTTGTAAATTGGTTAGGAGGGGATACTGTTCTCTATTTTTCAGCCTGACGTATATTGGCTTGAAGGGGATCTCGTCCACTATTCTTCCAAAAAACACCACCACTATTGTAAATTATAGCTTATGTTTTTATTCTTGTGGTGGAAATGTTTGCCTCGTGTTATTGTAAATAACTTTACTAGCTTTTTATTTTGTAAGAACCGCGTCTTACTACCTATTCAGTCTACAAGTAATTACTGTGCTGGAGGTCTGGGGTTCAATCCACGGTACCGGCACATATTTATCTGATTACCAAACCCTTCCTTCACCTCTGACAAGACGTGTATTAATCACAACTTGTGAATGTGAGGAATGGCAGGCCTCCATCGTGGTTTGGATTCCACGTTAAACTGTAGGTCCTCCATTTCATCTCACAATAACCCTACCATTACACATTAGCATAAGTGCGTATAAACCGAACGGGTAGTAAGACGCAGTGCTAATAATATAATAATAATAATAATAATAATATATTAATAATAATAATAATAATAATAATAATAATAATAATAATAATACATGCACTTACGTGTTTGAAAGCCGAATTATTCCCCTTCTCTTTAAACCCATCACTTAGGCCTTGGCTCATGCATATAATTTTCATTTTTATTCAGCATATTCTGCTGCCTTTGCGTTGTAGGTATTTAGCAACGCGTGTGTTTGTCACGTAGGCACGCTGTTCACTTTCACAGTACAAATAGGATTGGAAAGGTTGATGGGTTTTATTTGCTGAGTGCTCTTGTGATGTACGTAATATTCAACTCATTTACCCTGGAAAGTAACAAGTCCTACCTGGTTTAATACATTCTGCTATGGCTTACAGTGCCGTTGATAGGAAGTATTTTAAGGGAGGGGAACAAGATCACGTGAAAAAAAATTATTTGGAATAAAATTTTCTTAAAATTATTACTCTTTAATCCATTTGTGAATGATCTTTATTCATATATATATATATATATTTATTTATATATATATTAATCTCCATAACTCTTAGAGGACAACTAAGCAATATGTTACCATCCCTTAACACACGGGACAGCTGGTACCAATTATTGCAGTTTCATTTTTCACCACGTCAAGCGCTTTTATATTTGTCAATGTAAATATATAAGTGATAAGTGCCATAAGCAGAAGATTAACTTGTGAATTATAAAACTATTAGAGAAATTGAAAGCTCATATAGATATTTATGTGCGTAATTACAATTAATTACCATATATATTTAAATATAATATTGATTTCTTAAACAATAGAATACAAATATACAATTCTTATAATAAAGCAAATAATTTCAATATGGAAAAAAACACACAATATTTATGGTGTCTGTGGGAATGTTTTTGGTGTTAAGGGTAGGGGGTGGTAAAAACCTTGCCCTTAACCCGCCATAAATATGCTTCTGGTGGCCTCTAATATAACGGCAGCGTAGGAGATTAAAGTAATGTATCTACTTCAAAGAATAAGTTGCAATGTACACATCGTTTAACCAAGTGGTACATTATCAGGGTTGTCACACACCTAGAAAACCAGGACTGGGAAAACACAGAGAATTTTGCAAAATAGTAAAAATACTCGAATATTTGTTAATTTAGGACCTTTAACCAAACGCTTGAAAAATTAGGTCTTGGGATGGATTAAAAAGTGAACTGAAGAATTAAGCACGGTGTTTCAAACATGTCTTACTACCCCCTAAACAAATGCTGTGAAGTGACAAAAGAAGCCTTGACCCATCAATCTTAAATCATCTTGTTTTAAACATAAAATGAATTACTTCACACTTAAGTCAGTTTGATGGGAAATTAAATTGTACTACTCTTTTCTTTGATCTAAGCTGCCTGAAATAATGGGAACTCCTTCAGTAAAACCTAGAGAACACAGGAAATTTGGTAGTAAGAAGATAGGGGTAACTATATGTTCCAGTTAATAAGCTACTTCATATATTAATCCGACAAGATAAGATATATACTTTAAGAGTAAATGAAGTATACTGTATACATACAGTATTATAGGGTTCGATAATCTAATAGCTCCGTGTCATCACTGTTTGACTATTATTTAAAAATAATAATGGCCATACTAGCTAAAGTCAAGCTCATTTAGTCTGATTTGTCATTCAGGTGTATTGAGTATTTTTTCTATAGATGAGCTCCCAATCTCCCTCCATGCCAATGCAAGCACATTTAAGTTACATTATACTCTAATCATCCCTGCCCAAGTAATCAATTTATTTAAATGCGTATCGTATAGCCTAGATGGGTAGTGAGGCATGATTAGAAAACGCTTAAGAGTCGATTGTATTTCCAGCTAAATCCGGTAGACTTAGCAGGGCTAACAACGAATTGATAAATATACAAAACAAATTAATTTGTCCACGCCTTTGAAATGTAATTAACACCACCTGTCATAAGAGCACATTACCTGACATGAGAATATCTAAATTAAAATGGATCTAGTAACAATAGCAGATACAGACGTGAGTTTGTGAGAACAAATCAAATGTTTGGTTTTTGGATGTTTTATGTACACTTTCCAATCATACCTTTATATCAGCACACTAATAAAAAAAACTATCTTAATCTTAGAGCAGACACAACGCCCGGACTCCTGGCCATTAATTCATAACCTGGAAAGGGGAAACCTCAATTTCGTTGATGATAATTTTTTGGCGTTGACGCGTGTTTTCAAACATCGGCGTTTGTTTTGATGTATTAAGTTAAAATAGTTGTCACTGCCACTTATAGGTAGCAAAGATGAATGTTTTTAACTCCCTTAAAAATGTTGATGATGTAGCTTCCCAGCACCTCCACAATCTTTGTTTAAACATTAAATAAATTATGGTTTGGGATTTTTAAATTAACAGAAAATATTTAATATCTTGCATCTCAAGCCATTTAAAATAAATGATTTGGTGTAGGAACAATATAATCTAATTTATTAACGTGTGCATTCCAAGGAAACCATGGATTTTTATATTATTTTAAAATGTGAAACTTAGTAGAAATTAGAGGGAAAATTGTATGTTAGTATCATTCGAAATAACTTTTAAATTGGCTCCCCTTATTGAATTTAAATGTGAATTGCAAAATATTTGTTACAATCACACCATTCACGAGCTAGCTGACATTTTATTTACCCTTCGATCAGGAGTGCAATAAGGTTTTCTTGATACAGTATAATGTATATTGGTCCAAGACTAATAAGGTGGGGGTGCTTCATATATGACGTAATCAACATTGCTGACGTGCCATACTGCTACCAATGAACATATAAGATTACAAAGCCACGTAAGTTGGCACAAGAGGGATGATATTTTTAAAATAAGTTTTAGAAAACAAACTGATAAGCCTTCAAGCGAATAAAATCTCACCTCTGTAATCTTGCCGCTTTTAGGCTTTGAGTTAATTTTAAGGTTCTAACGTTCACTAATGTAGGCCTAAATGGTCTCAAGACTTCGTGACTGCGCGAATAAAATGATCAAACACGATGGTTTGATTTTGAGTGATACTGATACAAATACTGATATTTGGTATTAGGCATACTAGCTTGGGGTTTTAATATATTTAAGATATGTGCTGATAGGACCTTTCGTCTTTTAGAGCTTACGTTAAATACTCTGTAAGAATTAAATAATAATGAGTAAAGAGAGTGAAATTCACGGGATTGTGAAAATACCGGTACTTACTCTTAGTAGTTTTATAGGTGTGTGTGTATTTTCACGCAAAACAAGTTTTTGTCGGCTGACTTTTAGAGGTTTTTTCCTGGTCTGGAACAATGAAGTAATAGACTCAGACGGCCTTGAGACATAACCTCTCCGCGAAGGTTTGGGTTCGTGGCCAGACACGAAACTATTTTTAGAAGTCTTTCGTGACTGGTTCATATTCGTCATCGCTCCGGAGTAGAGATAAATCTTTCCCTACCATGAATTATTATGACCCCGCTTACAATGAGAATTCTATAGATCTGTTCGGAGTACGTTTGAGTAAGGAGATAGAGCGATATTTCCGAAGAGCCCTTTACCCGAAGATCACCGAGGGGGACAGTAAAGTCTCTAATTTTGTTGTTGTAATGCAATACGTCAGTATTCCGCAAACTTTTTAAGCTCACAGTACACTTAGCAAACCCTCATTTTTTGTAGCACACTGTTCTGTTTTTAATATGCGCCACAGCAGCAGAAAATGGACTACGCACCCATTCTAATGGTTGTACAATAAAACAGAATTAGAAAAGTACAGACTAACTTTTTCCTGAGGTAACTTACAAGATGTTCCAAAATTAACTTTAGATTTGGTGTTATTTGTCTGTGCCCGCTTCTTTAACATTTAGAACCGTTTCATTCAAACTATTATTAGGTTGGGTATAACATTGCTCAAACTTCATGCGAAAGCTTTCGATTTTGTCAGACACAATACAAATATCAGTAAATAGGAACAAATAAAATATGTGGATGACGCACGGCTGCCACTCATGCCTGCTTCATTGGTGTTCTTACTGAACAGCGATGTGTGACGCTCTTGGGCTGGGGCCACACGGCACACCGTTTGCGGAACACTGCAATACGTTATAGGTTATTCATCTAAATACGAACTTCTCCACACGTATACAACAACTTTAGACACGTGTAAATGAACCAGGATTCATTCGTAAAACGTCTGGGGGACTTCGAAACTACTCAGCCATTTAAGCCGCCTTGTCAATAATAAGATTTAGGCATAATATCGTTCTCGTCTGGAATGAATAGTTTTATTATTTTCATTCATTTACGTTTGCTCTCTTTAATGGGATTGGAATCTCAGTGACGTAGGCCTTTATAAGTTAAGAGATAAAGATGATGAAGCCGAGTTTTGAGAAAATGCAATTGCATTATTTTTTAAAGAATATGTGAAATCCTTTTTTTAAAATTACCTTAAATGTACCCAGCCATTATTCAACCTCATCCTCCTGAATCGCGGTTGGAAATGATAAGCCTCTCATCAAACCCACCAGTTTTATTGGTAGTTAATGGAGATTTGGTTTGTGATTCATACAAACAACGTACGTAACACAAGTATCCTTCGTTTTCCCTGAAAGGTAGAAATATTAGCTTGCATGGCCCTACTATGGTGTAAATTATAGGGTAGGGCCATAGTGTAGTACGTAGAGGTAGGACTGCTACCTTTCTGGGTAAACAATGGCTACACCATTCTCTGTTCACTAAAAAAACTCCATAGCCCGCAAGCGAGCTATATCGACCGAGTGGCCACTGCTGTTAGCGAAGATAATGCCAACATTTGTGGATAGAGAGTATCATGTGGTCAGCACAACGAGCCTGCCGGCTGTTAGACTCAGTTTTCTAAACCGGAGCTGCTACTTATTTATCCATGTAGCTCATTTGTCCACACGAAACTGAATTTGAACCAGTTTCAGACCCACTATCTCACAAATAAATTTTAGAAGCGCCGGGGGGGAGGGGGGTGTTGAACCTGGGACTTCTGGATCTGTAGTCTGGAACTGTGACTACTAAACCACTAAGTAACTTAATTTAATTTATTTGAGGTATTTAACGTTCACTTTCTGAACCGAATGATTGTCTCAGCACATGACTTATAAACTAACTTATATCTAGAACTAGCAAACAACTAGCTCCCGGCCGTTAATTAATCACTGTGAAAGGAAAAACCCACATTTCACCAACTATGCTTTTTCCAGCCATGCCAGTAATCTAACCCGGGACCCTAAGCTTGGTAGACAGACACGTTATTGACTGAACTAAGGTTTCAGACCAGTAATTTAAACCAGGTTATTACAGCAACCTGCAAAACCCTGCACCGGGAAAAGTAATAGGCCTACTTGTTTTTAAACTTTGAGTCATATTTTAATAATAGAAGTAATTACAACTTGTAAGTATTATTAAGTAAAATTTGTCTTTGGTAAGCTCTGTTTTCTAAAATTAGAGTCATATCTCTTAGTTGCTCAACATAGGGAAGCCTACATAGGTGGTCGAATTCTTTGAGGTGTCACTTTTGCGGAACTGGGCTTACGGTGACTGAAAGATCTAGGTTAAAGTTATACTCGGGTATACCACGGTGTTTTCTTAGCTGTCCCTTCAGGACATTGTGCATAAACTACCTCTAAAATACTTTTTTCCTTCTCTACATAAGTGCTAATATGTGGTTAGCTCTAAAGATTAGTCAGATGCGTAGAGAAATTCCACTAGGAACTAGAGTTCTTCAGCAGAAGGTGGTATTCCGGAAATGATGTAGACAGAGAGCCAATTCAAGGTCACGGGTAATGAAGTTGACACCACCCTGGCCTGTCTTCCGTTCTTTCATTCTATTCATATTTGTAAATATAATTGTATTTACTGTGTCTCGTAGCTTTGGTTGATCCATATTGCCAGTTAGCTTCGTGAATCCCCTAAGACCAATTTATGGTGGGATTTTGCACTCCAGTTTTGTATGGTTTGCTGTTGTTGGACAAAAACTAATGTGTTTTCTCCTAAACTGTTTTACACTTTCTCTTCAAACTAATGTGGGTTCACAATTAACCTCAATATAATCTTTCTCATCCCAACTCCATAAATGTAAATATGTGGTCAGACTGGACTGGGATTAAGATGCTAAGTACGAATATATATAAATATATATATAATAGATACTGAAGTTAAGTTCTAACTGTTTAGTTTTTAAAATTAATTTTCATAAGAAAAAGGACAATTCAGATGCTTATGTATTTATGTGTGTCCTTCAGGATGGTATTAATTTACTAATGTCAAATTAATTTGGAGCCCACCAGAAAAGCTCCAGTTAAAATTTCTAATTTATTTTGACTCACCATTTTGGGTAAGCTTTAACACATTTTTAAAGCAATCTAATCTTAATTTGTTTCTAAAACAAGGTAGCTAAAAGTTTAAACTTTATATAAAAAGTGGGCATGCCTTTAATAGTGAGGTTGAAACTCGGCTTAAGACCGCTAAAACAATCCTCATTTATCATAAAATTTGATGCTGACTTTATTTGAGTAAAGTTAGGTTTCACCACCATTTACGTAACCTCAGAACTGTGACATTTAGTAGACACACATTTAGCACTGTATTTAGTTTTTCTTCATTACTTACCACAACGTAACTTTAAATTAAAGATAAAATACAAGTAGAAAAAGAAAACTTTAGCAGTGGAATCTAGCTCGGGACCTTTTTGCATAATTTCTCTATCCATCATTGGTCTATCTAAGCTGGTTCTGTACTCAGGGTCATTCATAAATCATTAGTTTAAGACGCTGATGGGCGTGGGAGATCGTAAGATAATTTATAGCTTTAAGAAACAAACCGACAAAGAAATTAATGTGATTGAAAGTACTTATATTCAATTTAATATGTATGGGATACATACAATATAGTAGTTTGTATACAGGACCTACCATATATATTTATATGCATACCAAACTTAATTTATACCAGGTTTTTCTTACACACTATAGAATTATATATTATTTTATATTTACCAGATTTTTTATTTTATGTATACCGGGTCTCTTACACATTTAAAATATATATATATATATATATATATACATACATATACATATATATTTGTACCGCCACTATAAATAGGCACATACTGTTTTAAAATTATGGCAAAATATTATCATTGTCACAAATAAATTAGTGTTTTCTCGAAGATCCTTCTTCATATCGGGTTTATACTGAAAATGAACTTCTGTTTTTCAACTGGATGAATCTCATTCTTCTTGCAGAGTGAATACTAGTGCCACTTATTTTATGAAAACGTTTCCATCTCCATAATGTTAACTCATGTTATTTAGTGTATGTTGTCCATGTCCAATAACAATAATGACACGAGGCCAAGAATTAATATTAATTCAAGATTATAAGTTAAAACATCGAGCATATTACAAAATATGACCACGTTCATTTTATTTTTACTTTATCGCGACCCATGGAAGAGGGGAAGTATTGCAATCACCCAAAAAATTATAATTTGTGATTTAGGTTAATATCGACGTTTCATGTACCTTACCGCCTTTAAATTAGACCCCAAAATAGTGGGCTGGAAAGTATACGTGGGCCTTAGAAATTTACAAAAATAATAGAAAAACTGTGATAGAAATTTCCTAAAATAATTCTTAATGAGGTAGAAATTTGTCATTTTTTATAGGAGACCAAAAATCCCCAAACATAAACAAACACCAGAACCAAGTACTATAAAAAATATAGGGTGAATTAGTGTAGGGATTATGTGATTAATAAATGGTACATTGCACTACACAAACTTTCTATTTTTTCTAAATACTAACAGTTTGACCCATTACTTGCACGATACAGATGCATCAAATCTATATCAAATTAGGACGTTCTACATTCAGCTTCAAAATAATTTACAGTTCCTCCCTGCACAAACCTGAGTTAGTTTTGTCAATCCCAAACCAATTATGGCATTCCATCAATTAAAATATTGTCACCACCCGCCTCTCTTCCTTCTGTGGGCCTAGGTTGTCAGGATGGGTTGTGGCTGACGATAGGGAAAGTGACTGGATTATGATTGTGTGGGTTCTTAATTGACATCCGGCTAGGGTTTTTATAGTTTTATTGTACTACCATGCTGTATTAAAAAGTATGATGTTGATAATAAATATTAGAGAATATGGAAAAAATTAATAGATTTACCTATAAGTTCGTGACAGGATGAAGTATGCAAGAAATGCTTAACCAATGGCCTGACTGACCTCTCGGTGATCATACATGGCTTATGAACTTAGGTACCCTGAACTCGACGGTAGCCTTCCAATACAGGTACTGATGATACGGCGCCCTAACCCACGTAGCCTCAAAAACGGGCACTCTATGGTCATTAGTCAACCCTGTTAGCTCGAAATCTCGTACTATTTATAATACAACTTGGCATTGCCAAAAGAAATGCTGACGCTCTGTTTAAGCTGTCAGCGCACATGTTCTATTTATTTTCAAGCTAATCACAAAACCTTGCGATACTTGTTATGTCATTCACAATCCAGAACCCAACAAATGTTAAAAAACATGCCTCAATTTAGGCCGTGTCGATTACAATCTAATTATTAAATCTCTTATACAAATATTACCTAGCACACAAACTGAATGCAGAAATAAACATTGACAATTACTTATTTGCCTAAGCCCAATAAGATAATTGAAACGAGGTAATTGACATTGTTGCAAAATAATGTTAGAAAAAATAACATCAGATTTCATTAAAGATAATAAATAAAAATATACCATGTTACAGAAACGTATTTAATAAATGAGCATAATGGTAACTACTTGACACCGATTTTTGTTATTTTAAGCGATCCCTCTTCAATCCTGAAAAATTTCAATTTTCTTCCTCATCTAAAAGATTTTTTTTCCCATAATTTCTACCATCTCTACCCTCTCCAACATTTAAGTTTACATTTTTAATTTTCAGACTTTTATTGAAGTGCTCCCGATATTTGCCTGACAAATTTCAGTTTTTTATTACACAGAGTAATTGTTTATATTAGTTTTAGAAAGTTAGCATCCTTCCCCTCTCCCAATTTCTCCAACTCCTACTTAAATATTTCAAATTTTAAGACTTATTTGGTTATCTGGAATAGTCCATCTGCTTAGCTGCCAAATTTAAATTTTCTACCATACCAATATATATATATATATATATATTTTTTTTTTGCTATAATCATCCCTTTCCCTGTTTCCCCAAGTCCTATTTTAAAAGATCAATTTTCAGACTTTTAAGGCTACTTGGAATGGTCCTCTATATCTACTTGCCAAATTTCAGTTTTATACAACACTGAGAACTAGGCTTGTTGTTTCTATAAATTTTGGGCCCCGTCACTTCGGGAGCCATCGTGCGGGTGCCGTACACTATAATTAATGTCATATTCATAATCTTTGACCCCAAATAACCCAGATATATAATTTCACCAAGATCATAGAACGAGATTTCCCACCCCTTTCTGCTCACCCTTTAGAGGTTGAATTTCCCAAAACTCCATCTTATCTCTTGCACACAAAATATAAAGTTTCCAGGCCCTGAGGAATAAGGTTATGAGTGAATCAATAAGTGGATTCAATTCCCTATCTCCTTGTCACTGGCAAACCAAATAATACGAGATTGACGCCTTTGTCTGCGTGACCACACCTTTGTGTATGTGTGTGTGTATATATATATATATATATATATATATATATATATATACTAAAAGCTCGTAAGATTTGCGAAACAAATGTCATTGTTGCAGGAATACTCCATCAAAGAGCATAAATAAAATAATAATATATGCTTTTACTAAAAGAGGAACGTCTCTGTCCACCAAAAGCTTAACAACCAATTTCCTATTTTAAAGTTCTGAAAAAATTTATATATATATATATATATATATATATATATATATACTTGCAAATAGATCCGAAACTATTGGTATTATAAAAATATATTTCAAGTAAAAATGTTTATATTAATAATACTACAATGATACGTTATTTCATATTTCAAAAAGCTGCAAAGATACGATCAAAATGGGAAAATTCCCCTTATGTAAAGTTCCCTCAAAGTCATTTTCATGGGAAAATGAGAGTCACCATTTTGTTTGTAATAGTAAACAATGCCTAGCTAAAAAATTAATCAAAACCGTTTAAGCTAGCTTATAGAAAATCAATTTTTTTATTTTTGCCTGTAAGTAAACTACCATTTATTTTAGGGTTTTAGATATATAATTCCAATTAACCTTAGGGGGAACCTTATGTGAACCTTAGATACCAAGTCTTAGACCAATCAGTAAAATGATTTCGGATCTAGACCCCGATACAGACACACAGACAGACGGCGTCACGAAGACCACTTTTTCGATTTCAGGGGGTCATTAAACGTCATAATTTTTTCAAAATCTTGAGTTAGATTTTTTGACGATCACAATAGGCCTACTTCTCTCGTCAAGTGGTCGAGAGAAAGTGAAAATAGAGATCAAAACTCAAGAGCCTAAC
This sequence comes from Timema podura, assembly GCA_033556935.1. Taxonomy (NCBI): domain Eukaryota; kingdom Metazoa; phylum Arthropoda; class Insecta; order Phasmatodea; family Timematidae; genus Timema; species Timema podura. Next base: position 37,447,677 of record JAVRXN010000010.1, read on the forward strand.
TAGTGGCGACATAACATTTAAAGTAACCAATATCTACTGACGTAAAGCAGTGAACCGTGATGTTACATTTTTAAATAAGTTTCTATAAAGTGTCCTCTATTTAGTTTTATTCTATTTGGTGAAATTCAATGCTTTTAATCCATTATGTTTCTGTAACATTGTTTATTATTTTGTTTCACATAATTAACTTATGATAGATCCTTGGATGAGATTGTGTTGTTTGTGGGTTTCAGCCATTTGTATACTTTGTTTGTTGATGGACACGGTTTTGTTTCAAATATTTAAATTATTTTAATTTATTGATTGCCATAATATGGAACAATTATTGTTTTGGGATTGTCATAGTTAGTTATATTTATCATATCAAGATTAAAACTTGTAAGCGGGGGAAAAAATCGGTCTCGATATTATGATAATTCTTTTACGTTTCACGTGAACTCAAACCCAAAAAAGATGATTTTAAAATTCTGACTGTCCTCATGTCTTTCTGTCTATCCATGGCCATGGATTCAAAACAATTTGATGAATTTGGTTCAAATTTGATATTTTGATATTATTGGGCAGTACGTCCAAATGTTTATAATTTATCTTTACTCTAGCCCTCAAATTAAGGGTATTTTACAGGTTAGTGATCTTTTTGAATTTAGGTATATACATCAATTTGGTGATTTAAAGAATATTACCTAGGTTTATTGAGATTTGGACAAAAGCCTTAAGCCCACAAAGCGAGTCTGCATGGTTATAAGTATTTTGTGCACAATGTCTGGGCTTATTTCATATTTACACTAATTTTAAAGGTAAAATTTAGAGGAAATATACCTGCATTACCGTGAAGGCAGATTAGTAAACTATTTTGAATAAAACACCCTCAGTACATTCAAATACACAAATTCATTGTCACCAGAAATTCGGTCCATTGCGAGAGTGACACCTTTTACCTGCGAGTTTCAATAAGGCGCTAAAATTGTCAAGGAAAAACCATCAATTTATTAAGGAGATATTTTATCATTAAAATAATGAGTATTAAGATTGGGATTAAAAGTGCATTTAGCTAAAAATTTTATATTTGGGTTATTTTAAAATAATTTGTTTTTTCATGGATTTAAAAAGATTTTCACTTCAAAATCTTCTCACTTCTTTTTTATCATCCCCAAAACTCCTGTGGCACACCAGCTCTTAGAGGCACACCGGCGGAAAGACCATACTACTACCCTTAAAGGTCTAAATGGTTCAAAAAACTTCAAGGATACCGTGACTTTAAGACAATATTCTTGGTCTATTAAAATAATATTTACTAATGTATCAACGAAATTCTTCAAACTCGTCTATATCTGTAATTTTACCATTTACATTACACCACTTGTAATACTTGCTTACCGCTATCCACATGATTACACTCTTAGGATAGGTATGATTAAGGTAACATTTAGAGGAGATATAATTGCGTGGAGAGAGGGGATGCATACTAACTCGGCCCTGTTAAGAGTGGTTGGGAGAAGACAGGTTGATGGGGTTCGGCCCCATGTTGGTGTACTAACTCGGCCCTATTAAGAGTGGTTGGGAGAAGACAGGTTGTCGGGGTTCGGCCCCATGTTGGTGGACTAACTCGACCCTATTAAGAGTGGTTGGGAGAAGGCAGGTTGTTGGGGTTCAGCCCCATGTTGGTGTATTAACTCGACCCTATTAAGAGTGGTTGGGAGAAGACAGGTTGATGGGGTTCGGCCCCATGTTGGTGTAATAACTCGACCCTATTAAGAGTGGTTGGGAGAAGACAGGTTGTTGGGGTTCGGCCCCATGTTGGTGTACTAACTCGGCCCTGTTAAGAGTGGTTGGGAGAAGACAGGTTGTTGGGGTTCGGCCCCATGTTGGTGTACTAACTCGGCCCTGTTAAGAGTGGTTGGGTGAAGACAGGTTGTTGGGGTTCGGCCCCATGTTAGTGTACTAACTCGGCCCTGTTAAGAGTGGTTGGGAGAAGATAGGTTGTCGGGGTTCGGCCCCATGTTGGTGTATTAACTCGACCCTATTAAGAGTGGTTGGGAGAAGACAGGTTGTTGGGGTTCGGCCCCATGTTGGTGTACTAACTCGGCCCTGTTAAGAGTGGTTGGGAGAAGACAGGTTGTTGGGGTTCGGCCCCATGTTGGTGTACTAACTCGGCTCTGTTAAGAGTGGTTGGGAGAAGACAGGTTGTCGGGGTTCGGCCCGATGTTAGTGTACTAACTCGGCCTTGTTAAGAGTGGTTGGTAGAAGACAGGTTGTTGGGGTTCGGCCCCATGTTGGTGTACTAACTCGGCTCTGTTAAGAGTGGTTGGGAGAAGACAGGTTGTCGGGGTTCGGCCCCATGTTAGTGTACTAACTCGGCCTTGTTAGGAGTGGTTGGAAGAAGACAGGTTGTTGGGGTTCGTCCCCATGTTGGTGTACTAACTCGGCCCTATTAATAGTGGTTGGGAGAAGACAGGTGGTTGGGGTTCGACCCCATGTTGGTGTACTAACTCGGCCATATTAAGAGTGGTTGGGAAGGCAGGTGGTTTGAGCTCGACCCCATGTTGGTGTACTAACTCGGCCTTGTTAAGAGTGGTTGGGAGAAGACAGGTTGTTGGGGTTCGGCCCCATGTTGGTGTACTAACTTGGCCCTGTTAAGAGTGGTTGGGAGAATACAGGTTGTCGGGGTTCGGCCCCATGTTAGTGTACTAACTCGGCCCTGTTAAGAGTGGTTGGGAGAAGACAGGTTGTTGGGGTTAGGCCCCATGTTGGTGTACTAACTCGGCCCTGTTAAGAGTGGTTGGGAGAAGACAGGTTGTTGGGGTTCGGCTCCATGTTAGTGTACTAACTCGGCCCTGTTAAGAGTGGTTGGGAGAAGACAGGTGGTTGGGGTTCGGCCCCATGTTGGTGTACTAACTCGGCCCTATTAAGAGTGGTTGGTAGAAGACAGGTTGTCGGGGTTCGGCCCCATGTTAGTGTACTAACTCGGCCCTGTTAAGAGTGGTTGGGAGAAGACAGGTTGTCGGGGTTCGGCCCCATGTTAGTGTACTAACTCGGCCTTGTTAGAGTGGTTGGGAGAAGACAGGTTGTCGGGGTTCGGCCCCATGTTGGTGGACTAACTCGGCCCTATTAATAGTGGTTGGGAGAAGACAGGTTGTTGGGGTTCGGCCCCATGTTGGTGTACTAACTCGGCCCTGTTAAGAGTGGTTGGGAGAAGACAGGTTGTCGGGGTTCGGCCCCATGTTGGTGGACTAACTCGGCCCTATAATAGTGGTTGGGAGAAGACAGGTGGTTGGGGTTCGACCCCATGTTGGTGTACTAACTCGGCCCATATTAATAGTGGTTGGGAGAAGACAGGTGGTTGGGGTTCGACCCCATGTTGGTGACTAACTCGGCCCTATTAATAGTGGTTGGGAGATGACAGGTGGTTGGGGTTCGACCCCATGTTGGTGTACTAACTCGGCCATATTAATAGTGGTTGGGAATGCAGGTGGTTTGAGCTCGACCCATGGTGGTGTACTAACTCAGCCCTTTAAGAGTAGTTGGGAAGGCATTGTTGGGGTTCAGCCCATGTTGGTGTAGTAACTATCTCAATCACAGCTGTTGTGACGTTGCACTAAGGATGAGTGTCAATGTTTTCTCAAGGTGAAAGAAAGACAGCAAGTGATGGAAAGTATGACACAGTAAAATCCTAGCCTTTCCTAACCTAGCCTAAACTAACCTATCACACAACACGATCATAACTTAATAAGTCTAATCTAATATAAGGCACAACACAATCCTAGTCTGTGCTAAAGCTATTTATTTATTTAGCACCACGTCTTACTACCCATTCAGTTTATACGCTTAAGTACTATTTACAATAACGGGTTAGGAATTTGGAAGGTTGAATACAGAGGTGAACCCGTATTTGCATGGGGGAGAGTGGAAAACCATTTAGGAAAAATCACCCCCAGTTAACACGAGTGAGATTCGAACCTTGATCTCCCCGTCCTTGGCAGTTTAGCTCAACAAGAAACTAGCGCATTAGCTAACTACGCCACCAAGGTGGGTTGTTTAAATGATATGTAATGTGTTTGGTTTGTTTATTGGGTCGAAATAGTACAGCTAAATTATGAGTGGGAATGAATTCGTATTTTGTCTAGAGAGAGTAGGAAACTATATTAGTACAACCACCCGGGTTTTGATTACCTAAACACCTAGTCACTAGCAAACCAGCCAAGGTGATACTGACGCCTTTGTCTATTTATGATGCTGTTGCGGGTGGATATAATAATCGATATTAGTTATATTCCCACTATATATAATCTTCGCATAGTGCAATAAATAATTTCTATCTTGTTACAGAGAGAGCCTTCTCAATTCCAGCTAGCAGATTGCTTCCTTGCCTGATGAGCTCTTTGAACTGATGAGCATTCAAATCGGTAAGTTAACAAGCAGTTTGCATCTAGTTAAGCAGAATACTTTTTCTTAAAATTGAAAAATGACATGAGGACACGGGAATTGAACCGGGACCTTTGGCTTAGTACGCCATTGCTCTAACCACTGAGCAATCCAGGATTCGTCCCGTGCCCAGGGTCATTCTTCACTCATATTTTAAGGCACGGCCTATAATGGACGTGTGGAAATCGTTGGCTACAAGTATGTGTTTATATTAATATCACGAGCTATCAGATAACGCAGCCATCCTAAACTCATCCTCACTAAAAGCATAAATAATATCTTTGGCTATTTAATTCTTCAGAATACTTTTTGCACTCATCACACAGAGAATTGCGCCCAACCCGAATTAATCGGGAATGTTTCCTGAGACTTAAGGTTAAATCTAGACCTGTTTTTGGGAAATTATCCCTCTACATTCAAGTACAAATAATATTTTAATAAAGCTTTTGGTTTGTGCAAAAATCAATCTCTAAATTAGGTGAATTATAAAAAACACACTTATAAATGGAAATTTAACTCGGCACCTTTAACTTGGTATGTTAATGCCCCTCTACTAGGTTAATAAACCGCACAGATAACCAAACTTTCTAGAGTGTCAGGTTCACGATGGAAATTATAGGTTATGATGAGGAGGTCCAGGTTAAACTCTTGGCTGGATGCATTGTATGTGGTTTCATAAGTGACTTCACTGTGGTTTTTATATCCTCTCTAAAGTATAATGCTAGTGTATTTCCAAAAATTACCCTTCTCCCCTTAGTAAATACGACTCTACAATTAACGTGCAAAAACTTAAAAAAAAAACACAGCCTATTTACATATAAAATTTAAAATTACGTGCCTAAAGATGGATTCACACTTACAGGACCGTGCGCCGACTGTGAGCTCTAACATGGCACATAGTGTCAAGGAAAAGGATAAAATTGGGCCACAAAATGTGAATTTCTAGGATCAAAGGGGCGGCTACTGATGGCAGAAAATGGATGTTGTATCGTCCCCATAACATTTAGGACTGAGCGTAGACACAAAAGTGCAGACGTATTTACAGATAAGGAGGACGGAAGATATTGGAAGTTTAATATTATCTATTTATCTAATAATATATTTTTTATCATATTATTATTCACAATTTTTTCGTTCATTTTTAATTTTATCCTAGTAATATATCGATGCAGTAACAGCAAGGGAGTTTTCTGGGGTCCTTGGTCCTATAAAAGCTCTGATAAAAATATGTATTTCAGTTCGGGATATATTTACGGACAAAATCCAAAATTTAAGTCAACTGGTATAGTGTTAAACTATTTACAATGACAATTAATTCTAGTTATTTGAATTTAATTGGGTGAAATAAATACAATAAAGCTAATAAGGTAATTGAAGCTTTGCGTTGGCACATGGACAAACTGTATACATCTATTTCTCTAGGTTCATAAAATAAAGCAAAACAAAACTATTATTCACACACACACACAAAAGGCATCATCTTAGGAATGGTACGTCAGTGGACTTGTTTTGTATAAAAACTATAAATGAAAATTTCACTCGTCTAGACTGACACCTTTTAGTCGTGACGAGAGAGATTAAAAACCCTTTCGACTCAAAATACAAACGTACTATAGTAATCTATAATCCACCACTTGTTGAGGATGGACCAGTATTTGAAATGGTTTGGTTCTCCACGGTTTCTTCGGTGACCATTGCCTTAAAACATCAAAATTAAAAACTTCCCACCTATGGTTATCTCACGATTCATACTTACTGTTTTTGTTTTGTATTTTTGGATATCTGTAGCTATTTTTACCCGTTTAGAGTTGTTCACGTCCACCGCGTATTTTTGAACGTCATATGCAGCCTTGGGAACGACCAATGCACGGGGCTGGATAAAATGTGTCATCGCCATTTTGAATCTTGGGGATTTTTTGTTCTTTAAGCTGGTTTATGGCTGCAGGGGAGGGAGAGTTTAATCACATGTATGGTTACCACTCCTTCGGGACTCCTTAAGGCGTACTTCAGCATATGAGATTCATTTTCACATGTAATTTGAAACAAATTAAAAAAAACTGATAACACAAAATTGAGTACGATATTGTACTTTTTATAAAATGACGTTGAAATATAATCTCCCAGTCTTTGATATAATATAATATTTTCTATCAACCTCTATGGTCTTAGGGTAAAGTTTTTGCCTCAGACCCAGTGTTCGTGGGTTCAAACCCAGCCAGGGTCGACTGAGTTTTCTTAAGCGATAAAAATCCGTAGTACAACTTCTTTCGGAGGGGATGTAAGACCATCGGTCCCACGTTGTTTGTAGAATGTAAAATAACTCTGAAAGGTATGTGAAAATACCTCTCCCAGTAAAATTGGTAGGCCCTTTTGCTTTCGCTCATAGAAATTATCATGTGCTGAAATAATCAGTCGGTTCATAAAGTGCACGTTTAATACCTTAAATAAATAAATAAATAAAATATTACTAAAATTAAATATGTTCTTATGAAACCCAATTTTTGTTATTAGTTCTAAATAGACGAATGCATTTTACTTTTAACTGCATTTTTTCTTTTAGGCTATAATATTATAAACAATAAATTTGTTTTCAATTTTTTTGAATTTTAATTTAAATAAAAAGTCAAGTCCAAAACATATTTAAAATATATATTGACGTTGAGCTGAGTTCGTTAGGTTGGGATGGCAGAAAACGCAAGTTATGGTCCATATTGTTTCAGTTTTTATGACAAAAAAATTAATTTTTGAACAAATATCAAATATTTCTTTAGTGGATACATGTTGTTTATTTTTCTACACATAGTACTCTGAGTGTTTTGAATATCTGTCATGAGCAGTGCGTAATTTGACCAGAACATTCCTCTTATAAAAGTTTATGTTCAAATTCCACTATGCTCATAACACTTACCCCAAAACTGTTGATATTACTTTGTGTAGAAAATTAAACAAATTGTATCTACGGTAGCAATATTTTATTTATTTTGTACAAAAATATTTTTTGGCCTAATAACTGCAAAAATACGGGAATTAATTGGTGTTTTCTTCAATGCAGGGTTGAAGAGAGGAGGAACGCAGTACTGCTTCCAAGCCCTTGGAACAATAGGCCTACAGGTGACCTGGTGGTCTAGGGGTAAGGTGTCAGACTTCTGTGCTGAGGGTCCGGGGTTCAAACCTCGGTCCCGGCACAGATTTATCTGATTACCAAACCCTTCCTTCACCTCTGACAAGATGTGTATTAATCACAACTTGTGAATGTGAGGAATGCCAGGCCTCCACCGTGGTTCGGATCCCACGTTAAATTGTAGGTCCTCCATTTCATTTCACAATCACCCTACCATTACACATTAGCGTAAGTGCGTATAACCCGAACGGGTAGTAAGACGCGGAGCTAATAATAATAATAATAATAATAATTAGGCCTACAGGTCATGATGATCAGTCTTTACTGTCTAATAGTAATCCTACGGGATTCTTGGCTCGTCCACCAAGCTCCCTGAGTCATACCATAGTCTTGGAGTCATTCTAGCAAAGAATCAAATTGCTCTTTCAGCGTCAAAACCCCTCTCTGGCACCATTGGCTCTATAACAGTCCATTTTTCTTAAGAAGAAATTTTTGGAAGAAATAAACCTTCTTATTGTGGTCAACTTTAATGTTACTGTGATTTTACAGGTATTTATAATATCTATCAAAAGAGACCGCTGAAATTCATATGACTACACGTATGAATACGTGAAAGTATATCTAGTGTTATTAATTCATGTGTCTCGCAAACTGATATGACATACTCTCTAATAGAATTTAATAGCTTCTTAGAATTTCTTCCAATGTTCTGTTACTCCCCACTTATTAAGCTTTCCATTCCTTTATTTAAACCACGTCTTACTACCCGTTAGGATTTTACGCCTATCTACTAACTACGCGAATGTGTTAGGGATGACGAAGGTTGATTTTAAAGGAAGTGTACCTTCAGTGACGTGGAAGGAGAGTGGAAAACTTTTTAGAAAATACCACCCTTGGTACAACCGACTGGGATTAGAACCCCGAGCTCCTCGTTATTGGAAGTCCAGTCTATTGCGAGAAATATGCTCTAAATTCTAAGATTATTAACAAAGCGGATTTCAATTTATTGTGGCAATTCTGTGCTTGGTTGAACTTAAAATAAAACACCAGTTAACAATATTATTATATATATATATATAATACCCGTTTCGGTGGCCGCATGGTCTAAAGCATCACCCTCAATAGACTGGACTGCCAATGACTGGTAGATCGGGGTTCAAATCACGGTTGGGTGTACTGAGTTTTTAATGGCTTTCCACTCTACCTCCACGCAAATGGGGGTACACTTCCTCTAAATTAAGCCTTATTTATACCTAACCCAATAGCGTAATTAGTATATAGTCGTATAAACCGAACGGGTAGTAAGACTTAGTACAAAAATATATAATGATTTTTAAGATGTTAATTTTATTCCCAGTTCAAATGCCGGAAAATATTATCAGTTTAAATTTTATTGCTTTATTTTTCTGTGTGGTCGATGGACTTTAATTTTATCACAATATGCTGCAGGGCTGGGTTCAGGCTGTGATATTGATTTTGGGATTGTGATAGGAAGTAGCCATTAAAAAATAAACTTTATTTCTGTCAACATTGATCATATATTTTACTTAGTTATTAATACTAATTCACAGGTATTGATTGATACTATCTATGATGAAAGTTTCAGAGCATATGACTCTTCATATAAATATATTAAAATTCCTTTAATAACTTTAATAGCTGTCAAAATATCTCTATCCTATACTAATCAGACTGTACTTGAGCTACTTGCTAGCCTTGGGTTGAGACTGGTTCCAAAATGACCCTTGAATGTTTTGAGGTGAGGATGTAGGGTACGCCAGAAAAGGGCAGTGTTTTGGCATATTTAATATTAAATAATTTTTTATCGAAATAAATAAGATATTACTTACTTCCAAAGAAAGATAAATATATTAATTTTATTCACCTGGTGACCTCAGCATTTCTTGAATATCTGTCAAGGGTATCCTGGAATTTAATTACAAATTTTCTCTTTATTTAAAAAATTTGTCAAGTTATTCCACTATGCTCATGACAGTTATTCAACAACTGTTTATATCATCATGTGAAGAAAATTAAACCTTATGTTTGTACTAAAGCAATATATTATTTATTATGGCCAAAAATGTTTCGCTATAGAACTGCAAGATCATTGGCCTTTTCGCATGATCACTACATCCCCACCTTAAATTACAGGAACAGGAAAACTGACCACAATATTAGCAATAACTTTTGTGAGCCACTCTTTAAGTTCGGGAGAGAGTGCGGGCCGGAGTGCGTGTGCGCTACCGCTAGACGTTACGTGGGTAGAGAAACTCCCGGAATTCGGTCTGGTCTCATCCCGTCTAGTTTATGGATCGATCGGGAACGTCTGGAGTGCCAGCTAGGATGGAGCCCTGAGTTTAGGAGGGCTTTGAGGCTGAGGCCTACCGGAGCGCTAAGAAGAGATGCAGACGTTCAAAAACTCCGCATTTTTAAATAAGCCTTTTGTTATTTTAAAATATTCCTCGAAATCAAGATGGAGGTGAACGTTTAGAAGTAAAATGAATGTAATATGTATATAGCTTATTTTCAATGATTCTACCAGAAATGTCACAGTTCGGAAATTAATGAAAGCTATATCTTTGTTTAATAGGTACCTTATATATCGGGCAACGCCAGAACCAGTGTAAATCTGGAAAGCCACTCTTATTGGCTCGTTGCACTAAAAGGGTAAAGAGCGTCGTCTACTGCAGTATTTTTTTTATAAGTTGCAGCTGTGAAACTTCAAAATTATTAAAACAATAATAATCTTTGCTCTGTTGAGATAATGCTAAAAATTACTATTTGTTTGAGTCAAGGACGTATCTAAATATCTGACCATTTACTTTGATCTCAGAACTTTAACATTTCTCGTGAAGCTTCGTTGTAAATGATTTAATTTTACCTTTTCATGATTTTAATTAGGCCTACATAAATTTTTTTAGTACGACGTCATTTTACCCGTTCATGATGTACGCATATGTACTAAATACGCTTGTGAGTTGAGAATAATGAAGTTTGAATTTAGAAGAAGTGTACCTGCATTTGCATGGAGAGCATGGAAAACCATTTAGTAAAAACAATCCTCAGTACACCCAAACGGGATTCCAACCCCGATCTCCTTGTCATTGGCAGTCTAGTCTATTGCGAAAGTGATATCTTAGACCATACAGTTTGATTTTAATGTAAAACTTTTAATTATATAAGGACATGATGATACCTTTCAACTTCATCTTCGACAGTATTTTGAAATAGCAAACCACTTATTAACGTGTAATTTCTGAATGCCTGCAAAGCGTCTCAGCGCTCTAGTATGTAGCCTCCATAAAAAAGATGAAATAAGCTATAAAAGAGTCAGTATGTAACATCAAAAAAGTTAAGGATTGTTTTAATGGTGTTGATGTTTCAGGAATGCCATTCCCAAGAAGTACTGCATTCTTATGATTTTTCCTTTCAGTTAGGCAGTGCATTTAAGAGATATTCACTTGCTCACTTTGGTACTAGGCAAATATTTTATACACCTGTATAGTGTATACTATTCAGTATTAGAAATGAATACTTCTTTTAATTCAAACTATATTATAAAGCTTTTTTCCTTGAATTTCAGAATGGTTGTCTAAAAGCCTTCTATATTTGCTTACACCCGTCTCCATGGTTTATTGGTAAGGAGAGTAGTAACAAAACGGTTTTTTCTTTGCTTGGTCAAAAAAATAACATATTTTAGTAGCAATTCAATTTAAAAATAAATTATTAATATGAGTTTAAAAAATGCAGTGTTTTTAAACTTACTTCAATACTCTGACGTAAAATGGTTTACGTGTCTTAAGACTGGTTTGCTGATTACGGTGAGATTATGAAATAATTTCAGTCAGGTGATTTTTCCTGAACTGGTTCCCACCCTCCCTCCAAGCACACGTGTGTGCATTTCCTATAAATTATAACTTCCTCATCCCTCTCCCATTAGTGTAGTCAAGTTTAGATAGTACGGACAAGTAGGAAGATGCAGTGGTAAAAATATATATATATATATATGTTACTAGTGAAATGTTGCGATAGTATCGACGTTTTATGAATTACTAGACGTTTACTATTTTGTCTACAAAGATGTCAGCAATCTGAGAGAGAGTGCTGACATATTTTCCATGCTTACTAACCTAAGTGTTATTTAAGCCTTGTTTTAAATATATATATATGTATATTTTTTTTCGTAATCCGCGTTTTACTATCCATCCGAGCTATCCACATATTTACACTATTAGGATCGGAATGAATAGGGTAATATTTGGACGAAGTATACCAAGATTTGCGTGGAGGGTGATTGGGAGATATTTTAAGATGAAACCAACGGTTTTGTCTGAGTGCCCCTCCGCATATCTATTTGAATGTATTTGATATTATGAAGACTGTTATTAAACGTGAAATCTTTTCAATAATTTGTAAAATTGATCTACATTTTATGTTTTATATATATATATATAGTTGAAATTTACATATTTCAATTCCAAAAAAAATCTTGTTGATCCTTAGTCACATAGCGTAGAGCATAAATTTGTTCACTTGGAGTTGTGATCATTCGAATCAAAAATTGATTTGGTTATTCACTAGGCCATGAACTTCACCTTTGTTGATTTGACCTACCTTGTTATATAACACTTGTGTTGGTACATATATTACGTGAGTCTCTTTTCGTATGACGAGAAATATATATATTTTTATAAATTTACAAAAATACATTTTTGCCTACAGTAAATAGTTTTCTATTTTGTTTGAGTTTACGAATAAATACACCCAAGGCTAAAATTTACAAATTCTTCAAATTACTTTCTTGAACAACTTACATATATTACTGAAATTTTAACACACAATCAAAAGACAAATCCATCCCAAGGCAAATGCCACTATTTCCTATAGCTTATATTAATTGGCAGTAGTGAAATATCCTTCCCTATAAAAAATCCCCCAAAATTTTATTTATTTTTATGTGATGGTTTGTGTAGCAGTCGTCTTGCTAGGTGAATGCGTACACATACACACAAAAACACTCAGGTTCGTGAATTTTGTTGCTTAGAAAGGGAATGTAAGCATGCATGGAAGAGAGGGGAAATTAATCAAAAAAGGGATTTTGAAGGGCTCTTCTACCTCTAATACAATGGACCCGAGGCCTATAAAATATTTGAAATATAGATCCCCCTAAGAAATATTTAGAGCAGTCCTTGCCTTTTTTAAAAATCGCTGTATTTAGAGACTATTGGAAACGAACTTCTCTCAGATGATTTTTAACAAAATTGGATGCGTTTATAAACTATTTGGAGTTTGTTATTTAATCGTATCTTATTCGAAACCATAAGAAGGGTTAGGGGCGTTAATGAATTCCAGAAGGAGCAAATTCTTTATAGGAAGTTGACAAAGACAATACCCTCTTGCCTTCCTCAGTTCTAAAGTTACTGATTTTAATGATACTATCTACTTTTAGAATCCTAAAAAATTGTTTAGATTCCTTATCTTATGCACCGTGTATACACATTGCTACATTTTTAAAGTTAAAATGTTTCTAAATTACTTTATTCAGCTTTCACTAGCTGTGTAATTGCCAATTATTTCCTAAATGAAAACAAATATTCATTTAGTTTTCTAAAAATTTGAAACAAATACATGTTTCTCCAGTATTCTTCAATTTGCAAAGCAAAGCATTGTTTGTAAGTTAAAAGTGTTTCACTCTTAACAGTTTCTTTTTTTTAAGGGAACGTGAACTGTGAAAGTATCTAAGATTGAAACCAATCAAGTATTCGAACTGTTAGGAACACATCCTGGCATTTAAATTGATATCAATCATAAAATAAGTAAAATCGAGTGGGTAGATTATTTCCCCAGTAGACAAGACAGTCTTTCGTTCCAACTGCTTGTGCGCAATCAACATTTAACATCATTCCACATTTAGGCACTAATTAGGACTCACTCCATTGTTTAGTTAAAGCAATAAATGTTTCGGTGAATAGTTCACATCACGCTCGTTGGTAAGCTCCGATATCTAGTTAATCAAGCCCATATTGATCCTAGAAATTGTGGTTTGGGTTCTGCAGTGAGTGAGCACGCGATTGTGCTAGTATTTAACTTTATATGGTTTCTGCTTTGGATACAATTTGGGGCGCACAGTGAATCTAAAAACACAATCTAAAGTGACCTAATCTCAGCATCAGCTGAAAGAGGTTTTTGACTTAATTTTCAGAAAATCCCTTACATATATATTCAACTCAACTATTTTAGTAAATATTTGTAAATATTTAGGTATATAGCTAATATATTTTTTTCCTAAGATATTTACAAATATATAATTTTATTTTCGGCATTGACTGTGCAGCGTCTTGCTACTAGACCAAACTTGTAGAAACATTAATTGGAAAAGTTAATCCTCAGTCAATTACAATTGAAATATTTAGTGTGATTTATATAAACTTGACAGAAAATGTTAATTACCTTTACAAACATATAATACATTCTTAATTAGCGCGTGTTCACGTGCTGTAAGCATTTGTTAACAAGGGATGACTCAAATAATGTGATATTTATATATAGGCTCCTTACATCACTAATAGATTTCAAACTCTTTATTTAGTGTTGAAATTTCGCTTATAAATAGGATTAGGTTCAGTTCATTTTTGGGTGGTATGCTAATTTTTTTAGAAAATAAAGAACTCCTTAAAGGTCCATTTCAGTGACAAAATGTAATTTTCAATCTTTCTTGAAATATATTTCTATTTATAGTAAAACAAAATAAAATTGTTCAACCAAAAAGTTTGGATTAAGGCTACTGCATTTATTAAATTACAATGAAAATAAAACCAATAAATTAGCAACGATTGCGTTTTATATGCTAATATGAATATTTCTAGCTGCGGCTATTTTATTCTCAAAGACTGTGATGATACATTTAAACGTCACTTCGTAAATAACATTCAAACTTGCTCGCTGTCAGATTTTAAAATCAATTTAAATTTAAATGAAACAAATGTTAAACATAATCTCGTCTTATTTCCAGAAAGAGGCAACTTTAGTAACGTTTTGAAGTCAACAAATTAGATCAAACTACCCAAAAAGTCACTCTATTTTTGGTTTTAGCACTGCATTACTGACCGTTTGGGTTATACGCCTATGCACTAACTACACAAATGGTTTTATGGATCGGGAAGGATATATTTAGAGTAAATGCATCCGCATTCGTGTGGAGCAAGAGAGAGTGAGTGGAACACCATTTTGGAAAAAAAATTCAGTACACCAAACCGAGATTCGAACCTCCATCTCCCTTCCATCGGAAGTCTAGTCTACTGCGATAGTAGTGCCCTAGACTATGTGGCCACTGAAGGGGGGAAAAAAGTTGTCAATATTGTAAAAGAACATATTAGAATTAATGTACTTGGTTTTCCTATTGAAATTCAATTTTAAATAATCTCTACATAGGCTCATGAATATATATATATATATATATATATATATATATATATATATATATATATATATATATATATATATGTATATATATATATATATGTATATATGTATATATATATGTATATATATTATATATATATATATATCCGTTAATGAGAAGCAATAGGTAGAAAGTACTTTAAATAACTAATCGCATTTTATTGGCTCCTATATCTAACTATAGTTTCTAACAGTTAAGGTAAGCCAGTCATTCAACTTTCGGCCAAAATAATATGTTGTTACTTTGAAATCGCAGAGAAGATTAGTGCTTCTATATTGGTATAAGCCATTCAATTGGTCTTAAAAATACTTTTTTAAGCACCGCCTCTGACTAGCAATCCATTATATCCTCAATCAATTACAATAATGGGGTAGGAATGAGGAACGGATATCTAGAGGAAATGAGATGTATCCAAATTTGTATGGAGGGAGAGTGGTAAATCTTTTCCTCCACCCCCAGTTTTTTAGCCAAGTTTTGAGCATCAACCTCCACTGTGACCGACAATCCTTACTAGAGGAGCGAAGCTTGACGTTTAGTCCACGTAACCACCTTTGCGGGTAGACGCTTATTAATTGCACCACTATGTGTTGTTAATGTTTTAAGGAAATCTTGCACATGTCAAATATTAGTTCAAAATTCCTCCTTCAACAAAAAATCTAATGAATGATCGGCCAAATATTTTCTACGGATTAAACCAACGAAATTTTAATTTCAAATCTAGCTACTAGTAAGTACAAAATTCATTAGATACAAAAAAATTCTACATTAAACAATACAAATTACATTTAAACAAATTAATTTTATATTAAGGTTTCTAAAAGCTATTTTTGTCTGAATACAATTTTTACTTTCTCTCTATCTTACAGGTAGAGAAAGTATTGTGATCGTCAAAAAAATCGAACTCGAGATTTTGATGAATTTTGACGTTTCATGACTTCCTGAATCCGAAAAAGTGGTTTTTGAATTTCCGTCTGTCTGTCTGTCTGTCTGTCTGTCTGTACCTCCAACTAGAGCCTAAACTATTTTACCGATTGAGCTGAAACTTGATATCTAGGGTTTTCATAGGGTTGCCCCGAGGGGTTTTTGGAATTGGATATCTACCCCTAAAATTAAGGGTAGTTTACTGAAGGGAAAAAAGAGAAAAAGTCGATTTTCTCAAAATCGGCTCTAACGATTTTGATTCAATTTCATTTATGAACATAAATAAATATTCCAAACAAAATGGCTACTCTCAATATTTCGGCAAAATCGTTTTAAGGGCTCCGGTCTGATGCGTAAATTAACATTTTTTATAATAGCTCCGAAACTATTTGAGATATGAAATTACTTAGCATTACAAATATGTATATATATTTATAATACAAATATTTTATTCGAAACATATTTTTAAAAATCAATAACTTTCAATATATACGCAATTATATATATATATTTTTAACTTTTTGGGCATTAAAGCTTAAGTATTGCGACCGTAAGAAAAACTAACCTGAAATGTTGATGGATGTCGACGTCTCATGAACCCCCGAACCCTTAAAAATAGTCTTTGCAATGCCGTCTGTCTGTGTGTCTATTAAAACTTAAAATTAAGGGTAGTTTACTGAAGGACGAAAAGAGAAAAATTTGGTTTTCTCAAAATCTGCTTAAACGATTTTGATTAAAATTCGTATCTAGGCGTTGATTAAGATTATAAATAAACTGGCTATTTTCATTTTCCTATGAAAATGATTTTTAGGGTACATTACAGAAGCGTTAATTTCCGTATCTCCACAACTATTGGAGAAACTAAACAACTTATCATTGCAAAATTGTAGGACTATTAGAAATAAAAAACTTTTATTTGACATATATTTTTATAAAAACAGCAGTTTCTGAGATATTTGCAAATATATTAATACAATTTTGTGAGCTTTAGTTGTAAACATATACTACTTAAGTCTTAACGCAATAATACTCCAATGCCATAGAGTAATTAAATATAAGTAAGTATCTAAAAAAAGTATGTTATTTTTCCTTAAATCTCTTAGGAGAAATGTTTGCATAGCAATGATCTATCTCCATTTTAGACTCAATAGTCAATATTTACATTTTTTATTGGTCAAAATGTATAAATGAATAATTAAATATCAATGTGATGACTTGAAGATCTGCAACACCTTTTAAAATGTTAAAATTTTAACCAGAAATCGAAATTTTAATACGAAGTGTTGACCCTTGTGGAAGACATTAAACTGTTTGAAATGATCTTAGGTGGACAAAGATGCGCCTCTTTTCTCATTGATTCTTTATCATTGTATATTATTTTATGCGTGTTCTTATGTGGAGTGGTGATGATACAATGTACATTATTCCGTTCAGAAATCTTACGAGTTTATAGAAAGAGAGAGAAAGTCTGTGCGGTGTGCCGTACCATTTATTTACTTTCTCTCTATCTTACAGGTAGAGAAAGTATGGTGATCGTCAAAAAAATCGAACTCGAGATTTTACTGAATTTTGACGTTTCATGACTCCCTGAATCCGAAAAAGTGGTTTTTGAATTTCCGTCTGTCTGTCTGTCTGTCTGTACCTCCAACTAGAGCCTAAACTATTTTACCGATTGAGCTGAAACTTGATATCTAGGGTTTTCATAGGGTTGCCCCGAGGGGTTTTTTGGAATTGGATATCTACCCCTAAAATTAAGGGTAGTTTACTGAAGGGAAAAAAGAGAGAAAGTCGATTTTCTCAAAATCGGCTCTAACGATTTTATTTAAATTTCATTTTCTGAACATTAATTAATATTCCAAACAAAATGGCTACTCTCAATATTTCGGCAAAATGGCTTTAAGGGCTCCGGTCTGATGCGTAAATTAACATTTTTTATAATAGCTCCGAAACTATTAGAGATATGAAATTACTTAGCATTACAAATATGTATATATATTTATAATACAAATATTTTTTCGAAACATATTTTTATAAAATCAATGATTTTCAATCTATACGCATTTATATATATATTTTTAACTTTTTGGACATTAAAGCTTAAGTATTGCGATCGTAAAAAAAAACTAACCTGAAATGTTGATGGATGTCGACGTCTCATGATCCCCCGAACCCTAAAAATAGTCTTTGCAATGCCGTCTGTCTGTGTGTCTATTAAAACTTAAAATTAAGGGTAGTTTACTGAAGGGTAAAAAGAGATAAAGTCGATTTTCTCAAAATCGGCTCTAACGATTTTGATTAAATTTCATTTATAAACATGAATAAATATTCCAAACAAAATGGCTACCCTCAATATTTCGGCAAAATGGCTTTAAGGGCTCCGGTTTGATGAGTTAATTAACATTTTTTATAATAGCTCCGAAACTATTTGAGATATGAAATTACTTAGCATTACAAATATGTATATATATTTATAATACAAATATTTTATTCGAAACATATTTTTATAAAATCAATGATTTTCAATCTATACGCATTTATATATATATTTTTAACTTTTTGGACATTAAAGTTTAAGTATTGCGACCGTAAAAAAAACTAACCTGAAATGTTGATGGATGTCGACGTCTCATGACCCCACAACCCTAAAAAATAGTCTTTGCAATGCCGTCTGTCTGTGTGTCTATAAAAACTTAAAATTAAGGGTAGTTTACTGAAGGGCGAAAATTTGGTTTTCTCAAAATCTGCTCAAACGATTTTGATTAAAATTCGTAAATAGGCGTTGATTAAGATTATAAATAAACTGGCTATTTTCATTTTCCTATAAAAATGATTTTTAGGGTACTTTACAGAAGCGTTAATTTCCGTATCTCCACAACTATTTGAGAAACTAAACAGCTTATCATTGCAAAATTGTGGGACTATTAAGAAATAAAAAACTTTTATTTGACATATATTTTTATAAAAGCAACAGTTTCTGAGATATTTGCAAATATATTAATACAATTTTGTGAGCTCTAGTTGTAAACATATACTACTTAAGTCTTAACGCAATAATTCTCCAATGTCATAGAGTAATTAAATATAAGTATCTAAAAAAGTATGTTATTTTTCCTTAAAGCTCTTAGGAGAAATGTTTGCACAGCAATGATCTATCTCCATTTTAGACTTAATAGTCAATATTTACATTTTTTATTGGTCAAAATGTATAAATGAATAATTAAATATCAATGCGATGACTTGAAGATCTGCAACCCCTTATAAAATGTTAAAATTTTAACCAGAAATCGAAATTTTAATACGAAGTGTTGACCCTTGTGGAAGACATTAAACTGTTTGAAATGTTCTTAGGTGGACAAAGATGCGCCTCTTTTCTCATTGATTATATATCATTGTATATTATTTAATGCGTGTTCTTATGTGGAGTGGTGATGATACAATGTACATTATTCCGTTCAGAAATCTTACGAGTTTATAGAAAGAGAGAGAAAGTCTGTGCGGTGCTCCGTACCATTTATTTATTTTATATTACGGTAAGTCTCCTCTTACTAAATATTTGTATAGTCGAAGTGGTATACCCATTGTAGATTATGTATAGATATAGTCGAAGTAGTCTCCCAAATGTAGACTTTCTAGAAGTACATTTAGTAGACGTATTATTACAAATGTAGCCCATATAGGAACGTATATATACAATTAGCAACTTTATTCATCAAAATCTGATACTACTTATATACATGACAGTATACCGGCTTTATAAGCTAGGAGAACTAGTATATAATATAACAGCATTAATAAAAAATAGTCTTTACTCGAATTATTAAATATTTGTGAGATTTTTATAGACTATTCAAAATTTGACTTCTCAAAATATTTCTTTGATAACAAATCTAGCCTTCTCTTGTATTCATGAGTTTCTTCACTCTACTAATGTAGCTAGTTAAATTAAGTAAATAAGTCGAAGACATTTTTATACGTTTGGTTAGGTTCATAATATCTGGTGTACTGGAAATTATTTATAAAGAGACCAGTCACCTTTCTTTTATGGTAGAACAACTTTGAAGTTAAAATATAAAATAAACATATATTTAAACATACAATAAATGTTGAATATATCATATTGAAATGTAGTTATACAGTTTTTTCATTGCTGGGATTTTATCACTAGGCTGCGGATTTTGCATGTACGCATGTTTTTTCTTTGATAATATTGTTATTCCAACCTTTCAAAAAGTATTTATGTGACATCTAACGAACCTTCATAGTTTTATCGGGCGTATTATTGCATATTTTATATGTTAGTGCATATTTTGGCTGAATATGCATATCAGTGCATGTAATTTACAATATTTTTGACTATCTAAAATAACATTCCTTCACTTCTCAGAAAAATTTTGTCATGTAGGCCACGTCACACGTTTCTCCTTCCTTCCCGAAGCTACGTCATACGGCCTTCCCTTCCCGAAGCCACGTCATACGTCCTCCCCTCCCTTCCGAAGCCACGTCATACGTTCTCCCCCTCCTTCCCGAAGCCATGTCATACGTCCTCCCCCTCCCTTCCCGAAGCCACGTCATACGTCTTCCCCCTCCCTTCCCGAAGCCACGTCATACGGCCTTCCCTTCCCGAAGCCACGTCATACGTCCTCCCCCTCCTTTCCCGAAGCCATGTCATACGTCCTCCCCTCCTTTACCGAAGCCACGTCATACGTCCTCCACCTCCCTTCCTGAAGCCACGTCATACGTTCTCCCCCTCCCTTCCCGAAGCCACGTCATACGTCCTTCCCCTCCCTTTCTGAAGCCACGTCAAACGTCCTTCCCTTCCCGAAGCCATGTCATACGTCCTCCCTTCCCGAAGCCACGTCATACGTCCTCCACCTTCCTTCCCGAAGCCACGTCATACGTCCTCCCCTCCCTTCCGAAGCCATGTCATACGTTCTCCCCCTCCTTTCCCGAAGCCATGTCATACGTCCTCCCCCTCCCTTCCCGAAGCCACGTCATACGTTCTCCCCTCCCTTCCCGAAGCCACGTCATACGTCCTTCCCCTCCCTTTCTGAAGCCACGTCAAACGTCCTTCCCTTCCCGAAGCCATGTCATACGTCCTTCCCTTCCCGAAGCCACGTCATACGTCCTCCACCTTCCTTCCCGAAGCCATGTCATACGTTCTCCCCCTCCTTTCCCGAAGCCACGTCATACGTCCTCCCCCTCCCTTCCCGAAGCCACGTCATACGTTCTCCCCTCCCTTTCTGAAGCCATGTCATACGTCCTCCCCTCCTTTACCGAAGCCACGTCATACGTCCTTCCCCTCCCTTTCCGAAGCCACGTCATACGTCCTCCACCTTCCTTCCCGAAGCCACGTCATACGTCCTTCCCCTCCCTTTCCGAAGCCACGTCATACGTCCTCCCCCTCCCTTCCCGAAGCCACGTCAAACGTCCTTCCCTTCCCGAAGCCACGTCAAACGTCCTACCTTACCGAAGCCATGTCATACGTCCTTCCCTTCCTGAAGCCACGTCATACGTACTCCCTTTCCCTCCTATGCCATGTCATACGTCTTCCCTCTCCCTTCCCGAAGCCACGTCATACGTCCTCCCTCTCCTCTCCCGATGCCACGTCATACGTCCTCCCTCTCCCTTCCCGAAGCCACGTCATACGTCCTTCCTCTCCTCTCCCGATGCCATATCTTACTTCTCACGTCTCCTTAATTGTAGAACGTTACAGACAACATGACCTTCTATTAAGTTCAGAAACGAGTGTTTGTTTCATGTTTGCCTTTCGTTGTGGTGTTTATAGATGATTAGTTTTGTTATACATTCATTTTTGTCTCTATGTAAGACATTAAATTTGTTGTTTTAAAAAGTTTTTTAAAAAGGTTTAATTGTACTTATTTCATTGG
The DNA here is from genome assembly GCA_033556935.1 of Timema podura. Lineage (NCBI taxonomy): Eukaryota > Metazoa > Arthropoda > Insecta > Phasmatodea > Timematidae > Timema > Timema podura. Next base: position 37,469,494 of record JAVRXN010000010.1, read on the forward strand.
GTTGTGAATTACACATTCGAATATGCCAAATGACAAAACTGTGAAAAGTGTAATATTTAAACATTCAATTCAAGAAGATCCTAACGCTTTAAGTACTGTCCAATCACTATGTGTGATGTTGAGAGGAGCTTTTCCATATACAACAACATTTTAAGTGATAACTGGAAGCGACTCTCTCCAGAAAATCTTGATAAATAACTAGTTTTAGCCTATATTATAATCAGAAGCACAATCAAAAAGCTATTGTAGAATATAGTTTTATAAATTATAATGTAATTATAACTGCTATCCCTTTTTAATTTTTTTTACTGTAACTTTTTTTTGCATATTTCTTCAGTTTTAAATTCATATTTGCATGCATATTTTACCAGATTTTAGTGCCTATAAATACGCAGCCTATTTATCACTGTTAAAAGACACAGACCTATAGTAAATAGAGGTGAACAAATCTTATGAAAGGGAAATTTTCTATCTGACATTTTTAAGTTGTTTAGAGACCCTAATTAGAAGCTGGATGTATATTTTTTTTATCACTAAGGGATATGCTGAACTTGCATGTATGCTAACTCTAGCACCCACCCTTGTCCATTAATTTAAGCAACTGTTTTATTGAATAGAATAAGGTAAATGATACCTTATCTGCTTCTCTAAGACCTTTTTGGAGAATATAAAAATATGTAAAGTAGACAATATTGGCAAACGTTCATTTACAACAATAATATGGTCACAAGTGATGATAGCCTACTTAAACAACATTAATTAAAGAGCCCATAAATTAATAGTCTCAAAAAATATTTAGGTCTAAATACTGTAGCTGTCTGGAACTAAAACCCTCCTAATTAAACTCTTACTGTAAGCTATGATTTTTGTTGTTTCTTGTAGTTGGATCAATACTTGGCTAGATCAATAATATAATAATAATAATCGTGCTATTTATATATATTTATTTTTCAACTCTTATACTCGCTTGAGATAGTTTCATGTTGATAAGGTCATATCTGGTTTGCTTTACTTGCTTTTACAAATAATTTATTTCAAACTATCACTATAGCTCTCAGAAAAAGTTAAAAAAAAGGATAATATCATGACTATTGGACGTATCCATTAAACACGCGAGAGTGCTATACATACAGCAAACTCTCGATTGTATAGACTAATCGGTAGAAAACCTGTCCGTAGAATAAGGATTAGATATTAGTGGGTTGAAAAATACAAGAAAAAAAATAATATTTGCTTTATTAATGCATTTTTATCATAATGAGGTCGGTAAAATAATGTTATAGATATTAAAAAGAATACTGCTATATTTAAATTTAATTGTGTTTGTATAGCAATTGAAAATTCCTTGCAAATGCTAACCACTGATACGCTATTTTATATATTTTTTCAATAATTATTAGTTTTTTTTTTTAAATCAATATTGGTTTGTTTCATTGGTGGTGCCATTATAAACACGAACCGTTTCAGTAATGATGCCAAGCGTATAGCCCGAATGGGTAGTAAGATGTGGTACTAAAAAAAGCATGCTGAAATAGTTACACGTAAAATACTAAAACATAACTATAAACACACTTCTCAAATATACTATATATGAAGCAATCCTAATTCTCCAGTAATGACAAATAAACCACCAGCAGAAACATAAAACCTACATTTCTGAAATCAGAGGAAACAGATTTGATTGGTGTCCATTATGTAATGATAATAAAAGGGCTAGAAGGTATTTTACAGACTTGTCGGCCACTGTCGGCAAGATCTCAAAGGACAGAAGCTGTCCATTAAATTCGGAGTACATAAAATCGGTGTCCATAAAATTGAGGGTTTACTGTATGTACTCGTATTAGTGCTCCATTTATTGCTGTTGGTTCAAGCTATCCACACACAGTATTTATACCGATGGGGCTTGGAATGTAGAATATAACTGAAGTATATTACTTAGAGAGATTATCGGAAATAATTTAGGAAAAACAACCTCGCTGCATAGGGATATTATTTGAAAGTTGGCCTCCCCGTCAAATAAAAACATTACAGTACAAGACCAGGCCAGTGCATTTGTTTACGTGCCAACCAGTGATCCTCAATTTAGGTATTCTGTTTTGCATGCCTAGCTCTGATCAGAGATCGAAATGGAATCGGATACAAAGTTTCTTTTTCCATTAGTGTTTTCCACACTTTTTATATATATGCTAATCATTCGTGCCCATATAATTTTTTCCAGGGGGGAGGTAAGTCTATTTCCCCACCCCACAGACACACGTGTGCCTGGAACATTTTTTGCACTGTAAAATACTAAAAATGTAGAACTTGCAAAGAACAGGGATTTGCTTCAACCTTAATGCATTTATTAAACTTATAAAAAATAAAATTTAATAGATTTAAACTAAAAGTTAATTCTATTGATAGCTGTATGAATATTTTGGTATCATAAATATGACCTTAAATTTTGGAATATGGTAACATTATTTAAAAATCCATATCTTATTAATTATTATAAATTGTACAACGATAAATAAGCTTACTTTTTTTTTTTAGGAAGGAACCCCTAGGAATATAAATGTATGGAGAAATGGCTATTATTATAAAATCTAAAATTTTTAAAGGATTTAATTTATTACAATCTTATAATTTGAACTTATTTCACAGTATTAGGCTACATAAAAACACAACCCACTTAAATAGGAACTGAGAGTATTTATGGTCATTGCTTGGTTGCCCGATTATAAATTACTACAAAAGTCTACTTTGAAGACAAATAATTTTAAGGCAATATAAAAGATTTAAACAAACTTAACGATGTTCATCTATTAAATTAAATATTCCAGGGGGATACGCACGTTACTGCGGGAGCCCATGATGCTAATGCATTTTATTTAAATCTAGTCTTCTTATATTATGTGAAGTTATTTTTTCACTTCATCTTAGTACCCAATCGAGCTATACACATTTAATAATTAAGTTATTGGAATAAGGATGAGAAGGGTGGAGTTTTAGAGTTAATGTACTCGCATTTACATAGAGGTAGGAGTGGAAACCATAAATGAAAAACCATGCTTAGTACACACTATAGAGATTCAAACGAACCCCGATCTCCGCGTACCTGGAAATCCAGTCTAACGCGAGAGTGACGCGTTAGACCATGCGACCACCGATGTGCAGTTTTTAGCCATAGCTGTGAATGGGACACACCAAATATTAATTTTATATTTTAAGGATTAGATTGTTTTCACTTATTCACTCAATAACTTACTCAAAGTTTTTAACCAATAGATTAGAGATTACTTCTATACATCCTAGGATTTCAAAAATCTAACTTATTTTATTTACTATTTAAATACGATAAAATTGTTGAAATTATTATATAAAAATAATGAGATTTAGCAATGAATTTCCCTGCGACAGCACTACTTAATATATTGCTTTTTAATACAAATGTAATACCGATTTAAAAAAAATTAAATCATTACTACTTAGATTGTTTAAGCTATCATAACAGGTATGCTAAGCATTAACGAATAAAATAAATGGTACGACATAATCGCACAAACTTTCTCTGCTTCGAAGAAAATTTTCAAAAATCAATTTTCAGTAAGTAAGCTTTCCTCATAGAAACAAACCTATCATCTTTTTAATCACAACAAAATAGGAGAATATTTGTTTATGAATTTAATTATAAATAATGGATTATTGCTGTGTACATTGAGAAGATTTTTAAAGTCGTAAGAAAAACAAAAACTTTCTTACAATAACATAATATCTAATACATCCTCTGCTTTAAAAGATAAAAGATAATGTACATACATTAAAACTAAGCCAGTTAATCGATCACTACCCATTTTGTTTCTTAAATACCATTTTATTCTTTTGAGGGCTGATAACGATCTTTCAATTTCAAATGTAGATACTGGTAATCATGCTGAGACACACAATAAATGTCGAATATTTGGGTGGAAATGATTGTCGCAAGGATATAAAATATACACAATTTGAGATGGTATGGCAAATATCTCTATTGAATTCCATTTTTGGCAGCCCGAGATGTACTCTGCTTCAAGTATAATTGTGAAACCCTGTGCTCGTAGTAAACCGTCAGTCTTCTGATGTTTTACACATGGTTCAGCTTACAGTTTTGGGAAGAAACATCTCAATGGTAGACAAAAAATATTTATTTTGGCTGAATCTCCATTCGAGATTCACAATGAATCTATCTACATATGGTATGAAGAGTTATCTTCTATAGTACTCTTAAATATATCTATGGGGATAGTTGTCCCTTTTTGTTTGTTTCTTTGCTTACTTTGGGACATTAATCTGAATTTGGAAAATAGTATCAGCAAAACCTCTAGATTTCTGGAAGATCTTATTAACTTCGCTTTTATCTCTGTTGCTAGTGCGGAGATATTTTAGCGTCTGCAGAATATCTTCGTTGAACTTAGCCGCAGAAGCTAGTTCGTTCTGAGGATTTTGAAGTTATGCTGAAAATTGTCAAAGTGAGGCTGAAAAGGTATTCACATGCTAATATCTGCCACTATGAAGATTCCTTTATCCATGGCATCTAGGAGTGTTTATGCTGTGGTTGAAAATGACCGGCCAATTTCTGAGAGTTATTGAAAACTTGGAACTATCGCAGGAAGAAGCTTGAAAAAAGTATTTATAGAGGCCTGGAACTTAATAAACCTTGTTTCACAGACCCCCAGGATTCTTTATTTTTAACTTCTGGCAGATTCTCTTAAGTGTCTTCTTTTAAAAGGTATCCTGATGGAGCATTGTGCCTAAAGAATTGAGCTACCTCTTTCAACATTACAATACTGTTTGAAATTGAAGGCATATTAAGGGATTTAGGAAGAACTTATTTCAGGCGATGACTTGAACAATGAACATATATCGCTTTTGGATAAAGGCAGATAATTCTTGTTTGAACACCATTTTTACACATATTCATCATGGAAGCTCCGTCAAATCCTTTGCTTATTATTTTCTAGGCCAATGCCTAGTCATTACTGGTGTTAAACATTTTTTCAGACACTTTTTTTGCATATAAATCTGTTAGTAGGAAAAAGGTTACGAAATTTTCTCTCATTTAAAGATGGTCCTCATTTGATATGTATCTAATACACAATGAGAACTGCTCCTGACCAGATGCATTAACGGTTTCATCTACAATAATAGAGAAACATTCTGCATCGCTGACATTTTTGGCTTATTTTTCTTGAATTGGATACCTACAAATGCTTAAAGTGTAATTTTTAATTTCCGTGCTGAAGTAGGATGCATTCCTAGAGCCTGGTACTTTAGTTTTTTATCAACGTTTGGTCGGTACATTATGAAAGTCCTGAAAATTACATATTTTTTCTCAGAACTTTAAAGAATGATCCCGTCTGAGGGCAGTTCACTCTTATCACTAAATATGATAGATTTTATTATGGATATAATAGAAGCCTCATTCTCTTCTCGCTTTCTCCTTCTCTTTATTATACAAAATAGTAGCCAGGTCCTCTTTACTACGTGAAGCTATTTTCAAAAAGTTATCCGCAGAAACCACTGCTGACCTATGGTAACTTTTTTTGAGTGGCCCTTAACATTTTCTACTGCATTCTTTCACTTTCTAAGTGATCGGCCTAACAATGAAGCCGTCCATGTTTACAGGTCACCTTTCTCTAAAAATGTTGATGCAAAAAAATGCCACAACACTTAGAAGAAGCTCCATTATTTAGCTTTGAGTAAGCAAGCCATTCTCATCTTTGAAGCTAGCCATGCTTAAATTTCAGATTTTCCTTCTGAAACTGACTTACAGGAAACTTGAATTATGCTTCTGGCACGAAAAGGTCCTTTAACGCATTGCGTTCGTTTTCCTCTGTGGATTTTACAGGTATATATGGTTGAAAGGTATTTTCAGAAATCAATCCTATATCAAATTTAGAAAGAATTAGTTATATAGAAACAGTTTTGTTGGTAGTTTGTTCAAGAACTGATGAACTGCAAGAAAGACGCTGGCACTTATTTTGCGTGATAGGGATCTGGTTTCGTTGAGGCTCAATAGGCTTACTTGTTCCGGGAACTGGTGAGCAGAGATGAGGGCTAGAACTACTCAAAGATGTTTCTTCATTTTCTGGAATCTAAAATAAGAGAGAGAAAAGATGTGATTATAAAATTTCTTTAGTGAATTTTTAATTTGAAATAAAGTTGGATTTTTATTTAAAAAGAATAAGTTTACCTTAACACCTTGATTTATGGTCAGGGGATTAATAACCTTGAAACATTTTAAACAATCATTACTAAATAATATAATAAAACCTACCCTTATACAACTATGTAAAGTAATAGAGGGATGAAGTGAATTGATTTTCAAAGGAATGGTTCTCCTTAGTGAGCTACCGTGGTACGGTAATAGCAGAATCAGATTAGGTTTGTCTTTTCTTCCGTGCCACGTATTTGTCCATTTTGGGCAGCAAAGTACTATGTGCAGTAAGTGTCCAATAATGATGGTCGCAAGGAATGAAGAGGCAGAAGGTAGGATAAGGCTCTAGACCTGGAAACACCACAGGTGTCTTTGAATAGATTACGTAGAATCAACATTACCAATTCGTTTATTTGCGGATAAGTCACGTAACCAACCGACTCAGTTCTGTTGTAGTAAGGGGCATAAATCTATGACAGGGGGAGGGGGGAGTAAGTTACACCGGTAGCCAACTAAGGATAACAAATGCTTTGAAAATACATTCACTTAAGCCCTTTATTACTTTACATAAGTATATCCCTATTACCCGCCTCGGTGGCGTAGTTGGCTAACGCGCTAGTCGTGTTGAGCTTGACCGCCGAGAACGGGGAGATCGAGGTTCGAATCTCGGTCGGGTGAACTGGGGGTGGCTTTTCCTAAATGGTTTTCCACTCTCCCTCCACGCAAATGCGGGTTCACTTCCACTAAGTTCAACCCTCTTAATTCCTAATCCATTAGCGTAATTAGTACCTAAGCGTATAACCCGAACGATTAGTAAGACGCGGTGCTAAATATATATCCCTATTCAGTTTTATTTATTTATTTTTCTTATTTATTAAACTTTTTCTTATCATTTGTTTTTATCTTCTTTTCGTTAATTTTGTCTTAACTGAAGGGGTTTCCAGACTCCCGGATCCCCATATGTACGTGCCTCAGACGGGGAGATCGAGGTTCGAATCTCTGTCTGGTGTATATGCCTACTGAGAGTTTTTTACAAAATGGTTTTCCACTTGTTTTTACACGCAAATGCAGGTACATTTTCTATAACTATAACCTTCCTCATCCCTAAAACCATTAGCTTAATTAATGCGTAAGCATATAACCAGAACGGATATTAAGACGTGGTGCCAAAAAAAAGTATACAATGTTATTATCCTTCTCAAAGACTCCCAATATACCCCATTTGTAACATAATCATAGGAGCCGTTTCTAAAATAGCTCAAGTTTTTGAAAAATCAATCATAAGTAAACTACACATAAAAATATAGCTCCCAAATTAAGATTACAAAGTTATTTGTCATATCAAACACTCCCAAGATACCCACTTAGAACTAAATTGTTAAAATCTATTTTTAAAATAGTTCACATTTTTGAAAAATCAGTTATTAGTAAACTACTCTTGAACACATTTTTACATCAAAAACTAGTGTGCAGTTATTCTCCATGTCAAACACTCCCAAGATATCCATTTGCAACCAAATCGTTAGACCTATTTTTAAAATTATTGTTCATATTTTGGAAAAATCTGTTATTAGTAAACTATCTAAATACACAGTTTTACCCCCAAAGCAGGTATACAGTTTAATTTGTCATGGAAAATACTCCCTAGATATCCATTTGGAACCAAATCGTTGGGATTGGACCTATTTTTAAAATAATTCAAGTTTTGGAAAAATCTGTTACGAGTAAGATACCCGTAATCAAGTTTTTACCCCAAAAAAAGGTATGCAGTGTAATTTGTCATGTAAAACACTCCCAATATACCAATCAGTAAATAAATAATTAGAATCTTTTCTAATATATTTAAAGTTGTTTAAAAATCAACTATTAGTAAACTATCTATAAACAAGTTTTTACCCCCCCAAAAATTACAGTGTTACTTGCCATTTCAAACAATTCCCAGCTTTTCACTTTAAACGAAATCACTATCGTTTAAATCATTATCAAAATATTTTGAATTAAAAAAATTGAATCAATAATCTAACCTTCAACGAATTTTTGCCCAAAAACCAAAAATACATTGCTATTTGTCATAACAAACAAATCCTGGATATGCATTTTAGACAAAATCGTTAAAGCAATTTTTGATAAATTTGGAATTAAAAATAAATCATTCAACAGTAAACTGCCAGCACCCTTAATTTGAGGGCTAGGCTCAAAATAAAAAGGTCCCTAGGTATATCCCTATAAAATATAAATATCATTTATAAGCGAAATCCATCCAAACGTTTTGACTCCGTGGCCAGGGAGAGACAGACAGACAGACAGACAGACATGGGGACAGACATAAGTGTAAAATCCATTTTTTTAATATTCGGGTTCACATAAAACGTAGATTCATTAAAATTTCGAAACCGTATTTTACGATTACAATACTTTGTCTTGATACGAGAAAGTAAAAAATTGAGTCATACTTCACTCGCAATCTCCAAAGGGCTCACTATCTAGATGCTAATTGACTACTCCTTCCAACGATTTATTATACTAAATTTTAAAATCAAATAGCATCATAAGACTAATACAAGATGGTGATATTACGCATAACACCATAGTTTTCTTAAACAATCATGTATTTATTACATAGGCTTTCAAATAAAATTCAAAAATTACACCACAATTTTGAGTGAACTTTGCATCAAATTTTTACAATTTAAATGATTTTGTTTTTACAGAATGGATTCAATTTCCGATCAAAAATCTTTCTAAGAGTGTTTTTTGCAAAAATAATGGCTTTATAAAGTAAGATTATTATTATTATTAGCACCGCGTCTTACTACCCGTTCGGGTTATACACACTTACGCTAATGTGTAATGGTAGGGTGATTGTGAGATGAAATGGAGGACCTACAGTTTAACGTGGAATCCGAACCACGGTGGAGGCCTGGCATTCCTCACATTCACAAGTTGTGATTAATACACTATAAAGTAAGACTTTGCAACCCCATGTAGGCTTGTACTACTATCTTCATCGAATTATTACCTTTGAAATAGATCCAACCTGCATTAGTGGGTTTGAACGCCAAACTCATTCAGTCTGGTTTACCTGTGACGGGACGTCCGGGTTCGAACCCCGCTTGGTTTTTTCTAAGGGTATTTTTTTTTGTTAAATGGCTTCCAAATCTTGCTCCACGCAAACGCGGGTACATTTATTATAAATAAATACCTTTCCCATACGGATCCCTACCCTATTAGATTAATTTAATATACATGTGTGCAGCCCAAAGCGGCACTTAGATGCGGCGAGAAACATATAGACAGTCTCTCTTTCTTAAAAGTAACACAATACTGCCATTCACTGCTTCTCTACCCTGATGAAACAATGATTGAGAACACAAAGCGGTATTCTGTGAACCTCACAAATAAAAGAGAATATTATCAAATGTCACCGTGAAAAAGGCATAGGATGGAGTTGTGGGCATCATCACATCAGACCATGAGTGATGTTTTTTTAAGGATATAAAACTATTTAATTACTTCCCTTCCACACTGGCATTTATTCAATTTAAAAACTTGATATTTCATGTAATCGACACACAGGCTATTTCTGGTCATTTTTTGGGCACCAGAAGGGGCTAAAAACAGCTCTAAGACGCATTTTTATTTTTGTTTGCTTCTAAGTCACAAAGCATATTTATACAGTGATGCATTCTCTTTTATCACTCATACTCTGACTTTTTTTTTACTCCTCTTCGACCTAATCATTACCTAAGAGGTGCAATTTCCCACATTGGTGATAACATGGACACCCACTTTAGTGGCCGAATGATCTATGGAATCACTCTCGTGCTAGACTGGCCTGCTGATGATGAGGAGATTGGGGCTCAAATCCCGGTTAGCTCTATTGAGGGTGGATTTTCATAAATGTTTTCTCACACTCTTTCCAAGAAAATTAGGGTAGATTACCTATAAAATGCCTCCTTCCTCACCCCCACCCTATAAGAATGATAATCTTACATTTGCATAACCTGAACCAGTCGTAGGGCATGGTGGTTAAAAAAAATACATGGACTAAATACTAGTATTATTTCGCTTGGTTTGACAGTGACGGGGAGGTGGGGGTATAGATCCCAGCCAGGGTGTATTTCCCTATATTGTTTTCCACTATCTTTCTCCACTCAAATATGGGAACATAATTTTTTATAAATTCTACCCTCATAATTCCTACATTTAATTGTGGATAATATGCGTGTACCCCGGATGGGTTGTAAGACTCTGTGTTGAAATAAAAAGGGACAATTGAAAAATTCTTAATGTTAAGCTACCCTCTGAAAAAAAATCTATTTCCATAAAGAAAAAAGACAAATATATTTATCAAGAAAAGTGCAAATACTTCTACCAAGAATGCTTGTATCTGAAAATAGACACGAACATCATCAGGATGATTAGCTTTGACTACATGAAGCTTTTTTATCAATAAATATAAGCGTGTTTGGGCTACATTACTCATAGGCCAGTTTGTGGAAAGATTAGCTAGTAGTAGAAGCAATGGCCATTGGTGTATTTAAGCAAAATAACATTTATTTAGTATTGCCTCATTTCGGGTAAACAAGATGACCAGAAATAATTAAAGAAAATCGGCTCAAATTTGTGTGTATTTATCAACAACATTAGAGTGCTGAAAACAATTACTGGCATTAATGAATAGACTTAAATATCTACAACCAATGAATAGACAAAAAGGAAACTCATGCATCAAACGTATTGTAATCGTGAATATTTTCAACCACACTACTATAATGGAGGTTGACGTTTCATATGGCTCGGAACTTAAAATTTGGGTTTACATTATTTGTCATTCTGTCTGTACCAGGGTATAAAGCCAAAACGGTTTTATGGATTTAGTTTAAATTAATTATCTAGATGTTTTATGGACATACCTGTAGTCGAAGACGTTATTTTAATAATAGCTGTAAAGTTAAGGTTGTCTTACTAATAAATTACGGATTTTGTAAAATTTGAGATTTTTCGAAAATTGATTTAACAATTTTGTTTAAAATGGGTATCTGGGGAGTGTTTTGCATTTAGAATTACTTGATATACTTGTTTTACAGATGAAAATATAATTTGGATGGTTTATTGACAATGTATTTTTGAAACTTTTGTTCCAAGTTATAATAGACTATATAAAAGAGTGTTTAATATTGTATTGTACCACTTATTTATAATGTGACTGCTGCACATAGCAGGGTTAGTAACACCAAGTTTTATCATTTTATTTCTGAATATATTATTTTTAAAAAATGCTAAAATATTAATCACATGCCTCAAGCTTTGGCCATATTTGCTCATGGACTCAGTAGATTCAGCAAATGAGAGAAATCAGCTTTTTTTTCAAATGCCTTAATAATTGACTAAGCTCAACATAATTTACCCAATAGGTACCTCTTTAACTTCTCTAACGTACAACATTGACGTTTCATAAGGCCATTTACAAGGTCATGGAAATTTCGGGGAAAACCATATAAATTCCAATGGTAATACATTGGATATTAAAGTATAGTTTTCAAGAACGAGGTGGTAGCCCTTTTTCAGACACGAATGAAGATTAGTTTTAGTGATGGTTTTTCATTAAAGGAAAATGAGAAACCAATAAGAAAAATCACACTCAGTTCATCCGGCTGAAATATGAGCCCCAATCTTCCCGTTACCGAAACACTATGGCTACTTTTATTTATATTTAGTTTACTAGCGGTGCGCAAGATTAGATCTGTGTGTCTAACCACATTATTTAATCTTAGAGCTACCACATTTTGCGTGAAATGTTGTTAAAAATGAGCTAATTTTACCTTTTCAAGTATTTTTAAATATGAGCATGAAAGTTTTTTCCATCCTATTGGCACACGATGCCTATTAATTTTTACCTTAATTTTGACGTTAGCCCTATTTAAAAAAATCACTTCTTAAATAACATGATATGTACGGAGTCTACAACGCGTTTTTGAGCTCAGAAAGACGACTTCCTACACATGTAATCACTTTCCTACTAAATGAGCTATTCGGGGATGAGTCCAATTCCTAAAACATCCTCCACTAACGTTTACCAATAATATCTAGGAGTACAAACCATGACATCTAGAGCGCAATGATAGAATCTTCAGTGACTTCTCTAGTAGAATATATGTGAATATTTAGGATGAACCTTCAATAATTGGTCATGGTATCAGCTCCTCCGTAAATTTAGAAATAAAACTACTTTTTTTTTTGCATCGCATCCTATTCCTTCTTCGGGTTATTCACATTTAATTATATTAATGTGTTGGTAGAGTTTAGGAGAAATGTACTCGTATTTGGGTAAAGGAAGAGTGGTCCTTATCAATATCTTAGGCACAATTTTAATAAGTTAGTCCCATCCTGCTGATACTCCACATTTCACCACTATCCGTTAATCTCATAGAACATTTTGATCACATTTGGGAAAGGGACATAATTCCTTCTAGCCCTCTCTTCTTTTACCCACTCCTTTTTTTTTCATAATTATCGATTAGTGGCTCGATCCGAGCCGGGAGTATCTCTATTGGAGAGCTAGTTAATCACCAATAAGCATCAGCTGTTTCTATGGTCGAGAGAGCTAAGAGAGTCACTTCTGAGACCTCGCTGAGGGTTTTCAAGGGGATATTGATTTAACATGCCATCTCCAGGTCGTCTAATGCACTAGTAAATTTTGATTTATGATTAAAAATTCACCAAACTAAAATAACTAGCGTATTTTATTTGTCTTATTTCTTGCAAAAGGCAATGACTACAGACCTTGATTGTATCTCAGACTGTTTATATAAGAGTTTAGTAAACCTATTTGTTTATGTACCCATTAGGTTGCCCAGACACTTGATGGGCGTGAGGGTAATGTGTATGGTATGTGTGTTTCTATTGATAAAGCTGGATTTTAAATCATGCTCTCAAAAAACTTGTGTTTAAAAAGAGAATACGCTAAACTTTAGTCAAAAAGTTATTAAAAAGTATATTGTGTGAAAAATACATAATTTCGCTTTAGTGTGTCTTGAGTAAATGGAAAGTACATATAAGCTGACACATTATTAAATTCATTACGAAGTACTATATTTAGGACTTTTTAAATTAATCTTGATATAAGGGGCTTTAAAATGGATTTTGCCCATAGCTATAAGCGCTACTGATTGATATATTTTAATTTACATTTTCAAAGACCCTTTACGCACCAGAAAACCTGGCTCTTAATTTCTCTGCTAGTCATACAATAATGCAGATATACAAAACCTTATAATTTAAAAATATGAATAGTGCATATTATCTTTCTTCATTACAATAATTCATGTGTGATTCAAACTAAGGTAAATTATTAAAGGTCTATGCTAAAAAAAATATCGTGGTATTCATCAACCAACTAGCTACTTGAAGACTGCCTGCTAGAACGCCAATCAAAGTTGAGTTGTAGGACAACACAACTTTGATTTGCGTTCTAGTAGGTAGAGTGGATTTTCTGCTTGGAAAAATATCAAATCGCTTAAACAGCTTTGACAATCCACGTCACAGTTTTATTTGTTTGGATACTTACAACGCGTTTGAATGAATGAGGTTGATTGACAATTACATGTAGAGAAGGAGACAACTGCAGGACATTTCGTGTATAAAAGACGTATATCACACTAAAACTTGACCAGCTACGTGACTGGGATGTTTAACTTGTCATTAATCTAACGGACTTATTTGCAATTTTAGTTTTGAGTTTATTTGGGATATATTCAGCTGTACATACTTTTAGCTATAGGTTTTTATTAAGAGAAGAAAACTCCAAATAAGACTGCTTATTTTAAGTTTATTCAGAACCAAATATTTTATTAGAAGCTGAAATTGTGGGATGTTCTGCAAATATATAGATAATAGAATGTTTCTATTAGAAATCCATACTTTACTTTGGTGGTACGGCACCTGGTTCGACTAAAACTGAAATTGCGAAAATTCCGTTTCCCTACTTCTAATGTCTTGATATATTGGCGTAAAATCCTATGCACACAGTGGCGCTGTGTGGTCAGAAGTGGAACTGGAAGGGAAGTATAGCGTAGACTCGTTTCCTCTCTCTCCCCTCCACTCCCATCAACGGTTCGTGTCTGGGGCAGCGAGGCTGCGCTCGGTGTTGGAGGTTGAGGTCGGATGACTCCGGTATGGATTTTCTCCGTGGGGCAGTCAGAGGTTTTAGTACTCGTGTCTGCCGCGTGGTGGCGGGCTCAGTCACTGTACACGCCAGCATCGTACTACCCTGCCCACCGTTGTGCTCTCCTTGCTTACGTGCGCGTGTTTGCTCAAGTGTTTCATGCGTGAAAAATACGTCTGCACGAGATTCACACGTAAGCTCATTACAATCATGCGTCCTCATTTGCCATCAAAACAATTAGAAAAAAAAATAAAAAAAATAAAACACCTAGGCTAGATGGGAACTGTGCTAATTATCACTAACACCAATTTCGGTAAGTGTTAGAGTCAAATCATACTAATTTTACTTTTATTTATCACTTAGCACAGAATTAGTATGCACTTTTTAGTCTAAATGGTTTCTTCATGGGAGTAGATGAAATGTTTAATCTCGGATCTTCGACATAAATCATCTCATTTCCAAACTATTGAAATATGGCACCCAAGATAGTGGAATCGAACCCAGTCACTGGTAATAAAGCAAGTAACTCTAGTATTATTTGTGAATACATTATAAATATAAGGGACATTTTTAGTAACATGTCGGTGAATGTTTGTACTAAATAAAGCATAGTAAAGTAAATAACAGTTATTGTAATTTGTAGCTCAAATATAGCTCAAGGGTTGGTTGACCAAAACAATTATTTTATTCAAAGACCATTCCATTGATTATAATAGATAGTTAATTTAGATATAAATAACTAGTAAATAGTGGGGTGATGAATAATTTTAAATGTGTTTGGTCTCTAAGCTAATACAAGCAACCGAAGACAGTATTACTATTACTTTATTAGTACGGCTTTAGAAATATTTCTAGGGGATTGAAATAAATCTAAAGAAAATATCTAGACCTAATTGAAATTTGATATACCACACTAACTGAATAAATATATTTGTGTTTGGAATCGGTGTATATTTCAGATCCAAAATACCGGTTGTGTGAATCCTTCGCCTATGGAATATCTGGTTTGAATCCTGGCTAGAGATTCTAGATAAAGATAAGCAGAATACGTGTAGTTGAATTCCATTGAGTTGAAGCAACGTAAGCTTAAAAATTGCAGCTATGTCCAAACAATGAAAGAACACAAATTTATATATTTTTTTAATATTCAAGTATCGGCCTCTATTTTTGATATTATAATATTACTAACTGAATCAATATTTGTGAAACATTAAGTTATTTCATATTGAAAAAATTTCACAATGAAAAATGCAAATAGGTATTGTTAGTCGAAGTTTCCAAATGATATATATGTCAAAAGATGAGTAATCAAAAGGAGATGATGGCTGTCTTCTACACTAACATCGACGGGCAATTAACTTGATAAAATTTTAGTTTTTTTCCCTAAACGTATTTCTACCCATCCGCTATCTTCGCATTAACTACAGTAATAAGATATAATTTGGAATAAGTGTGTTGAGGGAGAATGAGAAACTATTATTGTAAAAATACCCTCAGTACACCCGCCTGGGATTCGAACTCCATCCTCGTCACCGTAAATTCAGACTACGGCAGCATGACATTGAGTACGAGCCCCTACTACGTTTATTTTAGTCAATTTAATATTGATTTCAGCATGAAGAGGGTTGGGGGTATATTTGAACTCTCACCACATAACTATAGAGCTATATCAAAACACAGCTTACAAACTTAATTACTGTTAATACTTGAATGGGTAAGTTTTAAGGATGGAAGCTGTAATTAATTTTTTTCAATTGGTTTTTTATTGATTTTTAATATTTATCCTAGTTTCAAATTTGTTTCATTCTTGATAATATACTATAATTTACGGATAAAAATATAAAATAACTTATTAGATGGTGATACATTTTATTTTTGGGTAAGAGCGGTGATATCTATTAGTAAACAAATAATATATGTGCACGATTTACAAGCGAGATTAATAATTTAGGTTGTATAAATGAACAGCTGAATCCAGAGTAAGAAACAACAAACCATATTAACAAACCTAGCTTAAAAATGTATAATTATTTAAACACTTTCTAAACATAGGACTGTATCGTCACATGACTTGCAAATTAAATAAGCCCGGAGAGAAAATAAACCAAAACCAAATACTGCAAATCCAATTATATCAACAGGATTAGTGCTATATTTGTAATGATGACATTTCAACAAAAATACTAAACTATTTAAAACACTGTACGGAAATGAAAGAAGGGTTCGGTAGTAGAATAGTTTACCTCAGTAACCTCTCAGGCTTATTAAGAGGCAGTATAATGATAATAATAATTATTATTATTATTATTTCCACCACGTCTTACAATCCATCTGGGATATCAACATTTGTTTACAATAACAGGGTAGTCATTAGTAAGGTAGATTTGAAAGGAAATGTACCCACATTTACATGGGAGGAAAACTGTGAACCATTTATAAAAATCAACCCAAGTACATCCGGTCTGAATATGAACCTCAACCTCCCCGCTACCAGCAAACCAGAATATACAATCCGAATTCTGTTTGCCAAACCCTTCCTTCACCTCTGACAAGATGTGTATTAATCACAACTTGTGAATGTGAGGAATGCCAGGCCTCCACCATGGTTCGGATTCCACGTTAAACTGTAGGTCCTCCATTTCATCTCACATTCACCCTACCATTGCACATTAGCGTAAGTGCGTATAACCCGAACGGGTAGTAAGACGCGGTGCTAATAATAATAATAACAATCCGAATTAAATTAAAGATGACACCTGGACATGGGAATCGAACCTGGGACCTATGGCAAGGTTCAGTCGTTGTGTCCAGTTGTCATTTTTCAATATATTCGAAAATGATTCATATACGGCTGATTTTCATAGTTATAATCATTCATCCCTCAATGTTCGCCGTTTATATACACTTAATTGTATAGTGTTGCTTTCGTGCATCAGAATATACAACCTTTACGCCTAGTCCACCTGCCAACACATGTGGGTTGTATACATTAATTTGTATCAAGTATTCATTGAGAAGCAGTGGGAAATAACATGCTCATTCCACATACATTTTATAATGGTGCTCTCTGAAATGAAGTAGATATGCTTGGGAGCCTACCCCCAGGTCGATCTCACGGAACTAACCAATGCTCATGCGCACTGACTTCTAAAACCAGACGGTGGATCTTTAGGGTTCCTATTGACCCAGTGCGTGTTGGGAGAATCGAATTAACTTTCTTTCCTTTTTCGTTCAATAAACAATTGATTCAGAAACAAGTAGTTCACTGTGACAGATTGTTGTCTATTCATTAGTAATGATTCATCATAGAAGGCAACATACTATATATGAAGCGTAGCTAGAATAAGACTTGGACCAAATGTCAGGTTCGTCTCGTCGGTGTTGCTAGTAACGTGGGGGCCTGGGTTTGAATCCTGACTGGATCTACTGAGGGTGTTTCTTTTCTTTCTAAAGGGTTTCCCACTATCCTTCCACGTACATTCGGTTACATTTGGTCTAAATCATAGCTTCCATATTTCTACCTCATACATTTAATTATAATGCGTATAGCTTTGACGGCTAGTGAGACTTTATAGGGGGTGAAAAAGAAAACTAGAGCCAGAGCGATAGAGCTAACTCAACAGCATCATGCTTGAGGTCCGACACCTGAACTTAGGGCTAGTTCCATAGTATGCCTCAAGTGTGGTGCTATACTAAATACAATACGACATACACCTAAACCAGAATGGATTGGTCCACTTCCATAGTCAAACTTAGTATGCCTCAAGTGTGGTGCTACACTAAATACAATACGACATACACCTAAACCAGAATGGATTGGTCTACTTCCATAGTCAAACTTAGTATGCCTCAAGTGTGGTGCTACACTAAATACAATACGACATACACCTAAACCAGAATGTATTGGTCTACTTCCATAGTCAAACTTAGTATGCCTCAAGTGTGGTGCTACACTAAATACAATACGACATACACCTAAACCAGAATGTATTGGTCTACTTCCATAGTCAAACTTAGTATGCCTCAAGTGTGGTGCTACACTAAATACAATACGACATACACCTAAACCAGAATGTATTGGTCTACTTCCATAGTCAAACTTAGTATGCCTCAAGTGTGGTGCTAAACTAAATACAATACGACATACACCTAAACCAGAATGTATTGGTCTACTTCCATAGTCAAACTTAGTATGCCTCAAGTGTGGTGCTAAACTAAATACAATACGACATACACCTAAACCAGAATGTATTGGTCTACTTCCATAGTCAAACTTAGTATGCCTCAAGTGTGGTGCTACACTAAATACAATACGACATACACCTAGACCAGAATGGAATGGTCTGGGTGCCTGTCTTCCTGGAACTAGTATAACGCTGCACTTATCGCGTACTAAATCTATGAAACTGGCCCCTAGTCTCAGTCTGTAATGCGTTAGAAAACTGAGCTAAGGAACATGGTTTCGATTCCCATGATGGCAAACTATATAGATTACCATTCGTTAAATTGAGGTCTTCCTTTCCACTTTGTCGAGTTATCGACTTGATCTTGTGAATGTTCTAGAACTAGTTTTAAAGTAATTTACCGATATAATCAGTTTATTTATAATCAGTATTGACTTCTGAGGAAAGCACTTTACTCGAGGATAACCAAGGACATCTCCATTCGTTTACAACACTAGGATGATGATGTAGGGGGGATGTAGGGGACGCGAGAAAAGGCCAGCGTTTTTGCAGTTTTTATATCAAAACATGTTTTGGTCAAAATAAATAAAGGATTACTCCAGTAGAAACATAGTTTAATTTTCTTCACGTGCTGACCTCAACATTTCTTGAATATCTGTGAAGGCTGTCCCGGAATTTAATGACAACTCTTTATCTTCCTTTAAAAAGTTTCTCATCTAATGCCACTATGCTTATGACAGATATTCAACAAATGTAAAGAAAATTAAACGATATGTTTGTACTGAAGCAATAATTTATTTATTTTGACCAAAAAGTTTTGCTGTAAAAACTGCAAGAACACATACCTTTCCTCGCGTTACTTACAACCTCACCTCTTTCTGTATACTTATAACTTATACCATAATTTCGAAAAATCCAAGCGGGTAGAAAGTTTTGTATGTATATAGGCCTACCGTTCAAGGCGGTTAATAATTTTGCTACAAGCTTCATTGGCCGAATGGTCTAAGGCGTCACTCTTGGGTTAAACTGGCTTGCTGAAGACGGGGAGATTGGAGTTTGAATATCGGTCAGGTGTACTGAGTTTGGTTTATCCTAACTGGATTTCCTACTCTCCTTACACGTAAATGCGGGTTGATAACCTCTTAGATGCTTCCTTCCCCCCTACTCCATTGGAGTGATTATCATTTGTGTGTATTACCTTAACAGGTGAAGCAATTATTAAAAAAAAAAAATGTTAGATGAATTCTGAATTTGTATTCATTTCACCTAACTTAAAAATATTCTTAACATTAAGTCATACCCGAGGAAACTATTAAAAAGATTTATATTTAAATCATTAATGAGTGGGATTAGAAATCAATGTCCAAATGTTAAAATACGAAAGTGACTTTTCAAAATTTCATTATAATTTAGAAAAACATTTATATAGCATTATAAAATACTTTGTATGTGAGCAAAATTTCACGAAGATAAATTGTTGTTACGAATAATAGACAAAGATGACGTAAATTTAGTCGCCATGAGAAGTATAATACTAGAATCAATTTGAAATAAATCTAATAACAGCACCTATAGGCTTACATTAAATCATGTTAACTTACGTGAAAAGAGTGGTATAGTCAGGTCACCATAGTAAGAACCTTTTAGAAATGTTCAAATAAATGTGAAGTAGCATGTAAAGGAAAATGTTCGATCATCATTGTAGCGTCCACGCGGGAAGCGGGGGTTAGGGGGTCCACGCAAATATTTAAACTATGCATTATTTTAGGATATTAGGGAACTTTTTATTAATTGCTTGAAAAAATACACATTGAACAAATCAATGGTATAGCTACCCAAACTTGTGAGAATAAAGACAAAATGTCCGTCTCGTCTAGTATGGCTTACTGGGTATCTAATACTGGCATAGTGTACAGAGATGACATTCCTGAAATAGTAGCCCACATAAAGGAATATTTCCTCTTAAATCTACCTTCGTCATCCCTATCCTATTAGTGTAAATATTCGGGTAGCCCTGGCGTGTATTAAGACTTAGTGTATGTAAAAAAATATTGATGAACTCAGCACCAATACTAGAGCCACTTATCAATTAACTGATAACTGAAATGACTGGCCTGATTGATTTAATCATGCAATCACCCTACTGTTTCTTGAATCCTCAATTCTAAAATAACGATATTCTTTTATAAAGTCTTTACCTCCACTTCATTCCACTTCCATTGCTTTCTTTAATGCAGAAGTATTCAACCTGGGGTACGTGTACCCCCGGAGATTCTCGAAGACATCTTAGGGGATACGTAAAATTTAAAACAAACATATATAGATTATAGAATACGTATAGCTTGGAAGAACATATAAAACAAGTTTTTCTAGGGGGTTCCATTCAAGGGCGCGGATAAAGGGGTGTCAGGAGGGTCCGGACCCCCCACTGGAATTTGATGGACCCGTCCTCCTATATATACGTATCAAAGCTTTTATTGCCAAAAGCAAGATTGTCATTGCTAAAGGTATAGTACAATTTTCTAGCAGAACTCTTCTACCCCATAAAAAATTAGCTTTCCACACTATTTGTTCGCTAGAAAATTTGACAATGCCTTTAGTAAATAAAAGTTATGTATGGACCACTTTAAGGGGGTTCATCAAATTCCAGGGGCTCTGGACACCCCACCACATCCCACCCCACCCCACCCCACCTTTCTACACCCTTGATAACTTGCATTATGCATCAACAACTTTGGGGGTACAAAGTCGAAGATAAATTATATATGGGAGTAGGCGAACAAAAAGTGGTTGCTAGCTAAAAGGAGGTAGCTTAGATCTCAACTCAATTGCACTTGGAGACAACTAAATAGTCAAAGCTACAAGTTTATTCTTAAAGAAATAAAAAGAGAGAGTAACATAGAGACGTAAGGTGGTGATAGCTGGTTTGTTACATTGATTTATCCTAGAGCTATACAATTTGACATCGCTTGAAAGGGCCATCTTCAGGAAAAAAATAAGACAAATACATTCAGCAAGCATTTGAGCTAACAGATATGATCATATTTAAGATAACCAACAATATTTGAGACATCTTTGATCTGCATTCATCCATGTTAAGCCTAAGCTTATTACTTAAAATATGGTGACTTATTGAGCACAATACTCTAGTATAATAATAATAATAATATTTAGCACCGCGTCTTACTACCCGTTCGGGTTATACACTTAAGTACTAATTACGCTAATGGACTAGGAATTGGGAAGGTTGAATTTAGAGGAAGTGAACCCGCATTTGCATGGAGGGAGAGTGGAAAACCATTTAGGAAAAACAACCCTCAGTTCACCCGACCGAGATTCGAACCTCGATCTACCCATCCTCAGAGGTCGAGCTCAACAAGACTAGCGCGTTAGCCAACTACGCCACCGAGGCGGGTTAATCTAGTATAATTGGTTTCAAAAGTTCACTTCATGAACTTTTTATTCCCGAAACAATTTGAACACCTCTGTTCCAGAAATTGTATATCTTCGACTACTCTACAGAAACGCCGTAGCTTAGTTCTTTTCATCTAACACAAACGCTTTGCGGGACAGTCTCTGAAACTGATAGGGGTGCAGCTGAAAGTCCCCCCTCTCCAACCCACTTTGTTTTGTGTCTATATACTCCTTATGTGTGTGTGTGTGTGTGTGTGTGTGTGTGTATCTTACCAGAAATGGATGAAGACTAATAAGACTGCATATTAAGTTGGTGGGAAACTCTGTGCTCTCAGTTTTCCACACTTGCAAAACTATAGCAACTGTGTTTTAATTGGTGCACTAAAGTTTCAACAGGATGTCGAGACGATAAACTGTGTACATATACGAGATACATAAAAAACGGCTTTCTTACAAACGTATCCTAGATCCTTACAGTTCACTGATTGAGAACGCAAGTTTTTCATGTTCATACTAGTATATTAACGCAAAAATGGTATTAAGCTCAAAAGTCACATCCTCTTCTTCTCTTCGGTTATTCTGTAATTAATTTAAAGATGTATTTCAAGGTTGACAGATGCATTCTGATATGGTTCATAGCACATTTAATATGTTATATTCGTGAATCTTGGAGATGGAAAACTTACATTAAAAAGAATGCTTATAGTTAATATTTCACAAGCCATTTGTTCTGGAACTAATTAGTTCCTAGTCGTGAGTATTCGAAATATTTATCTCTCAATATTTTATTCACACACTCCCTCTAAAAGTATTTGAAAACAGTTTGAGAATTTAATTGGAACAAGCATTTTGTATATTACAAAATATAGAACCTTACTTCATTCAAACATATTTTTTAAACATTACTCGGACATAAATTTTCACTAGCGTTATTATTAACTAAATACAACTTGCTTGGATACGGCTATGTCCGATAAAAATAGGTTCAGTTGATTAAGGTTAGTAAAAGTAACGTTGATAAAATCAGGGTATTTTAGAGTATGTTAATATATTTGAATAACAAAAAGGTTCAGTATGTAGATTTAAAAAAAGTTTACCTTGAAAAACTTTAAATTTGTATTACAATTTCACTGTTTCTCTTTAGAGTGTATAAACTTTATTTGTAACATATTTTATATAAGAGCTATGTATCAGTATCTTATATTATTTTATATATATCTTCAAAATATACCCAAGGTTGATTGGTATTATACATACAAAGTATATATATTTAGCATGGATAGCCTACATCTACATTATATAAGATCCATGTGGTGTCAGTGTGTACTTCCAAGAATCTTTCTCCCGCTTCAAAATACCATCCTCCCTCGATAGGTTCCTCCCAAGTTAGCCCCTCGGAGGGATCTCGCACCTACCGATCCAGAACTGCGATTTTTATTTCGCCCTCAACAGATCCCCGTCCGATTTGAAGTTTCAATGACGACTAATAGCCTTAAGTCCCCAGGCAAGGCCCTTGACAGAGTTGGTGTCTACTTTCCTACTCCAGTGTAAATCATAGCCATTTCAAGATAGCACCGTGACGCACCGCATACATTAATATGTAGGCAGCTCAAATTCATTGTCAATGTGTCCCTATAAAGTAAGCCAAAAATATAGTATATCAAGAATTTTCTCCAAACTAATATTCTATTTAAGATAAACATTAGATTGTCTTCATTGAACTCATCTTCTTATGTGCCGCAAGACAGGATTACAACCTAAATCAAATTATTCGGTTTGAATGACACCAAATTCTTGAGCATAGTTTGGTTGAAAGAAGAATCCCGTTGAAAAATGTTGGCATCGATCTACACTCCCAAATTGTATGTTCTTCAGGGCATTTTATTCATACAATGCGATAACCTGACAGAGCCGTTAACATAAATCGCGTCACCCCCTGTTTTGAAAAAAGCTTAGAATAAATCAAAACATAAGGTGTCTTCGCGCGGAATCCAAAATTACTACTCTCAGGGACAGGCCTAACCTGAACCTGAAATAAGATTTAATGTAACAGAAATTTATTTTTACTTTCTCTCTATCTTACAGGTAGAGAAAGTATGGTGATCGTCAAAAAAATCGAACTCGAGATTTTGATGAATCTTGACGTTTCATGACTCCCTGAAACAGAAAAAGTGGTTTTTGAATTTTCGTCTGTCTGTCTGTCTGTCTGTACCTCCAACTAGAGCCTAAACTATTTTACCGATTGAGCTGAAACTTGATATCTAGGGTTTTCATAGGGTTGCCCCGAGGGATTTTTGGAATTGGATATCTACCCCTAAAATTAAGGGTAGTTTACTGAAGGGAAAAAAGAGAAAAAGTCGATTTTCTCAAAATCGGCTCTAACGATTTTGATCAAGATTCATTTATGAACATTAATAAATATTCCAAACAAAATGGCTACTCTCAATATTTCGGCAAAATGGCTTTAAGGGCTCCGGTCTGATGCGTAAATTAACATTTTTTATAATAGCTCCGAAACTATTTGAGATATGAAATTACTTAGCATTACAAATATGTATATATATTTATAATGCAAATATTTTATTCGAAACATATTTTTATAAAATCAATAATTTTCAATCTAAACGAACTTATATATATATATATTTTTAACTTTTTGGACATTAAAGCTTAAGTATTGCGACCGTAAAAAAAATTAACCTGAAATAATGATGGATGTCAACGTCTCATGACCCCCCGAACCCTAAAAAATAGTCTTTGCAATGCCGTCAGTCTGTGTTTCTATTAAAACTTAAAATTAAGGGTAGTTTACTGAAGGGCAAAAAGAGAAAAAGTCGATTTTCTCAAAATCGGCTCTAACGATTTTAATTAAATTTCATTTATAAACATTAATAAATATTACAAACAAAATGGCTACCCTCAATATTTCGGCAAAATGGCTTTAAGGGCTCCGGTCTGATGCGTAAATTAACATTTTTTATAATAGCTCCGAAACTATTTGAGATATGAAATTACTTAGCATTACAAATATGTGTATATATTGATAATACAAATATTTTACCCGAAACATATGTTTATAAAATCAATAACTTTCAATCTATACGCAATTATATGAATTTTTTTAACTTTTTGGAAATTAAAGTTTAAGTATTAAGACCGTAAAAAAAACTAACCTGAAATGTTGATGGATGTCGACGTCTCATGACCCCCACAACCCTAAAAAATAGTCTTTGCAAAGCCGTCTCTCTGTGTTTCTATAAAAACTTAAAATTAAGGGTAGTTTACTGAAGGGCGAAAAGAGAAAAAATTGGTTTTCTCAAAATCTGCTCAAATGATTTTGATTAAAATTCGTATCTAGGCGTTGATTAGGATTATAAATAAACTGGCTATTTTCATTTTCCTATGAAAATGATTTTTAGGTTACTTTACAGAAGCGTTAATTTCCGTATCTCCACAAATATTTGAGAAACTAAACAACTTATCATTACAAAATTGTAGGACTATTAGGAATAAAAAACTTTTATTTGACATATATTTTTATAAAAGCAACAGTTTCTGAGATATTTGCAAATATATTAATACAATTTTGTGACTTTTATTTGTAAAGATATACTACTTAAGTCTTAACGCAATAAAACTCCAATGCCATAGAGTAATTAAATATAAGTAAGTATCTAAAAAAAGTATGTTATTTTTTCTTAAAGCTCTTAGGAGAAATGTTTGCACAGCAATGATCTATCTCCATTTTAGAATCAATAGTCAATATTTACATTTTTTATTGGTCAAAATGTATAAATGAATAATTAAATATCAATGCGATGACTTGAAGATCTGCAACACCGTATAAAATGTTGAAATTTTAACCAGAAATGGAAATTTTAATACGAAGTGTTGACCCTTGTGGAAGACATTAATCTGTTTGAAATGCTCTTAAGTGGACAAAGATGAGCCTCTTTTCTCATTGATTATATATCATTGTATATTATGTTATGCGTGTTCTTATGTGGAGTGGTGATGATACAATGTACATTATTCCGTTCAGAAATCTTACGAGTTTATAGAGAGAGAGAAAGTCTTTGCGGTGCGCCGTACAATTTATTTAAAACTTAGTTATTTTATTAAAATTTTAAAATGTATCTTTAGTAGTATCTTACTTAGAGTAGATGATTATTCATTTGGAAATGTCTCGCTCACTCTATAATAATATTTGACCCACCAAATTATAATGGATTTATTTTAAGTTTGTCTTTGGTCCACCATTTTGAGTAGAGAAATGACTAATGTAAAAAAAAAAAAAAGCCAACATTTTAGAATTCTGCCTCTATAAAACTAAAATAGGCTTTTATTTCATCATTATCAAATCACCTATGTCTTTATTTGAACTGTAAAAACATTAAAACATCCCTTTGAAACAGTAAAAAAAATATGTTCATGGCGCTCTAGTACTCTTACTTTACTACTCCATTTGTAGGTTATTAATATATTAAGACTTACCACCTGTAGGCTATAGTAGATGTACTAAGAACATCAAGAGTGCTTGTTTTTTAAATCACTACTAATGCTTCACTATCAAAAGGTAGCACAATTATTAGAAATACACTTATGGAAATGGTAAAACCTGTTAAATGAAGCTTTAAAATTCAAAAACAAAAGAGTAAAATACAAATGAATATAATATATTGATTTGTATGTGTGTATGTTTGTGGAGGGGTGGGGGCTCCGAGGTAGGACACATTTTAAAAAACATATTTCATCTAATTTTAACAATTTTAGTTTAAAAAAATATTTTTTTCCCCCATAGGACATTATTAATAAAAGATTTATATTTTTTAAAATCCAGTCTAAACTAGGATGTCTAAATTGGTATTTTATCCTACTAACAATCTTACAACCTACCAGGGGAGTACGCCTATCTACACTAAGGGAGTAGGGATGAATAAGTTAGATTTTGGGGGAATGTATCCACATTTGCATAAAAAGTGAATTGGAAACTTTTAGGAAAGAATTGGCTCAGTAAACTTGACCAGGCTTTGAACCCCAACCACCCCAGTACCAGCAATTCTCTATCTGGTGAGAATGACGCCTTAGATCACTTGACCCAAGATGTAGGTTTTAAAATATTTTTAAAAATCCTCTACTTATCACATCGAAAATACTATAATGTTTAGTTCTTGAGGCCCATAAGACAACAGGGTTAAAGATTTGAAAAAAGTGTTTATAAATATATTTGGTGGTTATAAATTAACAACCTTAGCACACAAAATCTATCAAAACTATAAAACAGTTGTTAAACTAGAAAAAATACTCGTCTGAATTATGAATCTAATATTAGAAAAAATTAAATAGTCAAAAAGTATTTGATAAGAAAAACTTCATTTAAAACTAAATCAAACAAACTTAATACACACCTATTCTACTATTAGGTCAAAATAATTGTAAATTTTAATATTTTAATTTTAATTGGTCCAAGAGGTTCCAAAATTTGGAAAAAATGGTTAGGTATAATGTATGGCTATAAATACTCATTTAGAGCACCGAGATAAACGTACAAACACTTGGGTCTACTAAATAAACAACTTCATATCTGAAAGATACAAATTTTATTGCAATTTGTCAAGAGTATTTCCAGGTCATATAATATATATATATATATATATATATATATACAGACACAAAAACAAACACACACACATTAATATATTTCATTTTTATTTATTTGAGTTATTTGAAGTGCTCTTTCTGAACCGATTGATTATATCAGCACTCGAGAAAATCAATGAGCGAGAGTGAAAGGGCATACCTATTTTGCCAGGAACGATATTTTCAAATACCTTCCAGGGTTCTTTCACACGCCACAAACAATATGGGACCAACGGCTTTACTTCCCCTAC
Source organism: Timema podura (assembly GCA_033556935.1). NCBI lineage: Eukaryota > Metazoa > Arthropoda > Insecta > Phasmatodea > Timematidae > Timema > Timema podura. Next base: position 37,497,325 of record JAVRXN010000010.1, read on the forward strand.
GAAGGAAGTTATGCTAAATATTTTTATCACCCAAGTAAAGTCCGTTAACCCGGCTGGGTTTGAACCCATGAACATTGGGTCCTGAGACGAGAACTTAATTACAACTAAATAAGTATTTTGTAAACGACGCCATCTATTAGAAAACAACAGACAATGTCAATATCGAAGATGTCTCAAAAATAATACGTGAAGCGGTAAAACAGATTATTGCATAAAAGCTCGGAGAAACGATTTTCCCTTAGGGAAATTATGATTAAAAGTGAAAAGTGACTTTTCTTTAACAGCACAAAATATAATTAAATATGACATCCTCAGTCCAGTTCTACATTTAGAAGTTTGGAAGATCAGTTTTGAAGAGGTTTAATAATTTAAGACAAAAAGGAATTTATAATGCGTAGTCTAAACTATCTCTAGCAGCGTCGCTCACCTCTCTGAAGCCAGTATTGTAATGAATAACAATACTAGCAAACTCTGACCATACATAGCACTTGAAGCCAGACCACGTGCTCTTCTTTCACATTCTGATAATTGCCATTAGCATCAATTCCCCTTCGTCAGATGACCCTATTACAACTAGATTCTCCCATGGAGTATGTGCTTTGTGTCATTCTCTCTTAACGTCCGTGTTGCATGTCACATGCTGTGCGTTTCATAAAAAAAGTTGCATATTTCATACATCATCTGGTGTGAAATTTATATTTTTAATTTTTAAACGTAGGTGCTATTGTGAAAAATTCATTCCCACTGAATAATGACGTGGATGATATTTAAAATTAAAGATCTGTAAGATATTAAAATCCATTAATATAACATATGGGTTCATCAATATATGATTTCTGTTTCACTTCTTACTCATGCAAACTAATGTATTTTGCAAGCTTGGAGTGGTAGCGTAATAACCCAGTTTATTACCTTTCAGGGTAAATGGATTGTAAATTTTGGAAAATAAGAAAATTCAATCATCCCATTTATTCTTACAATTCAATTTATTATAAATGGGTATTACTAGTAGAGAGCTTCATCGACACGACCTTGAACAAACATCATGTGAGTGTGTGTGTATGAAATAATAAATCCTTGAGGTTCTTCTTAACTCAGCCCACCCAACTCACAGGACAGATCCTTACCCTCCTCCCTCCACTCCCACCCTTCCCTCCTTATCCTCCGATATAGGCTACCCAACTTTACATTGACGTCATCATCAATAGCCATGAACCATGTAGTCCAGTGTGTGATGATTCACAGTATATATTGCCTTCCTTCCCTTATAATAACCACAGTTCTACTAGGACACCGGTATCAATAAATGCATAACTCCTCATACTTGTTTTATCAGTTTCTTGTCAGTTTAGATCGTTCATGCACATGTGCAGATGGATACCTACATTATGGATCTAGCTTCTAGTTTGTCCTTCCTTCCTCTATCATACTAGCTTATTCCTTCCTCCACATAGGTCATGACCCTTCATCCCTCTTCCTCACTGCGATATAATTTCTACAACCCGACTATACGCTTTCTTAATCTGTCCTCCTAACTTCTTTCTTCCAAACCTAGTCCTCCTTGATATACGTATTTATAATGATAAGTAATTTCATATCTCAAATAGTTTCGGAAATATGATAAAAAGTGAGAGTTTATGCTTCAGACTGGAGCCCTTAAAGTCATTTTGCCAAAATATTGAGGGTAGCCATATTGTTAAGAATATTTATAAATGTTTTGAAATGAAATTTAATCAAAATCGTAAGAGCCGATTTTGAGAAAATCGACTTTTTCTCTTTTCACCCTTAAGTAAACTACCCTTAATTTTAGGGTTGTATATCCAATTACAAAAATACCACAGTGCAACCCTATGAAAACCCTAGATACCAAGTTTTAGCTCGATCGGTAAAATAGTTTCGGCTCTAGTTGGAGGTACAGACAGATAGATAGACAGACAGAAGGAAATTCAAAAACAACTTTTTCGTATTCAGGAAGTCATGAAACGTCGAGATTCATCAAAATCTTGAGTTAGATTTTTTTGACGATCACAATACTTTCTCTACCTGTAAGATAGCGAGAAAGTAAAAACGTATAGTCTAGTTGGAGCAGTGAGTGAGAATGTTAGAGGGGCATAATCTGGATGGAGGAAGAAAGAAGAGAGGAAATATAATGTTATGGTTTGTATGGAGGAAGGGAGAAGCGAGGAAGGATAATAGTATGGCCTGTATGGGAGAAGGATAATGGGTATGGTCTGGATGGAGAAAGGAGGGACAAACCAGAAGCTAGGTCCATAATTTGGGACATCCATCGATGCATGTTTAAGAACGGTCCTAGCCGATGATAAATGGATAAAACACATATCATGGAGGTATGAACTGCTTGATACCGGTGTCCTAGGACTAGGACTGCATTTATGAGGATAGGAAGACAGACTTCCTCAGGCTTGAATATCACACACACACGATGAGACCATGATGGTGAAGCTGGCTGAATTATATCAGGGAGCGAGGATGGGAAGGCTCTGTCCTGAGGGCCGGGTGGGTTGAGTCGCGCAGAATCTCAAGGCTTGATTATCTCTCAAACACACACACTCACATGATGCTTGTTCAAGTTCGAGTCGGTAAAGCTGTCTACTGATATTAATTAAATATGTTTAGCCTGTATGAGTAGTCAGACATGGTGAAATTAAAATATAAGTAAATTTATATTTAGTAGTTCGGGATGCGTCATTAACGCTACTCTCCAAAATAGTGAATATAAGAATGGCAGTTATGTTGTGAATGGCTATATGCACCTCCATTCACTTTGAGAGAAGTTACAAAACCACTCATTAGTGCAGCCTGACTGGCTCTCATCACGAGTTTGGGCCTGGTGTGTCAGAAAGAGTTGGTTACGCCAGCTTAAAACTCTGGCACTGTGCTTACTCATTCGGTATGTGTGACTAGTATGCCTGACCAGACTTTCAAATTATTGTGTCAGCTGGTTCATGTTGATATGGATATAATTAATAACTGTCATAAAACTTTTTTAACTGGCGGTTAAAATTATCCCAAATACATGAGATTACAATGGAATCTCTAATAATGTTTGAAAGTTTCCTATGAACATGGGAATCTCCTAGTCTTTAAATTTTCCTATCACATTTTAGTATGTTTGTGTTGAATTGTTGGTATCTACGTCATGTTTAATTGTAAATATCTAATATTATTCTCCCTGTTGCAGGATCCGAGAAATGGTTTCGAGATTAAATAGCTGATCAGAAGCTTTTTCTAAGGTGAGGTCTAGTAACATAATGGTGACTAAAAATAAGAAAGAAGAGTTTAAAATGATTAAGCTTAGCACATATCCATTAAAATAATCATACATACTATAGTGTGTTTCACTCACTCTCGGCCCCCTGAGTTTCCTTTATGGCTTCCAAACTATTGGACGTAATTGAGAGGGTCAGGGCAAAAACATGATAACCCTCAATATTATTAGGGAAATGAGACGTGTTCTCTTACCTACATGACGAAAACACATTTAGTTTGTTAGAAAATGAGGTGTTTAGGAATATGTTTGGTCCAAAAAGGTATGAGGCTACTGGGGAGTGGAAGAGGTTACTTACTGATGAGTTATATAACCTGTCCTCTTCACAATACATTGTTAGGTAAATCAAGTTTCGTAGACTACGGTAAGCAGGTCATGCAGTGTGTGTGTATATAATAAAAGCCATGGGATGTATGTTTGTATGTCAAGAGATTTTTCAAACTTCACGATAAGACTTTGCTGAAACTTCGCACACATGTTACTTAAGTATTTTAGTTATCCTAAACATTCTTAAAACTGAAATTTTTGCAAGACTGCAAGAGGGTGGCCCCAGTAGAGATTCAGCACACCACAACATGTGACTAGAGCTATATTAAAGTGTTGTCCTTTGGATCTAAATGAGAAAAATATGAAACTTGAAAAAAAAAATCTCTATAACCGGGAAGAGCCATGAACACTACTTCCAGTTTTGAAAAATCAAAAATCAGTTCCAAACAACAGGGAAACCCCTCGTGCCAGATCCAAAAATACGTCTGACGGAGATTTGCCTAAACCCCAATAAATCATATAAAGCTAAACATCTACGCTATCACATTAATTACCGAAAAAAAAATAGGTTACAAGTTTTTTTTAATTGATATCCTCACAAGTAGTCTATATTTAATCTTACTAGGCTACATGATTCAACTAGTGATTTATAACTTGGTACGCAATTCATTTCTAATCCTTATATTGGTAAAAGGTGTACAATATGCTAACTTCAATATTGACGAATTTTTCCACACCTAAATTAAATGTTAAAAGAAAATATGTTTATATAGGGCCTATATTAATAATTATTATTTTTCACAAGATTAGTTTAACATGATAGAGAATGAATATTTGAACAGCTCTTGCAAAGAAAGACTTTCATACAAATTTGGAACATTTTGGACACTATTTTAATTTATTTGTTTCGTTAAGAGGAATACCTTCATGTGTGCGCGATAAAATTCAACATTGGTAAACATGAATCTTCGTCTTTCACGGTGATGCCAGGTGCTGTGTCTGTTCTAGAACTAAGATAGATTGCGAGTAGTGTGCTGATATGATCTGTTGGTACAGAAAAGGGAATGTCAACTATCCATTAATAAAAATTAAAATAGGCTGTGAGCAAAATAACGTACTCGGTTTCTGCATGGTATTGGGGATATTGGGGTTAAAATCTCAACTAGATGCTCTATGGGTGATGTGATTCAACACTATGTACCATTTAACGTTAAAAGGAGTGTGATTTACTATCCAAGATTAAGTCTTTTTTACTTTCTCGCTATCTTACAGGTAGATAAAGTATTGTGATCATCATGAAAATCGAACTCGAGATTTTGATGAATCTCGACGTTTCATGAATCTGAAAAAGTGTTTTTTTTAATTTACTTCTATCTGTCAGTCTGTACCTCGGGTTAGAGCCTAAACTATTTTACCGATTGGGCTACAACTTTATACATAGGATTTTCATAGGTTTACCCCGAGGAATTTTTAGAATTGGATATCCAACCCTAAAATTAAGGGTAGTTTCCTAAAGGCCGGGAAGAGAAAAAAAAAATCGATTTTATCAACATCGACTTTAACGATTCTGATTAGATTTCATTTCTAAGCTATGAACAATATTACAAACCATATGGCTACTCTCAACTTTTCGTCAAAATTACTTTAAGGGTTCCGGTCTGATGCGTAAGCTCTAACTTTAAATTTTATCTCCGTAAGTCTTTGAGATATGAAATTACTTATCATTGCATACATGTGGATCTATCTATAATAAATATATCTTACTCGAAATATATTTTTATAAAACTAAAAGTGTTTAAGCTATACACAAATATATATTTCTTTTAACTTTGCCAACACTTTAAGGTAAAGTATAACGACCCTCAAAAGAAATCTAATCCGAGATGTTGATGGATGTCGAAGTTTCATGATCTCCGGAACCCTAAGAAGTGATTTTTGCAACGCCGTCTGCCTAACTCTAACATTAATAGCAATTTACCAAAGAGTGAAAAGAGAAAAATTCCATTTTCTCAAAATCGGCTATAACGATTTTATCTCTCTCATTCTAGACTCGATAGTAAATATTTACCTATTTAATTGGTCAAAATGTATAAAATAGAAATTTAATAACTATGAAATAACCAAAATTATCGCCTAGTAAAATGACGAAAATTTTAACTGGAAGTCAAAATTTTATTACGAAGTGTTGACCCTTGGGGACCCAATATCGATATTTTGTATTTATTCAAATATACAAATTAAAACGTTATTTCTTTAAAAATAAAATTATGAAATTTAAAACCACGAATAAGAAATGTTTAACGTATGTCTAGCACAATTTGTTCTCATGTTTGCTAGTGTATATTATATTACGGATTTTGAGTAAATATCTCAATTTTTAAAAAATAGAGTGAGAAAGTTCGTGTGGATTTCCGTACCATTTATTATTGTTGGTTTTAACCTTCCCACCGTATATCATTAGCCGCTCAAACTATACGCAATTAAAGGCCTACATTAATTGCGTAAAGATGAAGTTGATAGGATTTAAAAGATATTTGCTAGAATTTATGTGACAGGAAAGTGGGAAACTATTTTTCTTAAACACCCTCAGTAAAAATTGCTGGTACTTTAACCCCGACCTACCAGCCACCAGCAAGCAAGAGTAAACAAGCTTTACTATTAAACCGTCTGATCACCAATTCAGATATTAAGATTTTATCATCCCACAATTTAGATGGCCTAATAAAGTCTTATTACTACTCAAAAAGCTAAAAATCTAATTTACATTTTATTGATAAATTAAAATATACTTATTTGAATTTGCAAAATTGTTTACTTAAATGGGCACCAAACCCGTGTGCATTGGTTGGGAGCCAAATGGTATTCTACTAAATCACGTTCTCTTATTTATACATTTAAATTTATATTCTACTTGAATTCTTTTCCTAGCAATAAAAGATTCCTCGCTCGTATTCAAAAGATTAAATTTAGTTCCCAGGAGATTCAAATACTTAAAAATTAAACTATAGTCTTAGAACTGCGGAATTTATAATTATTTTTAAATGTCGCTACTTTACTTTAAAATGTATTTTCAATTAGCCTAGTCAGTTAAACTCAATGTGGCAATATGCCTTACTAAAAGGTAGCTAGTTATCCGCTCCCTACATAAGATACCTGACTAGAAGAAAAACAACTGTCCACCCCTTCATCATATAACTGGCTTGAAGATAAACAATGATACTCTACCATCATTATATACCTGACTTGAAGATGGTAAATGTTTTACCCCCTTTATCATATACATAAGTAGAAGATAGCCAATTGTCTGCCCCCTCCATCTTAAACCAACGTAGAAGCTAGCCAATGGTATTCCCCCTGCATCAGATACATCACTTTATGATAGTCTATACCCGCCTCTGTGGCGTAGTTAGCTAATGCGCTAGTTTAATGTTGAGCTAGACTGCCGAGGACGGGGAGATAGAGGTTCGAATCTCGCTCGGGTGAACTGGGGTGGTATTTCCTAATGGTTTTCCACTCTCCCTCCACGCAAATGCGGGTTCACTTCCTCTATATTCAACCTTCCTAATTCCTAACCCAAGAGAGTAATTAGTACTTAAGCTTATAACCCGAACGGGTAGTAAGACTGGGTGCTAAATATAGTATTATGATAGCCTATGGTCTGCTACCTACATCATACACCTAACTTGAGGACAGTGGCGCAATCAGACACTTTCTTTGGGGGGTGGGGGGAGGGACAAACAATCAAGGCTGTGTCCAGAATTACATTTTAGGGGAGGAGGGGGGATTTAGGGGACACAGCTCCATAACCATTGGGGGCTAAGACAACGTATGCCTCTAGATACTATTCCAAATTCTTTTGGTGGTATTCAAGGGCAGCGATTTCAATAATCTAAATTACCTAAGTTTTGATACACTATATCAAAGCTATTTTTCCAGTACTTTTTCAATTTTTAACTTTTGGGGCACTTTGAACGTTTATAATCGTAGGTTTACCATCATATTTTCCCTATAAACTAGGACTCTTTTAGTGTTCTACTCAAAGAGAAGAATCAATGGTTATCTGGCGGGACCCTAGTAGTGTAAGAGGGAGAGGGCAGATAGAAAAATAAATAGTTTTGTCCTCCAACCCAAAAGAGGGTCCAATAATCCTTCCCAGGAAAATGCCACAAGAGAAATTTATTCACCTACAAGCTATTATGAGGAGTCTTTCCTTTGAAAATTCTAAAAATTTAGATAATTCTAGAAGCTTTTATGAGTAGTCCTTGTCCGGCCATTTTTTAAAATTAGGTTCCTCTAGAAACTATATAAAGTATTCTTCCCTCGGATTTTTTTTTAAAATTAATGTTCTGGAAACTATTTGGATTTGTATTTAATTAAAGATGTTTTAAAACTTAGATGCCCTTATAAGCCATTTGGTATGGTCCTAATCTGGAATTTTTTTGAAAATTAGATGCATCTACAAGTATTTGGAATGGTACTCTCACAGAAAACGCTTGAAAATTATATGCCTCTTGAAGCTATTTGGTGTGGTCCTTGGCTGGCCAATTTTTAAAATTAATTTGAGGTCTTGGGAGGGGGGGCACTGCTTTATTCCACCCCCACCCCTTGGTTGTACTACTGCTTGAATATAACCAATGGTATTTCCCTTACATCACTTACCTAACTGGAAGATAGCTTATGGCCCACCCTTATATCACATACCTGACTAGCAGGAACCCAATTTGATCATTTCTCAAAATATGTGGGATTTAAATTTATTAGTGCACCTACTTGCCTGTCTCTTCGCAACACGGATATTATTTAATCAATGGGGTAGCGATGATTAGGGTAGTTTATACCAGACATGTCATACTCCTGGAGGACATGTTCTGATACAAGATTCTTTGCAGCACTTCAACGATATTATGAATCAAAATACCATGTGGCCTGACTAATATTATTATAAACATAGTATAAATACATCATTTGCGAATATTATATTTAGAAATTGAGTATTAAGGTATATTTGAGGAAATCTAGTATGTGAGGTTGGTGTACTTACATTTTTACTCTTTACTCACCTGGGATTGATTCCTAAATATGCTTGAATTTGTTCACCAAATTTAAACCAATTTATGGAATAAAACCTAATCCAATCAAACCTATCATAGACTCCCTTACCTGACCTTCAAAAGTCAAAAGGAAGGCTTTAAAAGATTTTTTTAGCACCGTGTCTTACTATCTGTTCAGGTTATATGCATAGGCCTATGTACTTGTTACATTAATAAGTTAGGGATGAGGAAGAGTTAATTATTTTAAGTGTGACTGCATTTGCGTGGAAGAAGTGTGGTTAACCAGTTTGCAAAAAAAAACCTCAGTACACCCAACCGGGATTTAAACCCCAATCTCCCTGTCATCGGCAGTCTAGTCTAATGCAATAGTAACGCCTTAGACCATGTGGCCATTGCAGCAGGTTAGAGGGACAGTGCGGCGGGAGTTATTTGCGTATTCTGTTTTATAATATAGGCGAAATTTTTTAATGCAATTTTTGAGTCCTATTCTTAGAGAGTACCATACCTCATATAGTTATTAGCTTAAAGTACACTTAAATGTATTTATTTTAAGATATTTAAGTACTTTTTAATTCTTATTTTCTATATTTTAGCTTGTGCATTAATCTGCTGTTGGCAGCAGATAATTTCTTGTATGCATCCATTTCTTATGAATATTTTACTAGGGGCGTAGCGTAAAGATAGTCTCTGAAACTAAGTATCCCCAAATCTTCTATTGGACGATTAGAAAAATTAATTCCAAAGGTTTAGGTACCATTCTAAGTTTAAAACAACTCCCAAAATGATTTTAAAAAAACCAACATAAATGCTTCTTGCACAGATACAAATATTATATATTTTATTTTTATTTTGAAGCTCGCCTCACCTTGTAGCAAATAGACTATAATTTTTTATGTTTTATCATCACTCCTTTCACATTCACACTCCTCTATCCATACGCCAGGTGTACCTCTCCCAACATCGAGAAGATAGTCAGTCAGCAAACCATTTGACATCTATGTGGATGTCAAATGGTTTGCTGTTTAAATGTGGGGCGAACATATCAATACACTGGTGTTACTCGTAATATTATGCATTCACCAACAGTCATGTCGTAAACAATACTAAACTATATAGATCTTCATCTTCTACTAAATGTTAGTTTAAATTTATATGCAATATTTTGTGATGTATCGGTTGTTTGTTTATTCCTATCATGTTTGCGTTTTTAACTATTGTCAATGGGTGTGGTATTAAGAGGGCTTTGGGAAGTTTCGGTGTAAAAAGGCTTGGTGAGGGGGTGGGTAGGGGGATTTTAATACTTGATAGAAGATTTCTACAAATGCTAGTCAGGCATTAAATAGCTGCCATACTACCTGACATGAAAACGTTTACCTACCTAGGCCTTCAGTAAGAACTATTCCACGTACAAAGAACACATTTATTACAGATGAATTAAACAATAGGGCTATTTTTTTAATGATAATAATTTCGTGGAAATTATTGTGGTTTTCCTGTCTGGGACCATGGGACCTTTCTAAAAATTATTGTTAACTTATTTACTTCTAAGTTTGATTCTGAAGACAATGTTTTGTGTTGCGCGCGTGCTCAAATTATTTTTAAACTATTTAGTTTCTTTCTAGGTTTTGAGATGGAAGGAGGAGAGCTGATAAATATATCTTGTTTAGTTTGTCATTATAAATCTGACGTATTGTGTGAACATAAATCATTGATAAATATAATAACTTACAACTAAATCGTTGGCTAGAGCTAATACAAGTAATAATAGGGAAGACGATTTTAATGAACATATAAGTCTCCCCTTCTTCATAGGGTTGTCCACGCCACTGTATTTTACAATATTTTAAATTAAATAAATTCAAGCACCAACTCAGGCAACCTTACTGTTTTGACGTAGCTTTAAACTTCAAAAATAATAATCAAGTAGCCTCATATAAATAAATTGGATATGTCAAGTTTATCAACTCCACCCTAAAATGCGGTGGTGCTGCGTCGTATTGAATACATTTTCTCTGTCGCACAACTTCCAGCAGCCATGGTAGAACTATCTCAAGATAGTGACGATAAAATTCGGCATTTAGACGGTCAGGTAGCAATTACGGGTCTCCCCATAACGAGGTCAACTATCTTGTGAACTTAACAGACGTTCGTTGTTATATTATAAGAATAGGGCTCTGAAGAGAAGGTACATTGATCTAGTAAACCTTCACCAACCCCTGGCGGACATTTATTGAGCTACAGAGGTGGCTTGTGTAGGTAGTGTAGTCACAACACGCAATTAAGTTATATTGATTTCTGTAAACAGTCAATAATTTTAATAAAATCTTTAGTAATTTTTTATTGAGAAATATTTGTTTATCTACATATTATATATATATATATTAATATATATTATATTATATATCATGGTCAAAGCCCGAAATCTAGGCACTTCGCAAAATAACTGTCCACTTTTAGTTTTGGCCACCAAAATCAGCCAAAGTATGAAATACATAATAATTTACCATATCATTTTTTAGTGCCTCTTCACGAAATTAATCAATATGATGGATTAAAGATTTATTTGCCATTGTAATGCCCAGGGGTTAAGTTATGTTAGGTTAGGATTGTGTTGTCATACTATTCAGCACTTCAGGAACTGGCCGGGCTGTCGTGGTCAATTCCCGCTTGGGCTGGCCAGAACGCGAATTTAAATTTCATCCAATTAATATTTCGCGATTTAACGGGACCATCTGGCCTATGTGCGAAGGGTACAGCCAATTCGCAAAGTGGCCGGTTTTGGGCTATGACCATCATATGTACACAACTAATATTGAAACACGTATTTGGTTATGTAGTTTTGAAGAGTTTTCCAAAATATTAAAAATAAATTCTATTCGATCCTATAAAACCGTTATTAATTGTAATTACACCTTTTTAAGAAACGCGCTATTCGGGTTATACACAAAGTACACTAAGTAATATAATTTACTTACACAACTATATTGAATTTCTTACAGAATCAGAAAATTTCTCGTTTCTTATAAAATATAGTTCGAAAAGTTAGTAGGACACACAAGAAATTTGTTTTTAACGTTTTGGGTCTAGACGTGACGAATATTAAAATTAGTACCGTGAATCAATGTCACGTTAGTTATATTTCGAATTAAATTCATTCAATAAACAATATATCTATGAGAATACATTTTAATAAACAGGCTGTGTTAATTTAGCTAAGATACTTTTTATTTATATTACAGTTTTATTAAATGGCCTCCTTCAAAATAAGGCAAAATGGTTTCTCCATTTAAGGGGTCCATCTAACAGACCGCTAAGATACGTTGCAGAAATCCTGCTTTATTCTAATAAGAATTGGTTTTATATTTCAAAATGTGGTTCTTGCCAAAATGTAGGAAAAAGGGATCAACATTTTCCAATAGAATAAAAAATCTAAAATTTTAAGTTGTATAGTTTGAAAAAAATATATAAACAATTGAAATGTAAACTTAGCACATTTGCAACAACGTTTCACGTGAAATATCGTAGTTCTGAGAACAAAGTAAATATTTAGGGCTGGTTGCACATACATTAATCCGTGACTTGACCGAAATCAGATTTAAAGTAAATATTTAGGGCGTTGCACAAAATTAATCAGTGGCTTGATCGAAGATCAGATGTAAAGTAAATATTTAGGGCCGGTTGCAGAGACATTAATCAGTGGCTTGATCGAAGATCATATGTAAAGTAAATATTCAGGGCCAGTTGCACAATCATTAATCAGTGGTTTGATCGAAGATCAGATGTAAATTTATTTACAATTAGGGTCTCAAACCTCATTTTCAGTTTCATTAACAATTAGTACGTGATTGTCAATCAAATCTCTGGTCAAGCAAACTAGCCAATTCACTCCCGTCAACTGTGTGATTCTACTATCATCATGTTGATGGGAAACATAACCTATAAGCTTTACCAAATGGCTTAGTTTTTCATCCTTATTTAAGTGATTAATAAATTAGAAAGTGTATTTTATATATTTGATTTGAGTGTGACTTATTTTTCAAGATAATAGTGTCAATTATGGCGTCCTCAGATGAAGTTTTTCAACCATACAATGATGTTAAAGGAGAATGGTTGAAATCCAAAGCAGATACAGGAAAGTAGTTAGATTTTCTTTAATCTTAGAGAAAAAAAAATTGAGAAGAGGTATAGACTGAGTACATTTTACTGTGTATATTGATTAATATTACTCACAATTTTGTTAGACATATTTCTTAATAAACATGCCTGAAATGGCAATTTATTGAAATGGATATATTCAAATCAGGCAGCCTAGGCTGCTAGAGACAAAATTTATATATTATAGCCAATCTTATAATATATACATTTATGTAATTTCACTATCAGGTTTTCCAAAAACAGTGAATTTTACAGTGTTGCCATGTATGTTTTACCTGATTATCTGATCATTCCTATGGTTAGGTGATCGTATATTTTGATCCCTAATTAAGTTTGTTGCAACCCAATTCTTTCTTCATCTCGGATCAAGCTTAATGACAATGGGGAAATTGAAGAATCAATACGATGTCTGTGCATCCAGTCCACAAACTATAAATCTAGACTTCTTCAAATCAATTTAGTCATATATTTTTGGTGTCGCAACAGGAAATTCTAAGAAAATTCAAGATTGTGTTAGTAGTTTTTATGCTTTAGGACTGACATTGTATTAAATCATAGCCTCCTGCAGTGTGAGGATATTTCCTTTCAAGTAGATTGTTCTCTTCAAGGGCTTAACCAGGTTAACTTTTCAGGGGGACTTAGGGGAATGTTGAAGAAATGTCTCGAAAATTAAATGCTTCTTAAAGCTATATGTAGTTCATTTTTATGGTAATTAAAGGCAGGTATTTAATTGATTACATTTGTTATTTTATAACTTAAAAATAGTCTCCTCTCTCAAGGTCCAAAAATTTACATCCATCACTTCTTAAAGTTATAATTGGAGGCATAATCATGGGGAGGTGACTTCCGGGATAGAGGGAGAAAACATTTTTTTCCCTATTGAATAAATTCATCTCCCTCTAAATTTATTTCCCTCCTCGCTTATTTTTTCGAATATGACACGATTAAAACCCAACTTTAAATAGCTTCTAAGGCCATCGAATTAAGATTTTAAAAATTAGATGATCTAAAAATGTAATAGGGGCATCAAAATTTTAAAAAAAAAGGGGGAAGACCACTTTAAATATATTCCAGAGGACTATAGTTTTCAGCCTAAATTCCAGGGGAGGACCACTAAAATAGCTTAAAGACATCAAAACGTCAAAAGTTTGCCGGGAGAAGGCCCCGAAATTCTTCAGGCCTGTAGGAGAGAAACAATTTCCTCTGAACCCGTTTTTGGCTAATTAACCCTTCTCCTTTACACAAATAAGGCTTTTACGCCACTGACTCAACCTGGATTATTTTAGAGATGATTTAGTATTTAAATAATAAGTTTGAGGTTTAAAAATTGTGCTAGGAGAAAAGTTCGAGTAACCCCAGCCTATATAGTCCAATATTATATTCAAATAAATATATTTTCAACTTGACTAATGAAAAAAGAGGTTTCTAAATTAGTGACAATCGCTGGGCGAGGGATGAGGGGGAAGAGGTTGGGGCCATTTGTGCCCTGGGTAGTCAACCCACTTTTCAGAAGATCTGGTCTATAGTGAGATTCAGATTGGATGAAACCTTTTATCGTTACAAAAATTATTTAAACTATTTTAATATAAGTTTTCATACGGCTAGTCAGTTGATCTGCAGCTGTCACATTTGATAAATATTATTTATAGCGCATATACATATATATGCGCGTGTCTGGGCTACATTACTCATAGGCTGCTTCGTGGAAAGATTAGCCAGTACTAATGTACCGTTGCCCAGGGGACGCCCAACTGTAGTAAGTGTACATTCTTGCCGTGGCTAACATTTTGTGCAATACACTAACGTGGTCTGAAAACTATACTATTTGTTTTCAAATATACAGGACGTTGTAGGCCTACAAGTAAATCCAGACCACTTTTGTAACTTAAGTTCTCATGAAATAACAAAATTTAAAATAATGAACTAATTTTATACCTAAATACTATTTGGTGAGCTCAAGACACGACCATAGTCAGTAAATGTTTTCCTCTGAGCCATTTTTTAATCTAGATTCATATCTACTGACCCCTTCAACCCTTAATCGTACGCATTTATTTAAAATAAATTTTCCAATTTTAGACTAGGCTTTATTCCATGATGGACAAATTGAAAATTTATAATATCTCTTCAATGTGGCCAAAAACTCTACAAACTCTTTAGACGCCACACCTATGAAGACTCATCTTGTGCCACCACGAAGAAGATAAGCTGAATGTCTTTGTTCATGGCTCGGCCACCATAACCCGTAGATCCGAACTTGTGTGTCGGCTTTGTAAATCACAAGCTCGATTCTGAGGGTCTGGGTTGCCAGGGCGCCTGCTACAGGTACGACAACAGCGAAGAACATCGAACGCGTGCAATAAGGAGAAACTTCATATCAAAAGCGCACAAGGAAAAAAATAACTGAATAACATGGCAACGAAGCAAACATGTATTGTAAACAACCCCCTTACTCTTTACAAAACTTACAATTAATAATAATAATTAATAATAATAATAATAATAATAGGTGTTCTGTCACACGACAGGCCAATTACTTTTGTCAGTGAGCTTAGACCACCAATGCGCCCTGTACTCTGCCTCCTCCTTCAGCTCTAAGAATTTTCTTCTTTCCTTCAAGTAATTCAATATTTGAATCATCCCTCTTCCTAAGCTCCTCCTTCCCTCAACCTTTCATTCTATGACGTCGTGCAGAAGACTGATCTTCCTAAGGATGTATCCGATCCAGTTTACTTTGCACCGAAGAATCACATCCAAAATGGTTCTCTTCTCACCCATTATTCTTAGGACTGCTTCATTTGCCACCCTGCCTATCCATCTGTTTTTCTCAATCACCACATTTCAAAGCTCTCCAAATATTTATTTTCCATCTTCCATTTTGGCTATTTTGGTTAGGATGCAATCACAATACAACTCAAATTGAAATAGAGATGTGTCGTTCGTTAATGAACCAACAAGGGGTGTTGCCATATGCGGCTCAGAGACTAGAAACAATGATGCGCTTTTAGATACTCTCAAAGCAGATATACAAATCTGGCCTGTAAGTTTTCAGTACGGAGCTGACACAAGGACCACAGTAGTTAAATTACAACCGTTATTGTGCGGGACTGTGTTCAAATGTCCCTTCTGTTAGCATTGGAGGACTTGAGAAGGAACTTTAGCTGTATGGTGCTCGACATTATTCAGAACTGTAATTATCTGGATTATAATGTTACCATACTATAATGCGTTCATTCCGATTGGGACATTTTAATCAAGTCAACATCTTGTGAAACAGTAATTAAAGTATTGATTGAGAAGCGTACCCACACTGAGTTTTACATGGTCTAAAGCTGGGTTGGGCAACCCTGTGACCAATTGTGTGGCAAATTTGAGTTCATCAACTCTCCCAATAAAACGCTTTTTTTAAAAAACAAATTTTATCATTTGCGTTTGAGGCAGTTGTAACTAAGTAGTCAAGTTGTACACGTTTTGAATAGACTACTTCAAACAATGTGTGCCGCTTAAAATGCTTTATTAAGCAACCTAATTTCTCAATTTTTATATTGTGTGGCGAATATCACTTATTATTCGCCACACCTGTGGCTACATTGAAAAATTGGCTGCTCACCTTTGGTCGTTTCTTAAAGTATGCTCGTTGAAGCCCCACTAGACTACAGAGGTGGTCTGTTGATGACCCAGACGAACATTATTTGACAGTTACCAGCAGTGGTGGCGGGACCTTATTTGTGTAAGTGGGTCAAGTAAGAAAGATAGAGCCACGGGGAGGTTATCCCTCTCACCTTCCAATCAAATGTTTGAAAATTGGAGAGATTCTAACCAGGTTTATTTTAAACATTTGTTGATTCTGGAATTCATTTGAAGTGGTTTTCTCTCTACAAATTTTTGAAAATAGGACGCCTGGGGAAACTATTCAGAGAGGTGTGAACATGGATATATTTTGGAGAATTAGATGGATCTAGAAACTATTGGGATTGGTCTACCCAGAATATTTTCTAAAAATTTGGATGCCTATAGAGTTTAGAAGATACTTGGAGGTGTTCTCACTCAGCATATTTTCGAAATTTGGATGCTCTTAGAAGTTATTTAGGGTTATCCTCTCCCATGGACTATTTGAAAATTAGATTCCCCCATAAGTTATTTAGAGTGGTCTTTTCCTTGGAGTCTTTTGAAAATTAAATACCTCTTAACATATTTGGAGTGGTATTTTCCTAGCAAAATTTCTAAAATTGAAAGGCACTAGAAGCTATTTGGAGTTTGGTGTATGGCCATCTTTCAGCTTCATATAAGATATCATAGGGGAGTGAAAAAAAAATATAGGGGAGCCATTTATTTTTAGGGGGGAGCAATGCCCCCTCCTAGCCCCATAATTCCGTAATCGCTGGTCACAAGCGTTGATAGAACTACCTTCATAAATATATTAGTACGTCAAGTCATTAGATCGGCAGCAATCACTCTTAAAAGATGGTATCAATTCCTACAAAATAATATTAATAATATAGTAAAATGTTGTCGATGTTGACTGCACAAAAAAACAACAAGCATTTCCTAATGTGTTCCTCCTTCTGAAATCGTACACATTTATAAGTTTAGGCACCTTTAGTCTCAATATCCTGGCCCATATCAACAAAAAATAATAAAATAGCTATACTGTATTATATTAAAGGCTTGGTTTTGATATTAAAAAAATTGGCTCACACCAAAATGAAGTTATAAGATATTAACATTTTAAGTTGTTATAATTTTATATATAGAATCATGAAAAAATAAAATTAGCTCATTTTCAAGGCCAATTCATGTGAAATATTGCAATTCTGAGACCAAAGTAAATGGTTAGAAATAGCGTTCCTCAAGCAAATAAAACCATATTTTAAGTTCAATTGCTATGAACCTTCAAAACTACTATTCATATAAGAAATAGGCCTAAAGCTGTTTGAGGATACTTCTCTTGGAATAGCCGGCGCCCTTATGGACGATTTGCAGCTGATGAATTTGCCAACAAATTTATTTAGATACTTCGTTATTTTAAGACGTATATTAAGATGTTGCATTGTACTCGGGTTTAATTTAAAATGATTTTAAAATATCAGTCATATTTTTCATTTAATAATATAAAACGAATATAAAAGATTTGGTTTAAAATTTAACTATCCGTTTTTCTATTTAACGTCTTATGTTTTGCTTTGTTTCGTTTCCAAACTAAAGAAATTCTATTAAAAATATTTTTTATAGAAGGTTTCTTGATTTGGTATTCAACATTAAATTAGTTGAAAACGTTTGGTGAGACTATAACGTTTCCACTTAAAACTAAAAGGGAAAGTAGGACGGGGAGATCGAGGTTCGAATCTCGGTCGGTGAACTGGGGGTGGTTTTTCCTAAATGGTTTTCACTCTCCCTCCACGCAAATGCGGGTTCACTTCTCTATATTCAACCTTCCCAATTCCTAATCCATTAGTGTAATTAGTACTTAAGGTATAACCGAACGGGTAGTAAGACGCGGTGCTAAAAAAAAAAAAAAAAAAAAAAAAGGGAAAGTAGCCTATGTACCACTTATGATAAAAATAATTGATTGATTTAAACGTTAGAGTTTGATCCTCCCGATATACATACATGTAAGGGTGTATATGTATATAGACTATATATATATATATATAACGTATATGTTAGGTTGTGAGACGAGTTAACAATATACATAATATATACATAGTCATCTCATCTCACTGCCTGTACATACATATGTAGGCTACTACTAACGTTAATGTGTTAGGAATGATGATGGTTGAATTTAGAGGAAGTGTACCAACATTTTAGTGGACCAAGAGTAGATAACCCTTTAGACCCAGCCGGGATTCGAGCCCCTATCTCAACGTCATCGATAGTCCGATTTTTTAAATTTGTACGTGCCTCCCTAAGATTTATTTGCGTACCCCAGATTGAACACCACTATAGTAGACCATGTTCATGGTTAAATATATTTCAAACTCGTCAAGAGAATTACCGTTACTAACATTTTGTGACTTAGTTTGGTTGTGCGTCACTTTCTAAGTCACCAGAAAAATAGCCCCGGTGTCAGTGAAACTGTAAGCTCATGTTTCATTCTATCGATCCTGTTGAGCGGTGTCTTGGAGGCTCGATAGTTTGACATTCTGCCACGAGACGGCGGCCGTGTCTAGTAGTGCGATCCTCCCAACATAGATGGCAGCACACTCCCGAGAACATACAATACAACCTTGCAATGTTTGGAGGTCTGTCGCTCCGTATAATTGTGTGATGTGCTATCTGGTGATAGTGCAAGTTTTCAAAGTCGAGTATATAAACGAAACGAAGTAAATGAGGAAGAAACTCTAAATTATTTCCCCAAAATTATCCTGAAAAGATGATGAGAATACCAAGTGCAGAATAATACCTCCTCTTCCCTAATCCACCTCCCCAAATATCACCTAATTTAGTCGGTAGCCTTGATTTCTTGTTTGGTGAAGTAGCTTTATTTAATCTGTGTGTTTTATTTTTTGGAGCTATATATCCATATGTCATGCAAATAAAGTCTTTCACTATTTTTTTTTATCACCGCATCTTACTACCCATCCGGGTTGTACGCCTTTGGACTAATTACTTTAATGGTTTAGGAATTTGGCAAGTTTTTAATTGATAGGAACTGCACCCGCATTTGCGGGGAAGGAGAGTGGAAAACCGTTTAGGAAAAAACCCTCAGTGCACCCAACCGGGAACGAACCCTATTCTCCCCGTCTTCGGCAGACTCCCATCTTAATGGGAAAGGTTGGCTTCCACCTTATCTTACCCTTAACCAACATTAATAAATAAAAGAGTTTAAGATTAAAGATTGCAACCAAACAAATGAAATAGTTAAAATTAGAGGCAAATACAAACAAATACAAATACATAACAAGAACAAGAGCTAAATACCAATAATATGAGGTAACAGAGAAATAAAAAAAACATATTGCTAAGAATGTATTAATAGGAGTTATATTTGAGTCAAGCCTAAAGTAAAACGAACTCACGCACACACCCTAATGTACAGTAGGTGCCATGTTTTACTAAACTTTCAAAAACAATAGGTTCATTACCTGCATTAGTTCTTGCATGGTTTAAGGCGTCACTCTCGTGTTGGGCTGGACTACCAGTAACGGTAGATCGCGGGTCGAATCGAATTTGTATGTACTGAGAGTGGTTTTTACGAAATCCTCTCCCTCTAATAAACGCGGGTACATTTACTACCTTAAAATTCTACCTTCCTTATCCCTATTCCATTAGCATTAATGCGTACGTATAACCCAAACTGATACTAGGGGTCGTATGCAAGAACGTCTCTAAGTGTGAGTGGCTGCTTATTGGCACGTTCGTGTATTCCAGAACACATACACTGTCCACCTTCTAGTTTAGGGATGGCAAATCAATAGCACGAGGTGTCATTTGGGTGGCACGTCGACATGAAAATAATAAATATTCAATGAAACTTTTCCCAGCCTGGCATAATTTATTGAAGCCAATATTTCGACAGCCACGTTATTCAATGTCATGTCACAATACATTTTGTGAAATCAACGGTTAGAAATCGTCCTGGCCAGTACTTAAGTGCATCTTGTGTTCTGTTGAAGACAACAAGCTATGAAACGATTATGGCTAGCAAAATATAGCAACATGTTTCAAACTAATATGGAAAAGATTAGGTCCTTGGAAGTTTTCGATTTTAACATATAAGTTACCGTATTGGTTTAAATTTATTGTCTTTTTTTCCACTGAAGCTGTTTCTTTCAAAGTTTTTACTTTGAGTTATTGAAATTAATCTTGTCTAAAACACCCAATTTTACAACTTAAACTAATTTCCCTTTTTTTTTTAATGTAGGCACTATTAACAAAACTACACTTTGATTTGTCATTCATTACATTTCATAATATTAAACATTTAAAAAATTAACCTATTAATAAACGTAAATAAGAGGTGGCACACTAGATTATTTCAAAATACAGCTAGTCCTTAAGTGACACACTGGTCGGAAAAGTTTAACCATTCCCGTTCTAGCCTATTATGACGCAAGCAAACCAAAGCCACTAAGGGCCAGTTTCATAGTCAGATTGAGTACGCCTCAAGTGTAGCGACACCTACCTAAATTCGAATGGAATGAGCTAGTTTCGCATATGAAGTTGGCCCATTCCATTCTGATCTAGTTAGTTGTATTAGTCCTGTATTTAGTATAGCTCTATACTTGAGGCGTACTCAATCTGACCATGAGACTGGCCCTAAGGCTCCACTCATACTCTCTACTTAATGGCGTTTTTGAATACGGCTCTAAGATACGTTGAGAATAAAATTTAATAATTAAGTGCTGATTATTTTCACCTTCCACGCATAAAAATTGAAAATTTTCAATTTTCGAATTTTCACTAGGTCTATAAATGAAGAAGACCCTTTAAAATCAAAATGTGAAATAGTAAATAGTAAATTATGGCTAGTTTCTTTTTAAAGCTGTGAAACTATGTTTTTAAGTTTGTCTAAACTAAATCTATTTCGTCTAGTAAGTGGTGTTGTGTTACTATCAATCCAACTCTCACACGCTCTGCTCCAGATACAACTTCATATGGGAATGTACGAGTATGTTCATTGCTTGTTGGTCGATAAAAGTTCAAGGAAAGGAAGGGAGGGAGAATATTAACCAAGTACACTAAACAAGCTAAGCGTATCCTGGAAACAATCCACTTCGCATCACTGTAAAAACAAAACAAGACCAAGTCTATAAACTTTGAATATTAATTTTTATAA
This sequence comes from Timema podura, assembly GCA_033556935.1. NCBI lineage: Eukaryota > Metazoa > Arthropoda > Insecta > Phasmatodea > Timematidae > Timema > Timema podura. Next base: position 37,518,869 of record JAVRXN010000010.1, read on the forward strand.
TACATACAAGAGCTTAGAAATATATTTTTTCTAGGGGGGTTGTTAGATAATTTCGCTATACTTATAGCCAATAAAAGTTTGTATATGTATTTGGATCCCCACTCTAGGAGGGGGTTCATCAAATTTCGGGGTAGGGGGTGTCTTTCTACGCACTTAGATAAATAGTTAGAAAAACGTATATTTTAACGTCTAAACAGAACTGTTTTGTATTACTATAGTTTCGTTCTCTTGTGTGTTGCTAGTAAAAAAAAAGTATTATTCAGCCACTTAGGATTCTTGCTCTTTTCCTTATTTTAGATGATTTATTTACGTTGTTGCCTAGTTGGTTCATTTAGAGAGGACGTGTCAAGTGGGTTGCAGATCAAGTAACGCCTAGAATACATCGTCTGTAGCTCCGTATGTTTATTTTCCTCAACTTACTTATACTCTTTAATATATTTCAACATTGTACACATTCCATTCACCATGAAAGGTAGCAGTCTAAGTAGTTTCTCCCATACATCCATACATACGAATGGAAATACATTCCCTTTAAATAATACATATCTAATACCAAATAGCCAAATAGTTTTAACTATGCGTTTTGGCTGGAAGGGTAGTTAGACGTGGTGCACAGTCCAATATCTATATCCTATGATTCATATGTATATGTCTATATGATTTATAGAAGGCTTTAAGCGTTCCTACAACTTTAATTAAAAACATAATTGAATATTTACAAATAAAATAGAAATTACTTTTTTGTTACGGGGAATCGTGCATTGAACCTTTCTGAAAAAAAAACTTTTTTTCTCAACAAAACTGATTTTAATTTATTTATATTTAAAAAAATATTCTTTTTAAAGTTCAAATTACATTTTTTCTTAAAAGATGTTTTAACTGATGAAATTATATTTATCAAATTTTCCAAACTTATTATCTGCAAGTGTTTGATTTGTAATATTTGACTTAATAACTTGCTAAAGATGAACGTGTAGATATATTATTACGATCGAATGAATACTTTCTAAACCATTAAATATTTACTACTACACATAAAAACTACATTTTTATAAAAGGTTTGTTTTTATTTATTTACTTTTTATATTACTGTGCTAAGGTTTTAAATATATTTTAAATTAATGGTGGATTAATCTGAATATTAAATATTTGATTTTTTGCCTTTAGGAGTTCGGGTTTTTATAATAACTATAAGCACTTCTCATGGTTTTCATAATTTTTAAACATCACTTGGCATAAGATATTTTTGCGCGGATATACCATATAATTATGACATGCTCGACCACGGGTGATCGTGGCTAAAGTTTATCTCATATTAAAACCCAATCAAAGATCCCTAACCCATCTCCAACATTGACAATACCGCCAAATAAGAGTATAATGTTTCACTAAAGCAACAGATCCTGTAATGATAAGGAAGCTCGCATAATCTTATTCTCGCCAAGTTCGTCTAATTTTCTTTGCTGGAGAGGGTGTCAAATGGCATTCAAGTCCTAGCCGTACGTACTGAGGGTGGTTTTTTCCTCAATGGCTTCTTACTCTTCCTCCACGTAAATGAGGGTACATTTAATCTAAGATTATCCTCCCTACACCATTAAAGTGTGAAAAGATCTGGTCGGGTAGTACGAAGTGATGCATATATATATATATATATTTAAAATAATTGCGTGCTTAGCTTTCTAATATCCGTCCGGGCTAGTTACATATTTACACAAATAAGATAGTAATGAGGAAGGTATAATATGAAGTCTATCACCTTTGCGCAAATTTGGGTCATTTCTTCTAATCTGCTATAATATACATATATTCATAATTTAAAATAACAAAAAGAGGGACTTTTATTTGGTTAAAAGTTTGTATATTTTTATTGTACGGTTGCTATTTGTAAAAATGGGTCTGTTGTTCATTGGCTTTATTTATATTATCAAATATTTGCACTGAACATGGCCGGGCTATTAACATTTAACTAAGCTAGTGGGGTAGGAATAAGGAAAAGGCATTTAGAGGGAAAATATCCAGATTTGTATAGAGGGAAAGGGGAAAACCATTTAATTAAAAAACACTCGGTATACACCAAATGGGATTCACACCCTGGCCACCCGTCACAGATAAACGATGATAGACAAGATTGACGTTCAGTCCACGTGTCCACCTAACCTCTAGGCGCTACATCACATACATAATTGTTTTCAGACACCTACCTCGGTGGCGTATCGGCGTTCAGCGTTTTTCCTAAAGGGTTTCCCACTTTTCCTCCACGTAAATGCGTGTACATTTCTTCTAAAATTATTCTTTCCTAATCCTCATTCCATTGGCAAAATTAATTTATGCGTATAATCAAATTGGGTACTTATACTCGATTCATATTTATATATAATTTATAAAAAGCAGAACGAAGTGTGTATGTTCAGATAAATGTAGGACACTTATAGATAAGCCGGAAAGCTCAACCTTCTCATAACCAAATAAATTTTGAAATCTTTAATTTCTAAGAATGAGTTGGATAAAATATTGTGAAGGTGGTTCAAATCACCAAAATCATCAATGTGGTAGAAAATTGAAATTAATTAGGCAGCTAAAGGGACCACTCCAAATAGTTATAAAATTCTCAAAATTTTCAATATTTAAGTGGGAACCCAGGAAATAGGGGGAAGGGTATATACAGAAACAAAAATTTTGGGTGTGGCAGAAAATTTAAATTTTGAAATCAAGCAGGAAAAGAGGGGACGAGAGGCTTAAAATTTCCAAATCTATTAGAATAAGCTACTTCCCAGTGTGTTAGAAAATTCGGGAGGAAATTAAAGGGACCGCGCTAATCAGACATAAGAGACTAAACATTTAAAATTTTAAATAAGACCTCAGGAAATAGGAAGAGAGGTTAACATTTATTCCACGTGCTCGCCAATACGGGTATCAAGTATGTTATTCTAAAGACAATTTACGTAGTCAGTTTTCAATATTGTATATTTATATTCCACAGAAACTTTTAATAAATTAGCTTTAAAAATAAATTAGTTGCTATATTTTCATCTATGAATTAATTTGGTGGGTCGACTAAGTATGGCTTATTAATATTACCTATAGGGCCTATTATTAATCTTATGTTACTATATTTCAAAACAATCAGTGAAAAACACGTTAAGTGTCCCAAGCTGGGATTAAACACGTGCCTCCATCTGTTTATTTAGTTTCTTCAAGCACAACTTGTGACTTTGACCTGTAGGGTCAGAGGTTAATGCTAACTGTGCTGTCCTTGTCTGAACGATTCACTTATCTCTATTTCTCCACCCCACTTTACAACCGACGTTTCTACCTCACAGAAGTAATAATGTTTTGCTTATCTAGTGTTTTAAAAGTACTCTTTTTTTTTTTACTGCTGGGCAGTTTTGAGCGAACGAGTAGGATAATCTCCAACCCTAGAAAGCCTTACTCTCAAGTGAGTTCTATAGAGCCAAAGCAGATATATTTCAGTGTCTTAGGAGGGGAAGAGTTTCTTGGAGGGAGTTATCTTATCATATGTACTCATTTGGAGCTCAATTTGGCCCCATGGCCAATTTATAACGTACATAAGTTCCTTTATATAAATAACTTTCATTACTATTAAGAAAACAAATATCTTTTTTAGTAATATATTTATTTTAGGTTGTTCAGACACGTTAAAATGAAATGATGCGCTTATATATATATATATATATATATATATATATATAAATATAAGTAAACTAGTTGAGTGGCTATTTTATCCAATTAGTTATAAATCATATTTTAATATTTGTACTATTAGTCTCATGAAATGTTTAATGCTATTAAGTTACAAGGTTCTAGCTTAATATTTATTAAACAATTTATTCCTGTGGTTTTTTTGTTATTTTTAAGCAGATTTAAGTAAAAATTATTTCTATTCATTTGTTATACTATTTTTTTGTAATATGATAATACACATCTACACCTATGTATTTTATATATGTTTACTTTTTTTTAATCTTCAATGTAATACCTTCAGTTTAATTTTATTTATCTGTTTAAACACTAAAAGGCACACTGTACTAGATTTTCTATACTCTCTCTCTGGTAAAATAATAATTTGTAATATTAATTATTTAAATATTGTAATAATATTTCATTTTTAATATGAAACTTGTATTAATATTTAATATATACTCTATACCTATATTTTAGTACCACGTCAAACTACCTGTTCAGGTTAACTATACGTATATATATATATATCATTTTAAATTAATAGATTCTCTCTCTTATAGATAACAATCTTAAATAACGTTAGCCTTGATAAAGATTATAAAACTCCAATGAACCCCAGTTGGAGATCAAGTCCTGGACTCCTTTATAAAAAGTTAGCATGCTACTGGTAAAGAAGCCTAAATTTGCTGTTTCTAAGGAATGACGTCCTTTCAGGTTATTCAATTAGTCTAGCACACACTAGATACAGGTTTAGTGAAGTATAGAACAAATCCTCTCAGGTCGAGTCAAGCATCGGTCAAACTAGATCAGATTCTAATGAGTATAAACAACATCCTCTCAGGTCAAGCAGCACTGCACCCTAATATGCAGATTCTAGAAGTATAGAACAACACTCTCAGTCAGTAAGACTGGCACACACCTAGTATGCAGATCAAGAAGTTGAACACATCTTCCAGGTCAGTCAAGCACTCTGGCAACCTAGGCTGAGGTTTGGAAGTATTTTATTATACTATCTTTACAGATGATGGATTCTGCGTGATTAAACTACAGATAAATTGAGGGGCGAGAATGGGAAAATGGGTTAAAAACTGATTGTTCTTTACGAGGACTCAGTATTCCATTTAAATAGTTGAAAGGCTTTGAATTATACTCAAAAAGCGGATAATAAAACAAAATAAACTGACACAATAATAAAAATGGGACTTTTTAACCTCATTTTCTGTTGCTCCTACTTTTTTAACAAAGTGAAACCTCAACATATTTTTAAGTAAACATTTTAATTTTAAATTAAATCTCTCAATGTAAATATAAATCAAAACAGAGCTTACCTAATTTGCTTGCGTGTAAACTTACTCGGTGGCAGTTCAAAGCAAAGTGTACACACTTGAATTTTCTCTTATATCTACTGTATAATTTAGTTCAACATTTATTTGAGCTTTGCTGTTAGTTGCTTCTTAATTACTTGCAGCGCTAATCATGAATTAAATTATTGTTAAGGAAATAAATCATAGGTATAAAAATATTTTATGAACAATAATGTTTATAAGAATGACACATTTCTTGCAAATTGATGGCTTAGCTATAAATTTTCATAAATTCTACCATTTCCGCCTAATAATTTATTTTATTTAATAATATTTTAATATTATTTAACTCTAGTATGAAAGTACTTCTCTACTTTTAGAGTCTAAAAAAATTCTTGGGCTGAATTCAATTTTGCCTTGAGATTGGCTTTGGTTCAATTAGAGCTGATCTCGTGAGGCATGTCAACAAATTAACACAAATTGAAATGAAGAGTTGTTTTGATATAAGGGCAAGAATGTTGTTATATTAACTTTGTAAATATCAGACAAGGGCTATTAGAACCAGACCATTGAAATATGCTTAGGGACCTAAGTGTTTGAATTTTTCTCACCTTTTTCTATTTTAACAAAAAATACTTTATTACACCAATTTGATACTAGTTGGTTTTGGATTTTTCAATGATTGGTACTTAAAAAAAAACCATTCCAAGCTAAAGCTACAGTATAATTATCAAATTTTCAGACCTTTGCTGAAGATCTTCTATTGAATGGGAAAACTGGCATCCGACTCCAACCATCTTGGGAATTCTCAATGGCGCTCGGCCGAGGTGAGGTAGTAGGTTGTATAGTTGTGAACTACATCATTATTGGGAGAACTGTACAACTTGCTAACTTTCCTTGGTCTCGCCTTCTTCGAGATCATCTACAAGCCATTCAGAATGTCCAGCAAGCAAGTAACGAAGAGGATTAAAATAAACTTCATAGAAGAAAGTAATGCAGAGGGAAAGCGTTAGAATTTATATTAATAATATTAACAATAAATAACGCAATATTTTTAATCACTAAGAAATATTTAGATAGGTTTACGAATTTATCTAATCTCACTCCATGCTTTTAACAGGCCTGCTGATATCTGCAACACCCAAACATCGAAATCGCTGTGGCCAAATCGTGTTGTGATTGGACTTAAACGACAATATACTTATATATTTTTTCGGTTCATGGCCGTTCTCAAACAACCACAACGCGTCATGGACGATTCAGATATACCAGAACGGATTGTGAACGTTATAAGACAATCAAATACTTTTATTTTCTATCGTAAAGCGTAATTTTTCATGTTCAAACTTATATACTTGCTCAACTGCCACCCCTATTTCACAGTTCGATATGGCAATATTGAGAGCAGGTCTATGTCACAGAGTAAGTAAATAAAGGGTCTGTTTCTAAAATCATTACTATTAATGTTGAAAACAGTAGTCATCGTAGTGATTACTTTACGAGTGAAGGGTTTTATCAAATCAGGTTTGGGCTACGTAAGAATAAAATTTATTATTATTAGGTGTTCTGTATTACGACAGGTCCATTAGTTTGGTCATTAAGCCTAGACCACCAATGCACCCGGTCCTCTGCCTCCTTCAGCTCCCAGAATTTTCTTCTTTCCTTCAAGTGATAATATTATTTAACTCCTTCTTCCTAGGCTCCTCTTTCTATCATTCTTGCCTTCTATGACGTCATGCACAAGACAGCTACTCCTAAAGGATGAGTCTGATCCAGATTTCTTTGTACTGAAGAATCATATCTAAATTGGATTTTTTCTCACCTACTCTTCGCAGAACCACTTCATTTGTCACCCTGTTTGTCCACCTGGTATTCTAAAGTATTCTCCAGCACAATATTTCAAAGCTCTTCGTATGTATATTTTCCATCTTTTTGAGAGTCCAAGTTTCTGCTCCACACAGCACAAATAAATGCTATTTTAAAACAGCCATGGCTCATTGTGATATTTCTGAATTGTTCACGACGCGTAACAGTTTTTTGAGAATGGGCATGTAATCAACATAGGTCTAATATAGATAGTTGGTTGTTTTTTAGTTTATCTGCAATTGTTTGTGATAATCTTTTCCGCCACTGGACGATTTCGATTTTGAGGTGAGGTATAGGCCTATAAAATGTTTCATATTAATATATGTATCGTAAATTTAAGTTGTATATATATTTTCATTTGCTAGCTAATGTTATAATTTGGGGATTAAAAGCACACAAAAACTACTAGCACCGAGGAAAGAAGCACACAAATGGCCGAGAATAGCCTCATGTGCTTCGCTATATATAAATATATATAGGTCTATATACTTTTTTGCACCGCATCTTACTACTCGTTCGGGTTATACACCTGCTTTGCTATAGAATAATCTGCTGTATGTTGTTAATATTATGTTTGTATCAGTGAGATGTAGGTTGATGAAAAATACATCAGACGTTTAGCTACATTTATTATCACTATAATATTTTATTAGGAATAAAAAACTATAGTAAAATAACACTTTAAAATGGATTCACACATTTTGAAATGGAAAAAAATAAAATTTTGTCAATGTTTCCAAAGTGTTAATGAATCGGTTTCATTTGATTTTGGAAAAATATTGGAACACACATTTAACGAGTTATTTTATCACAGTTTATTTAACTTTATTAAAGAAATAATGTTTTTCGAGAAAACATAACATATCACATTCAGATCAAACTAAACTTAATGTAGGCTACTTATATAATTTCATTAATATTGTTGTACATAATGATTTAGTTCCTTCCATCTAGAGGCCACAGATTGCCTCGATTGTCATGAAGTTTGTTGGTCGCTTTAGCAAAGGGATGACGAGTCTCGGACACGGTTCAGGCCAACATTAAAAAAAAAGAGTAATGCACATTTAATTACAACTTTCCCCAAGACCATGCTATATGTCGTCCTGAAGTGCTAACATCTACCTCTTTCGCTTTGCGATTATTAACTTCATTTTGTAGTCTATGACTATATATATCCATAACAATTTTGATATTATTTAAGTAAATAATGATAGGTCATTCAACGGCTTCTTAATACAAGGTTTAATACATAAAAGATTAAATTTACGAAGCTATAAACAAATTAGATAACATAATTATAATCCATTTATTTATTTAGTATTAATAATTTATTTATTTATTTATATATAGCGTAAAGCCTAGTTTTACCATCTCCACTATCTCAAATAATGTTGGATCCTCAGTAAAGTTACCTGCCTCAGCAGCGTAGTTGGCTAACGCGCTAGTCGTGTTGAGCTCTACCGCAGAGGACGGGGAGATCGATGCTCGAATCTCGGTCGGGTGAACTGGGCGTGGTTTTTCCTAAATGACTTTACACTCTCCCTCCACGCAAATGCGGGTTCACTTACTCTAAATTCAACCCTCCAAATTCCTAATCCATTAGCGTAATTAGTACTTAAGCGTATAACCCGAACGGGTAGTAAGACGCGTGCTAAATATTATTATTATTATCTCAGTAAAGTTAGAAAATGTCAATGTTTTGAAATGTTTAACTGACCTTGGGGAAATTTGGTATAGTAATTATTTGCTGGATAGCCTTATTTTGATATGATAGAACTCGACTTAAAATATAAATAGTTAATGTTCAATAAATATTGGTACATTAACTTAATAATGTGATGTCACTACCAGGAACTAAACAATGTTCTATTTGTGATGCTAAAAATTACTGTAATATTACATTTATATGTATTACACTTTATTGTGATTTAATATTAGTATATAGCCAAATTATTTACAACAATAGAATGTTAATATCTACTTAAATTGTAGTGCAATATGACATTTGGTTGTATTAAAATATGCCGTTAAAATAACATTTGTATATACTAATGCATTTTTATTTTATTTGATAATACATACAACGTGGAAAGCAGAAGCTTATATTATGTATATTGGTGTGAAAATTCAAAACACGTTTCATAGTGGCAAGTGAAAAAATAAATGTTTGTAGATATTGGGCTCTACATATAGCTCATATGCATGACAATACATTAAAAAAATTCTGAAAAGCGTTATTAAAAAAGGTCACCATATTTTTCTTGATAATGATAGGGCAACATTCACGGAATAGTATTTAATTAATTCATTCTTTGTTCTTTTGGCTACATAAAATTAAGTAAATTATGTATTTATTGGGTCGGTGATATTTGTAGCCCTTCGGAGTAGCTAAATAAATATTTGAAAGGATTGGAAGATTATTCCTTTTACAGAAAAGGATATTCTTTGGCACTCGACGTTAAAGAAACAACAACAATAATATAAATTAGAATTAAAACTATCTTAGTGTGTGATTTCAAGAGACTTAATAGCAACATAATTGAGAACTCTGGAGTTTCCCTTACAGACTAGAAATTGGAGGCATTTTAAAAGAAACATATCAACTTGAGGAGTGGAAATGTTTTCATTGAATGTATGACATTATTAAAGATAACAGTCCATTTAACATGAGTCATGTGAAATGCGGTAACTCTTAAATGAGCTGTATTTAACAGGTTCATGTATTTGAGGGCTGTTCTGTAAACATTCCAGAACACTAAAAGCCAACCTTTCGATTTCTACCATGATACCTCTATATCTACATACCATTGTTATATAGTTTCCTGTGAATGAAGTTCTATTAAGGGTATGTATGGTATTAAACACTGTAAGACTCTACAATTTGGTGAGATTACATCCTGTGACCGGGTCAGTTTAGTAAAATGCCTCCATCTTCTTCAATCCTTCCACCATTCTGACATTGATAATACTGACGTTGGCAATAAAAAATAATGGTATATTCAAGGTTATTGATCTACAGGTTTGAGTGATTTAAATCAAATTAATATTTATATCTCACAATTCTATAAAATAAGATAATCAAGATATTATTTATATCAACTTGGCTCTACAGCAGTAAAGCATACGTGTCTGAGCCCTCAAATTAAAAGTGATACATTAATTTTAAATGTTTATTTTTTATATATATACATACATCTATAGTCTGGTAATCATAGTTCCTGGCCATAGATCCAGAGGTTCCAGGATTTAATTCCTGGAACACTCAGATTTTTCCACGAAGCAGTGGGTCTTGAACGGGGTCAACCCAGCCTCATGAGGACAAATGAGGTGCTACTTGAGTGAAAAGTAACAGTCCCGGTCTTTAAACTGAGAAGAATGGTCGGAGGGTTTTTGTGCTGACCACACTACACCCTATATGCGAAAATGTTGGCACTATTCTCGCCAACAAATGAAAGACGCTCGGTTGGTATGGCTCATTTGTGGACTGAATCAATGGAGATTTTTTCTTTAAATACTTTGTTTTCTATGACACATTTAGGTCTTCTCACATTATTTAAACAACATGGAACTATCGTCAATATGTCTTTAAATTATTTAGATTTGGGATATATCTTCAGCCAAATAAGACAGTATTAATATACACTGCTAGGCAAGCATATTACATATTGAATCATCACATAAATAATGAGGTTATCACTGATTGGCCTGCTTGAATCCTTAATTTAATTCATCACTTTAACTGTGTGGTTCCAAAAAGAGCAAAAATTATTGGTACGAATTTAGAAAACGCGTGATTGTTGACTAGATACTTTCTTTGTGTATTAGTGATCAAGTCATTATATTCTGATATTTGCTTCAAAAGTGACATCATGACATAATGTCGAACACTTTGCAAGAAATAAATAAAGACATATAAAGCAATAATAGAAATATAATTTTATTCAAATAAGAAAATGTTATTTAAATCAGATATTTGATTTAAATAAAACTTTTTTTTTAGGAAATCATTAATAATTTTATGAGTCTTGTTCATCAGTAGGCCTACTTTCCTTTTCGTCATCATAGCTTTTTTTCTTGATATGTAACTCAACTTTTCTTTAGTGAAAAGTTATCCATCGACATGACTGAATCCTCTCACCATTGAATGTCGAGAGAGAGAAAATAATCAATCATCTTTCAGAAAACATTATTTAAAGAATGTTGGCCAAAACTATTCGAAATAAGTACAAAAACACTTCAGGGTCATGAAGTAATTAACATCAACAAGACACATCTGGTCCACAAAGAATATGAAAAATGCCACGTGTGAGTTCATGTATATAATGACTGTCATTAGTTATGTCTTCAAACTACTCAAGGTGGGTGATGTTGGGTTTCCTACAAGCAATGTTTATGGTAAAATGTATCCATTAATGTAAAAAAAAAAAAGACAAACAACTGTTGCTACCAAAGTTGTGCACTATATTCAAGATGAAACAAAGAATTTTCCATCTTCATCTCAATATGACCTTTATCTTTAAGAGGTTTGACGGAATGGCTCATACCCAGGGGCGGATTCAGATCATTTTCATAGGGGGGGGGGGGTCATAACTATAAATAACATAGTTATTTACAATGTTAAATTTCTGTTTAAAGACGTTTAATACTTTTCATTCATATTTAATATTATGTATGTTTTAAACCGTGGCCATTCTCCCCAATTTTTTAAAATCAGATAGTTTTTTATAAACCATTTGGAGTGGCCCTCCTTCAACAATTTTTTGAAAAATTGTTCATTCTAGAAGATATGAATGGTCTTCACCTTGATTTTTTTAATTAGATTATTTTATAAACCATTTAAAGTGTTTCACACTCAGAAATTTTTGAAATTTGATGCCCCTCAAAGCTATTTAGGGTGATCCTCATCTTAATTTTTTACGATAATTAAATACCTCTAGGAGATAATTTTCAAGTGGTCTTCACCGACAAAATTTTGAAAATTGAATTATTTCAGAAACTAGGCTATGTGGTCCTCACCTGAAATTCTTCAAAATGACATGCATCTAAAGCTATTTGGATTGTCCTCCCCTAGACATTTTTGAAATTTGGATGACCTTGGGAAGCTATTTAGAACTTTCCTCCCCTGAATTTTTGTGCCAATTTGATGCCTCTAGTCTAGTTTGAAGCGTCTTCTCCAGCAAATTTTGACAATATAATGCATCTAGAAGTCATTTGGAGTTTGATTTAAGGCCATCTTTCAGCTTCATTTCGATAATATTAGAGGATTTGAAATATATATATATCTAGGGGGATTCATCCCAGGGAGGGGCAAATTATATCCAGGGGGGCAGAGTCTCCCACAATTCCACCACTTCTTCTGTCCACACATACTCTATATTCGGTATTCGTGGATGAACTGCTCTCAGGCGATTATCAGTCTTCTTTGATATGTGTTAGTCTACCGTTTCTATGAGGAACAATGTTCGTTACTCGCTATGCACGACAAATAATAGTACATGAAAATGAATATTTTTTCCACACTTGCGTGAATCATATCGAACATTGATTAATCATGGACGAATAATGCACGTGTGAACCCGTGGAGAGGTGTCTGCCGTAAACAGATGAAAAAGTGTATAACTTATCTTTGATGTATTTCTTGCTAAAATTTGAACTTTCATTTTGTTTTTGTATTAATTTTCTAACTTTCACAGGAGGGTCAACATACCTTTTGATCCCCTCCCCTCCTGAATCCGCGCCTGGTTGTTTCCATCCCAAAGTCCGTGGTTCGGCATCTGACCGGATTAGTATACTACCTGATCGCCCTGGATTCAAATGCCTCAGTTTTTATCTCAACGTTAGATTTAAATATTTAAATATATTGTTCTCAGGCACCAAGTAGTTTCACATTCCCTACATATTCTTTTATTTCAACCAAAACCATTATAATAATTAACAGATTAATAATTAGAGTTAACTTATTCCACACTTTGACTCTTATTAGCAATTGAAGAATGAATATAAATAATGTAAGTTGAGTTGGAGTGACTAGCTCTGATAGTGTGAACACGAGAGATAAACAAACTCCAATCTGTTTTCTGATGTGACGCGAGTGATTCTCCAAGAGAAGCCACGAGGTCTCCTTGCCACCCTTGTCGCGGTCCAAGGGAGGGTCCAGTCCCCATAAATTCTCTCGTTAAAAGGAAATCGACAAAGGTCGCTTTCACTGTCACTTAAAAAACTATAACAATGTCAGGAAAATCTTTTAAGAATTGTCTTATTCGCAACTGATAGTTTTTTGTGCCAGGATTGTAAATACTTAAGGAAAAAAACGTTGTATTGTACCTTTGGGTTTTCTAAAGTGATGAAAGTGAAGCTTCAGTACGTTCTTCAATACAATTCATAGATCCTGCTAAAGTTAACATGAAGAATATGTTATGCTTCAGAGGAGGGAAATTAGAGTAAAGGGGCAAAATCCATAAAGCCCATCTCAAATAACAACACTTATCTCCTGCTTAGTGGTTTGAAACAAGGGAAGAACAGTAGCCCTTTAAAGAACCTTGTAGTCTCACCCCTAAGAGAAAACCTACTTAATCAACTAGCTACTTAAATTTTATTCTGCTGAAACTAAGAAATTTAACTTAAATAGGCCTACTAATAAAATATTTATTTCATCATATTTTACCTAATAGTAGCCGGGGGTAGGATAGTAGCCGAGGACTCTAATTGTAACTGGAGTAAAACGTAACGTCTATAGTAGCCGGGTCCTAATAATGTCCGCGCTGACTTAGCTGTTGTCGGACAGAGGTAATCCGAGAATTTGTCATGGGCCTCACATTACGTAATTTTTCTAGTTCCCCCCCCTTTCACCCCTTCTCCATATTCCACATTATGTTTCATTATTTGAAATTAAAAATAAAATAAATTTTCTTTTGATTTTTGGTTTTTATTTGTTTCAATTTCCCTAGGTTTTTTTTCTAGTGCAGGGCTCCAATTGTAGCTGGGATGGAAAGTAAATATGTTAATAGTAGCCGGCACTACTAAATATAGTATTGACTATTAAAGTTGTAAACTAAAATGCTAAGGCCTCAGTATAGACCCTTTAAAATATTAATGTAAGCTTTCACCGAAAACAAAGTGTACATTGAGTATTATTTGTATATTAAAACTTATAGTTTCTACAGTAATTAATGCTATTTATCATTTATACGGTCCTCTCACTATCCTAGTTTTGTTCCCTCCAACCATAATCAAGGTCACATTGGTGTTTTCTCTTTATCTTATCGCGATAACCGGCTGTTGACGTTTAAGCCCCTTTCACACGGTGCGCGTGTTCGCCCATCCGAGTTTTTGCACGTCACCCGGACAAATAGACAAATATTATTTTCACACCATCCGGACACGTGCAAATAACCGTCCGGGCGTAGAAAACTCTGGAATCTCCTTGCTACAAGCCCCCGGGTCTCAGGTGGGCTAACACCTGGATGTCGTATACACATGATACGCTGCAATATGTATCCGGGTGTCTCTCGGGTAAGGACTTTTCTCTATATCGGGAGCTAGATTTTTGTGAGTTGCGATGAATAAGACGCAAAAATATTGTTGTGCTCTTTTTTAAGACATCGCCGAAAACAAACTCTATATCCCATTTGGGGTTCATCCTAAATTAGAAAATATATCTACTAGTATGTTTTAAAGTTCTCTTTTAAGAATTAAGAGAAGATAAAGTTAAGTTTTAAAATTATTCCCGTTCATCGTTCGCGACCTTTGATGAGTTACTGCAACGTGTGAGGAAACAGCTATAGAAACAAGATACAAATATGAAGAATTGCATTCAACCTGTGAAACTGTTGGCTGTTACGTTATGGGCCAGTTTCATAGTCAGATTTAGTACGCCTAAAGTGCAAGTCGATACTAAATACAGGACGACACCTACCTAGACCAAAATGGAACGGGCCAGTTTCGCATATGAAAATGGCCCATTCCATTCAATTTCAGGTAGGTGACGTCTTGTATTTAGTATAGCGCCGCACTTGAGGCGTACTAAATCTAACTATGAAACTGGCCCTAAGTTTAGGTTTTTAAAAATAATTTTAGAAAACAACAAACAAACAAAACTCAACAGCACACCAAGAGAGTACTCAGAAGAATAAGCATCTGGACAACGTGATGGCATTCATTGCACACTGTGGTCCTCTAGAGTGAAGTTCGGGCAAACGTTGAGACCCGAGGGCTTGTATTAGGAAAATACGAGATCTTTCTTCACCCGGACGGTCATTTGTCAGATTTGTTCAGATTTGTTGCATTTATATTTGTCTATTTGTCCGGGTGACGTGCATAAACTCGGATGAGCGAACACCCGCACCGTGTGAAAGGGGCATAAATCCCGGCTCACTAAGAACGCTAAGGAACCATAGCTGAGTTATGGTTCTTCTTTTCCCTCCTGAAATCACTGTGAGTTCTTTCTGGTCTGCTCCAGTGAAGTTAAGTTATGGCATTCTACAAAATGTCTTATTTGAGCTCAGATGATAGTTCTGAGGAAGAGGAGTTGCTACTATTAGCAGCCGTTTTGAAAGAGGAAGAAGATGTAGGAGGTGGAGGTTTGAATAGTTCAATTAACAGGTACATACTAATAAAAAAATACTTTTTAAATATAAAACCTAAATAGAATATTACTTAGAAGTTAAATACACGTGAAACTAACTGAAAACCAAACTTCAAGACTTCTTTGGAAGATGGAAAAATTGCCCGGTCAGCAATCGAGAAAAAACATAGCTTTGTTTAGCTTAGCTTTCTGCGTGAACCAACACATTTAAATATATGTTATGCTATTTTTCTAAACAGTAAGCAGAACAAATCTTAGACTAGCTTAGCTTTCAGTGTGAACCAGCCTTTAGTCTTGCTAGTGTGCTAGTGTTTTTATATTAATTTATTGCGCAATATTGTTTTACAAAAGAAAACATAGTACCAGTCAAACCTAAACCAGAAATGTGTGATTTTAGTTAGTCTTAAGAAAGGCGAGACATTAATAAAACTAGCTACGGAGTATTCTTTAGGTGTGCAGGCATACAAATTTTTATTTTAAAAAACCAGAAAAGATACGGGAATGTGTTTTAAAGGCAAATTAAACGGATATATATATATATTAATATTCGTAAATGTATTATTATTTCACTAAATTATTAGATAATAGTGTTATACCACATTTCTTATCATCTCTTTATAATCCGGAAAATTTGATAATACAAACGTCCTTGACAATCTTAGGTTCAGATTAGAAATACCGTTAAATTTAATCTGTAGCCTCTAGGGCAAATTTTTTTTATTTGTATGAAAAATCTTATCCTAATATTACAATGGTTAAGAAAAAATTCAAATTTTAACATTGAATTTATAACTTTTAATATTTTGATTTTTGTACTAGTCAGGTCATCATTTGCAATTTAAGAAAAATATCCATGTTGTGTTACTTATAATTATTGAGAGTAGTCAAATAATTAAAATGAAGTGTTTATTGTTATTGTTGAAAATTAACTATTGAAAAAATATGACATTATAAAGGATTTATTAATCACAATCATTTTAAACTTGAATGCATTATTTATTGGTGGTAGACCTATTATGCTGGTGCAATTTACATTCATTCAATAAAATAATAAAAATGCCTAAAATTGACGATTTTTTCAAACCCGTGCTTTGCTTAAACTCTAAGCATTTATTTGTGTTTTTTGAAAAATTATGTTTTATGAATTATTACTCCTTTCAGATCTAACTATTTCAATTACATTAGATATTTATGTTTGTGCATAGACAGCATTTTTTGTTTAGTCTAATGTACTCTATTCAAACATATTATAGAACGCTGATTTGATTTTTGTTTAGTTTTGGTCCCTTTTAACTGTTGCTAAGACCCTCATCGTTGGACACATGAACTAAGTTATTAATATTGTCTCGTCTGGTTTACCAGTGACTGGTAGGTTGGTCTTCGAATTCCCTAGGGTTTACTGAGCTGATTTTTTTTTAGATGCTCTTCCACTCTCCCTCCAAGTAAATGCGGGTGCATCACCTAAACTTCTACATTATTCATCCATACCCCAGCAATGTGAAAATTTGATCGACCTGGATGGTTGGTGAGACGCGTAGCCAAAAAAACGTTGCAAAGAGATCATTTTGGCAGATGAGATTCATTTTAATTTTCACATGCAATTTGAATAACATTAATCACCCACATTTGTGGCTACATGGTCTAAGGTGCTACTCTCATTAGAATAAACTGCTGATGACGGGGAATTTGAGGTTTGAATCTCAATCGAGTGTTCCGAGGGTGGTTTTTCCAAAATGGTTTTCCACGCAAATATGGGTAGTCTTCCTATAAATATAATCTTCCTCATCCCTAAAACCATCAGCATAGTTAGTACATGAGCGTATAATCCAAACGGTTAGTAAATACGCGGTGCTAAGAAATTCCATCTGAAACTTATTCTTAAAACCGCCAATATACTTACGTAATAACAATATTATCAAACTGTTAAAGGGAACTTGAAGAATATCATCACAATCTTTGATATAAAAAAATATTAGTTAATTTTTAAACATTTTCAGATAAAACGCAACTCTCAATGTTTAATTTAAAATTAATTGTTTTGTTTACTTTTTATAGTATTTTACTTCTAGTTAACACTATTTCAAACCCTTCTATGTATTCATTTTTCCTTAAATTTGTTTTAAATACTAAACTAAATAAATTTATATTGAAAATGGTACTTAGGCAGTGAAACAACTATTTTCCCCCATTTATTTGAGGTATTTAACGTGCACTTTCTGAACTGACTGGTTTTATCAGCACACAACTTATAAACTAGCTTAAGTCTAGAACAGACACAACACCCAGTCCCGCCATAAATTCATCACTGTGAAAGGGTAATCCTACAATTCACCATTGATACATTTTTTGGCCATGCTGTAAATCAA
This sequence comes from Timema podura, assembly GCA_033556935.1. Classification (NCBI taxonomy): domain Eukaryota; kingdom Metazoa; phylum Arthropoda; class Insecta; order Phasmatodea; family Timematidae; genus Timema; species Timema podura. The sequence continues at coordinate 37,536,691 of JAVRXN010000010.1, forward strand.
ACCTGGGAGCCTTAGCTCAGTAGACAGACATGCTACCGGCTGAGCTAATATGTCGGACAGCAACTAATTAAATTAGGGTAATGTGGAATGTCTAAACATGTCTAGATATTGTGTCTAAAAAATTACTGAATGCTTAAAATATTATATGCCTATGTAGATCAAGAAAATCATTTGTATTTCATATTATTTCAACAATTACTTGAAAGCATTCCTAAAACCTTTGTCCACATAAATATATCACATAGTGAATTGCATATTTAACTTGATTTGATTAATGTCTTTAAAACCAAATTAAATGGCTCCAATTAATGTATACCAACTCTCTGATACAAGGTTGCCTGCCAATATATTATTACGTTTTAATGGATAACAGTTTTGACTTGTACATGGGCCTACATTTTACAGGATGTTTAAATTTTCTTAAATATGAAGAATTTTGGTCAAATCACTTACGTATTTTACAAATTTTTTTTATAGCACTGCGTCTTACTAACCGTTCGGGTTATACGCTTAAGTACTAATTACACTAATGGGCTATGAATTGGGTAGGTTGAATTTAAAGGAAGTGAACCCACATTTGTGTGAAAGGAGAGTGGAATACCATTTAGGAGAAACCACCCCCAGTTCACCCAACTGAGATTCGAACCTCGATCTCCCCATCCTAGGCAGTATAGCTCAACACGAATCTAACGCGTTAGCTAACTACGCCACCGAAGCGGGTCTGTAATTTAAAAGTATTCATTTTAATATAGAATACGAATTTTCAAGTCGTGATTATATTAATATTTATAATATATTGAAATTCATACTGTATATTGAAAAATATTTTCTGGACAGGCTCAAGTGTTTTCATGGGTTTTGTATATTAGTTCTATATTATTTTTAAATATATTATTAATATGTTACTTAACCTTTAAAATTTTGAAAAATGTATTCAAACTCATCAAGGCAGATTTTATGAAAAAAAAAATCAACATTTGGATTTACCTAAAGTAAGGATATGGTAGGAATCAAAATATCAGGCAATCAGGCAACTAAAACTAATGTCATATATTCTTACGGAAGATAGTGTGATTTTTATGTGATACTTTTAAGATAGTGTAAGTATATTCTAAATACAGCAAACTCCCGATTATCTAAGAACCAACTATCCGAGGCTTCGTACTATCTGAATTTCCGTATCATCGAAGATTCTGTTTTATCCGAGGTTCCATATCATACAATGATACTTTATTACCCAAGGTTACGGATTATCTGAAGCTACAGATTATCCGAAACTGATTATCCAAAATTCCGTGGTGTCCAACGTTCCATATCATACAATGATTATCCGAAGTTACAGATTATCCGAAACTGATAATCCAAAATTCCGTATTGTCCAACGTTACGGATTATTTGAGGTTACGGATTATCCGAAGTGGAATTGTCTAGGAAATGACCCCTTTAAACGGGTTCATTTGTTTAGTATGGGTAGCGGAGTGAATCATCGGCTGACTATCGTTGCCTTATACTGTGGCGCTCTAAATATTATCGTCCACTGCTCGACTTGTCGAGTCAATTGCCTAGTTACATTAATAAGAATGCCAAGAAAATAGGCTATACTGCTTATAGACTTGATTTGTGTGAATTTTAAGAAGCTACTATTAGATAAATATGTAATTAATTTAGTTACTTTCTAGGGCATTTTGTTTGATTGATTATTTACCTTGTTCATACCCCTCATAAAAGGAGTGAAATATATCGCTGGTGTTTTGATCAAGCTATTTTTACTTTCGTTCGATATCTCGGAGGTATTTTGATCGTCAAAAAAATCTAGCTCGAGATTTTGAAAAATGTCGACCTTTCATGACCCCCTGTAACAAAAAAAGTTGTTTTAGCAATGCCGTCTGTCTGCCTGTCCGTCTATCAGCACCTCGAGCTAGAGCCGAAAATATTTTACCAATTGGGCTAAAGCTTGGTATCTGGGTTTTCATAAAGTCCCAAGGAGGGGTTTTTTGATTTAATATATCAAACCCTAAATTAAAGGGTAGTTTACTGAAGGGCAAAAAGAGAAAAAAAAATCGATTTTCTCAAAATTTGCTTTATCGATTTTGATTCTATTTTATACCTAAACACTATTTATCGTTATAAACAAGATGGAAATTCTCATTTTCTCATGAAAATTACTATTAGTGTAGGCCTATTTTACTTACGAAAAATTTAAATTTTCAGCATTTCTCCACAAATATTTGCGATACGAAATAACCTATCATTATAAAATTATAGTATTATTAAAGATAAAAATCTTTTATTTGAAATATATTTTTATAAAACTAATAACTTCAGAGCTATGATCAAATGAATAAACTTTTTAATTCAGGATTTGAAAATGAATTTGATTGTTATACTATTTGATGGACACAACAGATATTTCTCTTTTCTCAATTTTATATTAACAGTGTTCCTAGTTCTTGATGCCATAGAGTAAGTAACAGTGTATATTATTTAATTTATGATCTTGGGTGTAGGGTTTCTACAGCAATATATATTACTATTATTTCGTTTCACAAATCTTACGAATTTTTAATAAATATCTATTTTAAGATAAATCAAAAGAAAGTGTGTGTGGTGCACCGTACTATTTATTGTGTTAGTTTTTTCTAGGTAGAGCACACTTTATTTTTATATTTTAGTGTTGATATTCATAGTAGGCCTATAAGGGATCATCTAAAAAGCCGTCCTGAACCTCATTATAAAATATTTATGTCAGTAGTTAAAAAATATATAATAATGGAAACAATTAAAATGAACATACAAGATAACGTTTGTAGTGTTGTCACAATGTTTATAGCTAAAATCACGTAAATCGGTCAAGTATGTCTGCTGATATCTAACTATCACTCACGGACACATTTTTGAGGGCCCCGTATGTGATAAATATGTTTAGAATTACATATATGTAAAAAATTACGATTAATTTTGTATTGTTAGGGTAAGCATTATGTCCTTAAAATTATTACTTTGTTCTATATCTTTTTTTAATGAATGGACTTCATCAAAATAGCGAGTAGTTTTAGAAACATCAACATATTTTATTGATTTAAATAACTTATATTAAAATTATATGTGTTGGCCTTTATATTTTAAAGATGCTGAGAAATGATGTAAATAATTTAAAAAACATTTTGATTGAAATCTCAAAATTTTAATATTTAGAACATATGCATTTAATATATATTATATTAATTATATATAAATGAATATAATGGTCATAAATGCTCTGCTTAGGATTAAAAAGTAACACACTATGTTCATACATCAAGTCATATGGTCCAGAGCAGTCACTTTTGATTAATAGTATCAATTAGCTATAAAATACTAAGATATAACTTCATTTATTCAATGTATTTAACGTACACTTTCTGAACCCGAACCCGTTAAATCAGAACACGACTTATAAGTAACTTAAATCTAGAAAAACACAAAATCCAGCCTTCCGCCATTAATTCATCACTATGAAAGGAGAAGCCCACATTTAATCAATGATACATTTTACGGCCATGACAGGAATCGATTCCAGAACCCTTAACTTAGCAGACAGACACTTTACCGACTGAAATAAATGTCGAGCAATAAGAGCAGAGTTAAAAAAATTCAATGTTTAGCTAAAAAAGTTAAGATTTTCTTAACCACTCATTAAAGTGTGTTCTTATTTGTAGTTATGTGTTTAGCACTTGGGGCCAGCTACACAAGAAATCACATACCTAAACTAGAATGAATGGACCAGTTTAACATATGAAACAGGCCCATTATTGTCTAGGTAGGTGTCGTATTGCATTTAGTATTTCGCCACACTTGAAGCGTACCGTACTCAATCTATGGAAAAGCACCTAAAACCCAGTTGGGATTCAAATCCTGAGCTACGCGTCAACGATGACCAAGTTCAATTCCAGTCTAGTACCTTAGATCTATCGGTAATTCCTTAAGGTATTCATGTTTTTATAAATGTATCTTTATTTACAAAGTATAGCAGGCATAGAAAGCGTAGTTAATACTTTAACTGATACCTACAAAGTTATAATATGTATTTTTACCCTCCAAAGGACTACATCGGAATCAACGTCAAGCACATTTAGTCTGGTTTGTTGAGAACGGGAAGGTCAGTGTTTGAATCCCAGCCCAGTGCACAGAGGGTGCTTTATGTCCTAAATTATTTCACACTCCACGTGAATGTAGTTACATTTCATCTAAAATTCTACTGTTCTCATCCTTACCCCAATAGTAAAATGCGAATATCCCGGACTGGTAGCAAGACACGGTGCAAGAAATTTTAGTTTCAACTCTAACTTAGTTTAGGCCTAATATATATTTTAGCTTTGCGTCTTACTACTTGTTCAGGTTATACGAACTAAGGATGAGAAAAGTTGAATTTAGAGGAAGTGTACTCGCATCTACGTGGGAAGAAAGAGGAAAGCAATTTTTTTAAACTACCCTCAGTACATCCGAACGGGATTTGAACCCCGATACCTTTGTCACTGGAAGTCTAGTCATACTAGAATGACTACTAAGACCATGCGGCCACAGAATCCAGTTATAATATGTTTATGTTTGCCCTTGTGTCGGGGTTATTTGTTTCAACCCCAATTTGTGTAGATCCCACACTCTCGCACTATACAAAACTGCCGATGATCGTGGTTCAATCCATAGCATATGTACTGAGGGTGGTTTTTCCTAAATGGTTTCCCAATCTCACTCCACTTCCTCTCAAGTAACCTTCCTTATCCCGAGCCCATTAGCGTAATTAGTACATAAGCGTATAATCCAATGGCCGATGATAAAAAATCCTACTTGTATTGATAATTTTGAGTAAGCCACCCTTTCAATCTCCCTTATCCAGTTCCAGACTTTTACATTTTGTGAGTAAACTGAAAACCTTGTCACAAATAACACTTTTGTTTTATGTGGGTGGATGCATTTAATGGTTCATATGGTGGAATATCCACGATACAAACGTCTGTTTACATTTGCAAGCAATCACCAGGAATGTTAAATAAAAATAAACTATCAGAAATATCTGATTGAAGTCGCAATATTTTTTGTGTGTCTACAAAATTTGTACCAGCTAGTGGATAAAAGTCTTAAACTAGAATACATTTCATGCCCTTAGTAAGAGTTAAATAAATATTCCCCATAATAAGACAATATTATTTTTTCCAATGGTAATCATTGTCGCTACACCCATTTCCTCTGGGTCTAACGTGTCAGGATTGGGCTTGGTGGGATGGGTAGGTAGTGGCATATAATTGTAGGGTTCGTTATAATCTTGTTTATTGAAACTGGATTAATTAAGCTACAAGTGTATAATGTGATGCTATGATTTAGAACTAATTGAAAGCGTTTAGAGAAAGTTCATCGTTGTATCAATATCCCTACTCATCAGTTCGTGCCCTGACCTATCTTCGGTGTTATAACTCTAGCTGGTGTCAAATACCCGACCACCTAGCGCTGCGCTGCTGTAGTCTATCTCAGACTTCAAAGATGGGTTGTGGCGTCCTCCTCCGTACAGAACAGGCACACAAGCTTTAGGATATTCTCTAATAAATTGGTTAAACTGGTAGCTGAGTATGTAGAGCACTTCGGACTAACCCCCTAACAACTGGTAATCTTGTCCGGCCCCTCTCTCCTGAAAAGTTCTAAAAACTCGCTATTATATACCAAAAAAGTAGGGGTGTTTCCCTTAAGTTACTAGTTTTGACAATACTCTGTGTTATTATACTTAGCAAACCAACTATGTTTTTAAAAACATGACTTAGTATGGATACTCGACTTCTGATTAAGGAGAATTGAAAGTGATGAGTACTTAGGTTTACGTTATTCTTGCATGCTCTAGATTACCTAAGGTTGCAAGCTATGACAGTAGGTTAATTAAACTAGTTCTTAGTTTTATTTCTCACATTTTAGGTTGACTGTTCAAGTCAACATTATATTAATTCAGAAAATTAAAACGGATCATTTATTAGATTGATACATATTATTTTATACTAACTTTTATATATAATAAAGCCTATATTTGTCACCACGTCTTACTACCGGTTCAGATTATGTGAATATATACTAACAGCTAATGTGAGAATGAGGAAGGTTGGACTTAGAGGAAGTGTACCCTCTTTTATGGAGAGAGAGAAAGAAAAAGAGAGAGAGAGAGTAGAAAACGGTTCCGGAAAAAATACTCTCACTACACCGACTAAGAATTGAACCCTAAGCTTCTGACGCCAAAGTCCAATCTATTTTGAGACAGACTCCTTTGAACATTCGACCACCGAAAAGGGTAGTTTAACTTATTGCTACTGCTGCAAATATTTATTCTTTGTCACTCTTATTTCTTTTTTATTCTCACCAACAGGCAAGAATTCAAATATTGTGTAAAGAGAAGCTATAACTTAATCTTAAAAATCAATTTCAGCTTTAGTACATGTTCAAATTATATTTCTATTTTTAGATTGTGTTTCAGTCAGCCTACTTTATATGCTTTGTAACACAGTTTAAACCAATACAGGATTGATATTTAAACATAATTTAAGATTTGGTTACTTTTTAATGGGGTTAGTTTTATATTTTAAGAAATAGTAAGTTTACTCCCCGGGCGAAGAACGGCTGCACCAACTTTTTTTGCATCGTGTCCTACTACCCGTTAGGGTTATACACACAACAGCTAGCTAAGATTAAACTCGTATAATCTCACCCTCATTCATTCTTTAAGAGTTCAGTGGTAATTATACAGTCTTAAAAAAAACTAGTATGATAGCTTAACAAATGTCCATATTTTGGTTTTATAAAATGGGTTGACTTTATGAAAGGTTTCTTCACATTTACAGTAAGAATATTATTCCTAAGACTATATCCTTAAACCCCTAGGTAACAGACAAGGAAATAATATACCTTCTAGTAAATTTTAGTTTTAAGTGAGTCGTTTAAAAAATGCTCAATTGATTGAGCTGTAGTCACTGGGGACCGCACCTAGCGATCCCAACGTTGAAGGAGTAAAGCCTCAAAAAGGAGCACAACAATTCTTAACCTAGCGGTTGTAGATCTGTTCTTTCCTTGTCTGTGCCCTAGGTTCAATTAAGTGCCTCATTAAGAAAAAAAAACATTCAAGCCTGACTAAATTGATTTACCTTCCCCAAATAGACCTAGACACAGATAGGAGAGTAACATTAGGATGGACCTGAAAGAAATTAGGCTTACTTAGGTGTATTGGATAAAACCAGCTCAAGATAAGGATAGGAGGCTACTTCATGAGTGTGGTACTTAACTTTCGAGTTCATGGTGCCCTATATTATGTAAGTAAATTGATTCCTAGCACTAGTATTGTGTCGATTTTAAATGTGTGAGGATAACATTTTTCCTTTTGTTGAAACTTTATGGCATCAGAGTTGCATTGCTCGGGGAATAAGTTACTAGTAGCGAGCCTATCGGAGAACAAGTGTACGTTTTATGTTATTGCATTAGTTTTCTTCGCTTGCCTCACCTAGGTTATACACAGTGTATGTAGGTGGGTTAGGCATTTATGTTAATCTTAAAGTTCACGAAAGTGAATTCAAACTTAAAATCAATGTGTCACACTTTTTAAGCTCCTTTGATTTAGTTATGAATTGCTCGTTTTTACTTTCTCATATCAAGAGACGTATTGTGATCGTGAAAAAAATCGATCTTGAGATTATGATGAATTTTTACGTTTTATGTGAACAAGAACCCAAAAAAAGGGGATTTTACAATTCTCTCTGCCTTAATGTATGTCTGTCTTTCTGTCCCTGGCCACGAATCCGAAATGGTTAGATGGATTTTTTCAAACTTTATATCTAAATATTATAGGGCTGTGTACCACAATTTTTTTATCACCCTAACCCTTCATTAAAGGGTAGTTTACTGGTGAGTAATTTCTTTAATTCAAAATTTTTTGAAAATAGCTTTAACGGTTTTGTTTAAAATACATATCCAAGATTTGTTTGACATGAAAAATAGAACTATATAATTGGTTTTTTTGGGCTAAAATTCGTTGAAGGGTAGTTTACTGATGACTTATTTTTCAAAAACTTGAATTATTATACAAATGGCCCTAACAATTTGGTTACAAATGGGTATCTTGGGAATGTTTTACATTAAAATTAACACTGTAGATTTATTTTTGGGGTGAAATTTCTTTTATGGGTAGTTTACTGAAAACTGATTTTTCAACAACTGGAAATATTTTAAAAAAATCCTGAAGATTTGGTTCCAAATGGGTATCTCGGGAGGGTTTGAAATGACAAATAACCCTATATACTTGGATTTGGGTAAAAAATCAATAAAAGGTCGTTTACTGAGGCGTGATTTATGAAAATTAAAATTATTTTGAAACTGGCTTTAACGAGTTTAGTTATTATGTATATCTGGGCAGTGTTTGACATGGAAAATAAAACTGTATAGTTGTTTTTGAAGGGAAGACTAGGTTATGGGTAATTTATTGATGATTTTTTTTAATTTGAATGTTAAAAAAATGGTTTGATTGGGCTAAAAATGGGTACCTATTTGTTAAGTGGTTAAATTGTTTATAACTAGTTGTGTATATAAAAAAAATCATCTATAGTTGTTAACTACTGGCTGGTTTTTGTAAACTTTTTTAATAGTTCAAATGATTTGGATAAGTATTCGTATTGGGGGACTATTTTACATATTAATAATAATGTATCGTTATTCTTCTAGAAATAATTAATTTAAGGGTAGTTTAATAAACAAATTATCGAAAATTTAATATTTTGGAAATTTACCTTCAAGTTTTAATTCAAAATTTTTGAATCTATGGGTAGTGTTTTATGATAAATAAGAATACGTTTTAATTTGTACAGTAACAAAAAATATTTTTAGGATTGTTTACAGCTAATTTATTTAGAAAATTTGAATTTTGTTAAAAATATTTGAATAATTTGGTTTTAAATTTTATATAAAGAGTGATTATTGTGATTAAAAAGATGTGTTTTGTTTTATAAAGAAATCATACTTATTGGTAGTTTATTCCAAAGTATATTTCTGAACATTTTTTCGAAGTCATAATACACCAAATGAGATTGTTTGTTTCGATAGTGTCGTACCATTTATTTGAATCTTGACATACTCGTATAGGTCTTAAGCTAGAATTGGAACAATGCAGTATTCTTTTGAATAGATGAAATTTGCAATAGCCTTTAGTTGAGGGATTTAGATACAACTAACATGTGCAGTTACATTAATTGAGTTTGAGATACACATCTGGTAAAATATTCATGGCTAGTAAGTATTAAACGTCAGTAGTGTTAGGCTAGTAGTTTGTAGTTCATAGAAACATTATAAAAGTGGATTTAAACAGAGTTGTTTGGTTTGAGTCGGTGAAACCGTACTATGGTAAATGAATCGTAAAAATTAAGATAACGTTTGGTCATATTTATTGATAATATGAGAACAGAATGACAGTTTTCTAAACGACCTAGCAACTTGTTGTGGAATCTGCTCTAATAGAAGGAATAAAACAACACCTACAATTCGTGAAAATTACTTAGACATAAACTATTAAAACAAATATGGTGTAATTAGGATTACTTGCAGTGGAAACATTAAGTCGCCCCAAATAGAACAATAGCGGTTAAATTATTTCAACATCACTTTATAAAAGATAGAAAAAGCTCTTAGGGGAGTTAGCATCTGGATATTATATGCAGACATTGGAAATCTTGCATGATTCAGGAAGAAGTTTTCCATTTTAAAATATGACTCACGCAAAAAATGAAGCTAAAGGTATCAACATTACCCTATAATATTAGTAACCATTTGTTTTACGTTATAAAAAAAACTAAACGGGGGATGTATATAATTTTCGACTACATTTAAAGACAAATTTGATATTTTTATATAAAGGTACATGGTAAGAATCCCTTAAGTTAATGAGGATTGTTTTAGTGGTTTTGATGTTTCAGAACTGCCATTTGACTTTTATTGTGAGGATATTTCCATTCAACAAAGCAGTACCCTTAAAGCAATTAACCTTTTAAAAACTGCTAGGAAAATATAACTTATGTTATGAGATCTGCTTGTGAAATAACAGAAACCAAGTTAGGTCATAGAAATTTGAAATGTATATAGAAACATACCTGGTTTAAAATGGTAGTGGTATGAGGGACGGCCCCATAGTGTGCATGGTATCATTATCTGTACTGAAGGGGGCATTAAGAGGGGGCGTATTGCGGGGCGCTTCCCCTTTTGGTGTTCTTATTGATTCTGTTTAGCTAGATGCCTCTTCCCTTCATTCGATGGTACGAGGGAGGGAAAGGGGTTGGGAGTTATGTTTTTTTGGACATACACGCGCCCAGTTCAAGCTTTAAAGTAGGATAGATCATTTAACATAAATACTTTCACTTTCAAAGTAGCTCTTGGTTTAAAATTTGTCAAATTGAATGTGTACTCTGGCCCCCTTCCTTTTTCTACCTTCACATCACCTATTTAAATAAAAGGAGAGTCACAATTAATATTTTTACAACCATTAGCATTCAACATTTTTTTTATCAATTTCTTGAATAAATAGACTATTTATTTTAATGACATCACTACATACTAACAGATTTACTAAGATTTGACTGTAGTTTATTTTTTAAAGCAATAAGAATGCAATTAGTTTATTACTTTAAGATATAAACTATCCTAAAACCTATTTATAACTAATTATAAAAATCTTCTATGAGAGTTGGGAGTTTATTGGTAAGGTATCAGATTAAAACACACATCCAATTTAAAGTAGATGGGTCAACATTTACATCACTTTATCTATAACATAAGGAATTTAAATAAATTATATGAGATTGCTTTAAATATAAATGTGTTTATACCACATTTTGTGCCCAGCTAGTCCAAATTCCTCTACCTGTGTCAGTTTTACTTGTGTGCGATTGTGTGAAGTTTCGTTTTTTCCAATAAACTAAAGCTTTGACATTAGACTACATATTTATCCATTTGTTTGGCAAAAGACTTAAATATTCTTAATGTCTATCCTATTCTAGATTATATATTTTCACTCTATGCATCACTCTACCTGAATGCTTAGGTATATGATGACTCATTATGTTCACTCGACCTAAGTGTTTAGGTATATGATGACTCACCATTTCCTTCTACCTGGGTGATAAGTTATATGATTACTTAACATATCCCCCTACCTGAGAGATTATGTTATATTGATGATCTTACTTAATTTCCACCTGCATAAGTGATTAGGTATATGATGACTATTTCCTCCTACCTGAGTATCATATATATATGATTACTTAAGATGTCCCCTTACATAAATGATTAGGTATATGATGACTCACAATGTCCCCCTACCAGAGTGATCAGTTATATGATTACTTAACATGTCCCCATAGCTGATAAATTAGGTATGTGATGACTGACCCTGCCTAAGTAATTAGGTATATGACGACCCAATATGTCCCCTATTTGAGTGTTTGGATATATGATGACTCACCATGTCCTCTACCTAAGTAATTAGGTATATGATTACCAAACACTTCCCCCTAACTAAGTAATTAGGGATGATTACAAATCATTTAATCCTGCCTAAGTAATTAGGTATGATTCTCAACATGTCCCATACCTGTGTTTTGGGATATAATGTAATACAGGTTCCCTTATTTGAGTGCTTCGGTATGTACCCTAGTGCTTAGATAAATAATAACTCCAAGCGTTGGTGGTCAAAATAGATTCAAAGTCATGAATCGGTGGCCAATAAAGTGAACCAACTGTTCAGTAGAATATCGTTTTTCTTATATTCTGGCTATTCTTCCAAAAAGATTTTTCTTGTACAGTCGACTCTGGTTATAATGAGCCTCTATGGACTCAGATATTTTGCTCACTATGTCTGAAGTTCACTAAAACAGATATTTTTTTTAATCTGAAAGTAGTGGGTTAGTGACAAACAAAATAATAGTTCAAATACAAACGATCTTTATTGAAATCTATTAATTAATCTTAAAAAAAATTAGTTATATGCTGTTCTTCATTGTTTACGGTTTTAATTAATATTTTACCAGATTTTTCTCTAGAGTTTGTGCTCTATCCACACTTGATTCCATACTATCCTTGCATTCAAAGAACTAAACTAGGTAGAAAAGTCTATTTTTTTTAGTTTTATATAATCCTTTGAAGAAAGGTATTAGTGAAAATAATTACTAAATGGCCACAGACTGTCATTCACTGTCCTGTAACTCCTGTTCGATTAATACCTCTCAGAAGACTGTTTTTCTTTACTTGACACAGACAAAGGTATTAAAACTTAAGCCAGGTTAATGAGTGCAGTGACTGTTTAAGTTCAACCCTCCCCCCCTCCCCTTCCACATTCACTTCAGTCAAACTTCGTGCTACCTAAACAAGAACTCAGGTAGAGCATCGGTGTTTTCAAGTTTAAACAATAAAAAGATGTTTTTTTAAAAGAATAATGATGTTAGAATGTTATCCCTTATTGAAAGTTTCAAGTTTTCTGTTTACTAAAACTGAAGTTGAGGGTTCATTATAAACGAATTTTGGTTAAAGGTTCATATAAACAATTTGTTATACATATTTAAATGTATGTAGTTTGGGACCAATGAACTAGGTTCGCTGCAGCCGAATGTTCACTACAACCGAGTTCACTAAAATCAGAGTTGACTGTATAGTTTGTTGTTTATTCTAGTCTATAATCTACTGTTTCATCTCTTTATCCATTAAAATAACTCTATGCACAACACAACAAGCCTATTATTTTCTATAATAATTTATCTTAGATCAACGCTCATAAACTAGGCGGTCACATCAGTCTATGTTTTTAGAATCAGAAGTAAATATTTTATAGCAATAACTATTTAAAGTTTATGAATGAAGTTGAATAACAACTAAACTCTAAATCCAGGTTTCCCAATAAAAAATAATCTTGACTAGTTTGAATAAAATGATAAAATCTATTCTTTTTGTACCTGTAAGTGCTACAAAAATCTGGTATCAGAATTTTTAAGACATTATTTTTAAAATCATGATAGGAAAAATTCAATTTATTAGCTTAGAGATGCTTAGAACGTTTGTTCATTAGAGTCTATCTCACCTTAAAACTATACATACCAGTTAAATATTCTTGATTGTAAAATAGCTACATTAAGTAGTTTACGGTTATTGCATTTACAATTCTTGCTTGGAATAAAATTATTTAGTGAGCATCGAAATGATAACGATTTTTTATCAATTTTTCCTCGTATTAAAAAAAATCTTGAGGATTTTTATATTTTCTAGAAACCCCTTTTTCTTTTAACATACTCTCTTAACGTCTCCAAAATATGTTTTAAACTAAAGTTCAAACTATTTTAAAAATATTGAACTTGAAATACTTTATTTCTGCACTTCTCTCAACATTAACTTCCAGCAAAAGTGAGGAATCTTCACTTAACTAAATCATGAAATTATTCAAGATTTATTTAATGATAAGTTCCCATTTTAATTATTTATCTAAGGTATTTAATGTGCATTTTCTTAACCAACTGATCCTATCAGCACACTATAATTTCTATGAGCGAGAGTGAAAAGCCCTACCAGTTTTGCTGGGAAAAGTATTTTCACATAAATTACAGGTTTCTTTTAAATGCCAAAATTGACATGGAACCAATAGCCTTGTATCTCCTCCAAAGGAAGCTTTACTATGGATTATTATCTTACAAGATAAATATGTTGATCTCAGCTGAGCCTGAGCCCATGATCATCGGGCGAGGACTTTACCCCAAAACCACCGAGGTTATTTTAAGTACTATAGTTAATGCAATAACACATATTAATAATCTCTTTTGTGGTAGTATTTATACCATCTCACAGACAACACTCTTCCAACTAAACAAATAAAATTGTTTCTTTATTGTTTTCACTACGGGCAAGACATTTAACATATTTATACTTTTGCTGCGGTGGTTGAATGCTCTAATGCGTCACTATTGCAATAGACTGGATTAATGATGGCGATAATACCGGGGTTTGAATCTTGGTTGGGTGTACTAATGGTTTTACACTCTCCTTCCATGAAAACGCAGGTAAACTGACTCTAAATCAAACTTGTTCACCCATAACACATTAGTGCGTACAGCCTGAACAAATAGTAAGACTGCTAAAAATAAACGCTTCACACACGACAAGGTTGCCAAGTATGTAATGTTATCAAATATATCCACAATAAATATTTATTTAGTGATTTCTTCTGAAGTTTTGTTATATTTCTTTGTTCCCATATTCCTATGTTATTAATATAACAATTCTACAAATTTACCTTAAATCAATGGTTGTTTCAACATAGAATGCTTGATCATGTCAAATAAAAATATTTATTCAAAAATATTCTTTTTAATTAATTATTTGTTTGAAAATAAATCAATTGTCATTTAAAACTTTCATCAATCCTTTAATCCTAGTTCAAATACATATATTTTACTAAAAATAACACTCAGCCAAACTAAGTTTTCATACTTAGATTGAAGAAGAAAACGAATCAAATGTATATGCATAAACATTGATATTTGTGAATAATTTACTGATTTACCAAAATCAATAACTATTACTCTGAAGTTTTATGTTTACATTAAAACAAATCAATGGAAGTAATCAAATGAGATTCAAGTTTCAACAAGATGCAATAACATTTTAATAGATCATTAGCAAATTGTTGAATGTTCTCTAAAGATCTATAGATTATTTCTTTCCTAAACTTTGGTGTGATTTTATGGGAACCTCGTCTTACTCTACACACATGGTGTGTTAATCCAGAACTGTTGGCTCAAATTAAGGTAAAGAGAATAAATATAGTTTTTTTATGGATACCTCCTGGCACAGATTTATCTGATTGACAAACCCTTCCTTCACCTCTGACAAGACGTTTATTAATCACAACTTGTGAATATGTGAATTGCCATGCCTCCAACATGGTTCGGATCCTACGTTAAACTGTATATCCTCAATTTCACCTCACAATCACCCTACCATTAACATTAGCGTAAGTGCGTATAACCCGAACCGGTAGTCAGACGTGTTGCTAATAGAAATAATAATATTAATAATACATTTTATGGACACCAACGATTAGATTGAAATATATTTCATAGTGAACTAATTTTCATGTAATTTGTATTTTTTTTTCATCCCTTTAAAACTGGTTCGATTGTAATGCCACCCTCACATGTGGGAACATGTACAAAGGTATCGGTCTGGTCTCATCTGGTTTGCTGGTAAGATCAACTATTATCAACATTGTCTTCCAGGCTAGAGGGTTAACTTTGAGAAAAGAAATAATTCTTATCTCCGACCCCAAAACAACACTAACAAAAACTGAGAGGTAGTTGGCTTGAGATAATGACAAATTCACTTTGTTGACAATGACCTAAATCTATATAAATAAATACACCCTAAATCTAGATATAATAAGGTGATTTATATGTATATATAGGTGATATATATATATATATAAATACAGGTGATACATATATATCAAGGATAAAACTGGTTATGAAAATATTAATCAAATTTACATATCTTTGTCTGCTTTATTTAATGGGAAACTATATATGTTAGATATATAATTGATTTGCAAACTTCACTCAATATTTTTTTTAAAATTTGTATCACTATATTTTTTCGGGATTTTATTTTAAACAAAACTGGTCTTTATTCTACCAGGCATATTAACATACGAGTATCATGTGTTATCAACATTCATGGTGGAGACTGGCACCAAACTTGAAGTGAGGGGTGCACAGCGATATTGGCACTCAGCAACTATTTGGATCAGTAGTTCACGTGGTGCTGACTCAGGTGCGTTCTATTAATACTGGTAACAGTTGGGTAATCTCAAGAATGGAGCATGTTGAAGTTTTTAAGTGGTTGCAACAAAAAGTTGTTCAGTGTGAATACTCCAGTATAAATCAATATGTTTTATCCGTGTGGTTAAATAGTTGCTCAGTAAAAAAGTTGCTGGTGCTTGCCTAGCCTTAAAAGTTGACACATCAGAAAGGTTGCCCCGTCACTCTATTTTATATATATATGTATTAACAATAATACTAATCTTGAAACAATAATATATCTTTTAAAATGTCACTAAATCAGTGGTTGGATGTACCGTACCATATCCATCCAGGTGACTTAGAACCCTATCTATTGTGGAGAGTTTCTACCAATACCCCATTCAACCTGAATTATTGTCATTAGTTTAATGGTAAATTGGTAAACTCCCAAGACTCGAATATATATTATATATGGCCCTAAAATGTTTTAAAAAAAGTTGCCAGTGCACACCTAGCCTTGTGCTGCGTCTGTGAGGCCTATAGATATACATTAGCTTTTAGGTCATGTGTGAATTTAATTAGTTTGCTAGAAATGTGAATATTAACTAACACTAATTATAAAAAAGACACAAGCTGGAATAGATCCAGGATCCCTCTGTTGTGTTGTTGCTCTACCTAGTTTTTGAGACAGATCCATGTTAGCGGTAATATTTGTATCTGTCTTTATTCAAATTGCATAGGTAAGGGCGTATTTATTTATCAGATTTCTTAAAATCTATTTTAAGTACCTGTAGAGTCACCATGATCAAGATGAGTTATATTATCATTTAGAGCAGTCATGTCAAATTCGTTTGGTCATAAGGGCTACATTAAAAATTGAAAATACTGAGGGGTCCACATTTCGAAAAAATGTATACTGTATGTCAGAAAAATAATCCTTACCAAACAAAACGAAAATTAACTGTTCACGCATGTACAGTATGTGCTGCCAAACCTTACACATATTTGGTGCAAAAATTGAATAATTTTTGGAGTACATTTCTTAATAATAAGGAGTATAAATATGGTATTCCAACTTAATTTGGTAAGTCTTCCAAAATTATGCTTGATTTATAAAAGTCATGATCTCAAATTGTGTATTTCTTCAGCGTATATAAAAATATGAATCGGTCCACATTGTTTGTGTGCTAAGCAATGGTTTTGATGGCCGCACAGATTCATGTATAAGGCCGCAACTTTGACATGCCTGATCCATAGATTGATTATCACGTTCACCGAGAAGAGAGAGCAGACTATGCTTGAGTGACAGCAATTCACACACCATATATCAACCCAGGATGCATTGCAACACAAACCAGAACCAGTACTGTCATATTTTTATCTAGTAGATAAACAGATTCTTAAAAGTTTAATATCATGATGGATATTTTCTAATTATATTACTATGCCGTAAAACAAATCAAAACAGATCAAAAACGACATACGCTTTCCATTTAACGAGTTGTTTCAAATAATTTCACAACAATAGAAGAAGTTGTCTGCTAGTATCTCTCGTTTGTAGGTGCATGCGTATTTATTGCGTCGGCTGGTTTTGAAATTGGATTGGGTCTGCCAAGCTGATGTCGCGTTGAAAGAGGAAAGCTGCAGATATTTCAAGTCACGCAGGAGGACAACCCCAAAGAGGCAGAAGTGGATTTACACTATAGGCCCACTAGTCACGGGCCTAGGGGCGGCGGATTTAGGGGGCGGCACATTTTGAATTACATTATTTTATTATAATATGTTGCTTTTAATAATTAGGTTTAAAAATCATTTACTAACATTATCAAAATAGTTCAAGTTAAAGTCAGAACAACAATATTTATTTTTAAATAACTATACTTTACAATCGCTCTGTAACTGAAGTCAGTCTCCCCATCTTCATAATGTTAACTCAAGCTACTGTAGGGCATGTACAGTAAAGTACATGCCTGATTATCTTTAGTAGATATCTTTTCTCGAATACTAACTTCCACCCCCTCCCCAACCTCTTTCCTCCGAAACTCCCTAAAGCCACTGAAAAAAAAAAATTGGGAAGGGGGGGCGCATATTATAATGGTGCCTAGGGGCGCAAAAATATTAAATGCGCCACTATAAAGAGGCAGCCCTCTTGTGAGTGGCTTTTGAGCTTGTCACGTGTTTACGTTTCTGTTCTTGTGTTTTGGGCAAAAGTCTGAATCCACAGTAAGGTAGTGGTTCAAGACTAAGGGGTAAGCCACCATTGGTGTCTCGCAAGAGAACAATACGTAGACATTTTATATTTATTTTCCATATCTTTTTATGTGGTGCTACTACTGGCACCATCTGTATTCCATTGTCTGCAAAATAAAACAACCTTATGTTAAATGTATGTGTATGTGTCATGGAAGTGGGAGGGGTTGGGGATGAAGGGGTGTAAGATGTTTAAAAATACTAAGTAGCACATGTCTAGCTCAGACCTAACTCCAAAGGTTGGGTGTTTGTTAAAACCTTGACAAGAATACTTATAACCCAGCTTGCACTGGCTGGAATAAATGGACTCGAAGAACGAATACATTACATTATTTACCCTGATTTAGTTGAATTTTAAAAGAATAAAATATTCTTTCAGGTTTAGTGACTACTGTGGTATATTAGTATGTAGACCGTAACTTTATCTTACTAACTATAAAATTAAAATTCTCTGGACCCCTTTCACAATAGACGTGATGTGCAGAATACCAATTATTAGGGCTAGGATGTTTATGACATGCTATATCTTTATTCTAAACTTTATTTTAATGCAGAACATGTTGTGAGCTGCCTTGATTACATAAATACTTTTTTTATTTTACATTTAGTTAGATATTTAATTCTTTTTTCAGTTTTTCACCTTAAAAGATAAATAAATATCTAGCAAAAAAAACTTCATATTTTACAATTAATTATATTATATTATAATTATTATACAAACTAGTAGATTTTTCTACAATTTTGAAATAAATTATAATCTTGTATTTATTGTAAAAATAAATTATTATACTTTTATATCCCTTTAAAATATATACAGTGACTAAACGATCTATCCTGAATTCTCAGGCAGCTTTAGTCAGTGAAAAGATAAATTTGAAGGACCATAGCTATATTTTAATAAACTATGTTTAATATTTACGGCATAAACATTTGGAAATTATAAATATCATTGATATCGTGAAAATGTTGTGCCTTGAGATTATGATGGATATTAATGCCCCTGAGTTTAATAAATTGTTACGTGCAATTATGTCTATCCCACGGGCTACAGTCTAAACCGTTTCATGGTTTTGTGTTAAGGCGATTGGCCCTTTTAATTTGAAGTGGAAATGCAAAGCCATGGGAAAAAAAGGTTATCTTCAATAATTTTTATTGTTTTGTAATTTTCTTTTTCGGAAACGGTTTGTTCAAGAATAGAAGCATGTTGATTAAGTTATACTTTTTATCTACGCACCTTCTCTATAGTTTTAATAGTGATCAAATATAGATTAAATTTATATTTTACATTAGACACCTGCCGGCTTCATAACAAAAAAATAAGAAAATCTAACAATTAATAAACATCCATACATTATCTTAGAAGGGGTCTTGAAAATATTAACATAAAAATTTCACTCGTTCTAGAGAAAACTAATATTTCCAAACGTATGATTTATCCTCAAGACCTGTCCGGTAGTTAGCGCCATCTCTGGTTTCCGTGATCCATCTGTTTTTGTTGGCGCGGAAGGATACTTTGGTCGGTTGTGAAGCCACGCCATATTTATGTTTTATGTGAACATGATCCCTTTCACCTTCCCGCCCACCATCCCACAAAATAGGTTTTAGACTTGCATTTGACACCGTATTTAGATGTTGTATGGTCACACCTTGAGGCAAAATCTTGATTTCATTTCTATCTTTAAAATTTAAGAAAGTTTGCGGATGATTAATTTTCATAATTCCTTGATTTTTGTTAGATGACTAACGATTTCTGTCAAATTTGATTTGGGTAGTGTTTAAAAGTATAAAAAACACTGAAAACTAACTTTGACTACAATTGATTTAAGAGTAGATTACAGATTTAAACAAATTAAAATGCGGTTTTACATTATAAATAACATTGTAGTCTTATTTTTGAAAGAAAAATCCCATTTGAGCTTAGTTAACTTATTTCTAAATTTGAAATGTCTGAATTACAAAGTGTATCAGACATAGTCGTATCACACAGGATGCCTTAGATTCTCTTCCTGCCTTGATAACTAGGCTATGTACAAAATAACAAATACTTACTTAAACTTACAAACATATTATTATTTATCAAAGCATAATTTAAATGAAGAACTAAATAAAATATATGTATTTGGCTTGAAGTCCAAATAGTCAAAAGTGATAATTATTTAAGTTTCTAAAAATAATTCCTGAATATCTTACATTTCTATATTGGGGTGTTTATCTGTCTTTTAACTATAATTTTACAGCCTAGTTTACATGAATTAAAGCATTTTAATTACACTAATAAAGCATAACCTAAAATAAAACGCTTTCTTTTATTTGAAACCTTTAAGACTAGATCCCTAAATCTTTATATAAAAGGCAAATAAACTTCGACCAAGCCATTTTAGCTTTATAATGTGAGACGATAATACCACATATCCACGTCAGAGGCTACGTGGACAAAAAAAATAGTCTCGTCTTGTCTGGTTGAATGGTGACAGGGAGTTCAAGGTTTGAATTACAGCCGGATGTATTTACTTCAGCTTTCCACTCTCTATTCACGCAAATGTGGATAACCCTTAACTAAAGTCATACATTCTTTATACCAACCTTGTATATGTATGTGCATAGCACCAGGTGGTTAAAAAAAGATAAATTAACAGACAATAGGTGTCATACAAGATAAATGGTTGTTGGGTCAGATAGGGATGCAAACTGCTAATCAGACCCTACTTGGTTGTAGTAAAATTTAGAGAACGTCTCTCAGTAAGAGTATTCAAGCGTGAAAGTTAGAAATATATGCTGTAGACAATTTGATAGATGGAAACAGTATAGGACTATAAATAAAATTGAAATTGTAAATAGGTTTGATAACCTAAATTGCTCAAAGGATAGTGAAGGAAACGTTCATACAGAGAAATGGTGGGAAATTGTCGGAAATAATATTTGAGATGCGGCGAAGTGTAGTGTAGTTTTATGCAAAAAAAATAAGAATAGGAAGAAGCCGTGGTTTGACAACGAATGTTCAAAATCAATTAAGGAGATAAGCGAAATTACATTGTTTAGAAAGTACTAGTGAATCAAACTTAAACTTATTTAGCTTTTCAAAAAGAAATTTCTGTGCCATATTCAGAAACAAAAACATAGAATACTATTCAAAGAGTAAAGTCAGAGAGATAGAAAGAAAATAAATACCGGATAAATCTATTCGGATATTAACGGATTTAGGATAAGGGCCGATTTAATTAAAGATAGGAATGGTAATATGATGGCAAACACTAGCTATGTTTTAAGAAGATGCAACGTCTACTTCAGTCAGAGTTAGAATGTTTATGAAGGATCTTAATAAAATGAAGTTATCAAAATCCATACTGTTGAGCCACTAGTAGTAGATATACGTAGTGATGTCAAAATAGTTTTTTAAGATCAGGGGGTTTCTATTCCCACTTGGGTGTACCGAGGCTTTTTTTCATAAATTGTTAACTATTTTCTCTCCCACAAGTGCGGATACATTTCCGCTTAGTTCTACGCTTCCTATGCCAACCTCACTATCGTATATAAAATGTGTATAGCCCGGTTGTATCGTAAGACGCGTAGGAAGAGCCTTTAATAAAAAACTAACATGTTTTTTGTAATCATCATTGATAACATGTTACCATATCATTAGTTTTATTTTACAGCTTCAGAGCACGTATCTAATGAATACATGAAATGATACCTAGCTGTCAAATAAGGCCTTTCAAACTAAAACTGTATCATGAAATTAACAAAAAATATTATGCACGAGAGACGTGCAAGGAGTAATAAAATATCTTATTAAAGTAATATTTACAGTCTATTACAAAACAAAAGCCCCATATAGACGGTGGAATGTAACCTAGCTCAAAGGACCTGAAGTGGATAGATCGAGATTTTAAAAAAATCATGGAAGACATATTGTTATTTGAGAAAACAACCTACGGTGAGATAATTGTATATATTACCCTTTATGCCAAATTGATATTTATTCAATGTTAAGGCCCTTATCTATAAAAAAATAGCTTCAGTGCCTTTTGCCTTAGGTAAACAATCATTAGTTGTTTAGATTATAACTTAAATTTTCAGAGGCCACTTTTACTTTATCATATCAAGAGAAGGTATTGTAATCGTGAAAAAAGTCAACCTTGAGATTATGATGAATATTTACGTTTTATTGTGTCAAAAAAAATAGATTTTACAATTCTCTCTCTCCCCATTCATGTCTTTTCTCATGTCTCTCTGTCATTTTATCTGATTGCCTGTTTGTCTATCTGTCTCTGACAACGGATACAAAACGATTTGATGGATTTTCCTCAAACTTGATATTTATATTTTATAGGGCTATAACTAAGGAAGGTTTTTTTTTAGTTGGATTAGTACCCTAGTACTCAAATTAGAGATGTTTACTTATGAGTTAATTTTTTGAATTACACATTTTCCCAAATACTCTAACGATTTTGTTTAAAATGCCCCCAAATAACACTGTATAATTACGTGTTTTTTTTAAATAAAAAGTTCGCAAAAAGTTAATTTACTGATGAGCATTTTTGAAAATTTCAGATATTTTAGAAATGACTATAATGATTTGGTTCAAAAAAGGTATCTTGTGGAGTGTTGGTCATGAATAATAAATGGTACAACACAATCGCACAAACTTTTCATAGCTTTGAAGAAAATTTTTCAAAAATAGGTTTTTAGTAAACTACCCATAAATAAGTTTAACTCTTAAAGACAAACACATCATCTGTTAATAACAGTAATCACAATTTATGTATACATTTTAAACCAAATTTTTCAAATATATTTAACAAAATTCATTTTTCAAAAATAAATTATTTGTAAACTATCCTAAATTAATTTTTATTGTAATGAAAAACTATTCACGAGACTCCCATTTTCAGTTCATTCTTCAAGATTAATTTCCAAAACATTCAAGTTTTATATAATTAGTTGTAAGTAATATACCCTTAAATTAATTTGTTTTAGAAAAATAAAAGCACATTATTATTGATATTTAAAATAGTCTCTATACCAATTTTAAACCAAATCGCTAAAGCCATTTTTTTAAATACGCAATTTAAACAACAGTCATAAGTAAGCTACCCATAGTTAAAATTTTCCCCCTTAAAAAGTATACAGCTTTATTTGTCATGTTTAGGCTGTGGATTTTGCATACATACATGTTATTTTCCTTTGATATATTGATATGCCACCTTTACAAAAAAGTATTTTATGTGACATCTAACAAACCTACTCAGTTTTATCGTGCATATTATCGCACATTTCAAATGTTAGTGCATATTTTGGGTGAGTATGCCTATAAATGCATATACAGTATTTTTGACTATTTAAAATAACATTTCTTCAATTCTCAGGAAAAATTTATTCATGAAGGTCACGTCAAACTTTTCTCCTCCCTTCCCAAAGCAACGTCATAAGTCCTTCCCCTCCCTTCCCGAGGCCATGGCATACTCTTCCCCCTCCCTTCCCGAGGCCATGGCATACTCTTCCCCCTCCCTTCCCGAGGCCATGGCATACTCCTCCTCCTCCCTTCCCGAGGCCACATTATAAATCTCACCTCCCCTTAATTGTAGAGCATTGCAAACAACATGGCAATCTATAAAGTTCAGACCCGCCTCGGTGGCGTAGTTGGCTAACGCGCTAGTCGTGTTGAGCCCGACTGCCGAGGACGGGGAGATCGAGGTTTGAATCTCGGTCGGGTGAACTGGGGTGGTTTTTCCTAAATGGTTTTCCACTCTCCCTCCACGCAAATGCGGGTTCACTTCCTCTATTCAACCTTTCCAATTCCTAATCCATTTGCGTAATTAGTACTTAAGCGTATAACCCGAACGGGTAGTAAGACGCGGTGCTAAATAATAATAATAATAATAATAATAATATAAAGTTCAGGAGCGATTGTGTGGTTCGTGTTTGTCTTTCTTTTTGCATATTTATAGATGATTAGTTTTGTTATATATTCGTTTTTATCTCTATGCAATACAATAAATACATTTGTTGTTTTACAAAGTTTTTTAAAAATGGTTAGTTGTATTTATAGCATTGATTTGTGAACTTATACATTCAAATATGCCAAAAGACAAAACTGTGGAAAGCGTAATGTCCAAACAGTGGATTTTAGAGGAGCCTACGCTCACGAGTAAAATAATATTTTACCAGGTTTATTCAAAACAGGTAGTTTTATATTGGCATTCTTGCTTAATAAAGACGATACATGTATTTACTCGTGGGACGACTGTTATTGACCTTTTCCAAGGTAACATTTCACGCAGCTCTCATTACAAAGTTAATAAGAGCGTTATTACATGCTAAATTAACGTGCTCAACAAAATTATGTAAATATACCAAGCAGTGATTATGCGAGAAAATACAGTACAGTAGATTAATTGTAATAATTTGGTACTGATAGTTTGATATTTTGACTTTTAACTGAAATCCTTATCTTTTTATTGTGTAAATTTTTCCGTTTTTTTTTTGCATAGTTCTTCAGTATTAAGTGCATATTTGTATGTATACTATACCAGATCTTAGTGCGTATACATAAGCAGTCTAGTCATGTTCATGTCAACAATCCCTAGATAAACTTTGAACCAAAATCGTTATAGCCATTTCCAAAATAATTCAACTTTTCGAAAATCTATACAGGCCTATTTGTTAGGTCAAACACTACCAAGATACCCATTTGGAACCAAATTGTTAGTGCCATTTCAATAATATTCACAGTTTTTGAAAATTCAGTCATAAGTAAGTAAACTACCCATAAAATCAGTTTTTACCCCAAAAACAAGTATACACTGTTATTTGTTACGTAAAACATTCCCAGAATACCCATTTGGAACCAAATAGTTAAATCCATTTGAAAAAACTTCAAGTTTTTTAAAAATAAGTCATCAGTAAACTATCCTTCAACGATTTTTCCCCCGAAAACTAATTATTTATTAGTATTTTTCATGTCAAACAAATCCTGAATATTAATTTAAATAAAATCGTTATAGCCTTTTTCGAAATATTTGTAATTCAAAAATTGTACTCATCAGTAAACTACCATGATTCATATAATTAACTTAGAAACACATTGGACTTTTCACGGGAAGGGAAGGGGACTCAATATTCCTAGACCGATGGTACAAATCCAGGTCGGGTAGAAATGCATCTAAAATTATTCA